>CM057453.1:1113567500-1114767500 GCA_016271365.2 Neoceratodus forsteri | reverse complement strand
CACATATAACACAAACACCATGGCTTACATTCATACAAGTGTGATGGCACAAAAGGACCGACAGGCCCACCCAGTATGCCCATTTCTCCATCTATATGGTATGACATGTTCCACACCTCAACACTCCTCTGTGTCTGTCCCATGCCCTTTTGAATCCCTCCACTGTCACCTATCCAACCAGTGTCCTGGAGCCTACCAAACTTATCCACCACTGTTTGTACAAAATAGTATGTCCTAATGTTAACCCTTAACTGCCACCAACACTACACCTGCACGCCATGCCCACTTGGCCTCGGATTACCCATCAGCTGTAATACACCTTCCACTGGCACCTGGTTTACACCCTTAAGGGACTTCCAGGTGTCAATCATGTCCCCCGTTATCCCGGCTATGTCCCAGGTAGTACATGTTAAAATGTGGGAACCTTTCTTCATAGCATAGGTGGCTGAGCAACTTTACCATGTTTGTTGCTGTAAAATCCTGTTGCCTTGGATGCATCAGGCCTGTTTCCTCCCGGTAGCTGCTAATCCTACATTTCATGACTTTGTCCATGATCTTGCCTAACACCAATGTCAAGATAATGGTCATGTTATGTAACCCGTACTTCCTCCCTCCATCCCCACCCCTTATGCAGCTGAAAGACATGTTCCTTCTTCCAGTTTTCCATGAACACCACATTCTCCATGGACTTACTGAACAGTGCAGTAAATGGTACAACCAGTATGTCCTTTATTTCCCCTTAACACCCTTGGGGCTATTCCATCATGCACCATCGCCTAGTAGAATTTCATGCAGCACAGATCAGAATCCTTTTGGCATCTATTTCCCTTCACCTTGAGGGCATACAATGAATGACCTTGGCGGATGGCAGACATTCAAACACTATCTTATCCACTTGCTCTCCCCTTCTCCACCATGTAACTCCTTTTATAATACACTTCACAAGTATTAAAACAATTTTCCCCTACTCCGCCTGGTCTTTTCTCCTATAATGCAGTATAGTGCACTGCTTTAAGAGGCAGTACAGCACAGTGGTTTAAGGCTGTGCGATGCAAACATGAGGACATGGGTTGGAATCCCACAGCCTCTACTGGCATACTGTGTGACTCTGACCAACTCAGTTAACTGGCATGTGTTCCATGGTTTCCGATGTAAACAAGCTGTAGGCAATCCATGTCTTTCATGGTAAAACAAAGTTTAAAAAACAGTTGTTGTTCTACTGATGATGTTCCCTTTACTGTTTTTGGACACATTGACTATGGACAGTGTGTAGGTTGACGCCATTGATGAAACCTGATAGTCAATGTATTAACTGCATTAAGTAATGTTTAATTATTTTTTTTTTATGGTATTACTTATTACTACAATACTGTATTTCAGCAACAATGACAAATGAAACATTTGTTGTTCATTTTTGTCCTATAAAGAACACGGTTACATGTAAATGTTGACATGACGTTGCTGTTACAATTTTTAAACATTGCCGCTACAGAAATCTAACCAATGTTTATGAACAATGAAATGGAAGTCAAACCTGCCATAAAATCTTTGTGTCAAACTTTACGTACAAGTCAACAGATCCATCTCTCCCTTACACATTTGTCGGAATGGTACACTGCACTGTTTTTTGAGGGGTCAATGGGCATATCATGTTTGTACATTGCGCACAATACAGTGCTGTACTGATGCTTATGCAGCCAGCAGTATAGGATGGCTGGACAAGTACTGATTGAAAAGATGAACAAACATGTTGGTGAACAGGCCCATACAGTTTCACAACAACAAGGGTAACAGCCGATTAACAGTAACAACAGGGGTGGTGGCATCAAGATGCTTGCCAGTTCGCATCAACTATGGGAGCCCATGGGTATGTCATGCAACTAATAACATCTTAGGGGAAGTGCCGTGGTACATGTCAGTGACAACACATTGCTGTCAATGACACTGAGACACGCAACATAGAACCTGTGGAAAGAGATGTCCATTGCTTGTGAAATGCACAGTTCAGTATGCTGTGTGTTAATGTGTAAAATGATACCCCATCGCTTTGGAGGGCCGAGGTCATCAGTCAGCTGTGTGAAAAATAAAAAATTATGAAATACCCAACAATGATGGCAGGGGTTCGATGATGGATCAGTCAAGGATGTCTTACCTGACGTCATGGCAATGAACACAGTTCGAGATGGACCATGTGCCTGTGGACAGGAGGGAGCTGAGGTAATGATCAGGCATGGAGGTACTGATGTCCTCCCAGGAGGAGGCCGGCAGTGGTCATTTGAGTGGACCATAGTACAAGCTGTGGGAGCAAAAACACCGTCAAGTGGGGACAGGGACGTGTATGGAGGTGTGAGGTGGTCACCTGTCATCGTGATGTGCACCCTGCTCCATGGGGAAAACAAAAGAGTGGAAAATGCTATAATGCTGTTCATTTATTATTTGTGCTATTAGTCGGTTGACCTTTATGCGTTATTCACCCGTAGCAAGGTCTGACATCTGGTTTATTCATATTTTCATTTGCTTTCCTCCATGGCAATATCAGTGACAAGCTCTGCAACATAGCTCACCTTAAAGAGTATTCTATGGCCCATGGATGTCCATATTCATGGTCGCGTATGGGAGCAGATGCAATCGACCATTATTGAATGGCGCATCCACAGACGCTGGATCCGATTTGAGGTTTGCTGAGTTGGGGGCTTCTAGCATGTGCTATGGAGGAAGCCAAGAGGGAGATGTGGATGCAGCATATGTGGGGCACTGCTGGGTGTGTGTAGCCACAGAGGTGAGCCGAAAGGTGACAGAAAAAGTTACAGGTATTAAAAAAGCAGTTAAAAAAAAAAAAAAATAGCCGGCAAAAAACAAGCAGTAACGCATGTGCTGCAGTGCTCAATGGTTACCATAAAAGCAGATAGACAACACTGTTTTGACAATATAATAGCTGTGTTTTGCAATGTCGGTATCTTGGACACATACCATCTGCAAGAACAATGTCACAAATCGTCAAGAACAACTTGAAATACTAGCAACAAACATTGAAGAAACAGTATTACAGATAACTGTAACATGTCAATGTGTTACATAACAACAATGGTAATTGTTTGGCAAGTATCGAAATTCAGTGCACTGACAAGTGTACAGATATCATTGAACTAATGCAGCCTCATTTAAAAATGATTGAGACCAGGTATCATCTTCACCCTCATCAGCTTCATGGAAACCACAGTACACGCCACTTTCCTCAGGCCACTTGGCATGGATACAGGACACAACACAAGATGGAATGATGCGCTGAACCTTCCTGCGAGAATATCATGCACCCAGTGAGTATACTGAATGTAGGTTGCAAACGCATTGACCTGTAAACTGAGGAGGTGCAATTGGCGAGGTGTTTTGGGGAAAGTCACTTTGACTATACAGATAATGACAACACAGTACACAATTCAGGATCACAAAATGTGTGCAGCACTTCAAGTCAAGGCTGTCAATGTACCACTGTTATGGCAAAATAACTTGGTGTGATACAACACATCACACAGACAATGCCAAACCATGAAAAGCAGGGTGATGATGTGTTTCAGAATTTGCAACATCACTGCAGGTGTGGACATTCATGGTTTCCGAGTCCAAGAAGCAGTCCGACTGACTGTGACAATACATTTGCCTGGTACACATTAACATAGTGCACCACATGGTGGTGTTACTAAACTATATCCTTATCAATATTGAGAAATGCAAGGTCATGAAGCTGTGGAAAATTAATGAGAGAAGGGGAATGGTGGGGGGGCAGGGCACTAACGGTTAACACAGAGGAGAGTGACCTAGGTATCATAATCACCTAGGACTTGAAGGTGGACGGACAGTGCGGTTGAGTGGTGCCAAAAGCCACTACATTGTTATGATGTATGGGAGAAGGATCACCACCAGGAGGAATCAGGTTCTGAAAACCATGTACACCAAGATGCTCAGGCCTTATCTTCATTACGGGGCCCAGTTCTGGAGACCTTAACAAAACAAGGATGTTGCAAGACTCTAAAGGGTGCAGTGGAGGGACGCTAAGATGGTGAGGGGGCTTATGCACCCAACATATGAGTAGAGACTGGGAGCCCAGAAGATATGCACACTGTGGAGATGAAAGGCTGCAGTGGAACATGGTACAGACCTTTAAGTACATACAAGGGGTAAGAAGGTTACAGAAAACACATTCGGTTGAAGAAGGTAACAGAAAAAAATTTCAGAAGTTAAAAATGGAGGGGTGCAGGTTTAGGGGCAACATGAGGAATACCTTCTTTACAGACAGGGGTTGTGTACCCCTGGAATGGGATGTATAAGCTGGTGGCAGTAGATAATTCTGTGTGAGGGTTACAGAGGGTGTGACACATAAAGACACTGCCGTTGAAAACAGTTGGGGGACACTGGAACAGTCCTAGGAATGATAGGCAAACTGGCAGACTGGGGGGCATGGAGGTAGTTTTCTGCAAACACTTTCCTATCTTCCTATGCACAAAAAATACACAGGGATAGTTACATGACAAGATATATCACAGTGGACAGCATGATGGAGGCCCTTATGATGCTAAAGAGTGACAAGGTGCAAGGGCCAGATGGGCTGCATGCAAGGGTTATGAAGGAACTGCCGGATGATCTGGCAGCTCCACTGGCTAGACTGTTGCTTACCTCTGTAGAGACAGGATGAGTGACTGAAGACTGGAGGTGGATAATGGTGCCTCTCCAGAAAGGGGATGAGATCAGATGGGGTATTATAGGGCTATCAGCCCAACGCCTGTGGTAGGCAAAGTAATGGAGGCCATTATCAAGGACAAGATGGAGGCAGCTGTAAAGGCTGGTGCACCTGGATGAAAAACACTAAATTTTTGTCCCAGGAGATCATGACAGAGAAACCTCATAGAGTTTCATGAGTGCTTGAAGGGGACATGGACCAACATAGGCCAATGGACATCCTATACCTTGATTCTAGCAGGCTAATTCTGTACCCTACAATGGCCTGCTATCAAAGTTCGGGGGATGGTGGGTGTGTGGTAGCAATCTGATGAGCTGCATAAAATTGTGTTACATGACAAATACAGAGGCTAGTGATTGGTGGGATACTTCCTCCACCAGAAGGGTCATCACTGAGTACACCAGTGTTCGGTACTGGGGACACTCCTGTTCAACGCCTATGTCTCAGATATAGGGAGGGAGCTTAGGAGTAGGCTGACTCTCTTTGCAGATCATTCCAAAGTGGGAGCAGTGACGGACAGGGAACAAGCAACAGCGGCAGTACAGGGGGGACATGGATACCTAGGGGGTGATCAAGGAGGTGGGAATTGAAGTTAAATGATGGGAAATGTACGGTACTTCATTTCGGGGTCAGAAAATCAGGCCATGTATACACCCTGTGGGGGGGACCTGCAACACACATGAAGGCGACAGAAATGTAGGGGTGTTGGTAGCCGTCAAAATGAATAACACTGAAAATTGTAAAAGAACAACACCAAAAGCAAAGAGGATACTGGGCTGCATAGCAAAGGTGATTACCTGGAGGAGTAGGGAGGTGATCCTCCCTCTGTATAATGCCTTGATGAGTCAGATCTCCAGTACTGTGTGCAGCTCACAGGCAACACCTTAAGAAGGACAAAGCAGTACTGGAGAGGGACCACAGGAAGATGACCAGGATGATTCAGGGCATGGGGGGATGGCCTTATGAGGAGAAAGTAGAAGTGCTGGGCCACAGACAGTGCAGGAGAGGAGAGAGGGGGGGACATCATAGGGGTCTTCAAATATGTAAAATTAATTAATAAGGGGGGATCAAAGGAGATGATCATGCTAACGAAGGGGGGAAGTATTGCAGCCTATCCTGTAGGTAGGGAACTGGGCAGACTAGGTGGGCCAAGCGGTCCTTATCTGCCGTCACAGTTTATGTCTATATTTCTATGAACAACCAGGGGGTAGAAGTGGAAGGTGGAGGGGCAAACTTAAGGTGGGCCTAGGAGACAGTACTTCAGTGAGAGAGTGGTGGAGCCATGAACTGCACATGAGTGTGGTTGAAGAGGGCACTGGATGGCTTCAAGGCAGGTTGGGACAGGTGCAAGGGAAACTGAAGGCAAAGCCTGTCTCAGTGGGTATGGGGCGGAGATGCAAGCAGCCATTAGGTGGCTAGCTATCCAGCAGACACGACGGACCATGAGGCCTATTCTGCTGGCTTTTAGTATGTTAGTAAGTACAGAAAAAAGTTGTCCACCTGCTTACCCTGGGACAAAGCACAAGTCACCTAATCGTTACACTCCAGAAGTGTGGTCTCACACAACTTCCCTGGCAGAAAACCATGCTGAGTGTCATCAAGATGCCCCATCTGCTCCAGCTGACCCACAAACCTTTCCTTTATGATACTGATATCACCTGCACAACAGTGCCATCAACCTCACTCAGCCTGCACTTACCCATCTCTTGTATCGAACCACACTCATGGATATGAACAACATAGGCCACCCTCCAGTCAGGTGGCACCCATGCGATTGTCAGTAAGCTGTTGAAAAGTAACATGAAGCGGTATGGCAGAACAACTGCTACTTCCTTCAACAGCATAACATGGATTTTTTTAGGTATTACACCTTTCTCAGTCCTTGGAGAACAGAGGGCAACCATCACCTGATCCTCTGTGATTTCTACCTCCCCATACCCTCCCCAATGCACGTGCTTGTGAATGCCCTCAACTGCCACTACAGGCACGAAACACACCCCACTGTGAGCTTGCCACACAGTTTGTTCACTGTCTCACATAAGAAGTTGTATTGGCACTTCTCCACCCATGGTAAAGAGTAAGGCGAAGTACTCATTTACTACCTCACCCTGCTCACCCCCTCTTGTGCCAATCAGTTCACAGTTGTAATCCTGCTGATGTGACCCCTCGCTGTCCTTCTCTCCCCTTTGTATGTAAGAACCACTTGCTACCATTCCTGATAATAATGGTCAGGTTTTGCTATATCCTTGTCGTATCCAATCTTGCAAACACTGCTGACCCTCCTGGACCTCAGTTCATAGCCGTCATGCTCCCTTTGTCCCCTGAAGCGCTTTAGGCACACAAAGGCAGCCTTTGTATCACTTAGCACGTCATGGACCTCCCAGGTCCTGAAACATGGCTCTCGGTCCCTACTGTATTTCAGCCTCACCCTTGGACACATAATGGTACAATACTGCACCACCTTATGAATGATCTGCTACCTGCTGACAGCATCCATATGTGGCCTGATCTGGTCAAACTACCCATTAGGAAACATCCCCATGACTCTGAAATACAAAATCCTACATTCAGTGAACACAGTCTTTGTACGGTTCTCCTCCAACCCTAGGTGGAGAAAAAAAAAAGAGAGTGACAAGTTTGCTCCATGCCAAGTACTTTCCAATCTGCAAGACCGTAATCTGAGCACTGTGTGTTACGACAACATCCACACTATGGCCTTACGTAGTTTGCAACCACACCTGATGGATTTGGAATGCATACAGCAAAATATGCGCCCTGGCCCCGGGGACATCATAGTGCCCCAGTGTGCAACAGCCATATTTATGTACTCCAGTACCATAGCCGTACCTTTACCCAACCTACACTGACACATAGTATTATCCACCAGGCAGTACTCCAGCACCTCTGCTACCATTTGAGGTGTATTCACCTGTCCCCAGCCACCATTGTCTCCACCAAGGTCATAATCCCTTCATGCCAGTCCTGGACCTTGTTTCTGACCTCCACCCCCCCAAGCCATGTCCCTAATCCCTGTACAATGTGGATGTCATAAGCTACACTGTGTCACGACCTGTCAATGACTTGTGACACACCAGGAGCTATGCCCACCTGGTACAAACAAACTTCTCTCCATTGTGTGCATTAGCCCCACAGATAAGCAACAAATGCTCCATGCCCTGCCTCTCCTGAGCCTGGGTAAAGCAGCACACAGGTCCCCTGCTTACTCACACCCCATGCCTCATATATTTATGGCTCTTTCTCCTACCATCCTCCCCCCTCCCTGTCTACCCTCACACCGTTCTTCCTCCAGCCCTAGTATGTTCCCCTCATTTCCCTCTTGTTGTAGTCAGTGTTAAACACAGTTTGTTAGTGTAATGACTGACCCAAGTCCGTCTCCTCTTAGCCCCACACCTTACTGTTACAGTGGTGTCTGGTGGTGCTCTTAGTGGCTGCTACACTCTGGTCAGCAAATGATGAACTGATGACAACAGAAATTCATTCCACAGCCAGTAAACAAATGTTAAGTCACATAAAAGATTACGCACATACCGATCACAAGGCATAAACCACTTACTGACTGTAAGTGACACCAAAGTCACTCAGTAAGTTTGTGGTTAACTACACAACTCAATTGCCACATTGTAAAGCTGGTATGTGCATGTCAAACTATCAGTGAACACTCCAACTGCACTGTGACTGCAACATATACCCATAGGTCAGCTGCTGTTTAGCTGCACTGAACAGCCTTGAAATACTTGCAGATACACAGCAATGCATTGCCAGCACTGGGGCAGAAATACATATAACAGACTGTGACCAGTACATTGCAGTGTACTGACATTAACAGGCTTCAAATGAATACAAAGAACAGTAAGTGAAGAAACAGAAGCAGTAGGCACCACTGACCCACCCAAACATGGCACGTACTTTTACATCACACAAGCAACATGTGAAGTGAAACACACCTTAAAACAGAACATGAGCTGTGGCAAAGTACAACAAAGGAAGAGGAATGCAAGCTCCAACTGTGGCCAAACTAGACCTCAGGGCACAGGACAACAGCAACACTTGCACACCCATGACTACGTCCGTGATGCTCACCACAGTAATGAAACCTTGCCTGCTGATCATGAAAAAATGGTGACATGAAATGAGGTTCATATAATTACCTATTGGGAGCAGGTTCAGCTGGATGAGGGTGCCTATAGCAGGCACAGATGGTAGTCAAAGCCAGGCAACATGGAACTGTGGATGCTGTGAGATGCAGCTCAAGCCATCTAGCTTATCTCCAAGATGATGTGACACCTCCTGGCAACGTAGTGATTCCCGCACTGTTGGCATCAAGGTACAGTTGCCACATGTACACCACAGCAAATCTGTTAGTCTGTCCTGCATAGACTGGTCATGGTCATGATCAGCAGAAATTGAGCCGTCAGCTGTCATACCTGCAGACTGTGAAGCCCTACTGCTTCTCCTCGGCTCAAACATGTAGGGCTATATTCCAGAGCTGACACTAAGATTCAACATGTCATATAGCACATCTGATGTCCCACTGTCACTACCCGTGTCACTTTCATTGTCACTATCACTGTGGGATTCATAATCCGTGCCAATCACTTCGCTAGGACCACCTGTTGCCATTATGAAAACGCTTCAGTCACTGAACAGAGAAACTGATGTCTGAAAAAAATAACGTGGTCACAGGCTGATTCAAGAGTACTCATTCAGCAAACCCAATCCAATTATCAGCAACACGCACACACAATAATAAGTGACAGCACAATGGTTATCAACTTTGGGAACACGTTACATTGCCTTCAGGAAGTACAGATGAGGAAGCGCTGCACAAGAACGCGCTTCACTGCTACCGCGAGAGTAACACCGCGAGACTGATTCAATGGTGAACATGCATATCAGACTCCACTGACCAATCAGAAAGCACCCACTGGTGCACAGGAGCAAGCACTGTCAGCTCTTTTAAATAACAGTTGCGGCAACAACCGCTCCGACTGAAGACATGGCGCCACGGTACGTCGGGGGGGGGGGGGGATTCAAATAAAAGAAGTACCAAAAACTGCAGGGAAATAAATGAGCACCACTACATCAGGTAAGCAAGCACTGAAACACTTTCTGGGATTATGGCTGCTTTCCTTTAAAGGACAGGCAGAGAAAATTGGTTTGGTTTCTGTTGGTGTTTCAATTCTAAGGTCTGGGCACCTTTATTTTCTAGTTGTGAGTCATGTCTGAAGACTGTGAATGAATAGCATTATCTTTTGGAAGAAGTAGGAAACCCAGCACTGGCAGCCTGGTAAACATGCACACACCTTTAGTACCTGTCAGGTTACTGGAAGATCTGTTAGTGTGGAAATAACCTTCATGAACTGTGGATTCATCATACTTGCTTGTGATTAGTTAATGATCTGACAGTACCTTTTAATTTATGGCCAATATAAAAACATGTCAAGGAGTCATGTTTGCACCATGTTCTCTTCCTTGTCATTCAATGTTTTACCACTCAATTAATCTTTTAAGATCACTTACCAGGAGTGGGATTATCTGCGCATCACTGCTGGGGTATCACCTGAAATCAGAACGCTCCAAAGTAACGCGCTTGGTGAAATAGAACTTTGGACCACATGTCACAAATCAGTGCTACTTTGACCAGTAGATTTAAATTTGTTTACCTGTTTGTGTCCTAATGTCACTTACATGAGTAGTTCATTTGTAATTACATGTTTCCATCTTTATTCTTTAAATTGTTATGGCTGCATAGTGAGATCTGTTTGGTGAAGCCTTGTAGAGCTGTGCAGTCAACACTCCTATAAGACCAGCTCTGCTCTTGGAGCTTTGCAAACTTTTGTATTTCTTACTGTGATAAAGCCAGCTGTGCTTTTGAAACCATGCACAGCTGTGCAGTTTACACTGTAAGGAGATTGGCTGTGTTCTTGAAACCATTTACAGGTGTGCGGTTTACACCTTAGAAGATCAGAATGGTTCCATGGTTCACACTGTAATGGGACTGGCTATGTTCTTGGAGGTCTGCACCACTAGATGACACTGTGAGAAGACTGGCTTTCTTCAGAGCTGACCTACTTGTCGTACTGGAGGCCAGTGTCTGGGCATGAGCTTGGATAGCCAGACAGCCAGCAGGGAGGGGAGGCTTGATCTTTCTAGAGGATTCTCCCCTCTTTTGGGATGACTGCAAATTTGTGGTCTACCACCAAGCACCTCCTGGGGGGATCAAGTGCAAGCAGCACTGCAAAGGGGGATGCAGAGCACAGCCTTTTCACAAGCCTGTTGACTGCATAGGTTTCAAAGGCACATTGCACTCCTGTGCCAGGGAGGGGCAGCAAATGTGGAAAAAAGCCACAGACAGGATGACACACATCCCTCATGGACCCCACAAGGCTGACTATGATCTCCTCTGCACTGGATTCTGTTTCCATCAGGGCTTGGTCCACCCAATGGCCCAGACATAGGAGCTTTTTGGAAGTTGGTAGGTCCCACCAAAGGTGGATGATGGGGCTGGGAGGAAGTGAAGAAAGGAGTTGGAGGTCAAGTTAGGAATTTAAAGAATAAATAAAAAAAAGACTGCAAGTGTGCTAAAGCTGTGCACGGCTGCACAGTTCACAGCATGATAAGGCCAACTCTGATTTTAAAGCCAAGTTGTGCACTTCATATTGGGCTCTATGCACGATCGGGTGGGAATTATGCACCAGAGGTGTGTATCCCTCCTGCAAAGCTCCACACCTGCGGACAGGTGCACACCGCCAGTATTCACCAATGGCCATGACCTGTCTGTGGGAATGCCCCCAAGCATGCAGCACTTCGCGGGGTGGTCTGGGCCAAAAAAGCAGACCCAGCCAGGCACCCAATAGGATGCCAGGCATGGGTTCCACAGTGGCTGTCTTCTGCCACAGCATGGGTCCGGGTGCGGGAATGCCTACCACAAGCACCCAAACCTGCACAGCATGGCCCCATCATCCTGAGGACCCCTTTACCAGCTGCTCAGCAAGGCACCCTCTGAGCACATGGATGACCCCCTGGTGGTGTAACCCTGCCACAGGCCTGCAGGCTGCCCCCCAGCACAGCTGTGCCCTTACCCCACAGTCACAGACCCCTGAAACTCTGACCCAATACCCAGTGCCCCCAAGCCCCACTGTTCGTTAGGTCCTCCCCCCACACACACACAGAGGCCCCAATCCCATGAGCTTGCAGTCCACCCCTGGAACCTTCACCCCCACATTGGTGGCTAGTGTACCCCCCACCCGCTGTGGCACTGATAACCCCACCCCATACTGTCCCATCGGTGTTGTTGCAGCCAGGACCAGCCAGTGGTGCAGCCCACCCATGCCTCTCGGCCACCAGCCATCCAAGTGCTGCCAGGGAGCGAACTGCCTATAAATAGGCAGCATGGCCCTGGCAGCACTTGGATAGCTGGCATCTGAGGAGGCATGGGTGGGCTGCGCCACTGGCTGGTCCTGGCCATGGCACCAATGAGAGGGTATGGGGGAGATTGTCTGTGCCGCAGAGGGTGGGGGGTACACTGTCCACCAATGTTGGGATGAGGCAATAGCACATGGAGCAGTCACTGTTGGATGTATGGAGCATCAGTACCTGGTGTCAGTCCATGGCCCAGTGGACATGGGGCACCTGGGGGAGGGCAGCAGACCCGCTAATCAAGGCAGGTGCTCCACTGTGGGGGGGAGCCATGATGCTGGGACCAGTGGGGGATGCCATGTGTCAGGGAGGGGGCACTGGACCATACAGGGGCAGAGTGACATGTGTTGGTGAGGGGTGACTGGTCACAGACTGGGTGGATGGGCACACCGTCTGGATGCGTATCCACAGTGGCAGACCCTGTGTGCCATGCTTTGTAGGCAGTCACCTGATAAGCTGCCCCAGCCCTCCCCATCTGCCTAGTGAGCTGGGGCAGCACAGTGGATGTTTTCTGGGTCCTCTGTGACTGGCAGTGCATGTACCAGGGGGCACATAGTGAGTTACAGCAGGGTCTCCCCTGCAGTAAACTGTGCCCTCCTCCACACCCCTGTAGCCAGCACTATGCACCTTAAAGCATGGTGCATAGTACTGGCATGCCTCCACCCACCCCTGGTATGTTGTGGTCCACGGGGCTGGGGATTGGGTGCGTGGCAGCTGTGCACCCCCTTAGTGCATCTCTTGCGGGGGGGCCAATGGGTACGGTGTGTCTCTGATCCTTACATACACGGCACGGAGGCATACCACACCTTCATGCACAGAGCCCATTGTGTGATAAGGATGGATATTTCTGGAGTGCTGTGTGGTGACATGATTCCAACTGTGATAAGACCAACTATAGTTTTGGAGTGCTGTACAGCTACACAGTTCATACAGAGGTAATTCCAATTTTGCTCCTGGAATTTTTCTCCCATGTTAAAGGACACAAAGTGCCAGTTTCATCACATGTTTAAATAAGGCTCTAAAGATTTATTTTTTATGTTTGCCCTTCTACTTGCTCAAAGTGAAAATTTTGGTATGATAGGTGGGTTTTGAGAGGTGTGTCACTGTCGGTCCAATGCAGAACAGTCTGCAAAGGGCTTGACAGTGTCAGACCAATCATCAGCCAGGCTGATCATTACACTCTTCTGGTTTTGCTGGGTGAAACATTGTGTAATTCAAATAAAAGAGCCTCCTGAATTATAGGGCAACTCTTTCTTTTGATCTGCATAATGCCGCCCAGAAAGTAGAGCTGATCAGTGACATAATCAACCTGCTGTGGCCCCCCCCCCACAAGGAAAAAAGATCTCTCCCGGCCTCTGTCAAGTATCCCTCCTACCTCCGATTGCTTCTCCCTTTCTTTTGAATTTCTGAAACCGGAGTACCCAATCCCTGGTGCCCCCCCCACCATGCCCGCTTTCACTGTGTGGCACCTAGGAGCCCACCTCTGGTGCTGACAAACATAACACTGATACTGGGGTGCCCAGTCCCCAGTGTTGGTACCTGAAGTAAAGAAAAAACATATCTCAATGTGTTTTTTTTTTTTGTTTTAAGTTTTTTTACTTCCTGTAATTCCACTATCTGCCAAGTATTCCTCCTACCTCCCCACTGCATTCCATTCCCCAAACACGAAACTGACACTGGGGAGCCCAATCCACAGTGTCATTGCCCGAAATAAAGAAAACCATCCCTCTTAGTCTTTTTTTATACACCCTGTAAAAATGAAAACTGTCCATTGATGTCTGTTGCTACCTTTGGCCCGCTGCGCCATTACCCTCCCCACCTCCCTCTTACTCAGCACCCACCACCCCCACCCATTAATTACCTTCCAGGGATCCAACACTGTAATCATCTGTGGACTGGAGACATGTCCAACGTTGGACTGGGAACCAAGGAAATCAGGCATGCAGTTCAATGTATTTCAACGGGTTTTGAACTGGTCCTCATAACTTGGTCAAATTTAAATATTTTCCCCACGATTTTCAAAATGGCCTTTGTGGAACCCCATCTCATGAACAAGTGTAGGGAAATGATGCAAAATATATCCCAAAAGGTGATTTTGCAGACACTGCACAAAATCGCCTTTTAGGTAGGATTTGAAAAAGTTCTCTGCCGTTGTTCATGAGGTGTGGTCATAAGAAGGCTATGATAAAAATTTGGGGTAAAAATATATACTAAGTTATGAGTGCATGTTGAAATTTTTCAACAAATGCTTGTAACTTTAGTAATTTTCAGTATTTTGACTCCAAATTTTTAGCATGGCCATTTTCTCACACCATCTCATGAATGCGATGACTATCATTTTCTAATCCTGGCCAAAATGGGTTTTCACACTTGTGGCGCAAAATGATGTTTCAGACACTAATTTATAAATGTAACCTGTCATGTTCACAAAGGGTGGTCATAACAAGGCTACACTGACAATTTGGGTTCAAAATGTGAAAAAACATTTCAGTTATGAAGAAACATTGAATTGTTCCAACTTTAATTCTTAACTTTATTTTTTCAGATTTTGGTCCTAATGTTCAACACATCACTCTTGTTACCCCACCTCCTGAACATGACAGCGGTATTTTTTTCAAATCCCCTCTAAAACGTTTTTGCAGTTGGACTGTGAATTCACATTTTGGATGGGATTGTAAAAATTCCACCTGTCTTGCTCATAACGTCAGGTCATAAAAAGACTGCTGGAAATTTGGGTTCAAAATGTGATAGCCCACTAAAAATTAGATGTTGACTTTCAGCTGGCCTATCCTTGCTAAATATATTCTAAAAATGTGTAAAAGCAGGACACCACTGAAAATGAGTTACTGCATCTCATCTGGTCTATCCTGGGAAAACATATAGTAAAAATGTGTACAAGCAAGATCTGGCACAACAGCTATGCAAGTGGTGAACATTCGGCATTGACAAATGCTTGTCTTGTCATGGTTCAGATGTGTATCAAATTTGGGTAGAAGCACTCAGTGACTTATATACCATGTATTTTATTTATTTATTTATTCAAGTGTTTTACCAGGAGGGCATACTGAGCAGAATTGCTTGTTTCCAGATGCATCCTGGGGGGACGTGGATGGGGAGTAGTGCCAGTACATAATCATGTGAAACAATGAGAATAAGTGACACATCACAGTGTACATAGCAGACAATACATTACAACTTAAATACATCAGCTTGCACAATATTTCAAGGTCAGAGAGAAATATAAGGCAGAACATACGAACATACAAAATTTGCCAGCAGATAAAGGCCTAGAGGTCTATCAAGTCTAGTTCGAATGTGCATCTAGCACCCCTTATTCTGCAGCTGCCCTTCCCTTCCACCCTTCCCCTTCATTAACCCTCCCCCTTGTCCTGTCCCATCCTCGTTTGAAGCAGTCCACTGTTCTACGGCATACCACTTCAGCAGGTAACGCATTCCACCCAGCCACCACCCTCTCTGTAAAAAGTGTCTACTCATCTCCTCCTGAACCTTCCTCACTCCAGTCTCATATCATGGCCCTGGTGGCCCTCCCTCCCTTACTTTGAACAGCCCCTCTGTACCCATCTTGTTTATTCCTTTCATGTATTTAAAGGTTTCAATCATGTCACCCCTGTCTCTCTCTCCTCCAGTGAGTACATGTTCAACTCCTTCAACCTCCTCTCGTATGATAAGTCCCCAGCCCCTTGATCATCTTTGTCGCCTGTGCTACACCCTCCAGTAACTTAATGTCCCTCTTCAGATACGGACGCCCAGTACTGCACGCAGTACCCAGGTGTGGTCTAACTAATGACCTATACAGTGGCAGAATCACCTCCTCCTCCTCAAGGATATACCCCTTGCAATACAACCCAGCATTTTGTTGGCCTTTGCAGCTGCCTTCCTACATTGTACCGAGTTGTTCATTGACCCTGTAATGAACACACCCAGATCCTTCTCCTCCTCTGTCTGGGCTAGCTGCACTCTCCCTAGCTGGTAACTCCTCCTTGGGTTCTTCATCCCAAAATGCAGCGCCATGCACTTTTTGGCACTAAAGCCCAGTTGCCAGGTGTCTGACCAGGTTTCAAGCTTTGCCAGATCATCCTGCAACCCCTGCCATCCCCCTAGGTCATCCACTACCGTGCCTACCTTGGTATCATCAGCAAACAGACTTATCTTGCTCTTGATGTCCCATGATATTCTGCAATGAATATCCCAAACAACACTGGTCCCAACACTGAGCCCTGTGGAACATCGTTCGTCACTGCCCTTAGGTGTGAGAGCTCCCCACCCACCACCACCCTCTGTTGCCTTCCCTGCAGCCAGTTTCCTACCCATCCACCAGCTTTGCACCCGCCTGTGACTACTAACTTCCTTCCAGCCTTCCATGTGGCACTGAGTCGAATGCCTTACGGAAGTCCAGATACAGGACATCCACTGCATGGCCCCTGTCCAGTTGCCTAGTTACCCAGTCATAGAACTCAACCAAGTTGGTTTGGCAGGATCTGCCACGTATGAAGCCATGCTGTCTGCTGTCCTGTAGTCCTTTGGCCTCTAGGAGGGCCACCAGCCTCTCCTTCAGGATAGTCTCCATTAGCTTACTTAGCTTAATTAGAAGACAATATTCAGAGCAGGTTTGGTAGGCAACATGATTTCAATAAGGCCCAGATATGGTTCCAGTTCAACCAGCTGTTTCTAAATCCCAAAAAGGCAAATATGGCAAAGGTAATGCATCCCTGATCCATATCAGTGAGTATGGAGTTAGTGAGCCATGTGAGGTAGGTGGTAGTGGAGTGGGGCTTGCAGAACCCAGACTGGAAAGGGATGAAAGATGAGGCAGAGTCAAGGTAAGGGGGGAGCTGAGTGAGGACTATACGTTCTTGGAGCTTAGCTAGAATAGGAAGCAGTGAGATTTGTCAATAGCTCCGTGGGGTGGTGGGATCACCACCTTTGGGGAAAGGAATGACAGTAGAGTGTTTCCAGGTTGTGGGAACTGAGGAAATAGTGTATCTGCTTATTATCATCATCCTCATAGCCAAAAAGCTGGTGTGTCTTTGCTGCAAGGGCAGGGAACCTTCCTAGATAATGAGTTTGATCTTAAATGGTTTCTATTGTACCACCAGAACAGTAGACCATTATTATTTCTCAAATATGCTAAAAGAGGGACCACATTTTGTAAACATTGATTGCTCTCCTTCTAGTGTGTAATAAGCCCTTTCTACTTTACAATTATCAGTCATAATATTTGGCTACTGACTGTACAAGGGAAGACTTACATTCTTCCAATGAAGAGGGATTACCATCCTGGGACTGATAACAGCTAGATTCATGGGGGTTTTTGAAGTGGTCCGAATAGTCAAGAGTAGAATATAAGGGTCAAATGGAATGTCTTGGCCTATCGCTTACCCATGCGTATTTGAATACGATTCCAAGTATGCAATAATACCCAAAAGGTGGACAATATTGAGCTGTACCAAACTGCCCAGGGGATGTAATGAGGCCCAATGCCACAGAACTGTATAAGCAGCTAGACTTCTGTAGTGCACTAGGTGATTACATAAAAAAAAAAAAAGTAAAATTATGTCTTGCTCATGCCAATTTCAGTACAGAATAAACCAGAGAGTTTTTATGCTAATGTCTGTGTTTTTGTTCTTTCACATAACTATACACAAGGAAAAACACTGCTGTTTTAGAGAAAGTAAATACCTTTATTTATTTATTTTCGTACTGTATGAAGCCCAAACCCAGTAGAGCATGGGATTTTTTTAAATCTTGAAATCCAGGTTTCTTTGAGTAGATGATCATGGTAGGGGTAGGTGTTTGGGAGCAGCATGAGTAGGGTACAGGGCATTATATTTTGATTTTGGTCTGTTTATGATAACTCCACTGGAGTGTTGCTTTAAACAGTGCTTGCCCAATCTCCACTCCTTACACTTGTGCTGCCAGAACATTTAGCAAAGGCGAACACAGTCCGAGCTGAGCGGAGCTGAACATAAAGGTAAGGACTCAGGCTGATGACAATGCTTGCCCATCTACTCCACAGGCAATTACAAAGCACTGAGTGCTGGCCTGGGGAGGGGCAGAGAGACCAGAGATCATCCCCATTTTCATAGCTCCACTGGAGTTGGAATGGTCTGAAAAGTGGTAGGGCCAAGGATGTAAGGGGTAAATTTTCCCCTAGTAATAAATTAACTTAACTGCAAAAACTGATAGGGTCCTTATGAAAGTGGTGGGGCCATGGCCATAGTGAGGCTTGCACACACTGATGTATTTGGTATTGGTCAAAGGTGAGGGACCTGACCACAGGGAGATTGTAACTGCGATTGTCCACTGGATCAGGTACCATGTAGTGAATATTGTGATCTAACTGTAAAATACAAGCCATCCATTAATTCTATATCCCTTATCAGGTTAATACATTAGTAGCCATTTTGTCTCTGACCAGAATTTGTTCATTTTAAATGTTATCCTTAGGGGATATGACAGGCCTAATCATGGTTTTTGCATCCCCCAGTCTTCTGCATTGGAATACAACAATCTTTTCCTAGCGTCTGGCAAGGTATATACCCAGTCACCCACTCCCTCTGCATGAAACTCTGTACTCACACAATGGGGTGGTCAAGTGTCGGGCATGCCAGCCATGGCCCTCTGTTGAAAGAGTGGCATGAGAGTGCAACCAAAAAGGATATGCTATGATCAGATGATATGCATGCTGGCTGACACAGTGATTCAGATCTGGCATTTTTCCTAGCACAGATATGGAACTAGAGGTCATGTTGTCATTCTCTCCCACTTTATTGTTTGACTCTACTGATGGGATGTG
Organism: Neoceratodus forsteri; assembly: GCA_016271365.2. NCBI lineage: Eukaryota > Metazoa > Chordata > Ceratodontiformes > Ceratodontidae > Neoceratodus > Neoceratodus forsteri. The sequence goes on along the minus strand of CM057453.1, from coordinate 1,114,748,508 downwards.
TTATCTTTTTAAGTATGCCCTGAGGCTTGAACTGTTTTCATACTGCTACTGAAAAACAGATTATACTGACGTTTTCTAGGTAACACTCACTCGGTACAGTTGCTAAGCAGGGATGGGAGGGGTCAGTATTCAGTGCAATTGTACAGTGTAGCTATTTTGCTTTTATTCCTGCATCTAGTGTTTTGTCACATCTACCTTTTAATCCTATAATGAGCCCTATCAGTTTAGGGGACAGTACTGTTGCTTAGCTAACAGCATCAAAACATAACCCAGCCAAGATAATGCTCTTTTGTTCTGCCACCAGCTCTGTGAATTACAGTATCATTTCATGAGACAACAGTCTCCTGGGAAACAAATGTACAAGAACAATGGTATTTACTCACCTGGTAAAGGTGATTATACCTGCAACCTTTTGTAGTGCGCAGAAATTCCTCATTAATGGGTTATCCTCCATCTATCCTATTGGCTGATGCAGAATCGTAAATCTAAAGTGGCTGCAGTCTAAACCCCCAGCCAGGAGTATAGTGTCCAGTGAGATACTTCCCTAACAGGAAATAGAAATGAGAAAAAAATGAGCAGGAAGACAAGAATGGCCAGCAGACAACTATGTCCTTGCAAAGACAATATACTGCCTTAGGTCAGGTACATAACTTACAACAGTAGTCAGTTATATGAAACCTTCCATACATAGTACATAATGAACTAAGATCCCACTCCCTTTCTTAGGGCTCATCTGGTGGTTGCCTTCCTTGAAAGGATATCTGACTGACCCACCTGAAGAGTTACAGGTCTGAGGAGAGTGGGAAGAATGTTCAAATTGGTTCTGGCCACTGGAGTTCCTTGGTATCCGTAATTGGGTGGTGCTTTGAGCACTATAAAGGTTGCAGGTATAATCACCTTTAGTAGGTGAGTAAATACAATTATTCCCTGCAACCTTTATAGTGCTCAGAAATTCCTGACTAATGGGACTTTTGTAGCAGTACCAAGATAATCAACGAGGGAAGACCAGACATCAAGTCAGGTGGAACCCAAAGCTGCCTGAAGCACTGCCCTTCCAAATGTAGCTCTGTCCAATGATGCTACATCCAATCTGTAATGCTTGACAAAGGTATGAACCAAGGACCAGGTAGCTGCTGTACAGATGTCCTATGTTGAGGCCCTCCCTTGCCAGTGCACAAGGCTGACATTGCCCAGTGGGATGTGTCCTAATACCTGAAGGGGGAGCTAGACCCACCCCCCATAGGCTGCAATGAGAGCTGCCCATATCCATCTAGCTATTGTTTCTGTAGGTGCAGCCTGTCCTGCTTTCTTCTCTGAGAGGACAGCAGATGGCCTATCAGTCTTATGGAAACTCTCAGACATGATCAGATATTCCTTCAGCTGAGAAGCTACATTAAGGGATGAGGGACAGCATCGAGGTAACCTCTTTCCATGAGCATGGTGAGTAGGTGAATTTCTTGTTCCATGTGTAACTGCGAGATCACCTTTAGTTTGAAAGATGGGACCGTCCTGAGGGATATTCTGTCATTGTGGAATGTGAAGAACGGTTCACAGCATGACAATGCCTGTAGCTCGCTCGCCCTTCAGGGAGAGCACATAGCCATCAAGAAGCCTATTCTGAGGGTTGTCCAGTATGGAGAAACTGATCGGAAGGGAGGCTTGTGGAGGTTTTCCAAGACCAGATTAAGCTGCCATAAAGGGCAGGTAGGTTGGACACGGGGAGATACAATCTGTACCACCATCAAGCAGCTGGACCACATCTGGATGTGAATCTATCTGTCCATCTCCTAGAAGTGAGCCTGACATAGCTGAAATAGCCGAGGCCTGTACTCTCAAAGAAGAGTGGGAGAGCCCTTTGTCCACCCCATCATTGAAGAAATCTAGAACCTGGGGAAGTCCTGCCACTGAGGGGAACATGCCTTTGGATGTACACCATTTGCAGAAAATCTGCCAATATCTTTGATTGTCTATAATAAGTCTTATTTGTTGACTGTGTAGCCCCGGCATGCTGTACCAGGGGGCTACTACTCCTGCCTGATGGCCACCAACCAGGTTGAGGGGCCTGGGTTCCTATTTTGCTCTCACAGGGGTTCTTTCCCAAGATAGAAAGTAAACTAGCATGATGCTTCCCCCCAGAGTACATTTTAAGTGAGTCTGATTTTCAGTAGCCCCCCTGGGATGTTGTACCAACCCACCTCCCCATACAGTCACCCTAACACAAATTACCATGAACCAAAACCCCCATTTCAACACGTTGAATTTTTGGCTTAAGCTAATAATATGCTCACGGGTCATGGGGAGGGTTAGGAAAGGGTGAAGAGAGTTGAGGTTACGCAACAGTTTGATTTTTGCACTTACGTTTGACAACTGGCAAACATCCAGTCATCATTTTTACATTTTAAATTTAAAACATCCTTTAATACAAACCACCCACCAGCCTCTTGATGGATTTGGATTTAGCCCTCTGACCAACTAGCTGCTTAGATTTCAACAACTACAGAGATCCCAACTGGTAGCAGTCCCCGGTTCAGATTAACCCCCCAAACTCTGTCACTGGGTACCTAGCACTAACACGTTGCAGGCCTGTGGTGCAGCTGGTCCGCCAGCGCTGGTGCACTTGCTTAAATCAGAGGTTTACTTGTTTTGTTGTATATCTATTAGCTACTTGCCATAATTTGAAAGCAACTATTTACAGTCCCCAGGTGCAGGACAATCCTGCGTTTACTCATGATTCTGCAGACAGTCTCATGTGGCATTGGTAATGTAGCTCTGGGGTCGATGAAACAGCAGAACTCTGGAATTTGAGAAACTTGAGAAGCATAGCAGGCACCTTGCAGCTTGGATCTTCTGAGTCACTTGCAGGATCTAGCAGCTTGTCACCTTAGCCTGCAGGCAGGCTAGAGAATAAGAGCCCAATGCAAGGAGATCCAGGCCACAAGTGAACTCAGACCTTGGAGTGGCCCCGTGATCCAGCTCCCCAAATGGGTCCAGAGTGCCCTAGCACTCAGGCATGCACCCATGGCTTCTTGCAACCCAGTCCACCCCACTCTATAGGGGTTAGCAGTTTCCCTACCTGGCTCCAAGTTGCCTACTTTTGCTCTTGAAGTTTAGACACATCTGGATTCAAAAGATATTTTCAGCCACACTGCCAGTGTAGCAGCTGTTGCCACTTCACATCAGGACACAGTCTCTAGATTCTCACTGAATGCACAGTCTCAGTGAGACTTGGGTTCATATGATGGGCTCCTCTGAGAACCCTGAACCTGGCACTGAGACACGAACCTTTACTAGAGCAGTCCCATACCAGACATCACTTTCCTTCACTGTGTAGGTGCTCACCATAGAAGAAGCTCTCTCTTTCCACATTTGCAGATACACCTTGGAAATACTGGCAAGTCCCCGTGAGTCAGGGAGACTCTCATATTATTTTCCAGAAACCGGAAGCATCCATAGCCATTCCTTTAAACAAAACCATCCCGGGTTATTCCTTGAAACCAATGTCTGCCCCCCTTCCTTGTGACATAAAGTTGAACCAGGGTAACAGACAGACTTTTTGCAAACCAGAACCACCCATGGCCATTCCTTTAAACCAAATGCCCATCCCCTTTCCTTATAACATTGAGTCCAACCAGGGTACAGACAGACCTTGGTACCTTCTTAAACCAGTGGCCACACGGCCCCCAAGATCTCCATCTTCCTGGAAATCAGCAGTAACTTTCTCACTTTAAAACCTTTATAGCAGGGCTTTCCACCACTGAAGTGTAGATTCCCTCTGCCCTCTCACATACTTGCACTCTCTCTCTCTCTCTCTCTCTCTCAGCTGGAGGTTTCAAAAAAGAATTCCTTCACCAAATTCCTCCAAAGTAGGGAAAGGCAACTCGCAGGCCTGGGGGACAGTTAGCTGGCAACGCCCAGGCAGGCCCTTCCCCAGTCTTGCTGCCCCAACCTTCTGCTAAGGGGCTGGAGCCCCTCTCCTTCTGGAGGGGCTCCCACTGAACTGGCAACAGAACCAAATGTCTTTGGATTTTGGGAGCTCTCTTCGGGTCCTGACTGGCTGAAACACTTGTCCTTGAAGAAAATTAATATGCAACAGGCTCTCTTGACACCTGATTGGTCCTGTAAAAGGGCACCAAAAAATTCCCCAGTTTTTTCTTTCACACGTCCACCTTACAGTCCCATAAATCCTTTGCAATAATCCTTGCCCTCTGATTGGCTGGGCTGAGGTTAAAGGCTACAAATGTGGCTGCTGAAGAAACAGTTCCACTGCAGTCTATATGGTGTCTCAACTTGTAAGTCCTGTTGCAGTCAAAATAAATATTTTTATTTAATAATAGCCCCACAGTGCAAAAGCAGCTTCTTTTCCCTATCACCCAGCTGCAGCATTTACCATTAAAATGATTGAACGGGAGCCTCAGTGGATGGGCAAAGAGGGACAGTGAAAAAGCAGGGATACTGAACAAATACTTCTACTCGGTATTCACAAAAGAGGAGGAGGGGGAGGTACCTAATCAAATTAAAAGAAGCACTCTGGATAGGGGGGTTGATCCCAGTCCTTTCACAGAAGAAAGGGTTCTGAAAGAACTCCTAAAACTGAAGGTGGACAAAGCAATGGGGCCTGACGGGATTCACCCAGAATTCTAAAAGAATTAAGGGGAGAACTAGTGACACCACTGACTACCCTTTTTAACAAATCGTGGGAGGATGGTGTGGTACCTGAGGACTGGAGGAGGGAGGATGTGATTCCCCTTCACAAAAGTGGGATCAAAACAAAGGCAGGAAACTAAAGACCTATCAGTTTGACCTCTGTGGTGGGGAAAGAGATTAAATCAATTCTGAAGAAAAGAATTGTTGAGTTCCTAGAGGCCAGTGGGGCACAGGACCCAAGGCAGCATGGATTCACAGTGGGAAGGTCATGTCAGATTAATCTAATTGATTTCTTTGACTGGGTGACCAAAGTAGTAGACCAGGAAGGGGCTGTGGACATGGTTTACCTAGACTTTAGCAAGGCATTTGACACAGTCCCACACAAAAGATTATTAGTCAAATTAACCAGCCTGGGAGTGGGTCCTAGGGTGGTAGCCTGGGTAAAACATTGGCTGGACAACAGGACACAGAAGGTAATAGTAAACGGAGTCCGCTCTGAGGAAAGGGAGGTTACTAGTGGGTACCGCAGAGTTCAGTACTAGGTCCAGTCCTTTTTAAAGTCTTTGTAAGTGACATTGCAGAGGGATTGGAAGGAAAAGTATGCCTCTTTGCAGATGACACAAAGATCTGCAACAAGTTTGATACACGGGGGGGTGGAAAGGATGAGAAGGGACTTGGCAAGGTTGGAGGAATGGTCAGAAGTATGACAGCTTGGATTCAATGCAAAGAAGTGCAAAACAATGCACCTGGGAAACAAAAAAACAGGGGAAGAGTACAGAATTGGGGGGGGTAGAAACAACAACAACAAAAATGGAAAGGGACCTGAGGGTAATCATATCAGATGACCTTAAGGTTAGCAAGCAATGGGAAAAGGCAGTAGGCAAGACGGGGGGAATACTGGGCTGTATAGGGAGAGGCATCATCTGCAGAAAACTGGAAGTTATTATCCCTCTGTACAGACAGTTGGTGAGACCCCATCATGAGTACTGCGTCCAGTTCTGGATTGCCCATCTGTGCAAGGACATAGACAGAATGGAGGCAGTCCAGAGGAAGGCAACTAAAATGGTGCAGGGTCTGCAAGAGAAGTCATACGAGGAGAGACTAAAGGAGCTTAATATGTGTACCCTTGAGGAAAATAGGGAGAGAGGGGACATGACAGAAACGTATAAGTACTTCAGTGGAATCAACAAAGTCCAAGAGGGTAGCATCTTTCAGAAAAAGAGATGTGCAAGAACAAGGGGACACAATTTGAAGATAGAGGGGGGACGGCTCTTGGGCAATGTGAGTATTTTGTCACAGAGAGGGTGGTGGATGCATGGAACTGCCTTCCTGAGGAGGTTGTGGGGTCTAAAACTATGGGAGAATTCAAGAATGCATGGGACAGACATAAGGCAATTCTTGTGGTGGGTAGGAAGAAATAGGCTGTTGGTTAACTAGGATTTGCATCTTATCCAATAGGTAGGGAAATGGGCTGACTAGGTGGGCCAAGCGGTCCTTATCTGCCATCAAAGTCTATGTTTCTATGTTTCTAAGCCCCTTTCCCTGTCTGTCACTAGCACTGATTCACAGTGTCCCCAGGTGCTAGGCAGGCTCACTCATTAATATGCAATGCACCTCATTAATATTCATGAGGCTGATCTGCCCCACAATAGGTGCTCCTTAAATAAAATACCTGGTGGCTCCTCTTATGCCTTTTTCTGGTCTCCGGTCCCCAATTAGCTTAACTTGGGGACCGGGGCCAACAGAGAGGCTCCTGTTCAACTGCAGCAACAGCCAAAAGACAGAAATGCACCAGTGCACATGTGCAGGTCACCTGCTTGCACCTGAATACAGAAGAGAGCGGTGGCTCCATAATTTAGCTCCTCTGGCCCCAATCTGGAACAAAAACAAAGAAGGGGCCAGATGGAGGATGCAAGGCCAATCAGGAATTGAGCCAGGAGCGGAAACAGGACCGGGGATCCGGGGGGAACAGGAGGCACAGAGTGGCCCCTGAAGGGAAAAATAAGGTAAGCCCCCACAGGGGTGGGGTTACAACTATCTCCTAGATTTCAGATGTCGGTCCACCACTCTAGGGTGGTATCTCTTGTCACAACCCTACTCAGCAGGTCAGGCCCTCTGCTCCCACAGTGCCAACCTCTGAACGCAGTATTGCAAACAGGAACAGAAACAGGGTAACCCTCCTGTCTGTTTTGTGGGTTCGAATCAACCTTTGGTCTCAAGTTCTGGAGGGATTCAAACTGTGAACCTCTTGCTAGTGTACCCAATGTACAAGCTCAGATAATTCTGCTCTTTGGGGAATGCCATATATCTTTTGCCTATGGGTACCTAACTAGGTGTACAAAATGAACCCTTAAAAACTCTATTAAAGACCTCAGATAAACTCTTACCTTTTCCCAGTTTGGTAAACCAGTAAGCTTTGCACAGTGTCAACTTTAACCATATATGCTTCATTTCTCAAAAAAAGAATTTCAAAGGCATACCAAGTAGTCTCTTTAAAATGAGATGTTTACTTAAAAATAGATAAAAATGTCAAATGTAAATACAGAACAATATATCACAAAACATACAATCTTTTAAAAGAATAAAGTTTAAAAGTGCACATTTTTACCACAGTACACTTAGACTTGTCTCTCTAATGTATACCTTCTAACAGTGTGTGAAATAGATGTTTTCAAGAGAGTCCAAACAAGAATGTCCCTAAAGGTCAGTTACAGCATAATTAAAAAAACTGACTTGAACTTGCCTTCTCCATGATGTCACCCAGCTCATCCTCTGTTTATTAAAAATTATACAATCAGGATGTCATATACTTCAGAAGGTAAATTAAATAGGTGACATCAGCAAAAACTCATTTCCCCACATGACTTCCCAATCAAGTCTGTGATTTTCCAGTATCTTCTTTCATCCAGGAGCAGTTTCCTGCTTTCACAAAGACATCAAAGAGCTTTTTATGACTAACTATCAGATCTCACTGAGGTGTAATATGCTTTGTAACACCAGATGAAATTAACTGGGCTTCCACTGAAGATGCCATAAATGGATATGTTAGTCTCCTTTGGCTTCAAAGAAAACACAGCTCAACAACAAGACCATAGAATGCAAGTCTTTGTAAGTTAATCACCTTACAGAGATCTGTTGTTTAACATATCCTGTCTTTCGAAGTGAAACTTGGGGGGGGGGGGTCATCCAGAAGTACAGCATTTCTCATGACAGACAATCACACTATATTTTAATTTTACAAAAATCAGAGTAATCAGAACCAGCTGTCCAAGTGTCACACCGCTCATTTAGCAGTCTTTGCCTTTCAGCATCCACACCGTTGAGTTGAGGATTGTGAGGTTGTGGTGGAGGATGGGGCCTTGGCTGAGGAGATCCGGATGGTGAGGGAGTCTCCATGGGGTATCTGTTAGCACTGTTCTGAATAGGGAGTACCATGATCTCCGCAGCCAGTTCGAGGTTATCAGTACCGCTGTGACTTTGCTGGATCTGATCTTGGGAAGTACTTTTGAGATCATGGGGTGGGTGAAAATATATAGGCCCAATCGAAGTTCCATGGGGCCAATAGAGTGTTGACTTCCTCTGCTTGAGGGTCTTAGAAGTGTGAGTGGAATAAAGGCAGCTGAGTGTTGTGATAGGATGCCATCAGATCGACTTGAAGTGGCCCCCATCTTTTGTTGAGACTCTGAAACACCTGGGGGTGCAGGTGCCATTCGGCTTGGCTAAGTGTGATGTGGCTTAGTCAGTCCCACTCGAGAGTTCGGTTTTCCTGTCAGGTAAGTAGCCAAAATCACCAGAAGGTTCCGTTCTGCCCAGTGGAGCATTTTTAGTGCCTCCCTCATCATTGTCCTGCTGTGTGTTCCTCCTTGTTTGTTTATGTTTACCCTGGTAACTTGGTTGTCCATTCTTATCGGGACTGCCTGGCCCGAGCTGTGAGGGGTGAAGATTAACAGGGCATGACAGACTGCTCTCACCTCCAGAATGTTTATAGGTAGATGGGCTTCTTGCAGGAAACATCTGCCTTGAGTGATGTGGTGATCCAGCATTGTTTCCCAGCCTAGAAGACTTGCATCCATTGTAATGGTTGCTGAAGGTGCTACTGACAGGGCATGCCCCATATGAGGCTGTGACTGTCTGTGCACCACATTAGACTATTCAGCATGTCTGGGCCCTCACTGATTCTGAAGCTGAAGTTCTGGGTTGTCTGGTCCCATGCATCTAGAACATACCTCTAGAGCTGATGCATGTGTAGCTGTGCCCATAGCACCATGGCTATCATTGACACCATGAGTCCGGCAGCTGCAGATAGGCGCATACTGATCTGGTGGACTGTGTTCATACAGCCGTGAATAATTGTCATATTGTGGATTTTCTCCTCCATTGGCATAACTACCCCAGGTGCGTGTTGATCTTTGTGCTTAGGTGTATAATGTCCCGGGCAGGGAGCAGTTGTCTCTTGTCCCAGTTTATGATCCAGCCATGTTGTTGGAGGCATTGGATCACCAGCTCTGTGTCCCTTTGCATTTGAGATGGGGGACCTTTCCTGTATGAGCCAGTCATCCAGGTAGGGTATGACGTACACTTCCTTCTTGCGGAGGTTGCAACTAATACTGTCAGAGTCTTTGTGAATTCCCCTGAGGCCAAGACTAGCCCAAATGGGAGGCATGTGTATTGAAATGTTGTCCGTAGACGCTGCACCTGAGAAACTTTTGGTGACTGGGTCGAATTGGGATGGGGAGGTAAGGTTTAGGTCAATTGACGTGAGAAAATTGCCTGGCTGAATGACTATTAATGTGGACTTGAGTGTCTCCATCTTGAACTTCTTGTAGGTAACGTACTTGCTGAGGAATCTGAGGTCCAGCAGAGCCAACTGTCTTTTTGGAGACTATAAAGAACATAGAGTACATTCCCATGTTCTACTCATGTTGTGGCACGGGTGCAATTTAGAGATGCAGCGAATTTAAAATACACCGGCGAAGTGAACGCAAAGTGACCACTTCACGTTGGCACTTTGTTACGCAGAGTGCCCCATAGAAAAGGCTCACTTCACCTTGTTATTATTACTTTGCATTGTCATTCCACCTTAAACATGAAGTAAGGTGGAGTGACAACAATACTGGTAGCATCCCACCCACACAGTCACCAGAATGAATGTGCATCCCCAAAGTGCTAGTGTCTTGTGTCCAGAAAACTCTGCAGTGCTGATGAAGTGAAATGAGAGTGTAACAAGAAATACAAAGTCTCCCAGAACTAATGGCACACTCAGTCATACACGCAGTGGTCAGGTCACACACAGAGTCACCAGAATTAATGTGCATCCCCAAAATGCTACTGTCTTTTGTCTAGAAAATTACCCAGTGCTGACGAAGTGAAATGAGAGCATAGCAAGAAATGCAGTCTCCCAGAATTAATGGTGCCATGCAAACACACAGACAGGTTAAGATTGCGCTGCACACTTAAGGGATGCATACGAAAAGGCACAACAACACCTAACCAGTGCTCACAAGTCACAAATTCAAATCTGGAAAGGAACACATTTTGCCAGTTGTGGGATTAGTGCATGGCAGTAACAATCCACTACCAGTAAAGATACCACGAAGCAGTATTAAAAATTCATGCAGGTGCAGTGGATAGCAGGTTCACACTGCTGCAATTACTCTGTAACACAATAAAAGGTGTCTGATTGAATGGCTTGCATTGCACACTCACTCACATGCACACTCAAGTAATGCGTAGCAAATTGAGAACCTTTAGTAATATAACCAAATGTTTTAAACAGACAAATTGTACACTGCTGCACCACAACAATCAGCAAAGAAATGTCAGGAATTACTGAAAATATTACTGTGTGTACATTAACACAGTTATACAAGAAAAATATAACCGAAACAGAAAGACTGCCTTTTTCTCCCAGTTAATCTACCTACACCACAAATACGCCCCTCCCCAAAGCACACTTCAAAGCACACAGACTGACTGTTCTAAATTAATATTCAAAATCCACACACAACAATAAACACTTGATGATATGATCACAGAAGGGTTTCCTACAATCGATGTATTAAATTTTGAGCAAAAAATATTACACAAAAAGGCATTTTAAACAGCTTTTAGAGGTTCTGAATCGCAGAGCTCTGAGAGCAAACTGTCTTCAGCTACCACTGCACACACACTACCCAGGCCAGAACTGAGGCTGTGCCGAACAATCTAGAGCCCATGTGACCTGCAATCCCATGCATAACTGCAGAATTTCATTTGGAGCTCAATTACAGGGAGAAGTGAGGCAAATTACATTGATTTCAATGTACTTTGCCTTAAAATTGGTGGAGAAGTAGTTTGGGTAAGGTGGAATAACGCAAAGTCATTGATTTCTATGGACTTTGCATTCCTCATTATGAATCGAAGTACTCTGCTTCACATTGTGGAGTTCTCCATGGATTCCACATTACTCAGTGAATCACTTCACGGAGCAAATTGGGGCCACTTCGCCCACCACTGCTTACAGTACTGTAACTCACATGCTGTACGGGAAGGAACGCGAATGCCTATGGCTGTACTTCCCCGATGAGCTGCAGCACAAAACTCCACGACTTAAAAATGCTTATTAATGAGTACAATGGTTGAGTAGTGAAGTTGAGAGATACTACAAAACATACTTACAATACATCCAAGTAACTAGTCAAAAAATTAGTGTTGTGATTTGTGACGTGATCGTGAATCGTGATTTGTGACTGCATTTTTGACCGTGATGATGAAGAACGTGATTTGTATCACGAGTGACTCGTGATGATGGTCCTGACTTAAAAATGTATATTAATGAGTACAATGTTCATGCAGAATTATGCACCACACCTGTCCAGTATTCTGAAGGGAAGCCAAAGAAACAACTGTGACTTAAGTTACAGATGGAGATTGGGCCCTAAAGAGATGCAAATACACAGACAGATCAAGATTGCGCTGCACGCTGAAGAGATACAGATGCAAAGGCACATCACCTAAGCAGTTCTCACCATCAGAAATTCAAATCTGGAAAAGAATACAATTGCCGGTTGGGGCAGGCTGCAGGGGGCGGGGGGGGGAGGCACTGCACTGCTGCAGTAACAGTCACTAGTACTAGTACCAGTAAAGATACCACAAAGAAGTACAAAAATCACACAGCTGCAGTGGATAGCAGGTTCACATTGCTGAAATTATTATGTGGCACAATAAAAGGTGTCTGGTTTGATGACACGCGTCACACACATACTCACACACACACTAAGTAATGCATAGCAAATTGAAAACTTCAGTAATATAACCACATATTTTAGACAAACTAAAATTATGCACTGCTGCACCACAAGAATCAGTAAAAAAATGGCAAGAATTATTGAAAATATTACTGTGTGTACATTAACACAGTTATAAGAAAAATATCACCAAAACAGAAAGCACTTTTTCCTCCAAGTTAATCTACCTACAGCACAGATACACCCCTCCCCCAAAGCACACTTCCACTATCTCTCAGTACACAGACTGAATGTTGTACATTAACATTCAAAATCCACACACAAACAATAAACGCTCGATGATATGAACACAGGAGGGTTTCCTATAATTAATGAACTAAAGTTTCAGCAAAAAAAGATGACTCAAAAAGGCTTTTTTAACAGCTTTTAGAAGGTTTAAATTGCAGAGAGCTTTCAGAGCAGATTGTCTCCTACAGCTTCCTACACACGCTACCCCAAACTGAGGCTGTGCAGAACAATCTAGAGCCCATGTGATCTGAAATCACATGAATCACTGCAAAATTCACCTTTGGAGCTTAAAAACAAGGCAAAGTGAGGCAAAGTACATTGTTTTCCATGTACTTCGCCTTAAGAATTGGTGGAGTAGTGGCTTGGGAAGGTGGAGTAACGCAAAGTCATTGTTTTCAATGGACTTTGCATTACTTATTATAACGCGAAGTACTCCACTTCGCATTGCGGAGCACTCCGCGAATTGGGGTCACTTCGCCCATCTCTAGTGCAATTGCCTATTGTTGGAAAGATTGATTAAGGCTTGCTGGATTGCATCTGCTTTGTCATGGGCAAGAAGTATCAGGGACACCAGTGGCCTGTTTGGAATTGTTTCCTGTTTGAACTCTATGGTATAGCCAAGGGTCACAAGTTCCCTGACCTACCTGGCCATTGTGGTCTGGGCCTGATGCGTACTATTAACAGACACTGCAGTGTGGTATGCTGGCAGGGTTTGCTCTGATGGATAGAGAACATCATGGATACCATTCCTGACTACTCTCTCCAATGGCCAGCAATGCAGACTGTGCCATCCAGACCACATGCTACATAGTAGACACCTTTTCAGACATCCTGAAATTTGGAGCCCCCCACTGGAGGGTTCTTTGCCTGGGTCCACCTCATCTCATTGGTTCTTGTTGGAGCTTCCTCTGAAGCTTGACTTGATGTTTGAGCCAGCCTTTCAATCTCAGCTGCCTTTTATTCTAAACTGTGATGGACAAAACTGGAAGTGGGGTTTGGAGGTTCAGCCTCATGGTAACTGATCATTGTGTGACTTTGTCTGACTGCGTGAGCTCTTGAACCAGGGATAAAATGGCTACCCTGAGGGAAGTTAGAGGTCTTTATTTGCTGCATTCTGTTTGTTGCCTGTCCCGTCCTTGAGAAAGGAGGTGAGGGTTTCTCTAAATAGCTGCCCTTCCCAGCACAGAAGCTTGAGGGGTATGTTTTTGGATTCACCACCTGCCTGCCATAGCTTTAGCCACAGGGCACTCCTGGCTTGGTTGGTAAGGACCGTTGCTCTGGTTCCAAATTTCAGGATGTCTGAAGAAGCGTCTACTATGTAGCGTGTGGCCTGGATGGCACAGTTGGCGTTGCTGGCCATTAGAGAGGAGTCAGGAATGGTATCTACGATGGTCTGTATCCAAAAGAGCAAACCCTACTGGCATACCACACTGCAGTGTCTACTAATACTATCTTCCCAGCACCCTCATGTACCTTATTCAGGGGCCCCTCCATAGGCACCGGGTTGTATGGGCCCATGGGGCATGGGCACCAGCAATATTCTGTGACCTGGGCAGAGCCCCACCAATATTTTTCATACCATTTTTTTTTTTTTAATGGTTTCTCACCATTCTATAATGGGGCATGTCAGCTGTGCACGTGCCTGACTGTGTCCCGTCCTGTTTGTGTGACCGTGGCTCCCGGCCCCCCCCCTCGTTCCTCCTCGACCTCTTCGATTGGTGGGCTGGTGGTGTTCGCCTGACTGGCATTATTTTAAATTGGCACCTTTGGTGCAGGCCATCCAGAGTCTGACCCGCCCTCCGCAGCAACCCCTATCCTCATCCTCATCAAATCATTGGTGGTTCGGTGGCAAAAGTCACACAGCGGCATTGTCATTGGGCAGGGGGAGGGCTTATATTGTGGCACGCAACGATGGGTCATCGAGGAGATAGTGACTGTGTCGGCGACAGTTTCATGGGGGGGGGGAGAAGGAGAAGAAGAACAATCGGCTAGAGATCCAGCCAAGGAAGGAAGAAAGAAACTAAGCCAAGTGAAGAAGAAGCCTGAGAGGGAAGCAAAGAACATGGGGAGCCAAGGAAGAAGAAAGCAGTAGTGCCATGAGAGAGCCACCTACCCAAGATCAGCCAACACAAGCAGCCAGCACAGTCAGAGTCAGCGAGGAGGAGAGGGTAGTGGGGCTCTGGACCGGGCAGTGGTCACCTGTGGTGAAGACTCAGGTCAGTGGGCAGTGGCACAACAGAGCAAAGTAGAGAGGTGCGGACTATGTGGGGAAGCCTGCAGAGGTGGTCATCGGTTGCAGCTAGAGGAGGAGCAGGAAGGATCGCGTCCAGGCCCAGGCCTCGGGGGAAAATGTGCTCTTAGTCTGCAGTGGGTCTGAGGTCATATCGCAGCATGCTGGGTTACGGTTCTTGTCAGTCCAACAGCAGAACAGAAGAAGAGCAGGAGCCGAGGAGCAGAGCAGCTCTGAGCAGGCAGCCCAGCAGCAACAGCCAGCAGGAGCTAGCCACCGACAGCCAGCAGCATCAGAGAGAGTAGTCGAGAGCAGCAGGCTAGCAGCACCGGCCTGGGTGGTAACATACCCCCCCCCCAGGGCAAGGCAAGGCCCCAAGAGATCCATCCCATTCCCAGCACTGCCTTAACAGCCAGAGTTTCACTAAGTCCCAAAGTCCCAGGTCCAGCACTAACCACGTAAGGTGTGGTGGGGATGGGATGCTGACTGTCTGATGCATGGGAGAAGCTTCAAGCAAGCAACTAGCCAGTAGCCACTGCAGAACAGAAGTCTTAGCCTTCCTTTTCTTTCCAACTTAGTCAAGGTTGACTGCTGGAGTGAGGAAAACGGGGTCGATGGTCTGGCAGGCTTCAAAGGGAAAGGGAGGGAATGGAATGGAAAGTGGTATGACTGTATTGTGGAAGCTGGAAAGTACATAAAAGTGCCACAGCTCATTGGAGAAGGATTGTATGGATCTGTATGGGCAAAGGAATTAAAGAGACAAGGGAAAGAGTCAAGGTCTGCAGGCAGCCAGCAGGTAAGTTTTGACTCCAAGGTGGAATTGTGCTTCTTGCCCTCTTCCTGTCCAGTTTCAGGGACATTTGCATATTTAGACTGTGCGTGGGCAGCTAGTATGGATGGGTGCAAGCAAGCACGGTCCCACCATGGAAGCCTTTAGTGATGAGTTTATCCTTAGCATGCTGCAGCACCTTGCTTTGTCCAGTCTCTTCCACTGGCCACACCCCATGAGTCATGTTTGTGTTGTAATAATGTTTTGGTGATGGTGAACTTACCTTAATGTACTGCTGCATGGGTTTTACTTTGAGTGTCTTCTATGTGGTCATGGTCATGTCCCAAAAAAATACACTCCATGTCTGTAACCTGCTGATAATGGCATATGCAGTGAAATGATGCAGTACCTGACTCAATTTTTGCCACAGACACTCTCTCCTGACCTTGGCCTCTGCTAATCACATAGGGTAGCCTGGCAGGGGGTGCACCGTGCTCAGAAATTATGTGTGACGGTGACATGATGTGGGGGACCCTGGGGTGCTGGTTAGGGGGGCTTCTTTCATCTCTCTACTAGCCTACAGATTACAAAACCAGGTGTTTTCTTCTGTGTTTTGAACTTTTTTCACTGATAACTGGTTAATGGGGTGCCCAGTCTCCAGCCAAGGCAAAGCAACAAAACTATCAGCTACTTTGAAGTGTTGGGGGGGGCAGAACCTAGTGGGGAGGAAATTATTGTGGTCCATATGGCTAAATGAGGGACGTCCCTGACCTGCAGCATTACCTTTATCTGCTGTGTAGGTGTTTCAGCAGGCCTTGTGCATTGTCTTATTATAAGAGCATATCTGGTGAAATGCCACCGTGTAAGTTTGGGTGCCGGGACACTGCTGGGCCACACAGTTTTTCATGATCCTGAAGGATATATCACAGGTTGGGTAATTACAGGGGAGCAGTAAATTGCAGTATCTGGAAGGATTTTCTAAACTAACTTTTTGCCCTCACACATGCACATGCTTTTAAAGCTCTTAAATTGGGACTTGCCTGATTGATGTGGGGTTTGGGGGTGAGGAAGGAGAAAGCCTGGGTGATCATCTTCTCTCTGATCCTGGTTGTGCGTGTGTTGTGGGGATGTTAAACTGAGTCCCCTGTGGTGATGAGCACTACCCTCTAGGGTTGGACTGAGGTGGTGGGGGGATGGAAAGTTGACACAGGGACCCATGGTCCCACCCACCCTGGATTTCTTGAAAATTAAGAGGTGAGATCCTAGGGTGACTGACTACCAGCGCAGCACTAGCATATGATGTGCCCAGACATGTTCTAGCAGACCCTTGGGGTGGGGTGCCATGGGCCCATGGCTGGGAAGGGGGGGAATACTAACCACCACTGAGGGATGGGTAGGGGTGGGCAGATATAAGGGCATAAAGAAGGTACAAGAGGGTACCATATTTCAGAGAAAAACATGTTTCAGAACAAAAGGTTGTGATGAGGCATACATAGTCATTTACAGTAAGGTCCACTCAGTCAATACAGAAGACTTTGCCCCTACTGAATTGTTTTCTTTTCTTTTTTTTTCTCATTGCCAGTCTGCCGATCTCTTTCTAGGTTTACTCTCACTGCCGTGTCCGTTTTTAAAGAAAAGCGGAGGTTTGTGTGCCATGTCTGCCTGAAAGTGTTCAATACTGGTGTGCTGCAGTAGCTATGGCTACAGTCTAGTGCAGCATAACAAAAAAGCAGCTGACATACCTAGGTACTGTGGCACAAAGTTCAACAGATACATTTCCACCTCGAGCAAGATTCTACCTGACAGTTTATAGTGAAGTTCCTTCTGTAGGTGACTAGACTGCCTTTGAATTGGGTACTGTGCTCCCTTCCACAAACGGTGTATGCCTTAACAATTTTAAAGAGCAGCTGATGGCTTCAGGAGAACTTGAACAAAACAAATTTAGACAAATAGACACAGGTCCAGGCAGCTTATATTTCACATTAGGGGCCCAATTACAGAAGGGGTTAAGCATGTCGCAAGGTGACTTGTGCCAAAGCCTATGGCGCAAATCGCATCTTATGACATGCATTACACCCAGTGCAATTACAAGAGGCAGACTTTGACATTGCGCAGACCACCTGCACCAAATGTGGGTTACACCACCCACTATGCCCGCAACCCCCTGCAACATGGCGCAAGTGAGATTCTGGCAACGATTACACCGGTATTCCAAGAGGGCAGCTGGCAGAATCGCAAATCGTGATTCCAAGTGGGACCTGGTGGACCATGGCATAAGTACAGTTAGACCAGCTACTAGCTGGTCTATCCGTACCTACGTCCACCAGGAACGTAACAGTGAGCCAGCCACCCCTCCAGCTGATCCCCCCATAGTCCCCCATGGATGCCCATCACGCCCCTTGTGACAGGGCTGCCCACTGTGGGTTGCTGGCACCCCCTTGCCCCCAACCCCATGCAGTGCCTTCATGGGGTAGTTCTTGTCCTCCCACATGCCAGGTGCCCTAGGATGGTCAATGGCCCCCAGTCCCATGGGGCAGTGCCATGGTCTTGGGATGTGGGGCTCTGGGGGAGCCATTCCTTGCACCAATTGTGCCCTGCTGGTAGCGGCTTGCGGCACCCATGTTGGGTGCGCCCTTCTCCTGGTGCAGCCCTGCAGCTGCCGCCAGTTGCAGGGCATAAGTGCTGGGGGCCCTGCCTATTCTGGAATAGGGCGCAGGGTCCCCGGCATAGCGGCACATGTCGCAACTCACATAGGTCTTGAAATCGGGTGCTAGTTCTTTATTTCTTCTCCACATTATTTTTAACTGAGTCCATTTGCATGAAAAGAGAATATTTGCTGCTGAAGAGTTCATGTATGCCTGTTGCTTTCTCCCTACTCAAGATCATCAAGCACTGCTTGTGACATTATGGTTGCTCCCATGACAGATTATGATGTCATAACACAGGCTTATGATTTCAAGTATGAAATAAGCTATAGAGGCAAATCAACTCTAAGGGATAAATATCATGTATTTCCACAGTAATAACGTGGAGGAGAAATGTATAGAATGTGTACTGAATGCAAGCTGAATTTCACCTAAATATTATGTTTTTTAAAGTTTTCCTTGCTACGTCAGCAGGTCTTTAAAATTATATTGGTTCACGGTACTGCAATGTTACAGAACACAGCTTTTGGGGGGGGGATTGTGTATATTTTTATTTATTTTTTGTATTTATGTTGTACAGTTTATATAGTACATCCCAAGTGGTTGTTAGCAGGGGTTGGGCAGTACTAATGGGACTTTATCTGGCGGGTGAAGTGATTGTGCAGGCTGGTGGCGGAGTGGGGAGTGGGAAAGGGTGTTAAAGGGTATAAGTGATTCTCCCCAGTCCCCGCCTCCTGAAGCCTGACTATGCGATTAGGCTTTTTGTATGAAAAAACTTTCAAGTGCCTGCACTTATTGACAGTCCCCCTCGTAAACTCTGTTGCCAGGCATCTTGGTGGATGCAGTGCGGTGCCCTCTAATGTTACTGTGTAGCACCGCACTGCTCGCTCATGAAGCATGTGAGAGAGCAGTGCTTGCGTCAACGCACACCAACATGAGATGGAATGGTGCAGCAGGCGTCTGGTATGCTGCCCGCTGGTGAAGTTTATGAGGATGACCATCACTGTGAGTAAGTGTGGGCACAATGTTTTTTGTTTGTTTGTTTGTTTTCTAGAAGTCTACTTGGGTGGTCAGACTCAGGGGTGGGGGTGGGGAGTATCAGCTAACTAGTTCCCTTAAATTTGTGAACTGAATATGTTGACATGACATCCCAACTTAGTCTCATTTTTTTTTTCAAACTCAATTTTTTGGTTCCCTACTGGAGCCCCTACCGAACTCTCTCCGGCGACCGCCCAGTCCAGGACTCTACCTCCCAGTGTGACACCGACTTATCTCCTCTCCCCACCCCACCCCCCAGCACCGGGAATCCCCTGGGTCTACCCTCCGGGGAAGGGCCACCCCCACCCAGGGCGCTCTTTCTCATAGAGTTGAAACCGGGCTGGGGAGGAGACGAGGTAAGGAGACAGTCGTGCCCAACTATTGGGAGTGTGGTCCTTGAATGGGAGGAAACTTCGCCTATCGAAGGGAGGTATTTTCTTAGTTATTGAAGCCCCTGTGGACCCTGGCTGCCAAGGCAATGCATGCTGCGGCTCCACCCCCTGGCATACGCCACGACTCTCTTTCGGCTACCGCCAGCCTCTGCCAGAGGTTGCTTGTTGAGCAGTTGTTACCCCAGCCCTCCCCGGGGAAGAGAGCAGTCTTCCAGACGCTCAATCTCTTCCCTTCCCCCGCTGACCCCCTGCCGCCCGGGTCCGTTCCCGAACCTGGGTCACTGGTGTGATGCAAGGTGTGGCATCCAGTGCCTCAACCCTCTGTGCCACCAGGCTGGCCTCCTACTTAGTCTCTTAGTTGCACAGTGTGTGTCTCTCCAGATTTATGGTCTTCTAACCTGTGACAGCTTGACTAATTATTAATGTTCATTCAAAGGCAAGCGGCTTGTATCACATTATAAAACCTAAATTCATTACAAGTTGTAAACTGAAAATGCATTTAATGGAATTGTGAAATAGAGGATGTGTGGTTTTGTTGAGGAAATGTATGAT
This sequence comes from Neoceratodus forsteri, assembly GCA_016271365.2. Lineage (NCBI taxonomy): Eukaryota > Metazoa > Chordata > Ceratodontiformes > Ceratodontidae > Neoceratodus > Neoceratodus forsteri. The sequence continues at coordinate 1,114,728,724 of CM057453.1, read as the reverse complement.
GTAAGCGAAAGGCCTGTTACCAATACTCTTACTGTATCAGTATGTTTGCTGGAAATGTAATCATCATATGGCCTTTCAGCAACAATGTATTTCTCACATCCTATGATCATGCTTAGTATATTTGTGGTTTTCTCAGACCTTTTGCAGGTCATGTAGTAATTAATGACTCATGTCATTAAAGATGGCCTCCACTGACCACATGCAATTATTAAAGATTTCTGGTCGCTGAGGTTACCTATGAAATATATATGCTTCATTCATACTGTGGATGTATTAGGATGGCATTGCCAGAAGTTTCTGATGGTAAACGTGCTTGACTTTGCAACTGAAGCAGTTGATGGAGGGAGTGTGCCTGAGTCAGGGTGGGCCACCCCCCCTTCCACACACATCACACAGTACTCCCTCTCTGGCATACAGTTGATCCCTTCCCCTCCAAGCCTGCTCCAGTACAGTAGGGAATGTGTTACTGTTGTATAGTGGTGCATCCACCCCTCCCTGATCTGATCCCAACCCCTTATAAAGAGGAACATGTGCCTCTGATACCACCCCCCAAGTGCGAATGGTTCCCTAATCTCTTCCCTGGTGTCCTGTGTTCCCTTACCCACCTGCACCCAGGCCATGACCTAGGTCATAGCCAAAACAACGAAGAAAGACCAGAAGACAGTGAGACACCACACTGTAGTACAATATTTATTAACATTCACATTCAGCATCAACTGAAATATCAGGTTTCTTAGTATAATCACCACCTCCAAAATGCCCCCCCCAAAATGTTTCTTCCTGTTAAAGTTTAAAAACAAGCCTTTTAAATAATGTTTCAATTCTTTTCACATACCTGAGGCCAGGGGCTTAACCCCCAGACCCCCACGTTATACAAGGTGCTCTGCTCCCATAGACCCCTAGTAGTAGTGGTGGGTAGACCACTGACCCCTGACCCATATGCCCCTGTGGTGGTTGACCTCTAACCCCTGGGCCAGGGGGTGGGGCTTTGACCCCTGACCCCTGGGCCCCCACCAAAAATCTAACAAACCCGGCTCCTATGGGCTCCTCTACCTTTTTGTCCATGGAGACTTAGTGCTGCTGTGCTCTCAATGGGGATAGTGGTCCTTCTTGAAAGGGCTGAGACTGGAGAATCCACCTTAGGGGCTGTGAACCAGGCCGTTTTATTAGCATCCGTCAGTGGGTAGGTTTTGTGCATGGCTCACTTCTCCAGGATCCTGGTCAGGTCTGCTGCCTTGTGTTCTTTCTGTAGAATGGTATCGAGGGTTAGGCAGGTGGGGAAGTGAGGTCTCGTGGAGTTCTGGTGCATTGTGAGGAGCGGGTCAGTTGAAGTATGAGGCTTTTCCAGCTCTTCTGAAATTCTGGCACCTCTGTCAACATCTGGACCAATTTGTCTCTGACTTCCCTGGAGCACAGCCTTCCTGAGAATGCCACAGGTTCCTGATCTGACACATCATCTTTAGTAATTCGTAGACCTCTTCTGCCTGCTTGCGTTCTCTCTTTGGGGGATGCAGTAACTGTGATACCTCCAGTCTTTTGCTATAGAAAGCCAGCCATGAACTTTCTGGAGGCTGGGACTGTAGCTTTTCAAGCAGGTGGAACAGTAGGGCTGCCTGTGTGGCATTCTGCATAACTGGCACTGTAGGTGGGTCTGCGTCCTCATCGGTGGTGACTGGGATGAGATTGGTCGCTCCGGAGTTCCCAGTCTCGGAGATTGTGCAGGCTGTGCATGGAGCCTCTGCTACCTGTGTCTCTGACTACTTGGTGCCACATTTCAGGCAGGCAGGCATGGCAGAAAATTGATTGTCACTCAACAATCTGTGGGAAACAGATAGAAAAAACTGAGTCAGAAACATGACGCTACATGAATGAAAGCAGTACAAGTGTTGGAGATGCGACAGCAACTATTATTCTGTGCCACAGATTTAGATAGGGACATTCAAGATGGCCACTGGGTAGACACCCCATGGAGGGATCTTCTCAAGATGGCCACTCATCAGTGTGGATAATGTACCAATATGGCGGCTTTTCCCATGAGATTCAGTGTGACAGGAGTACAAAACAAGATAGCCACTGCTCTCACAAGACCGAACATGGGTCTTGTGAGAATTTGATGTCCCTGCAGTCATTGCAGTAATACAGCCACTATTCCTACAAGAGTGCCAGGAATGGGAGGATGAATAAGATGGTGTCCATTCTTGTGAGGCCACATGTGTGCAAGTTTTGTGTTTTGAGAGCATTAGTCGACCCTAATGTATAGGGCGAGGAGCAGAGCCATCAGTACATAAGGTGAGATGCCCTGTTGCTCCTTAGAATGAGCTAGCACCAAGGGATCCTAAGATCAGCACCCTTAGGGCTTAGGAGTAAAGATAGCCACTCTTCTCTCAAGATCCAAAAGCAAGCTTTGTATATTCCAGTGCTCCCCTCAACATGGCGGCCATGGTTTGCTGGCATCCGAATCTTGCGGGCAGCGTGAAAATGCAGCCAGTTGTAGGAATCCTACTGAGGCAGGTTCCTTGAACATGGTGCCTGATGCAGATTTGAATTCTGTGTGGGAAGCATGGGAACAAGTGATTTATGGTCAGAGGGGAATGGAGAATGACCAGCGGAAAAAATGGGAGTTCTTTCGCTCTAACCTGGTACTTATCCCTATATGGCGTGCAAATGAAGCACCCAATGTAAGTAGGTGGTAATCGGCTGAAGGTCCCATGTTTTTGTGTATGTTTTCCCATGCAGCCACCATCAGCAATCTGTGGGGTGGGGGGCTTACTGCAAGGGGGGGTTTCACCATCGGAATGCACCCGTCTGAGTGCGCCCATCATGAGGAGAACATTGATTTAAATTCAAACTCACTTTTAATGTGTGGGCTGTGCCCCCACACCAACTAAATATACTAACTCTGAAGGGGTGGACCTCGGGGAAGGGGCAGCAAATTTTGGATTTTTGGCATCCTATTGATGGGTGCACTCGGACCAGCGCATGGATGGATGGATAGGCTGCAGGGGAATGGTGCATTTGTGTAATTATGCCCGCTACTGAAATGGGAGCAGGACTCTGCAAGAGGGTCCAGGTCTGTTGAGTTTGTGGATCATTGTGGCCACCACCTGAATGAGAAACGAACACTTCAGGAGGGTCTAGTTCTACAGGCAGCTCCTAAGTGAGGATGCTGCAGGAGGATCCCGACTAGGATGGACATTTGCCAGTACAGACACTTCTGAAGGGTCTGGTTTGGCTTTTTTACAGTGCCCCCAACAAAGAGTAAGTAAGACAGGGTGTTGCCACTTAATTCCCTGTTAATAACAGAGATAGTAAGTATTGAGTTAACTGAGAAATCTATTGAGAGTATTAGTCTCATGCTGAAGCATCGACCCGCTAAGGGAAGCAGAAAGAAAGTTAATATAGTAAAACAAAAGTGGTATAAATATTTGAAGTTTGGGAGCATTCGGGGATCATGACCAGCCTTTCTGGATGCATGAAGTAAACTGGACACTGTGACCCTGGCTGGGGGTTTGGCCTCCGGCCACTTTAGATTTACGATCGTGCATCAGCCAGTAGGATGGATGGAGGATAACCCATTAATGAGGAACTTCTGAGTACTGCAAAGGTTACAGGGGATAACAGAGCAGTTTGGCTTAACAGACTACTACAACTCTTTTTTTGTTGCTTTTTAAGGAAATTAGAATTCTTTTCAAAGTAAACTGTAAAACTGCTTCTTTTTCAGTAGTGAAAGTGACATTATGTACCTAGTGAAAGGCCAAAGACCAGTTACTTACATTAACTGTAGCTACGCTATCCTCAACTGACAGGGAATCTGTGAGGCGGTCTGGGGGGATTTTAATCTGTGTCAAAGAGCAACTAGTTGTACATCAGTCAATAACTCATATCACCCTTTCTGATACTGCTATAATAACGACAAAGCTGCAGTTTGGCAACCCCATTAGCAAACCACAGTTTTTTAACTAGTACACATATGCCTCCTCCCCCCCAAAATAAAAAATAGGTATTAAAGGTTTAAACCTTTTTTTCAGTATCCAGGAAAACATTTTAAAATATATTAAGACATAACTTAACTTATATTTAATTTACTGTGTGTCTCTCTGTGTTTATTACCAAGGAGCTTTGCCTGAAAATATTATACTGGGTTTCATACTTTGCGAGATGGATGAACTCAATACTGCCTATCAAGCCCCCACACACACATATACTTCTCAGCTGTAGTGATTACCAATGTTTCTGCTACTCATGTAGTTATCTAAGTTGTTTCAAAGCCTCTGGTGTTTTGGAATTTACAATATATTCTGGTATGCATTCGAAACACCCATCACCCTTTAACTGAAAAATAACTTCTGATAGTCATTTCCAGACATCCACACCACCTTAATGAAAAACAAACTTACAGTAATGCATTACAAACACTCACATCTCTTGAATTAAAAAGGAATGCCCGCAGGTGCATTCCAAATAGTCACCACCCTTTAATGGAAAAAGAACTTCCATTAGTACATTCCAAACACCCAACCACCCTTTAACTGAAAATGAACTTCTGTGCCTCAGATCTGAATGGCATTGCTACTTGCTGGAAGTTATTTGTTTGTTTATTGATATTTTTTTCCTTTGGTAACCTCGTAAGGCCACTTAGCACAATGCCTGTTTTTAGGGGGTGACTTGGGAGCAGTGGAAAGATTAAATGGCTTGCTTATTTACTTATTTTGTCTATGATTACAAATACCTTTGAGCCAAGGCTCTTGTACAAAGGTTCCATGACAGGAATAACATACAACATGAGACAACAGTGAAATAACAGTAAACAATGCATGTTACAATAGAGCTGTTGAAAAGATCAAGTATAGGTAGAGTAAGGTGTAGAGGTGGAGGAGAAGTGTGGGTAGTTAAGAGAGGCAGAAAGCATGTGTCCACAGGGAAAGGGTCAGGTCAGGCACCTGGGGGTAGCAAAGAGACGGGGATGAAAAGGGGGGGAGGACGTGGATGCAGCCAGTGGCATTTGTCAAGCAAAGAATGGAAAGGAGAGATGGAGGGAAGTGGGGGCAAGGTAAAGGGAGGAAGTGCATAAAGGGCAAAGTGCTACAAGGGGGCAAAGAGAGGCTAAAGAGGTGATATGAAAACCTGAGAATTGAAAGTGGTACCTCAGGAGCTGGGGGGATGGGGCCTAGGGGGGAGAGGAGATTAGTAGAATATCAGATGGGACAAAGGCTGTGTAGGTCATGCGCTAGGAGAGGTAGTCACAAGAGCTAGAGGCAATGAGATGGTCCCGGAGCCTGGTTTTGAACAGATCTAGTGTTGTGGCAGAGGAGATGGTATGGCTGAGACCATTCAGCCATAGAGAAACCCTGTAGGCGAAAGAGCGTTGGCCCTGCGTAATCCGATAGTGAGGAACTTGTAGATTCTATGTCTGTCGAAGCCCTGGTGTTCCATTGATTGGGGTCTTGATGCATCAGGCAGTAACACCGGGGGGGGGGAGGGGGGAGGCCAAGGTTGATTTTGCCCACCATAGCACATGTGAGATACTTTATACGGTTGGAGAGTTGGAGACATCCAGATTATTCATAAAGGGTACAGGTGTGGGTGAGGCGGTGGGCACCAGTTGTAAGTCGGCATGCTTTGTTAAGGGCAGTTGTTATTTGTCGGAGGGTGGACGTCATGGTGGAGCCATAGATAATAAGGCCATAATCAATAATTGACACCACAGAGCTCTGGATGGCAACCTTCAGGGTCTCTGGGGTGAGGTGTTGCCTATGCTTGCAGAGTAATCCAAGGTGTGTGTTGGCAGCTTTAGCCATGCTGTCAATGTGAGTTATATAGGAGAGATTGGTGTCAAGCAGAATCCGTAGATATTTGAATGAGTAAACTTGTTTAAGGATGGACCCCTGCTTGGTGGAGATGGCAAGGGGAGGTTGCTTGTGATGGTTATGTGAACTGCAGAATAGCAAGGACTTGGTTTTCTTGTGATTAAGGACTAGTTTATGATTAGAGAACCATGTTTCAATGGCACTGAATCAGAGTTGAAGGCTGTGTTGGAGTGGTGAAGGGTCTTTGTACATGGAAAAGACAGCATCATCCGCATACAGGATGATTTGTTCCGAGCAGGATCGTGGTAGGGAGTTTAAAATAAGGCTGAAAAGGAGAGGGCCCAGTATGGACCCATGAGGGACTCCAGAGCAGACAGGCAAGGTGTCCAAGATAGCACTGGTAATTTTTACTCTTTGAGAGCGGTTGTCAAGGTAGCTTCTGAACCAGCAGGCTGAGTCCGGTGCAAGGCCGGCAAGGAGTAGTTGGTCATACAGCAGCCGATGATGGACTGTGTCAAATGCCTTCAATAGGTTGATGAAGACAGCTCCAGTTAGAAGACCTTTATCAAGGGAACTATGCACTGCACTGGTAAATTCATGCAGGGCAGTGGTGGTACTATGCCCTTTTCTAAAACTGTGCTGTTGTGTGCACAGAATATTATATTTGTCCAAATAATCAGTGAGCTGGTCTGCAACAATATGCTCAAGGGCCTTGGATAGTGGTGGCAATATGGAGATCAGACAATAGTTAGAGTGGCAGGTCTTGTCCCCACTTTTGTGGACCGGGGTCACAGTGGCAGTTTTCCATATTTCCGTGAAAGTACTGGTGTGGAGAGAAAGGTTAAGAATTTTAGTTAGGGGACTGAGGACCTCATCAAGTGTAAGTGATAGTAGCTTAAGGTCCAGGGTATCACTGCTGGTTCTGGATGTAGAGATGGCTGAGGTGATGTGGTGGCGAGCTTCACTCCCTGAAGTAAAAATGAGGGTGGTTTGACAGAGTGCAGGGCATGTTAGGGGGGGTGTGACTGTCTGTGAAGAAATCAGGTGGGAGAACAGTACTGAGGTCAGTAAAAGCCATGTTGAAGATGTTTGCAATGACCATGGGATCAAGGTTAGTGGATCCTTCAACAGTTAACATGGCTGGAGGGGACTTTTATTGTTTCCCAGTAATGTCCTTGATATTGTCCCAGAAAGCACAACCATTTCCCCAGGTGTTGGTGAGGACATCCTTATAATATGAATTTGTGCAGGCATTATGGGCATGTTTGTATTTTTGGATGTCAGATTGTTTGCCTGTGGCTTTAGCCACCGCCCACAGGTGATCCCTAGATTTCAGCGGGAGAGGAGCTCTGCAGTTATCCAAGGGTTACAGAGGGCTTTTGCTTTCTGTTTTTTAGAAGGAGCAAAGAGGTCACAGGCCTTATTGAAGGTGGTGATGAAGTAGCCAAGGGCTAGATTAACAACTGTCACCTTGTAGATGGGCAGCCAGTCTTGCAAGGATAGGTGCTGTTTGAGATGGGTAAGTTGACCATGGGGGAGGACTCTGCTGGTGATGATTATAGGGGGTGGCTTTAGAAATTTATTAGACCATTCACATATAACTGGGCAGTGGTCACTGAGAGAGTCCAGGAGAATGGAGGTATGAGAGATCCTGGTAGGGTGATTGGTAAGAACCCAGTCCAGCAGGGTACTGGTGCCTGTTTAGTCATTTATCCTAGTAGGTGTGGTGACCAATTGTGAGAGGTTGGCAGCTGCAAGGGCATCCTTATGAGTGTAGACATCAGATGCGAGCCAGTTTATATTGAAATCACCAAGCAGAATGTCTTCAGAGCCAGGAGGTTGCTTAGAGTGACACAGTATGCAAGTGGAGGTTGTAGGAATCAAACCCAGCTTGCTGAATGTACCTAGCTCATTCATAGTTTGTTACTCTAACCTCTAGGCTATATGGCTATGACCCTCTAATGCCTTGAGGTATATTTTTAAGATCTTAATTTTAACCATTGAGAAGTGTCTGGTCCCAAACAATTTTGTTTATCAGCAGAAGAGGGGAAGCAGCTGCTGGTTGGGGATTCTGTTGTTAGGAGGATAGATTTGGGAGCGGCAGATGAAGGGAGATGGAGGTGAAGTGCGTGAGAAGTACTTCAGCTTGTAGCTATGAAGAGTGAATCCAGAGGATCGCTAGGACAGCAGGAGATGGGAATGAGCTAGATATCGTTGTCCACCTGGGGACAACCCTCACTGACGTGGAAAACTAAATTTAGTCTTAAAGCAGTAATTAATTAATCTTTTAAGACTAAGTTTAGTAATCGTTAATCTTCTGTAATCATCAGAAGAAGAATACTGCCTGTAGGAATGTTAATTCTAAAAAGTATTCCACTGTGATTGTTTTTTAAGAGTAAATTACTACTAAATGAATATTATATACAGATTTTTAAAGTACACATTTTTGAACACTTTTGAATGGTAAATGAAGACTTTTCAATACTTCTGTTTGTGTTATATGCAATTAATTTTCATTCTGATCACTTCTTTTACAATAAAATTTGCTCTATCAAGAATGCTAAGAAAAACAATAATACAGCTCTGTCAAATACATAGATACATGCATGCATACATTCATTCTCAATTGAAGAGTTTTATACTGTTAATTCTTGAGCCCTTTATGTGCTTTCAACTTCTCAGATAAATTATCTATTCAGGGGCCATTCCCTCAATAGGAGCAACAAGAGTATCTCCCATGGCTGAAAATAATCTTAAACAGAAAATTACAAAACATATTCTTGTACTGTGTCATGTACACAATCATTTACTCTGATTGAATAGAGTATGGGCCCCATTTTCATAATTGTTGCATCGCATAATGACATTGTTAGAATCAAAAGGTAGGGTGGATGGGCAGATAAAGGGACTAAGCAGAGGCACTCAGCGAGTACTTCTGCTCAGTGTTCATGAAAGAAAGGGATGGCCCAATACTACAAGGGAAACGGGGCAGGGGTGGAAGGGGGCACAGAGATAACAGATGGGTTAATCCAAGAGGACAGCATTCTGAAGGGCCTTAAAACCTTGTGGGTGGACAAACCCAGGACCAGATGGTGTACACCCAAGGGTCCTGAAGGAACTGGCAAAGGTGTTGGCAGACCCTCTGACAGACCTGTTTAACACCTCTTTGGAGAGAGGGAATGTACTCAGTTACTGGAGGATGGCTCATGTGGTGCCCCTCCACAAGAGTGGACCCAAGGATGAACCAGGCAGTTACAGACTGGTGAGGTAGACCTCTGTAGTGGAGAAGTTGATGAAGACCATTCTGAAGGAGAGGCTGATAATGTTTCTTGTTAGTAATGGTCTACACTGGATGAGAGAAAGCATGGATTTGTCTCAGGAAGATCATGCCAAACTAACTAAATTGATTTCTTTGACTGGGTCCCTAGGGTGACTGACAAAGGCCACACTACAGATGTCCTGTAGCTGGACTTCAGCAAGGCCTTCAACTAGGTGCCACACAGGAGGTTACTGAGCAAGCTGAGGGATTTGGGGACATGACAGAAACTGGTGGGGTGGGCTGAGAGCTGGCTACAGGACATACAACAGAGGGTGGTTGTATGGGTGGGGGGAGTCACCCAGGCCAAGGTCAGTAGCTAGTGGGTTGCCACAGGATTCAGTGCTGGGCCCATTTTGTTCAATTTCTTCACTGGAAACATTGCATAAGGGGACAAGAGTAAGATCAGCCTGTTCCCTGATGACACTAAGATTTGTGCAAAAGTGGACAGTCAAGAAGGGAGGCAGGCACTCAGGGAGGATCTAGCTAAACCCATACACTGGTCTAAGGAGTGGCAGGTGGGGTTTAATGCAAAGAAGTGCAAGGTCATGCACCATGGAGCCTGAAATCCAAGAACCAGCTACTGGCTGGTGGGAGTGCAGATAGATGTTACAGAGGAGGAAAAGGATCTGGGATAGTAGTCACAGGGGACATGAAGGTATCAGCACAATGTAGGAGGGCTGCAGCAAGGGCAAACAGAATGCTGGGATGCGTTGCCAGAGGGATCACCGCTAGAAAGAAAGAGGTCATCCTGCCCTTGTATAGATCACTGGTAAGGCCTCACTTGAAGTTCTGTGTACATACTGGTGCCTGTACCTCAGGAGGGTTGTGAGATTACTGGAGGGAGTGCAGCACAGGGCCTCAAAATGATCATAGGACTTATGTGGAAAGATTGGGGGAGCTCAACATGTACTCACGGAAGAAGAAAAGGGAAAGGGGGGACATGATAGGGACCTTTAAGTACTTGAAGGGCATAAAGTCAGAGAGGGGTAATTTTTCCATTTAAAGGGGAGGGGAGGGTCACTAGGGGTGCAGTCTGAAGTAGTAGGGAAATGAGTAGGCACTACTTCACAGAAAGAGTGATGGCGAGATGGAATGCTCTGCTGGAGGAGTTAATCAAACTGAGAACAGTGGATAGTTTTAAGTAAAAGTAAAAAAGTAAAAACTTTATTTTTAAACAGGAGACAGTCATTAGGACAAAACTAATCATGTTTGCAAGACAGTCCTGTAAGTTACAAATCATGACAATTGGTATACAACATATAAATAACACTTAGGACCAATCACAAAGACAAAATGAAATACAATAACAAAGATTAACGAATTCACACCTAACAATTACATACATCAACCACTGAATTATTAATAGCTTGTGCAAATCTAGAATAATCAAATAATGCACGGACACCTGAAGGCTGAGAATTCCAGACTGTGGCTGCCCTTGTAGAGAGGGTCCTATCCCCAAACCTATTTTTACGTCTAGCTGGCAGAATTTTATTTTGATGTACTGATCTATTAAGGACTGTCTCTAAGCAGGGTTGGGATAAAGTCAGGGGCAGGGTTAGTACAGACAAGAACACAATGAGAGTAAGGACCGAGGAAGGGAAACGGGAAGGGCAGCTGCAGTGGTATTAAACTGATAGCTGTACAATTGGGCAGACCTGACAGACCTGTGTGCCTTTTTCCACCAGCAATTTCATATGTTCTTAACATCTGCTGCCATTGCCTAAAAAAATATGAATATTGCCAGCCCATCGGTGCAGGGGTAGTGCTATCACTCGCAATGCTGATGACCCGAGTTCAGGAACAGGTTCAAGTCTTTTGAACGCCAGCCAGGGGAGGAGGCTTTTGAGTCCCAGGACCACTCGTCTCCTCTGGTGGGTGGGGAGAGCCATGGCTGAGTGCATGACTGGCCTCTAGCCATGGCTGGAGGATTGGCATGCCCATGTTACACGCAAGGGGGTGGAATGTGATGGGTGCCGGCTTTTGACTTGGAGTTAGCACACGTCACCTGTCTGGGGGTGTGTACAAGAGAAAATACCAGCTCAGCATGACACCGACATGGAGGTCGGAACTGGCCTCAGCCTGCCGACCCAGTGACCTAGGATGGACCCTGGTGAGGACACAAGGTGTGACTGTGGAGGGGTCTGATCCAGGCGGGGCCCTCCCACTTTGTACCTGCCTGGGGGGTTAGCCAAGGCTCCATATGGGTTCCTCCTCCAGGCCATGGGGTTGGTGGATTCAGCTGAGTGACAGTGCAGGGCCACAAGGGGAATATTATAGCTGTGCAGAGTGAGTGAGCAGGCCACCCAGAGGCTTAGGGGAATATAAAAGTGAATACAGGGATCTTACTCCCGGGCAATACAATTTTTTTTTGGTTTTTGTTTACCAGGAGAGACACATTAAGCTGAAAACTTGTTTACAGGTGCAGCCTGGGAGAACACAGAATTTAAGTGACTTGCTCAGGGTCACACAGCATGCAAGTGGGGGCTGTAGGATTCAAACCCATGTCTCCAAGGTTGCAGCTTGCCTTAAACCTGTGCTACATTGCCTCCTACATTTGTATATATTTAGCTGGTTACACTTCAAGTGTCAGTTAACTATATGTAGTCAGCCTTAAAAAAAAAAAAGAAAAGGGTATTTTTTTTTTATATCTTGACATTCTAGAATGAGACGCCCCTCCCCCATGACCTGCCTCTATGAATACAATAGCAGAATGTACCTCATAAGAAAAAAAACTACTACAGCCAGCCTGGTGATGCTGAGGGTTGAGGCACTGATGCCACACTCAGGCCACACCCGCCATTCGGGTTCGAATGAGCCCGGCCACCGGGGTTGGCAGGGGATCGAGCATCCAGAGGACAGCTCTCCTTCCCTGGGGAGAGCCTAGAATCTGTCTCTCTGTAGTGGCACCTAGCAGCAGCCAGGTGCAGGGAAAGCAGTGGTGGCACGCATCATGGGGAGGAGCTTTGCGGGTGATGGCATGTTGTGCCCAGCCGCCATTGCACGCCCAAGCTCCTCGGGGGACCAGCAAGCAAGAAATTCCCATCCCCATGGATAGGCAACAGCACCACCTCCTGCAGCCACACTCCACCGACTGGACCTGCTCCTCTTTTGGGCCGAGCCCAGCAAGGACCGAATTGTCAGATACAGCACTCCTGGGAGATACGTGGCAGTCCCACTGGGGCTCAGAGCCGGGGGATAGCTGGGTTGGTGCCAGAGGGGTGGGGTTCAGGTCCGAGGCAGAGCGGCAGGATCCAGTGGCTGCCTGAGAGAGTTCCTCGGGTGCCGGTGAAAAATAGAGTTAAAAAAAAAAAAAAAAAAAAAAGGACTAAATTTTGGGGCAATGTGGGAGGCAGTGAAAAAGTATGTTAGTGAACCATTTGAAAAATGTCAGGAGAGTTTAACAACTGTAATTTTATCAGAGGGCAACCAGTGTCAATCTAAAATCCCAGAAACTTTCAAAAACTTTCAAACTGCATATTTAGGGATCAAGAGTAAACTGAGAAATTAATGCTTTTTAAACTGCCTGCTTTTTTTCAACGTTTGCTCCAGACAATTTTTTTTTTTAAACTGCCTTATGTGGGGATCATGTGAAAACTGAGTACAGTCACATGTAAATAAAATGTTCATTTGAAGATTACCTGTTAGAGTCTGAAGATTTTGGAATTGTGTGTAGTTTTTACTCACTCCCTGCTCTCTGAACTCTACTGTCAATCATTCTCTTGCTAAGGGAGGAACTTCCTGTGTTTGTAAGATCTGACTGGCTGATGAAGAGCAAAGCTGAGATCCTCTGTCTGTATCCAGCATTACAAGTTTTTCAGATGGCTTCTTTTAGAAAAGAATACAGGACTAAAGTTGATTCAGGTAAGTGCCATTCTTGCTGGGTCACACAGTATGCAAGAGGGGCCTGTGGGATTCAAACCCAGGTCTCCAGGTTTGTAGCACAGAGCCTTAAACCACTGCACTTTACTGCCTCCTTGCTCCAAGGGAACTTGAGACAGCAGGGGCTTTTTAATTTTTGCATCTCTTCTAATCATAGCTTTCTTTGTCTCTTGCTCTGAGGTATCAAAATAACTGCAGATTTTACCCCTCCCCCCTTACTGTTGCTCTCCTATTTTGTTGGGGGGCAACAAAATAGGAATGCAACAGTAAAGAGCTCAGAAGTGAGATAAACAATTAGCAAGCATTTGTCAATGCCGAATGTTGCCGCTCTAGCATTGGCTTTGGTGGTGCAGTGCGGAAAAACATTTTTGGCAGGATGTGAAAAATGACAGCTGTACTTTTCATAAGGAGGTGTAAAAAAATGGCAGTAGTGAAAATGTGGCACGTAAGTATTGCAAATTTGCGGAGTTACAAGGGTGCGTGGGAAATGCGCAATGCACACTTGTAACACAGTCATTTTATGGAGTTCCGGCACCAAATTTTCAACATAGGCATTTTAGCACCTCTGCTCATGTACAGTGTCACTGTCATTTTCACAAACTGTCCCAAAAAGTGATTTCGCACAGCAACTGTGCTATTCTGCGCCAGATGTGTGAAAACACATTTCAGGCAGGATATGTAAAATGACAGCAGTACTGTTCACCAAGAGGTATGGAAAAATGCCAATGGTGAAGGTCCAGAGTGAAAATATTACAAATGCACAGCTTTAGGAGTGTGAGTGCAAACTGCGCAACGCATGCTCGTAACACAGTCATTTTATGGTGTATCGTCACCAAATTTTCAACATAGGCATTTTAGGGCCTTTGCTCATGAACAGTGTCACTGTCATTTTCATAATCTCCCCCGAACACTGATTTCCCATGGCAACTGTGGTATTGTGCACCAGAAGTGAGGAAACAGATTTTGGCCAGGATGTGGAAAATGACAGCTGTACTGTTCACAAGGAGGTGTAGAAAAATGACAACGTTGAAAATCTGGCATGAAAATATTGCGAATTTGCGAAGTTATGAGTGTGCGTAGCAACTGCGCAACACATGCTCGTAAAACCGTGATTTTTTGGATTTTTTCCAACAAATTTGCAACGTAGGCTTTTTGAGAGCCCACCTCATGAATACTGCCACTGTCCTTGCGTTAATCAGTCCCAAAAGGTGATTCCACACAGTGACTGCAAAATCACCTTTCAGGACAGATTAACGTCATAACTGTGACAGAATTCATGAGAAGGGGTCCCAAAATCCCCATGTTGAAAATTTGGTATAAAAATTCCCAAAAATGCCCGAGATATGCACCAAAGTTGAAAAAACCCTATTTATTCCATTATACAGCTTACTCAGTTCGTGGTCAGCTTTGAAGAGTGCAGACATGTTCCCAGTCCACCCGAAGATCGTCGTGCTGAGCTCCGGAGGTAAGTATGGGGTGAGTGGGTGTGGGGAGGCAGGGTGCGCAGTGGGTGGGTGTGGGTGGTGGGTAGGGAGACTACGAGGGACCGTTTTCTGCTTACAGGTACTAAAAAAACACATTGCAGACAGTTTTCTTTTTTGCAGGTGGTTTCTTTTTGGGGGAGTACAGTAGACAATGGGGGATTGGACACTGCCATTGGCACAGAAGAAGGGGGGAGACATCATGCCGACGGGGAATGGGCTCCCCCATCAGCACATTAAACCGGGAAAGGAGGGGACGGATGCCGACGGGGATTGGGCACCCCCATCGGCAAACAACGAAAGCGGTGGGGGAGACACATTCTGCCAACGGGGAGTGGGCTTCCCTGTCGGCACATACTTGGGCAGGGTAAGCCGACCGGGGGATTAGACACCCATGAAGTCGGCAGTTTAGCCACCACTGTGCCGCCATGTTTCCAGCTGGCGAGCACGTAGGAAGGGTCCACTGTGTGTGACGAGCTTTGCTTACATTGCAGCTGACCTTTCTTTAGATGTGCTCGCCCGGGTGGTGTGGCGCCGGCATACAGGCTGATTGGGGAATGAGGGACGCACCTACTGGTGCATGCCCAGCATTCGCCCAACAGCGACCGCGCCTCCAAATCTGCACT
This sequence comes from Neoceratodus forsteri, assembly GCA_016271365.2. NCBI lineage: Eukaryota > Metazoa > Chordata > Ceratodontiformes > Ceratodontidae > Neoceratodus > Neoceratodus forsteri. Next base: position 1,114,713,609 of record CM057453.1, on the reverse strand, counting down.
ACCCCAAGATGTTGGCTGCACAAGCGTGCCAACATAAAAATGTTACTGCTGGGATTTGATGCTGCTCCCAAAAAGTTATAGGCACATTCAAGTTAGTCAGGTAATAAAACTTCCAGCAGGTAAATAGTTAACCCCACAGCCAGCATGGTGCTGACAACACATGGCAGGGCAGAAGTATTGCAGAGCTGGGACAGGGAGACAATAATATATACTCAATAAAGCCCTGTTTAATAAAAATAAAAATAATTATGCACACTGAAGAAAATACACAGAAATCAATTAAACTTGTAGCTTTTCATGGCAGGTGCAGTGCATGAACTAGTGTGCATGATTTGTTTCTATGAAATATGTTCAGAACCTCCACCTCTGTTCTGCAATGGTTTATCCCACCTTTTTCCTCTGACTCTGACTGAGTAGACTTATAGTAAATGTAGTTTAGAATAGACTTTTAAAGAGACACTGCCAACTTTTTTTGCACCATATTATTTCCAGGTAAAAACCCACATTTTATTATTGCTTACCTTCTCTAAAATTCATTGGTGTTGCTGGTTGTTTTATCTGTCTCCTTGCTTAGTAGAACTGAAATGCATGGTAATGTACCCAGCCGTGACTGGCTAATTTAAATCCTAAAACTACTCTGCTGACTGTAATCTTCATTTATGATTCAGTCGTAGTAAAAAAATTGTACTTTTAAGAGCATTGCAGATCTATTTCTAATCCTCTTTTAGCAATAACTTACTCTTGAACAACTAGTCTGCTGAAATACTTCTTAGAATTTAGTATTCTTAGCGGTTGTAGTTTTGAATGATGATTAAAGATTATTAAAAATGACTAAAATTAGTCTTTGAAGGCAAATTAATGAATGATTTAATACTAAATTTAGTATTTGACTTCAGTGAGGGTTCCTAAGTACAGCCCTTTGGGCCTGCACCCCCCATGACCACTCACATCTTGAACACCCCCTGCCCAGATGATCACCTACCTGGACAACCATATCAACATCCCAATAGACCTCTCCCAAGCTGTGTACCTTGCCTGCAGCTAGTCCACCCTACAAGCCCCAAACCAGCCTCTCCCCATCAACTATCACCTTCCCTGTAGCTGGCTGCTCCAGGCCATCCTTCCTACCCTCAGACATGATCCCCCTGCAGATGGAACCCCCTCAGACCTGCCTCCCCACCTCAGTAGACCACCTTCCCTGCAGCTGGACCAACCTCCCAGCCTCACCAAACAAAGCACCCTCCTTAGAGCCAGACCAGCACCCTCTAGATAACTCTTTCTGCAGCTGGACCCACCCAGACTACCCATCTTGCCCTCATACCAGTTGCCCATCCCACCACTGACCACTCTCCTTGCACATAGAAAACCCTGCCCTGCTAGGTTCCCTTTTATAATCCCAACACTTATTAGTCTGACATACTGCATCCCACACACAACAACCCAACAGCCCCAGCAGCCCAGCACACAGTGGCCTGACCCAGGACAGCACCTGACACACTGTCAGGCCAGAGAAGGTCGGGATGCTGTGCAGCTGTTGAGTGGATTTTCCACAAACACATGAAGCACCCGATCCCGACCTATGCCACCCATCCCAGGACCTGAGCCACTACTGAATAGCACAGACAATGTGAAAACACCAACCCCCTATGTGGTGCACCCTCCGAGGACACACTGACCTGATCACAGACCCCTGGTAAGGATGACTGTCTCACCATCTGTGGGACAGGGATGAAACAAATAGCCGTGCATGCCCCTGTGTGTTGACCAGCCATCCCAGGCAGCATGGCGGACTGTCTGTGCATCCCTGCATGCATGATTATGTCAGTTGACAGCCAGCCAGCTGGGCATGCATGAAGGAATTGGAGTACCATGCCTGTTGGTCGGTGCATGCATGACACTGCAGGCACACAGCAGAGCGGCAGAGCGAGAGCATGGATAGCTGCACCAGGAAATGGTCCACAGCAACACCACATGTGGATGCCAGGACACAGAGCAGCATGCCATCGCACCAACCGTGCAATGTGTGCATGTGGCCATGTCATACTAGCCCACTATGGGCCTGCAGTAACCACACAGAAAAAAGTCTGGTGGTGTTGGGGGCTGTGCCACAGGAGCCCACTGTGGCATGAAGGCTGCCAGGTGTGTTGTGGGGGGTTCCACAAGGGCCCATTGCGGGAATGCTGTTACCACACAGTTGCACAGCTGGAAGGATTTTTGGGCACTCACACAGCTTTAGGCCTGTGCAACGTGTGGCACACATGAACAGCTGAAAGGATTTTGGGGGGACTCACACAGAGTCAGGCCTGTGCGACATGCAACACACAGTGCAGACGTGGCAGTGTGCAGTGGGCTGCTTGGCGATACCCAGCAGTGTTGTGATGAGACATTGCCACCAGGTTGGGGTGCATGTGAAATGTGGGGGTGAAACTTTATTCAACAGTAGGGGGCCACAGAGGCAACCTGGTGGCTGTGCATGATATGTACTGTGAGTGTACAACTGTCAGGTGCCATGTCACCATGGAAACCCCACAGGGTGGTGTTGTGTGCCATGCCACAGAGGAACTTCAGCTGCTTGTCCTTGTCCTTGGATGCTAGTACCATCCTTATCCACTCCTCATAGCTCTTCTTGGGTGGTGTCCCTGGCAGTCCACAACAAATGCCTTCCCTGGTGACATAGGTCCATTGCTGTTCCCTGTGGAGCTCTGCTAGCATTGTCATGACCCCTACATGCACCTTTCCGAGCAGGGCATGGAGATGGCAGTGCCAGGTCTCGACATTGCTTTGGGTCCACGGTATACCTTGCTTGTTGAGATCCACAACCAACCACAGCTGAGGTAGGAACATGGGGTCATATCTCGTGGGCACCTTGGTCACCCTACTGTACAGCCATATCTTGCCCAGCACACGTGTCTGCTCGAAAAAATAGAAGAGTGTGGTGGCATTGGGTGGAATGGTTAGCTTCAGGAGGCTGAATTCTGCTGGAATGTCCTGTGCCAGGAGATGGGTGTGGGCCATGAGTTCATGGACCTTCAGGCTGAAGTTTGGGTCACTTCCGTATTGTGGTGCTTGGCCAAAGCTCTGGACCTTCTGCCACACAATCTGCCCAAAGTGGAACAGGCAACCCTTGTTTATGGCTTGCGGAAATTCCATCTTATAGGCATTGATTGCAGCCTGCTCAAAGTCAGTGATGATCGTAGGTGGTTTGGGGTGCAGGACTGTATACTGGCATATTTATTCAGCTCCTGGAACAAGGTGCAGTAACATTGCAAGCTTTTTGTGGTCATCAGTGTATACACCAATGACATAATGAGGTTGTTAGGACCTGTCCCCATGGGTGCATGGATGGTATACAGTGAGTGAACAGGTGTGGCACAGTCTTGAACGTACCATCCATCACCCAGAAGGGTGCCTGTGCCAGGTCCCTGATGTTGTCCTCTGTGGTGAGTAGAAGGACCTGGTAGGTGGTGCTGCCAGTGATCCTGCTGTACCATGGCCATCCAGTCACCATCTGTAGCTGCTTGGGGATAGTGAAGTCAGCCAGTGTCACTGGTTCTGGTGAGAGGTCCATGCAGTGGGTCCTGTTCACAATCTGCAGCAGGGCCCTCTTGCTTGGCAACTGTTGCTGCAGCTCAGTGGTAATCGCAGTTGCCTTACTCTGCAGTAGCTATGCAGGGCTAGCCATGGTGCTGTGTGCCTTCTACTTGATGCCAGCCAGTGCCTGTGCTGGTAGAGCATCTGTCACCTCCAGAGCATGACTGTACTCATACTTTTTCTTTAGAAGGTGCTGGCCATCCTGGAGCAGTGTGATGGTCTGGCCGAGGCAGGACTTAGACTTATGGTGCTGGCAGCACCATTACACTGTCCCAGGCCATCCCGGTAGTGCTGAAGGTTGAGGCGCTGGATGCCACACCTTGTGCCACGCCAGTGACCTGGGTTCAGGATTGAGCCCGGGCCATCGGGGGTCGGCAGGGGAGGACTGGGATTGAACATCCATAGACTGTTTTCCCAGCCCTGGGGTGGGCTGGGGAATTTCACCATGCTGTAGCAGCCCCCTGGGGATGCCAAGGGGCACTACTAGTGTCAGTGACACTAGATGGGGAGCATGGCAGATGTCGGCACATTGTGCCTGGATGTCATTGCACGTCCGTGCTACTGGGGCCAATCGAAGGAAAATGGCTGGGCACAACCTTGCAGCTTGATGGCTGTGCTCTGAGCCACCTGGAGGACTTTGGTGGAGTCCTGTTGAGGAGGGTCCAGGGCTGTTCTGGCTGGTAGAGGCAGAGGGGGAGCCCTCCAGCAAGATGGCATGATGGCCGTCCCTGATCCTCCTGGGTACAGTTTGAGCTACCCAGCTCTCCAGGTGGGTAGAACTGGTGGCTGGATGCCCCAAGCCAAAGTGTGTGCCGCAGCAGGTGAAAAATATGATATGTTAAAAAAACTGCACACTGTCTCATTGCATGTCCATTCATGGACCAGGAGGTAGCCATTCACATTCAGCTTGGACTTTCCCTACCTGGATGGTACCACCTCACAGATTGTCCATGTTGTTGGGGTTGCAGTTGAGCACCCTGGCCCCTCCATGGCTTCCATGCTGTCCTCCATTGTGCCAGAGGACTGTGCAACACTGACCGGCTTTGGTTCCAGCTCAGGTATACGGGTGTGATTGCACTTCATTTGCACATCACACTCCATGGGCCACACCTGTGGCAGCTGCTACTTGTCTGTGGGCGGTTTGTACCAGTACTGTAGCGCCACTGTCTGCCCACAGTCCCAGTGCTTCATGGCTGTGCTGTGCACCATGGTCACATTCAAGTTCTGTGTCCACAGTGTCCTGGGCCCCCATCAGCTACTGTGCTGCAGTGGGGCTATGCTCCATGGTGCGCTTCCCTGCTGTCCAGCATGCAGGGATGCAGGGGTCCCTGGGTGTTGTGTGCTTTACCTACAGGTCAGTATCCCCTACCTAAGCTGGCTTTTGCAACCCTCAGCATTGGCATCCCAGCATCTGTAGTTCCCATGCATGCTGTCATGAGTGCATGTCCGTCCACTGCCCCCATGCATCATTTTCCGATGCCTACCTGTTCTCCATGTTCTCTTCAGTTGTAGTTCCATGACCTGAGACTTCTCCGGTAAATTATCTATTGTAGCCCTCACTGTGCTCTTTCCTATGGGGCTTGCATTTTCTGCCCCTGTGCCGGTTTGTTTGTCAGAGTTTAAGTTCACCTGCTTTGTTTACTAACCACTCTCCCTGCATCTGAAATGGGCCCTGCCCAGCCAACGATTCTCCCTGTAGCTGAACCACCCTTTTGGCCCCTGGAGAAACCTTCCCCAAGGAAAGCACTGTCCATGGACCATTTCACAGTTACAAGGAGGGAGGAAGAGGCCCCCAGCTGAGTAGGAAGCAACTGCTGGTGGGGGACTTAATTAGGGGGATAGACTTGTGAGCAGGGTGGGGTAAAGGAGAGGGAGGTGAAATACCTGAGAGATACTTTGGCTTGGAGGGATGAGAGCAGATACAGTGGATCATTAGGCAGCAGGAGATGAGAGGGAGCTAGATGTCATTGTCCACCTGGGGACAAATGACCTAGCAAGGGACGGGGTAGGGGTAGTGCAGGGAAATTTCAGGGATAGGTGGAGGGGCCTCAAGCATGCATGGTGGCTTTTGCCAAAAGGTTGCCTATATACATCTGGGAAGAAGATAGGACTCTCCACACGGCTTTCAACAGTTGGTTAAAGGCATGGTGCAGGGTGGGGCTCAGTACTGGGAGTGGGCCTCTTCAATGTCTTCCTAAGTGAAATTGCAGAAGAACTGAATGGGAACGTATGTCTTTTTGCAGATACCACCAAAACCTGTTATAGGGTGGACACTCAGGAAGGTGTGGAGAAAGGGTTCACCCATGCTAGTATGACAGCCATGTTGCTGATGCCAATTACAGCACAGGCCACATTACAGCACCAGGCAAAACGTATCCTGAAAGTCACACCACCAAAGTGCCCTCCTGGGAAACAGTCTCCATTGGGCCCCCTCACCTAATTATCCCACAGGTCCAGGTTCTTAATTTACCTGTTCTCTAGTCCTACCCCATCCTACAATCACCCCGCAGGTATTCAGTAGATTGTTACTATCCCTGATGTTCAGTGGTTCCCATTTATTTATTTATTCATTTGTTTACTGAGTAGGTGCACTGGTCTGAGAACCATTTTCAGGCATGACCTGGGCCACTGAGGATGGCACAAGAATACAAGCAAGTACAAAGGAGGCTGGGACAAGGCATACAATAGACAGTAATAAAAATATACAGGATATTTATATGAAGATATATATATATAAACTTGCAGCACAATGGATAAATAACATTTAGGACTATAGGAGGTACAGTAGTAGCCATGTTGTAATACAAATTAGGCATGATCTGAGATGAGTAAAGGAAAAAGTGCATCATGGCTGTGTAGGTATGGACCAAGAAGGAAAAAGAGGGAAGGGAAGTAGAGGCATAATAATAAGTTGGGAGAGCAGGAGCAAGTAGTGGAGGACAGAAGGTGAGATCCAAGGAGAGAGTGGAAGAGTCCTGGAGAGTCAGTGGTGCTAAGTGGAGTGGGCAGGTTGTTCCAAAGGAAAGGGGCTGCAGATGAGAATGCACATTTACCCATACAGGTGGAGACTAGGGGGCACTCAAGCATGGGGCCAGCAGTGAGGCAGAGCTCTAGAACAAACACTTTTGGCCAAAGGAGGTGGGATTGCGGAGAGGTAACTCAGTTTTGGATGGCCTTATTGACTGTGCTGGCCAGGAGATAGGTCTGTTGGGCTGATGGGGGAAGCCAGCCCAGGGCCTGATAGAGTGAGCAGTGGTTTGTTGAGTGAAAGTCCTTGCCCCCTGTATATCCAAAGTCCCCACCATGACCCAGTTAGTTCTTACAGCAAATACTACCTCCTGGTCCCCAGCCTTACTATATATTTGACATCCTTCCACATTTGTCACAGACCATCCTCTCAGCTCCTTGATCGGGCACAAAATGGATGATAGTTCACAATCATGTGCTAACTGTACACAGCTGTTTATACAGTAGGCACATGAGCACAAAACTGGCATTCTGTCCTCAGTTGGTCACAGAGGTTAGCAGAGTGTCTCTGCCAATTGCTACTGTGGAGAGAGTGCGTAAACATATGGTGGGGGCCATGAATGGTGGGAGCAGTGGGACTGGATGGGCAGGTAGATATTGGCAGTTTCCGATGTATGAAATGGACAGTGGCACCACCGAACACCAGGGGAAGTGTGATATTACTGATGGTGGGAGCTCAAAGGGGCAGTGGTAGGAGGCAGAGGTGATAATACCTGGTTTAGGGAGGCAACATCTTTTAGAGCCATTTACCAACTGGTCAGAGACTCACTAATTATGTTATTCAAGATATTTTGTGATCCTACCCTGTTTTTGGGGTGCAAAGTGTTGTTTGAGAGTCACTTACCCATTTAGCGATTGCAAATGCTCTTTGAATGTTCTGGTCTATGTGAACAATAACAGTCCATTGCCAGTAAGATAAAGACAAGTGAACAAATACAAATATGGAATGGAGAGCTGTTCTCTATAAGGTTGATAATGTAATTTATCTTAACAATGCGTTAGAGTACAGAGTATAATGAGATTAATACTGGTACCACTGTGCTACCACGTGAGTCTAGGGTTTCTGTGAGAGGTACCAAATACTGAAATGTCAAAATAGCGCAGTACCATTGTGCTACCAGTGTACCAGTATTTGTGGGAGCCAACAAAAATCTCAAAATTTCATGATACCATTGTATTACCAGTGTATGTGTGAGAGACAGAGAAAATGGTAAAAAATGCCATAGGGATAACATTCTGCCAGTGCACTACCAATGCACAGAGGAAAATCTATATATCACCTACCACTGTGATACCAGAGTACACTGGGTAGTACCATTGTGGATTTTTCAGCTGACTACAATATTGCCATTGCTATACCACTGTAATGCCATTGTGACAAATTCAGTAAGGGTAACCAGATTTCTGAGACAATGCAGTGCTAAAGAAGTGTGATAAAAATTATAAAGTGTTGCCAGTACTACTGCAGTGTGCAGCAAAAATTAGTGCAGGAAATACAGTGCTAAAGAAGTGTGCATGAAAATCTAATAATTATTTGCAGCGCTCTTACAGTCTGCATCAAAAAATAAGAAAGATTGAGCAGTGGTACAACAGTGTAGCAGAAAGTCAGTGCAGTGTATTAACAGTGCACTGATGAAAAGCAGTGCTTTGTCAGTCTGGACTGAAATAACACTTAAATGAGACTCAAGATGGAAGTGTGCACTCCACTTCCCTCTGGGTAATAAGGCAGTTCAGGGACATTGGTTATACTAGGTTTACCCCACAGTTGGGGCTTCACCTCTTGCCTTACAATGCCCCTGAGCATGGGGTAAACCTCATCCATCCAATGCTCTGTCATGCCTTATTGCTTAAATAAAATTGGGGTTGTCTAAATCTATTTACATAAAAAAAGAATAAATATATCAAAGTAATGTTATTTTGTTTATTAAATAGTTATACTGCTGCTAGGTGTCATTAGGGTGCTACTGCTATATGTGGTAATTGTAACCTGTGAATTAAATTGTTGCCGCTTCGTCTTGTTAACTGTACATTACTAGTTTATAGTGTATGGTGGAACTGTTCCGCATGGAAATCCATGCCTGGAACAGTGTTGTTGTGCTGCACCTGGTACTTCATGATCTTGTTGTGCTGCACTCAGTACGTCACCGGTGCAGCACAAGATCGAACGCGTTTGCACATGCGTGATTGAGGGGCCAATGGTGACGCGAAAGTAAATGCACTGCTACTGATGCTGAAGTAAGCCTTATTTTTCCTTGTACACTTGTTTGGGGGATCATAGAGTGCTGATTATGGTTGCCCATACATTATAAAAGATTGTGTATGAGCAATCATTCAGACAAGGCTGTTGAAAGATCTCGAGGATTCCATGGTGATGGACCTCTCAAGCTGCGCTCTCGAGGTCTCTGGTTACCACAGAAACCTCTCGATCATGACTGCCTTGTGTATGATTGCTCATACACAATCCTCTATAGAGTGTATAGTAGAACATTGTTCTGTGTAGAAATCCATCCTTTTCAAAATGCTGTTGTACCACAGTTCAAAGGTCATGGAATGCGATTGTACCCTTCTGTAGTAGAATAGCATTCTAGAATGTCTGAAGACTATACAAGTCAGTTTCATTGTGAAAGAGAAAAAACACATTGCACACATGTAATACTATGAACTATAAACAATACAGGATGAACAACTTTATGCATAACCAATGTGTTCTGCCACCTTGGGATTCCGATTCCCACAGTCCTCACAAGCTTTGCTTTTGAGATCAGAGGGAATCAGAACTCCTCTGTAGCAGAACCCACTGGTTGTGCATAGGTGTCCATCCAGTATCTTCAATGTTTTACAGTTTATTTTTTTTAACCCTTTTCTTACTTGTCCTGTTTTCTAGTAGTGGGATGTCCGAGATCGTTGAAGAGTCTGTCAAAGAAAGATCCTCCCTATAATAGCCATTTAACACATCAAACTATATGGAGTGGTGACAAGAGACAGCAGTTCCACGGTTGGAGGAGAGCATCATGGCATCATGTTTTCTTGGTAAGAAAAGTTAAAAAAGAATTCTGAGAGAAATGACAAGAGAAATATGAAGTCAAACATATCAGGATGTATTGGGGTGAGTGCATTTACAATGTAAAAAGAATCTTCATAAAAAGAATGGTCAGGGGCCAGACATTTTGTAGGGGCTGCAATAGCACAGTAGGCAGGGAAAATGGGCAGACTGGCTGGGCCACCGAGGTCTTTATCTCCTGACACCTTCTATGTTTCTATGTAAGTCCATGCAAAATCTCCTCATTTACACACTGCAGATGCAGCCAAATGTGAGCCAGAAATAATCCACCAAAGATTTGTTTTCACTTGCCCCCCCTGCAGCAAATCAGGATACCATGTGAAAGAAAGTCACTTCTCTGCTGAGCTGCTGTGTTAATTCTGTTGCAGGGAGATGTCAATGGAGTAACCCGTGGTGGTACTGGGATAGGCTGAAACTGTCTGCACTACCATGAAGCCCCTTTCCCCTGCTTTTAGGAACAGGTAGTATTGGGGTTATTTACTTTAGTTTCATTTTTGTAGGGAGGAGGAGTGTCCCACAAGGTCACGTTGTGCTTTCCGTGTGAACTAGGAAGGTTCCTGCGCTGAGGCTGCACCATGCGGCACCATGTTGTGAGGCTAGGAAGACTCTGTGTAGCATAGATCAGGGGCATGACTGGTATATACATAACTTTGGTGGGATTTCCAATGTACAGCTGGTGATTAGCTGATGTTGGATGGCACCTACAATAAGATGTGTGGGTGTCTGATCTTGTTGAATGTGCCATTATTTTTTTGAATAATTCTGCCGGCAGGTTTCCCCTACAATGGTAATTTTGCTACTGATATACTATGCTGCATGATCATTGTGGTACCACCAGCATAAGGCATGAAAGGAAACCATTGTATTTCCACTGCAGGTGCACTCACTGTGCTACAACTGACACATGGTACCACAGTGGTCACAATGGTAGTGCAATGGAATTGAAATAAATCCATTGTGATACCATTTGCAGTGGTATCACACTGGTGTTTGTTATTGTACTACCATTGCACAAATATTTGCCATTGTGCTACCACTGTAGGTTGATGGTGATACAGTGGACACAGTGGTATCACACTGGAATCACTGGGTTACCAACAACCAGTGGTATCACAATGGTGCACATTTGTTGCCACTGCGGTACCAGAAGAGTGGCGTTACTAGTGAACTACCACTGTCTGCATGGTATCACAATGGTTACAGTGGTATCACAATGGAACTGGAACAGATCCACTGTGATACCATTTATGGAGCCCCACAATGGTAGTACATTGGAAACCGCAGTGATAGTATAATGGTAAACAACAGGTATTACAGTGGTATTCTGAAGACATTTTTGTAAGGATGCACTTTCCCATGGAATTTTTATAGAAAACACAGTACAGATTGGGCCTTCATCTCTCCTATCCCCCTGCAGTCGAGGTGCAGGACAAGAAAGCAGAAAGTGCAGATCAGCAGCACACAGAAGCCAGTAGGGTAGGTGAGCAGCACAAAGATGGCATGGCAATACAGCACAGCAAGTCTCCACCCCTGACAGACCAGCACGGCCACTATCCCCATCCAGATGGACCAGCACACACACCCACCCTGACGCAGCCGACCCACCCCCTGGTACCTGCACACCCACTCCCACGCCCTGGACCAGCATGACCAGTTGCCCAAGCAACACTGACCTGCACACCCATTCCCACCCTTGGACCAGCATGGCCACTATCCCCAGCCAGATGACTTCCTCAATGACATTGTGGATGGCATTAAAGGCAAAATGTGCCTATTCGCAGAAGACACCAAGCTCTGTAGGAGAGTGGACACAGCTGAAGGGCTACAGGAAGGTCTGGAAAAGCTGGGTCCAGGATCTGGCTGTTTGGCTTAAATGCCAAGAAATGCAGAGTTATGCATATTGTAGCCAAGAATCCCAGGAAAGAGTATTACCTGGGTAGAGTCCGAGTATCTGCATCAGAGGAGGAGGAGAACCTTGGAGTGATGACCACTAGTGACCTGAAGCACTCCATGCAGTGTAAGAAAGTAGCAGCAAAGGCAAACAAGATGCTGGGATGCATAGCCAGGGGGGATCAGTAGTAGGAGAAAGGAGGTTATACTGCTCTTGTACAGGTCACTGTAAGGCTGCATCCAGAGTATGGAGTTCAGTACTGGTGCCCACACCTCAAAAAGGACAACCTGCTGTAGAAGGCCCAGAGGAGGGCTACAAAGATAATAGTAGGTCAGAACGGCAAGGCATAAGAGGAGAGGTTGAGGGCACTGAACATGTACTCCCTGAAAGACAGGAGAGAGAGAGAGGGGGGACATGATTGGGATCTTCAAGTACTTGAAAGGGATAAATAAGGTTGATAAGGACAGTCTCTTTAAGCTGAGTGGCAATCATATCATGATGGGTCAGAGTCTTAAGCTGGAGGATGGGAGGTTTAGGAGAGAGGTCAGGAAGCACTTCTTCACAGAGAGGGTGGTGGGCACTTGGAATGCGCTGCCAGAAGAGGTCATCTCGTTGAAGACATTGAGCAGCTTTAAGAGAGGGTGGGATAGGCATACAGTGAAGGTCAGGATCATGGGTAGGGAGGATGGGAGGAGTGGAGAGGAAGGGCAGGTACACTAGCTCAAGCTGTGGACCCTGCAATATGAGAAGACTTGATAGACTAAATGGCCTTCTTCTGCTGGCTTCTTCATATGTTCATATGGACCAGCACACCCACTCACCCTGATGCAGCTAGACCAACCCCCACGTATCTGCACATCCACTCCCACCCCCTGGACCAGCACAGCCAGTTGCCCAAGCAACACTGACCTGCACTCCCACTCCCACCCCCTGGACCAGCACGGCCACTATCCCCAGCCAGATGGACCAGCACACACACCAACCCTGATGCAGCTGATCCACCCCCATATACCTGCATGCACACTCCCAGTCCCCGGACCAGCAAAGCCATTATCCCCAGCCAGATGGACCAGCACACCCACCCACCCTGATGCAGCCGACCCACCGCCACGTACCTGCACACCCACTCCCACCCCCCAGACCAGCACTGACACTTGCCAAGCAACACTGACCTGCATGCCCACTCCCACCCCCGGACCAGCACGACCAGTATCCCCAGCCAGGTGAACCAGCACCCACCCTGACACAGCCAGACCCACCAATACATACCTGCAGGCCCACTCTCACTCCCCCCATGGACCTGCACAGCTACTTGTGCAAGCAACACTCTCACTTCACTCCAGCGAACCAACACATCACCACTCCACATGAACCAGCACTTCATCCTGCAACCAGCTGTACGCTCCCCATAAGCTGCCACTCCCTTCCCCACCTGCAATCCACTCCCCCTACCCCACCAGCATGCGTGATGCTTTCATGCCTTTAGATTTTAACATTTCAGTAGTTCACAAGCTCAACGTTTTTGAGGATTTTTAGCAACATCCTGATGTCAAAAATTGCTGCAACATGCAGTGATGAATTTACACAAAATTAAGCCCTATCCCCCACACCTCCTCTTAAGCCCTACCCCCCTACATTTCATATTAAAACATGGTTGCAGTATTCATGCAACAATTCCTTAACCCATTGCTTTTCATTTCAGTGAAACATACTGCAGTACCAAAAACTTCATTATGGGTATATCGGAGCACTCACTATGTGAAAAATCCTGAAATTTCCCTAATATTTTTGAAACGTACTGCTCCCGATATAAATATACTGCTTGCCATGCTCACTCCTTGCACTACACTCACATGGGATAGTAGAGAGTGTGTTTCTTTAAGAGCTGCACGCATGCATGATCCTGCCTACTCCAGCATTCTGAAGTGATCGAAAATTTTGTGAGAGATCGAGGAGGATTTCAGATACCTGCGGGATCTTGTACCCCCATCCACCCACCAACACCCAACAAAATGTTGCAGTGTGGTGGTCCCAGCTTTAACTTAATTTGTGGGACTCAAGTAAGTGCACAGCTCAGCACTGTGTTTTGCTGATCGAGAGGGAGCAGTAGCGATTGTGAGCTGTTTTGCAGCATGTGTCACATTTTTGCCAGCTAGCTGGATTTATTTTTGTATGGGACTGGCTATGGGCTCTAGAAACAGGCCAACTCTGTTGCGGGATCAAGAGGCAGAGGTTTCACACCAGTCCAGTGGCACTGAGGGTTGAGGTGCTGGACGCCGTACCTCATGCCAATGCCAGTGACTTGGGTTCAAGAGTGAGCCTGGGTCATCGGCGGTGGGAAAGGATTAAGCATCCACAGGACTGCTCTCCTTTCCTGGGGAGGGGGGATGTCGGATGGCCGCTCTCTGGTGGATCTTAGCAGAGGCTGGGAGCATAGCACCAGAATGGCCTGCAGTGTTGTTGGGTGGAGCCTTGGTAGGATGTCCAGCGGGAGAGCGCAGAAGTGCACACTCAGTGTGCAGGAGTCCACTGCACATCCAAGGCCCCAGGGGAAACCGGAACAAGAAAAAAAATTTACCCGATCCTGGTAGGCGATGATGGGGACCAGGAGCTACCCTCCCACGCCCAAAAGTTGAGTGCGCCAGCTGACCTCGGAGCTTCCCCGAGTCACAGGATGTCCGCACAGCATGGAATGGAAGTCTGGGGGGGGTGTGGATGCCTGACGGTGGGGAAGCGTGGCTAACTGGGAGTCAGGACTGAGTCTGTGACGGGGCAGGATGAAGGTAAGCTGAGAGCCCTCATCTGAGAGAGTCCAGGATCGTATGTGAGGCAAACAAATAAGTGTTAAAAAAAAAAAAAAAAAAAAAGGCAGCGGTTAGGATTTTAAAAGGGGAGAGTATTTCTCGAGCATCGCTTTGTAATGTACCGTGCTCAAGTTGACATTTTATACGTTGCACTGTCTGGAGCAAGCAGTTATCAAACAGTGCCAAACATTGTAGAAGAACTCTGTAGCATCAGGTAAAAAGAAATGTGCCAGGGAGATTTATTTTAAATCTCTAATCCATATTTGTAAAGTGTCTGGTACCATCAAAGAGCTTAATTATGTCGGTGTGGCAGTCTGCGGCATGAGCAAGTCAGTCTTGACATATAGAGGGGGAAAAAATTAAGAAACTGCCTATATGACAAATATGTATGTAAGTAAGCTTAGGGCGAAGATCTCCATCTAAGTGCTTTACAAATGTACAGTAAATTGGAATCGGGAGAGCAGGCAATCTGATAAAATAAAAAAACTGGGATCCTCAATTGAACATGGCCCCCAAAATGACCACATATAGACCCTTTATTTAGGGCTTGACAGCTTGCACATGTTAAAATCAGTAAGCTGCTATTTATTGCTTTCGAGGGGTGGAGCAGCAAGGTGGATGCAACCTGCTCTGTTCCTAGTAGAGGCTTGCTTGTAAATTTTTTATTTTTTAATTTTTTTTTGTCGGCTTCCCCTAACCCCATGAACGGCTTTCCCCCTGCTCCAGCGTCTGACCCCCCACATACTCGGGGCTGACCCCCCCGAATGGGACCGCTGACAGTGGAGTTAGGTGGCCAGAGGGGTCGGCCCCGGAGCTGGCTCATTAGCGGGGAGCCGGTATTTTCCTTGGTTTTGCCAGAGGTGGGGATGTGCAATGATGGCCCCCTTACATTTAGGTGCCAGATCACTTGTGGTACCCCTAGCCTCCACTGGAGGTCCATGTTGCACCAGGCATTCTGTCCCCTTCCCCCCCGGAGCAGAAGAGCAGTCCTATGAATGCTCAATCCTGCTTTCCCTAGCTGGCCCTCCAACACCCGGATTCATTCCTGAACCCGAGTCGTCAGCGCCGCAGACGGCAGCCATGCCTCTGTGCCAGTGGGTTGGCTGCTTGTAAATTTTTTTGCTAAAAACCCACATTTTTTATTTATTTTACACTGGCGAATGGAACACATGTTTAAATTGCACTCTGCTTATATTGAAGTTAAGTGCTGCTACGCTTATGGACACTATGTAGTTCTAAGTGCATGTAGCACGCTGCTGGTCGGTTTTGTAAGTATTTAACTGGCAACAGATTTTTTTCTTCGCTCATGTTATTAGCCACTTGAGTGGAGCTTTTGTTTTGTTCAGGCACCTTATATTTGTTAAAAGTTTCCTGACAGTGTGGAGATGTGTTTTAAAGGTCACAGTGCTTCTCGGCTCAGCTGTGTGTGTTTTTTTGGCTGCGGAGTGCTAATCGGCATCTTGAAAGATAAGCCACTGTTTAGGCGGGATCCATATTAAGTGCTGGAGAGTTGTCGCACATAAAGAAAATTTATTGTAATTGAACGCCTGGGAGAGGAAAATAGGATACTCTGGCCAATTATAAGACTTTTTAGTGCTTTTGCCTGAGAAAAAGGTACTGTATAGCTGCAGTCACTTTTTGGAGCTGGAAAGGGAGTCATAAAGACAAAGTCCCAGGTTAAAGAAAACCTTAAAACCAAATTGAAGTAAGGAGAATGCGGTGGACTGTGAGAAATCGCAGGAGAGATTTAGACTCCTAGATTCCCATTTCATGACAGGTTACAAGGTTTTTGCAAGTTTAAATGTGTTAGTCTCATCTCATAAGCTTCACAAGGACACTAACTAATACAGCGATGGAGGAGTCACTGGGGGTTAAGACCCTAAAAAGGTAGCTATATGCATCGTTTTAAAGTTTCAGCTACTTATGGAGCCCACATTTTTGAAGTAGTGTCTCTATAATTTTGGGGGCCTCAACTTTGGGCGACTTGAACTGGAGTCATATGACTTATTATACTATAAGCAGTAAACACCCCCACAGGTGTGAGGACACCTTACAGTGTATTTCAGAGCAAAAGGTGATGTTATGTTGAACTGAGGGCTCATCTCAACTGGGTGATACTACTTATTTGGACACAGTCACTATGTTTACATGCACGCTAGCATTACCTGGTAAGTAGTTACTGGCTAACAACAGAATATCCCAGTAACTCCTAGCCGCATGTATACATGCCGGTGATCAGCTGGAGCAGTCCTGTTCATCTGAGCATGCACTTACAAGCAGTTCAGCAGCGCTGGTAAACCATTCCCATGGACTGTCTCGCCATGGTTGTTATTTGTTTTTTATTAACCAGGAGGAGAGACACACTAAGCTGAAAGCTTGCTTACAGGTGTGACTTGGGAGAATAAGAAAGCTAAGTGACTTGTTCAGGGTCTCACAGTATGTAAGTGTGGGCTGTGGGATTCAAACCCAAGTCTCCAGGTTTGCAGCTCAGAGCCTTAAACCACTGCTCTATACTGCCTTCCCTACTACTTTCTGCATGAAGGAGCAGCAAAAGCAAATATTGTGCATAGACAAGGGCAGACTAGATAGCCGAAGGGAGTGCTGCTTACAATACTGCACACACTGCAGGCCATGGTACAGTTTATGGTGTTTAAAGATTTTTTTTAGACATTCAGTAAATGTTGTTTCTATTATAGGACATGTAGTATTTTTCATGCAGGATATAGCTACACAGATATGGCCTTTCCTGTGATTTGGACCAATGGTAATCATACAACAGCACTGTGTACATTTTCAAGCTTGTTTATGTGTCTGAATAATTCTATAGCTATCAAAATCAGCACAGACAAGCTGATGGACGTACAACAAATGTTTGCCCATAATTAACATGCAAGAAATGGTAAAACTTGATAATTCATATTAATTCTAATTGCTAATTCTTATTATGATGAATACTTGTGTTTTTGTTGAATTTTATGCAACACCATCTTTAATGCAGCCTAATACACTGAAACAGAACTGCAACACTGCTGCCAGGAGAGCTACTAAAACCACACTGCACACTGAAGTGCACTACAGGTGTTGATGTAGTGCTAATTAACATACTTTGCACACACTGAAAAAGCAATGCAACACTGCTTCAGGCAGTGTTGTTGCACCAACACTGCTTCAGCCAGTATTGCTGCACCAACACTTCTTCAGGCAGTGCTGATGACAAAACACTGCTAATTGCAGTACTTTTGCAGTGTGATTGCAGTGCTAATTAACATAATTCGCACACACTGTCAGCACTGCATGCACACCAACAGAGACCTGCAAGTGCACTAATTAAACACTGGAGCACTGCACTATGGAATGAAGTGTGCAGGAAGTGTACACTGCTACTGTAACACTGAAATAGCACCATATAGTGACTGAACACTTCACTTCCTTCTGGGTAGGTCTCCTTGAAAGAATGCATTTCTGCCAATGCTGTTGCATTTTTTTTTTTTTTTGGCTAAAAAAAAAATTGCCATTTTTGAAAGATGTGTCCTTGGTGTTTTCAAGTCCCTGATTTGTGGGACATGAGGTTAAAAGGTGTATAGCATGGGATAATCTTTGAGTAAGGGGATTGTGTAGAATAGGACCACTGCTGTGCTACCTGTCCACATGTGGCAAGCTATACACAATGTCAGCCTGTGGTTTGTATTTTTATATTGGTGTATTTGAGTGGTGGTGGGGGTTTTTGCCCCTATACACACCTAAAGTAATCGGCGGGAGGCACGAAGGCTCCTAATTCAAATAAACTGACAAAGCGTCAATTAACATCAAGTCACCCACAACTTGCCAATGTTAAAATCAACAGCAAGGGAAAGTTACGTAGTGCAGTTGTAGTATAGCATAGATTATGCTATATTCGTAGTTTTGTGATATGCCGATAGTGATGGTCTGATGTTCTGCACAGTCGCCTTGAGAAATTGAGGGTATTTCAAATGCTGATGTTATAGGGCACCTTCCTTGCTGCAAATAGGGTAATAGTTGTAATTGTAAGTGCTGGTATTTCTGTGTGGACTGTTAGGGCTGCTTTCCATGCTGTGTGCATGCTACGTATGCTGTGAGTGCTTGTGCCACTCTGTCCTGGCCGGGGGCAGTGCTGTGAATGATGGAGGACTAAAGAGTATATCATGATGTGGTATGGGGGCACTTTTTAGTACTAAATTTTGACTCATGGGTTCTGCATCTTTGTGTAGTATTGAAATTTAGTAGCAGTGGGGGGTGGTTGGGAGTTTGGATGATGAACATATTTATCAGGGAAGTCTGCAGAAGGAAGTGGTTGGGGTAGTGGGATTAGGGGAAAATACTTGTCTGAGGGGGTACTGTGGGAGATTTTGAGAGAAAAGCTGGGGGTTCCTGTAGTGGGCTGGGGTTGGGGGAGACCTTAAGAAGCAGACTGCAAAATGAGTGGGGGGTACTGGAAAGCAAATACTTACAGGTGGTTAGCAAAGCTGAAAAGTAGCCTAGCACCTGTTACTCAGTTGAACTAGCTGTGTTTTTGAATGCACGTGCAGAGTGCCCTTCCCCCTGGCACCCACAGCAGGATTTATGTCAGCCCCTGTGGAGCAGCCGGTAGGACTGATAGAGGCCAGGATCAGGTCCATCATAGGGGTATGCCCCAAGGCCGGAAGACTGGGTGGGCAAAAAGAAGTGTTCCCCTGCAACCTGAGCCATCAGTTTCTCAAATTCTATTTCAGTCCTGGCACCTGCCCTGTTTAATGATTTTGGAGGTAGCTGAAGTTAAATATTGGCTAACTCTGTTGCCCCACAGTGTAAGAACATTTTTAAAGAGCAAATTTTGACCTAGTCCCCACCCCAAAGCACAAGAACTCTTACCTGCCACCACATCAAATTCTTCTAAAAGCTTCTTTACCGAGTTACCCAGTTCGGGAAGGAATAGTAGTTTTTCTCCATGGAGCTCTGCTGCACCAATGCTAATCTCTTCCACTTCCTTGTACCTCTGCCAACTGTGATCCACCCCATATCCACCCCCGCACTACTAATGTTGTGACATCACTAGATCAGGAAAAAGGGGCGAGCATCTTTTGACATGGGGCTGTGTTTGAAAGTTAAATTTTAGTATTTAGATGGCCAATCAAAATAAATTATGGCCACCACTTAGTTAAGCGATGGCCATGACTTATTCCAATTGCCCATCTAAACCACTAAAGTTTAACTTTTAAACACAGCCCCATTCATGTCAGTGGATGCTCGCCCCCACACGCCTCATATATTGATGTCACAAAATGTAGCACAGGGGTGAATCGCAGTCGGCAGTGGTACAAGGCAGTGGAAAGGATCGGTACAGCAGAGTTCCACGGAGCAAAAATATGATCCCTTCCCTTCCTAAATTGGGGAACTCAGTAAAGAGGCTTTTAGAATAATTCGATGTGGGGGCAGGTAGGGGTTCTTTGTGCTTCTCGTGGGGGGGGGATTCAATAAAGAGCACAATAGTTGCTCTTTAAGGTACTAGAAGCTGCAGTGTGGCATAAGCATGTGTGCTCGCAGTTGATAAAAAGGGGTGCGAGTGTAGCAGTCTCCCTCATAGTGTCATCAGAGATGCAGGCAGCTCTGCCCTTTCCCGTCACATGCGCCACACTACCACTGCTGCCTTAACAAAGCAGGTGCCCTTTGGGATTTTGGAGACTTAAGATGGCAAGGATTGAACTACTTTTGCTCCCTCCAAAATTATGGATCACAGGTCATGAAGGGCCATCATTGAAATATTAGTCACAGGGAGCTGTGGGGGTTGGGTAGATTTTGAGGTGTCCTTGGATTCTGGCAAAGTGTCAGAGAAGCAACATATTTAATTTGGGGGGAACAAAATATTGTGGAGGAGGGTGAGAAATGATTGTGTTGAGGGGTGGAAGGACTTGCCTGGCTAGCTGGGAAGTACTGTAGGTGTGGGTGAATACCTTATTTTGAATTATCGCCTTGAGTATTTGTGGGCTCAAATATTTGGGTATTCATTAGTGAGTGTGTGTGTGTGTGTGTGTGTGTGTGTGTGTGTGTGACAGAGAGAGAGAGAGAGAGAGAGGTCACATCAAACCACCTTATTTTCCTCTCCTTGAGGCCAGGGCTAATCTCCTAGCTATCCTCATAACCAATTTGAATCTTGTCCCACCCTCCTGAGGTATTGCAGGGTTTAAACTTATTTATTTATCCTCAGTGGTCCAGCTAGGAAAGTAGTACCAGTTTGCCTTCCCAGATTTACAGTGGCCCCAAGCTGTGGAGTTAATGTGAGGGGAGGAGTCCCTTTCCAGTTACTCTTTGGTTTCCAGTGGCACCCTTTGTCTACATCCCTTTAACTTCTGCCTCATGTATAGTGGAACTGTCCCTATAAGCCCTCTCTGGTATCCATCGTCACTTCATTCCTCACTGATATACATAATAATCCTCCCTCTGTTCATCCTAACAATTTTCCTTAGTGTCTGGTGGCACCTTATCCCCTCCCATTCCCAAACATTCACCCTGGAGTCCAGTGGTGCCCCCCTGCACCACTACCAAATGACCTGGTCCCCGATGGAGGCCAGCACAAACTTTTTATCCCTTTCGTCCAGCTGCCATCTAACTTGCAAAATTGCAATACAGAGAAACGAAATACAGTAATTAAGCTGCAGGCACTTTCTCTTTCAGTCTGACTGCAATAGAGATGGCTGCTGTAGCAGCCCCAGCTTGTTCTAATTAACTATTCTCCCTGCTCTTCAACATAAAATTGTGGCCCAGGGAGGACCCAAGGGATGGGTTCCTTTTTTTTTTAATTTTTTAACATCATTGGCCACTGGCCTCCAGGGACTGTCCCACTAACCACCTGGACTACCAGCTCTAGGGAGCAGGCTTCATACGACATCTCTAGCCCACAGGACCACCAGTGCTAACTTTATTTTTTTTTTAAGAGGCAGTGTAGTGCTGTGGTTTAGGACTCTGACCTGCAAAACCTAGAGACCTGGGTTTAAATCCCACAGCCCCCACTTACATAATGTGTAATCTCAAGCAAGTCACTTAACTTCCTTGTTTTCCCAGGCTGCATTTGGAAACAAGTTTCAGTTTAGTGTGCTTTTCCTGATTAAACAATTTTCCCTTTCCTATTTCATTACAGCTGGGCCATCAACCCAATAGAGGCTTCATGGGCTACCATTCCAAAATACTGGCCACCTCTCCATCCAGAGTACTAAGGGGTTTTAGCTGAGCCTCACCTCAAACAACACTTTCTCTACTTTCCTGTCCTTATTACATTATTTCCTTTTCTATGTGTCTTTGTTCTCCTACTTCGACCTATCTGTAAACCTGAATTCTAAATTTGCAGTTTCCTTACCGCTTTGCTTTCATATACCTCCTGTATCTCTTGGCTCTCTGTTTCTGCTTTTGCTACTGTATTTTCTCCATAATAACCTGACTTTATTTTACAGGTCTAACAGAACATGGACTCTTTCCTTCCCCATCAGATAAGTATGATTCGATGCTATCTTGCTCTTTCCATCCTATTTACTCTGTAAGAACTGTGGATCTTTTGTGACCCCTTTTTAATATTTTATTTTACAGGTCCCATGGACATCATCCCTTAAAGACCTGCTCCCTATTACTCTGGTAAGAGATTTGTCTTCTATCTGTATGTGGATTCTGTACTGCTGTGGCCACGCCTGTTACAAGTGTCAAGAGTTGGGCATGTGGGAGGGTTGTGTGTGTGTTTTCAGGGGCCTTGGAGGGAGAGGGTTTGCATTGTGATTGTATGAAAACAGGGCAGTTTTGGAGAATGTAGAGGTGGGAATATTTGTGGTGGTCATGGAGGGAGGGTGCTGTCTGGGATAGTGGAGGAAGGATGCTAGTTTATGGTGCTTTGGAGGGTGGGAGCTAGCATCTGGGCTGTGAGGGGCAAGTGTCAGGCTGTGGAGGAAGGGGGCTAGTGTTGGGGTGTGGTGGGAGGGAGACAGTACTTTTGAGTACATAGATACATAGATGCTGTCAGCAGTCTGCTCATGTAAGCTGCCTTATGTAGCATCCAGTAACCCTATCTGGTCATTGGCTTTAGCTTTTTCTTCCTATCTATTCCTTTGTTTCTGTCCCATGCATGTTTGAAACCCACCACTGTATGGACTGCCACAGCCTCCCAGGGCAGGCTATTCCATGCATCTGCCACCACCCTTTCCATAAAAAGGAACATTGTGACATTTCTCCTTATGCAACCACCCCTCAGTCTAATGTCGTGACCTATTGTCCCGGCACTATTAATCTGGAATGTGTTGTCCCCTTCCACCTTGTTAATGCCCTTGAGGTACTTGAATGTTTCTATCTGGTTACTTCTCTCCCTCCTTTGTTATAGCATGTACAAATTGAGGTCCCTCACTGTATCCTCATAATGCTTGTGATGTAATCCCTTCACCATTTTGGTCACCCTCATCCACACCGTCTCTATTTTGACAATGTCCTTTCGAAGGTGTGGTTTCCAGAACAGCACATTGTATTCCTGGTGAGATCTCACCAGGGTCTTATACAGTGGTACTGTTACCTCCCTCCTTCAGCTTGTGATTCCCCTTCCAATATATCCCAACATCGCACTGGCCTTTCCACCTCCTTTGCTGTCTGCTTAGCTGCCTGCAGGTCATCTGTGATTATGAACATCAAGTCCCTCTCCTTCTTAGTTACCATCAGCACCCCTCCCAACCTGTAACTCGCCCCAGGGTTTCTGCTCCCCAAGTGCATGATTTTGTACTTCTTTGCATTAAACCTTAGCTGCCATGCCCCTGAACATCTCTCCACAAGTTCCAGGTCTTTACTCATTCTTTCCACCCTCTCCAGAGTATCCACCCTGTTGCAGATCTTGGTGTCATCCACAGACAGGTAAACCTTTCCCCCCAGCCCATCTGCAGTGTCACTGGTGAAGACATTGAAGACACTGGGCCCAGAACTGACCCCTGAGGTACCCACTGGTCACCTCCCTGTCAACTGATTAGGTTCCATTCACCACTATCCTCTTGTTTTCTGTCCCTTAAACAGTTTCTAACCCAGTTCACTACCTTGTGTCCCAACCCCAGGCTGCCTATCTTATTGACCAACCTCCTATATGAAACTGTATCAAAGGCTTTGCTGAAATCGAGGCAGGCAATATCTACCCCCCCACCTTGGCCTACTGCCTTTCTCATCCAGTCATAGTATAGTGCAGTGGGTTAAGGCTCTGAGCTGCAGATCTGGAGACCTGGGTTTGAATCCCACAGCCACCTAGGTGCATACTGTGTGATCCTGAGCAAGTCACTTAACTTCCTTGTGCTCCCAGGTCGCATCTGGAAACAAGCTTTGGCTTAGTGTGCTACTCCTGGTTAAACAATGTTCCCTTTCCCTTTCATAGAAATCTATCATATTAGTTTGGTAGGATCATCCTGCAGAGAACCCATGTTGCCTGGGATCTCCTAGTCCTTTGACTTTTAGGTGTTCCCTATTCTTTCCTTAAAAGTGCCTCCATTATCTTTCCGAATACAGAGGTTAGACTAACTGGACTGTAGTTCCCTGCTTCTTTTCTAAAACCACTCTTGTGAAGAGGGAAAACGTTGCCCTTCTCCAGTCCTCTGGGACCACGCCAGTGTCTATGGACTCACTAAACAGGGCTGCCAGAAGGGCTGCCAATTCAGTCTTCCTTTCCTTTAGGAGCACTGTGCAAGAGGGGGGCTATTGTTAGTTGCTTTGGAGGGAGGTGGGCTGGTGTAGGCGGCTGTGAAGAGAGAATGACTACTGTTGAGAGGCTGGTGGGGAAGGGGGCTAGTGTTGGGTCAAAGATGGAGATGGGTCTAGTGTCTGGGGAAGGGGGAGCTAGTATCTGAGGCTGTTGGAAGATGGGGTAGCTGGTGTTGGGGACTAATGTACTAAGAGTTAGTGTCTGGTCCTATGGTGGTGGCAGTAGTGGTTAATAGTGCTGTAGCAGTATTAGTGTTTTTTGTTTTTACTTTATTTTATGTGGCGCTCTTCCTTGGAGGCTCAGGGAACCATTTCAAATATCGAACAGTAGCAAAATTAATTGTTTAATTAGTACTTAAAATAAAAAAATTAAAACAGGCATGACATAACTGTGGGGAAGATCAAACCCCCAAAGTATAAGTGAATAAGGGTGGTCAAAAATGAGGGGGAAAAATGAATAATAAAAAATACATATAATGGACAATTTGATTAGGACAAGAAAACTCCTTCACAAGCACCAATTTCAAAATAGTGCCCAGTGGAAAAAAAAACACAGTACTGGGTGCTGTTTTAAACTCAGCACTTATGAAGGGGTTTGCCTGTCACTTGTATGTTTTGGAAACACCCATCTCATATCATTATATATGATGAACCCACCACATTGCAGAATGTTCTGGTATCCTCACAATTTGTGAGGTTATAGTGACATCTTGCGGGCAGGGCTATGGGAGCTGGGGGTGAGGCAGGCTGGCCTGGGTTGCCTGTAGCAGGGGGAGCAGATACCTTTGGTGGGGATTGGAGGTGGGGTGGTGGGGGCCACTATCCACCCATGTAATGGTTGTATATATTTACATATTCTTTTAATGGTAATAGGGGGTGGCAACTGCAATATAAGGGTGCTAGCTGTACATTTGAGCAGACTAACCTGATAGACCGTAAGACCTGATCTTACTTCGAGAGGGTTCCTGCAGTAGGTCTTCACATATAGGACTGCGCCCCCTGGAGTCAGGTCCACACGGCAAACTTGTAGATAGCAATCATCAGCGGGGACTGCCCCCGACGTCGGGGCGGCGTGACGTCAGCCCGACTATAAAAGAGGCGGTCCCGCACCCGCTCTCCAGTTTTTTCCCGCTGTCACCTCAGTAACATTCGACTCATGTTAGAACAACAATCCAACGTCCACGTTGTATTTTGTTGAAGTTTTCTTCGCCTCTTACTAGATTTCTCTCAGATTTTTCTTCGAATTGATGTCTTCTAGACTAAGCTGAAGAAAAAATGTTCTAAGTGCGGTGCTCTAATCCTGCATGGGGATGACCATTCCCACTGCCTCCTTTGCCTAGGTTCCAAACATGACGTCCAGGAGTGTTTCATCTGCCAGGCCTTCAACCAGGCGACCAGAACCAGGCACAAGCAGTCCCTCGAGGCCCGTCTTTTGACCCGATGCTTGGCATCTGTGGAAAAGGAGCTGGCCCAAAAAAAGAAGAAAAGTAAAGAGAAGCACCCAGGACCGGAGTGAGTACTTTTTCGAGTGCCCCGTCTGCCTCTTTGGGCCGGGCCTCCTCTCCCTTTCCTGCCGAGGTGAGCGGGCAGCTGTGGTTGCCTCTATAGAGGTGGCAATTTCATCGCCTTGTCCTGCCGATAAGTCATCCCTCGCCTCCTGCAAAGGGCATGCAGCCTCCGCCGATCAGACTAGCAGCGGCCTTCCAGCCGTCTCTAGCCCGGCCGGATCTGCTGTTTTGGATGCTGGCTTCTCTGACACCCATCAGAATCCATCTACTGTCCCGTTGGACTCCAGTTTGGCCCACGATGTTGGACAGAGTAAGGGACAAGTCGACTCGTCGTCTCCCAGGGTTCTCCACCCCAGAGACTCGCCTCCAGATCCTTTGCTTTCTGCTTTAGCAAGATCGCACTTGGACCTGCCGTCAGGGGGCCCTTGAGTTCCCCCTTCTTGCCAGGCCTTCCACCATCGCTGGAATTCATTCTGCTGCCAACAGGGGATCCTGCTATGGAGCCTCCACTCTCTACCTCTTCGGGCACGCTCCCGGATCTGACGCCACCTAATGGCACCATGGCACCACCTCCTGCGGGTCCTTTGACTGGGTTCTTAGTCCCTGAACCCTCTCTCCTGCCTGCGGGCAGCTCTCCATTGGTCTCTCAATACCCGACACCGGGCCAGGTGCCTCCGTCGCCGGGTCTCCCGACTATGGGCTACCCCATACCGAGTTACCAGATGCTGGGATTTCCGACGTCATCCTTCCCGATGCCGGGATATCCTACTCCAGGACACCCCACACCAGGTTATCCCGGGTACTCTTCATACTATCCACCCTGGCACTATCCTTAGTACCCAGGGTATCTGGGTTACCAGCCCCCCCTACTCCTCCTCTGGTACCGGACCATGAGTCCGTCCCTCTTTGGTGGAAAGAGATTAGAGCACAGCTTGTGTCAGAATTAAGACAGCTGGTGCAGGAAGCACCCACCTCCAGGGTCACCTCCCCACCGCCTCCTCGGGCCAGAGTGTCGACTTCTATCACTGTAGGCACCACAGAACCAGACCCTTCCATGCCTAGTGGCTCCAAGCCCTCTGACACCGACCCCGACTCAGATGTGTCAGAGCCTAGATCTCCCATGGAGGTCTCTCTGAAAGACTCCCCAAAGTCGCCTCCGGAGGACCCCTCTTTTGGAAATTTATTGTGTTCAATTCAGGTGGCTGGCCATCCAAAGAGGTTGATCCGCAAAGAAAACACCTTGCAGAGCACCTGGATCTGGCCACCTCGGACCCTATCCCCATTTCTCCATGGATGAGGCCCCATGACGACCTTGTGACCACAGTCTGGCAACAACCATCCTCCATTCCTGTGGTGTCAGGCAAAGCTGACCGCACCTATTATCCCCTGGAAGGGATTCTTCACCTTAACTCCCATCCCAAGGCTGACTCTATGGTCATCACGGATGCTCACGACTGCTCAGCCCAGCCCAGCCCAAACATCTGAGCTCTTCACCTCCCGACAAGGACTCATGTCAATTCGACCAATTTGGGCACAAAATATACTCTTCTTCCTCTTGTGCAATATGTTCCCTTAGTTACGTCTCGCACATGGTTGCCTTTCAAAAAGCTTCTCTTTTGGATTTGGAAAGGGACCTCCAGGAAGTTCAGGATGAAACTCTGAAAAAGAAACTATTAGAAAAAGTTAGAATGGGGAAATCCTCGTGTCGTCACACCCTTCAGTCAACTTACGACTCAGTGGACTCAGTCACTGGAGCGGCAGCCATGGGGATCTGCCTCCGGCACCTCTCATGGCTTCGTATAGTGGGACTGGTGCAGGATGTGCAGTCTTCTCTTCTGGACGCCCCTTTCAGGGGTTCAGTCCTCTTTGGCGGAGATGCTAAAGATATTATTACTGGGCTGCAGGAGAGTGGACGCCCTTGCGGGATGTCTGCTCTTTATACAAGACGGGACAGAAAAAGCAGCCTTTTCACCACCAAAGAAGGTGGAACAAATCCCAGGCCAAGCGCCAGGCAAAGAAACATGCACCTGGATCTGGAGCTCAAACCCCACAGGCCAAATTTCCCAAACAGGCCCCCGGGCCAAAAGCTCCCTTCCCCTTGGCGTCCTGACTCCTTTCTCCTCCTTCCACTCCCTCCAGTAACTCAGGAGGAACCGGTCGGAGGGAGGTTTGGCCTCCATCTGGATGGTTGGAGGTTCGTCACCACAGATACTTGGGTGCTTCAGCCCATCCTGCGAGGTCACTGTATAGAATTCAGTGAAATTCCAGCCCCTCAACCGCCGGGACAGTCCTTCTATCCTTGAGATCAGGTCCCCATAGTCTCTCAGGAGATCTAGGCACTACTTCTAAAGAGGGCCATAGAACCTGTCCCATCAAACCAAAGAGGAAGGGGATTCTACTCCCACTTCTTCCTGGTTCCGAAAAAAATGGGTGACCTGAGACCGGTCCTGGACCTCAGCACACTAAACATCTTCGTCGAGTACAAGAAGTTTCTTATGTTGACCCTTAAGGGGCTCCTCCCCCTGCTCCACCCCAATTCTTGGCTGTGCTCCCTGGACATGCAGGATGCTTACCTGCATAGCCCTATCCTCGCGGCCCACATGCCGTTTTCTCCATTTTGTCTTCATGGAGAAGCATTTCCAATTCAGAGCCCCCTTTTGGCCTTTCTTTGGCCCCCAGAGTGTTCACCAAATGGCTAGCGGTGGTGGTGGCGTTTTTACGCCATCAGGGTATTTATGTCTTCCCGTACCTGGATGACTGGCTCCTCGCAGCACCCTCTCCTACCGGCCTGAAAGAGTCTCTCTCTTTCACTCTGAGCTTGTTTGCTTTACTGGGCATAGTGGTCAATTTTCCCAAGTCCCAGCTAGTACCATCCCAGAGGCTGCAGTTCATTGGAGCTGTACTAGACACAGTTCAGGGCAAGGCTTTCCTGCCATCGGATAGGGCAGAGACCTTAGCTTCTCAGGTCACTCTCACGGCACAGGCCCGATGGATCCCAGCACACTAGGTGCTTCAGCTATTGGGGCTGATGGCGGCCACCATTTCAACAGTTCCAATGGCCAGGCTTCACATGAGGGTCACCCAATGGTCTCTTCGATTCCAATGGGACCAGAGGACAGACAACATGAACAAAAAAGTCATGATCTCCAACAGCCTTCAGAGAGAAGTTCGCTGGTGGCAGGATCTCTCAAACTTATCAAAGGGAATTCCTTTTCTTCCTGCAGTTCCAACCCAAATTCTCACTACGGATGCTTTGAATCTGGGCTGGGGAGTCCATCTGGGGACTCACAAGACACAATGGTCTTGGTCTGACCAGGGGCTGATGCTCCACATCAATGTTCTGCAGACCAGGATGGTTCTTTACACGCTCCAGGCATTCCAGTCACTACTGGTTCTGGGATCTGTTTTAGTTCAGACGGACAACAGGTCCACTGTCTGGTACCTAAACAAATGGAAGAACCTGGTCATATCCTCTTTGCGGAGAAGCTATGAGGGTGTGGTACTGGGCGATTCAGCACAGCCTTTTCTTGACAGCGGTCCACGTTCCAGGTGTCACCAACGTCCTGGCGGACAGTCTCAGCCAATCAGTGGTCAGGGCCCACGAGTGGGAGCAAAAGTCAGAGGTAGTCGAAGATCTCTTTCTTCGATGGGGTCGGCCAGAGATAGATCTGTTCGCCTCCCCGTGCAATGTAAAACTACCCATCTTCTGCTCGCTCATTCCCAGGCATGGTGCTTTTTGGTGAGATGCGCTGTTGCTTTCGTGGACAGGGAGGTTTCTGTACATCTTTCCTCCCTTTCCTCTCATTCAGAAGGTTCTGGTGAAATTTCAACAAGAGGGGGCCCATGCAATCCTGATTGCCCCTCTTTAGCCACGCCACATTTGGTTTCCTCTTTTTCAACAATTGGCACTGGAATCCCCGGTTCCTCTGCCCATTTCCCACAACCTTCTGACACAGGAGCAGGGCACCCTGGTGCATCAGAGCCTTCAGTCTCTCCACCTTCATGCGTGGCATCCATGGACATAGCGATTTCTTGCTATGGGGTATCTTCGCAGGTTGTGCATATTCTAGTGGAGGCCAGAAAACCCTCCACCAGATCCACTTATGCTATGAAGTGGAAGAGATTCATGATATGGGCCCAAGCAAGGAGCTGGGATCCATTTTCATGCTCAGCATCCCAGGTTCTAGAGTATCTTGCACATCTGTCTGAGGCAGGCCTTAGCTATTCCTCCATTAAGGGCCACCTCTCTGCGGTGTTGGCCTACCACCTCCTGGTGGAGGGCAAAACCTTGGCTCAGCTGGAGGTTGTCAAAACCTTTTTTAAAGGCATCCTTCATTTGAAACCTCCGATCTGGAATCCTTGTCCTCCCTGGGATCTGAATTTCATGCTTGAGAATCTGACCTTACCCGCCCCCCTCACCCCCGTTTGAACCAGCTTCTTCCTGCGACTTACGCTTCCTCTCCTGGAAGACCTTATTTTTATTCACAGTTACTTCGGCCAGAAGGTTTTCCAAATTACAGGCCTTCATCTGTAAAGAACCTTATTTGATTTTTTCATAAGGACCAGGTAGTCCTTCGGACTAATCCTTTTTTTTTGCCCAAAGTAGTTTCGGAAACCACTTTGAACCAGAGCCTGGAATTACCAGTGTACTATCCACAGTATTCCAATAGGGGGGAACACCTTCTGCACACCCTAGATGTGCACCAGATTCTGAAGTACTACACAAACAGGACTTAAGAAGTTAGGAAATCTAGCCAACTGTTCATAGCCTTTGCCTCTCAGTGCCAGGGCAAGGCTATTTCCAAGCAGATCATCTCTCGATGGCTAGCTAATTGCATCCATTTTTCATACATGAAATATGGGAAATTCCTTCTGGGGGCGGTTAAGTCACTTCACCCGTAGCGTGGCAACCTCCGCTACCTTTTTTAGGAATGTGTCCATGGCAGAGCTGTGTGCTGCGGCCACCTGGTTTTCTGTTCACACCTTCACTAAGCATTACAATCTGGACATTGGCTCTCGTTGCAGAACTGGCTTCGGCCTTGCAGTCTTGCAAGGCCCACTGTCGTGATTCCTCATGGCGACTTCTCCTCCTCCCGGATACACCTATGTTTTTGCTTTTCTTTGGGACTGCTTGGTATTCAGTCCTATATGTGAAGACCTACTGCAGAAACCCTCTCGAAGTAAGATATTGCAGTTACGTAAGAACTTACCGTAACAGTAGATCTTCGAGAGAGGTTCCTGCAGTAGGTCTAGTTCCCCATCCTCCTTCCCCCAGTTTTTGGATGCTTTATCCTTATTTTCCATCCTATCTAACCCTTCAGGACTAGAGTGGAAGCAGGGTCTGAAGAGTTTTACTCTGGTTTTGTCCTTACCTATCTGTAGGTCTCCATTGGAAAAGAACTGGAGAGCGGGTGCGGGACCACCCCTTTTATAGTCAGGCTGACATCACTGCGCCCCAACGTTGGGGGCAGTCCCTGCTGATGATTGCTATCTACAAGTTTGCCATGCGGACCTGACGCCATGGGGCGCAGTCCTATATGTGAAGACCTACTGCAGGAACCTCTCTCGAAGATCTACTGTTATGGTAAGTTCTTACGTAACTGCAATTTTCTGCTGACAGATTTTGTATACAGTACCATCTAGTCTACTTCTTCCATACTTTCTAGTTTCTGAGAAATTGAGGCACACATTGGTTGTGTTTTTTTTTTTTTTGTAAAGACTACTTTGAGCAAACAAATTTTAAATATGTATCTCTATCTCCTGGATTTCAGGACAGACTTCGCTAAGATGAAGGACTAATTCAGGAAGGCTGTGTAGGGATGCGATGACATAGGGGGAGTAGTGGAACAGTGGCATAAAATAAGGGAAGCCCTGCACCTGGTAACAAACCATTGTACCAGGCCCTGCAGCAAGAGCAAAAGAAAGAGGAAATCACTGTGGTTCTTGAGGGGAGTAGCACAGCTAGAAAGAGGGGGGAAAAGATGGTATTTCTGAGGTACAAGGCAGCACAAAGCAAGGACAGGCAAGAATACTTGGAAAAATGAAAGGAAGCAAACAAGGCCTCAAGGGCAGCAAAGGCTGAAACTGAGGAAAAGCTAGCTAAACTGGTGAAGGAAGGGGGGAAGGCATTCTTTAGGTGTATTAGCAAGAGAAGGGAGACAGGGAGGGACTGTGAGACTTGGAGCAGAGGGAGGCAAGGTAATGGAGAAAGACATTGACACTGTGGTACCAGGGGGCTTTGTGACTTAAGTTGGAAAGGTACCTGTTTAGGGGATTTTGCTGGTGCAGCTGACTGTGTCAGTGAGGGTCTGCTGGGGTAGCTGATTGTCTGTCTGTAGTACTCAGGAGGGACTCAACCTCCCCCACCCACCCCTAGCACATTACATCCTTTATATTGGTAGTTTGTGACATCATACAGTACCTGATGTCTGCATACACACACTGTTAGCTGGATTGGACACACACTGGACTGTATGTGTTTGTGAGACTTGGGAATGCTATTGGTGGGTTTGTGATTGGGTTCGTAAACAACTGCAGTCAGTACAGAGACTGTGTTCCACTGACCTGTACAGGTAGTGTGAACCATGGGTAGGATTTTGGGGTGCAATGGTTGTGGGGCAGCAGTGTGGATGAACATACTGTGGAGGCTTGGAGGGTGCTCAATATGCCACAGCCTAAGGAGGCTCAAGGAAGAGGTTCAGTGGCTTGGCAGAGAGCTGGGGACATTGAGTGGTGAGGGGAGAGTTGCGTTGGTAGAAGGGTTGACATCTGAGAGTATCGGGGCACCACAGAGAAGGAACAGTGGGTCGAGGGAGGGGTCAAGGGAGGGGGGAAAACTAGACAGGAAGCCAGTTGATGAAGGGTGGACTATAGTAGGGCCTAGCAGAAGAGGAGCAGCAGTAGGCAGGAGGGAGAAGAAAACACGTACAAAGGCAGTGAGGGTAGGGAACATATTTGCTGTAATAGTGACACATTGGGAAGAGGATGCAGGAGGAGATTGCACAAGGGATAGTACTCACGAAGAGGAGGGAGTGAGGGACATTACTAGTGGAGAGATTGAGCATGGCATGGCAGGGAGAGGGATAATACTTGGGGAGGAGGGAGGTTGGCAGTCAAACAGGGGGAGGGGCCTCAATTTACAGGTTCCGTTGGGGGAAGACACTGGGGCAAATGGTAAAAGCACCATCTTGTGTGGCCCCGGGAATGAGAACATGGGTGGGGGTGGTGGTGACGGGCACAGGGAAAGAAGATGGGTGTGTACTGGTGTTGGGGGACTCCATACTCAAGGGCATTAGTTCTCACACTTTGTGATAGTGAGCCTCTCCAAGCCATGAAAAAGATTTTGAGCCTCGATCAAATTTGGAAAAATTCTTGGCCGTCCCCACAGAAAAAAATAAATCCTACTTTGCACAGTATACCAGGAATAAAATGAAACTAATAAAGTTAACAGAGTATATTCTCTTTTTAGTCAACTTATTGCTCCCAACCCCTGACCCGACACCCCAGGTTATACTTGTCACTCCACTTTTCTGACTCTTGGGCCCTTGTTACTCTGTTTCATCTCTGTCTGGAACAACTAACCAAGCCACTTCATCTCTCCCCCTCTTACCCTGCAGTTAGGTAACTTCTTGTACCCTTACCTCAGGTCACACCTGAAAGCATACATTGGATCACTGTGTCTTTCCCAGTCACTAATTTACATATGAATACTTACTATAGAAACAAGCCTTGATTCAGTGTGCCTTTCCAATTCACTAATTTGCATATAAATACCTATTGTAGAAACGAGCCTTGACTCAGCATGCCTCCCCCAGGCATTAATTTATGTATAAATACATACCTACAAACAAGCTTTGGCTCAATGGGGACTTCTTGGTCACAAATTTGTGCATAAGTAAAGAATCTCACCTGCATTTATCCATATTTAATTTGTTTTATCCTTTCACACAAAACAGCTAAAACTTAAAATTTAAATACTGTACATTCTCAGATTTGACTGGGCCTACCCTGGAACAAGCTGGGGCCTCCCTTGGGAGACTGGCCCCACCGTTTGAGAACCACTGCTCAAGGGGATTAGATGGGGCAGCAACGGTGGGGGAAGGAGGCACAGTCAGATATGGGTGGAGTCCATACCAGGATTAAAGGCAGACCAGGCAGGACAAGCAATCCTAAAATGCGCAAGGAGAGGTAGCAGGAAACCATACATTGTGGTACATGTGGGGACAAATGACCTAGCTGGGGGGGAAACAGTGGAGGTAACAAGGGAGAGGTTTGATGAAGTGGGAAGGTTGTGCGAAGAGACTGGAGAGTCTATGGTCTTCTTGGAAGTGCTCCCAGTACCTTGTGCAAGCACAGTGAGAAAGGAGAAGATTAGGGAGTTGAATGTGTGGTTGGTGGAATGGTGTCGAACTAAGGGGCATGGGGTTGAGGGCAGCTGGGGCAGTACCTGGGATAACAACCTGTTTGCAAAGGAGAGGCTGCACCTGATTGGGAAGGGGAAGGAAGTATTAAAGCAAAGACTGGAGAGGTATATTGTGGCAAAGGTGGATTTAAACTAGATGGGGGGTGGCAAGTGCACAGCAGGAAGGCAGTAATCCAATAGAGTGGAGTCACAGCCTTCCCCTACCTCACCCAGGCTAGTAGGGAAGGACTCAGGGCAGCTGAACAGGGAGGGAGGAGATGGAGGGCAATGAAGGGAAGGGGGCACGATGGAGGGTGGCCTTGCTGAATGCCTGACACTTAGAAGACATATCAGCTGAGCTACAGGCACTCTTGGCAGTGTGAAGGGTGGCTATTACAGCTGTCACGGAAATGTGGTCAACTGAGCACCGGGACTGGGATCTAACAGTCCCAGGGTAGAAATTGTACGGGAAGGACCATAAGGAGGGAAGGGGGGTTGGGGTGGCAGTCTATATGAGGGACTAGATCAAATGCACAAGGGATGAGGGGGAAGAAAGGAGAACAGAGGCAATCTGGCTGCAGCTCCTAGACTCAAGGGGTAGGAAACTGATTATTGGGGTGGTATACAGTCGTTGTCCCAGTCTGAGGAGCTTGACCGGGAACTGGTGGGACAAATCAGAAAGGTATGTAGAAAAAGGAAGGTGGTCATCATGGGGGATTTCAAATTGCCACAGGTTGACTGGAGCATTCTGGTCACCTCCAGTGCTAGGAAACAGGTTGGTCAGTGTACTACTAGGTTAAAGAATACTTTAGATCTGGTATTGTCGAATATGGAGGCAGTAAGGAAAATAAGGGTGGAGGACCCACTAGCCGACAGTGATCCCAAATGGTGTGGTTTAATATCATGATGTGCAGGGAGCCAGAGAAATCAGTAACCCGGGTGGTAAACTTTGGGGGTGAACTTTGGGAGGATGTAGGTAGTACTGAAAAGGAAACTGGAGGGGATAAGGCAGGAGATGGACATGGAGCAGAAATGGGATATTATTAAATGAGGTATTACAGAGGCAATGGAAGCCTGCACTAAGATACAGAGTAAGAGGAGCAGAGCAAGGAAACCATGCTGGTTGAACAGCGAGGTAGTGGAGATGGTGAGGGCAAGATGAGAGGCGCACCAGAGGTATAGGAGGATTGGGAAGGAAGGGGACAGGGAGGAGTACGCAAGATGGTCCAGGGAGGTGACCAGAAAAGTGAGTGAAGCCAAGGCCCAGAGGGAGTTGAGCATAGCCTAGAAAATGAACGGGGGGGGGGAGAGACACTTTCACATACATCAGGGAGAAAAAGAAGTGCAAGGAGAGAATAATGAGAATAAAAAAGGGTGAGGTGTGGACGGAAAAGGGGAAGGAAGGGGTAGAAGCACTGAATGAATACTTTTGCTCGGTGTTCATGGAAGAAAGTGGGGACCACTACCATCATGGTCTGAGAGGGTGGGGACGAGGAGGGGAGGAGGCAACAGATGGAAGAATTGAGGGAGGTAGAGTCCTAGAGGGACTGAGAGTAGACAAGGCACCAACATCCAATGGTATCCACCCCAGGGTGATGAGAGAGATGGTGGAGGTGTTGGTGGAGCTGCTGGTGGATCTGTACAGCACCTCACTGGAGTTGGGATGTGTGCCACCAGACTGGAGGATGGCACATGTAGTGCCATTACACAAGAGCAGACCAAGGGATGACCCGGGTAATTATCGTCCAGTAAGTCTCAACTCCATAGTGTGCAAACTCATGGAAACGATACTAAAGGAAAGACTGGTGTTGTACCTGGAGGACAACGGCCTCCAGAGTGTGAAGCTGCATGGGTTCATTTTGGGGAAGTCTTGTTAAACCAGCCTGATACATTATGACTGGGTGACAGGTGAGCTGGATAAGGATCAGGCGGTGGATGTTATTTACTTGGACTTCAGTAAGGCCTTCAGTTCAGTGCCTGATGGGTTGCTTGGGGGGCAGCTAACTGGGGTAGGGGCAAAAATGATGAACTGTATTACAAGCTGGCTGAGTGGGAGGATGCAGGGGTGGTGTTGGGAGGGGAGCTGTCATCTCTAAGGCCAGTGATGAGCAGGGTGCCTTAGGGCTCTGTGCTGGGACCACTATTATTTGGGCTCTTCGTATCAGACACTGCGCACGGGGTTGTGAGCAAGGTAAGTCTGTTCACAGACTACACCAAAATGGGAGCAGTAGTGGATGGAGTGGAGGGATGGAAGCAGCTGCAGGGGGACCTAAGCAAGCTAGAGGAGCTACAGCTGGTCAGAAAGGTGGCAGCTGGGATTTAATGCAAAGAAGTGTGAGGTTATGCACTTTGGGTTGAAGAACCCAAGGAGAGAATACTGGCTTAGAGGGGTTAAGTTGGGGATCACTGAGGAGGAGCAGGACCTAGAAGTCATCTTAACAGGGACCATAAACAACACTCCCAGTGCAGGAGAGTGTCTGCAAAGTGAACAAAATGCTGGGGTGCATAGAGAGGGCTTTATTTCATCCAGGCGAAGAGAGGTGATCTTGCCCCTCTATAGGTCACTGGTAAGGCCACACTTGGAGTATAATGTCTGGGGGGGGGGGCTGTAAAACCAAGGGAGGTAATAATTGGTCCCATATGATGAAGCAGCAGGGATGGAGAGCACGAGAGGAGTAAGCTCCCCCAGGGTAGGGGGCAAGAAGATAGGGGTGGTGACAAGGCTAAGGACCAGGGTGGTATATATCTGGAAAGCAAGAAGAATGGAGTAAAGGAGATGGGTAATGGAGAAGATAACATGGGAAGAGGGTGGCCAGAGGGAGCTTCAGAGAACAGCGAGGAGGTCGAAGTAAGCAGGGAGGGAGTAAGGCATAGTGAGCTAAGTTCACTAATGCAAGGAGTCTGGGAAATAAAATTCCAGACCTGGAGGTCATCATGGCAGAAGCTAGCCTGGAATTGGTGGCCATAATGGAGTTAAGGTGCACTGACAGCTATGACTGGGACATGACCATACTAGGCTACTTTCTATTTAAGAGAGACAGGGAAGGGAAGTGGGGAGGATGGGGTGTACTATATGTGAAGGAGGAATCAAGGCCACAGAAGTACGGGTTGACCTGGAAGAAAAAGAGCTGTAGGTCATCCTGTAGACAGATACTGGAGGTTGCTATCCATACAGGCTGGTATACAGGCCTCCAGCACAGGGAGAAGAGTTGGATAAGGGACTTGGAGAAGCAACTATCAGGATGGCAGTTAAGGGGGATGTGCTGCTAGTTGGGTACTTCAACCTGTCAGATGTGGATTAGAGCCTTCCAACTGCAACTTTAGCAAGGAGCAGAGTCATTACTCACTCCGTAAAAGGGGCTTTTCTCAAGCAGCTAGTAAAGGACCCCACTAGGGACAGGGTAGTTCTGGACGTGGTGCTTATAAACAGGGATGGCATTGTAGATAACACAGCAGGCAGTCCCCTAGGTACCAGTGATCACTGGTACAGTGTGGTTATCACTGTACCAGTGATCACTGTACAGTGTGGTTATCACTTTACCAGTGATCACTGTACAGTGTGGTGATCACTGTACCAGTGATCTCTGTACAGTATGGTTATCACTATACAGTGTGGTTATCACTGTTCCGGTGATCTCTATGCAGTGTGGCTTAATATTAAGACAGGAACAGAGGCAAACCACATGTAAAGCTACCAACAGTCCCTAGTTTTCCAGGACAGTCCCTGTTTTAGGCAGCATGTCCCGGTGTCCCCACATGTTTTGCAAAATGTCACTTTTGTCCTAGTTTTTGCTTACTTGTCCCAGTTTTGTCCCTTTTTTTTCGTTGACTGCTAATCCGTGAATGACAGTTATTTCAGCACCACTGTGCTGCTGCTCGGGCTGGATAGCAGTTTGCAACTGCAACCCCTGCACCTGTGTTGCACCACAAGCATATCAGTGGGAGCACAGTAAAGCATGTTCCTTCCTGTTAGATTAGACTGGGTAGTAGTGCA
This sequence comes from Neoceratodus forsteri, assembly GCA_016271365.2. Classification (NCBI taxonomy): domain Eukaryota; kingdom Metazoa; phylum Chordata; order Ceratodontiformes; family Ceratodontidae; genus Neoceratodus; species Neoceratodus forsteri. Next base: position 1,114,675,633 of record CM057453.1, on the reverse strand, counting down.
AACAAGCACATGTGGATGTATGCCTTCCAGCAGCTGAGTCAGTCTCCAAACAGTGAAGAGAACTGCAGCAGTGAACTAAGGTACCCAAACCTGATTGGCTGAAGGGAAGTGTGTGAAAATAATCTGGTGTGGTGGGAGTCACTGAAGTGAAGTTTGCTCAGCAAATGAGGTGAGTGTAAGCAGGTTGGATGGGACAGTCAGGAGGGGCAATACACGCAGCTCAAATGTCTGATCACAATTTAATTCAGGTTTGCTTCTAATAAACTTTCTGAATATCATAAGTTGGAACTTACCGCAGAATGTTGTCGCATTTTAATCTGGATGTTTGCTACTGGTGTTACTGTGGTGCGGTATGGCCAGAGCAAGCAGCAAAATGTAACTGATTGTCTGCAGCGGTGCCTGTGGGAGTGATGTGTGTGTGTGGGGGGGGGGGGTCATGGTCAGGATGGACTGTCCCAATTTTAGGCCTCTGAATGTTGGTAGCTTTACACACGAGGACAAGGGCCCTGGACTTTAGAAGGGTGGACTTTAAAGAAATGGGTGACGACCTTAGAAATTACCTCATGGGAGGTGGGTTACCAAGTAGGGGTAGAGGAACAGTGGGGAAAAATAAGTGAGGACATAACTAAGGCAACCAACCTCTGCATGAATGAAGTGAGCACAAGTAAAAGTAAAAGAGACTGTAATGTTTGTCTTGGGAAGTGACCAAGGTGGTGAGGGGGAAAAAAGAGTGGCATTTGGAAGTTATACGGAAACATGGAGGGAGGAAGACAGGGAGGTATACCAAGTAAAACCGATGAAAGCAAGCAAGGCAGTGAGGTTAACAAAGGTGCAGACAGGGGAAATGATAGCTAAATGGGTAGCTAAAGGGGAAAAGTCTTTCATTAGGTACATAAGTGAGAAGAGGAAAGCAAGGGGAGGGACAGTGAGGATAAGGAGGGTAGCAGAGGGAGACTGCTCAGAAGAGCATCAAGAAAAAAAAGACATCCTGAACAGGTACTTCTACTCAGTCAGTCTTCACAGTGGAGGGTTGACAGACCACCAAGGAGCAGCAGGAACAAAGGGGGGACTGAAGTGCACCCAAGTCCAATTTCAGAGAAAAGAGTCCTGAAGAGACTTACAGCTCTGAAAGCGGACAAGGATATGGGACCAGACGGGATACACAGAATGGTACTGAAGGAACCTAGGGAGGTGTTAGCTGCCCCACTGATGGCCTTATTCAACAGCTTACTGGAAACAGGCATTGTTTCAGAGGACTGGAGAAGAGCAGATGTGTTCCTACTCCATAAGATGGAAGCAGTATAGCACAGTGATTTAAGGCTCTGAGCTGCAAACCTAGAGACCTGGGTTTGAATCCCAGAGCCACCACTTGCATACTGTGTGACCCTAAGCAAGTCACTTAACTTCCTTGTGCTCCTAGGTTACACCTGGAAATAAGCTTAGGCTTAGTGTGCCTCTCCTGGTTAAGCAATTTCCCATTTCCCACCCTAACAATGGCAGCAGGGAGGAGCAACTACAGGCCAGTCAGTCTCTCATTAGTGGTGGGGAAATGAATGGAATCCCTGTTAAAGAAAAGGCTGGCAGTAGGGTTGTCAGAACCCTCTGAAGTTCTGGGTTTTAATTCTAGTCTAGAACTTTTGAAGAAGTTCTAGGTTTCTAATATTTTTTTTTAAAGTTTTTAGAACTCAAACCCTATTTTTTTATTTGTGCTGCCGAAATGAAGATAACAAGCAACTACATGACATGAAATTGAGTAAGGTAGTTTTCTCTCCTCCCAAAGTCTCCCCAGAAAATATTTCTGGCATGTATTACCAGATACCACAGAAATAGAAACATAGAAACATAGAATTTGACGGCAGATAAGGACCGCTTGTCCCACCCAGTCTGCCCATTTCCCTACCTGTTGGATAAGCTGCAGATTCTAGTTAATCAACAGCTTACTTCCTCCAGCCCCCCACTAGAATTGTCTTATGCCTGTCCCATGCATTCCTGAATTCTCCCACTGTTTCTGACTCCACAACCTCCTCAGGAAGGCTGTTTCATGCATCCACAACTCTCTCTGTGAAAAAATACTTTCTAACATTACCTCTGAGCCGTCCCCCTCTATCTTCAAATTGTGCCTCCTTGTTCTTGCACATCTTTTCTTCTGAAAGATACTACCCTCTTGTACCTTGTTAATTCCCTTGAGATACTTGAAAGTTTCTATCATGTCCCCCCCCCTTCCTCAAGGTTATACATATTAAGCTGCTTTAGTCTCTCCTCGTAGGTCTTCTGGTGCACACCTTGCACCATTTTAGTTGCCCTCCTCTGAACAGCCTCCACACTGTCTATGTCTTTGCGGAGATGGGGTCTCCAGAACTGCACACAGTACTCCAGATGGGGTCTCACCAACTATCTGTACAGAGGGATAACAACTTCCTGTTTTCTACTGTTGATGCCTCTCGCTATGCATCCCAGTGTCCCCCCACCCAGCCCTCCTTACTGCCTTCTCACATTGCTTGCCCACCTTTAGGTCATCTGATATAATTACTCCTAGGTCTCTTTTGATTTTTGTTGCTATTAACTCACCCCCCATTGTGTACTCTTCCCCTGGGTTTTTGTTTCCCAGATGCATTACTTGCACTTCTTTGCATTGAATCTGAGCTGCCACGTATTTGACCATTCTTCCAACCATGCCAAGTCCCTTTTCATTCTTTCCACCCCACCTTGTGTATCAACCCTGTTGCAGATCTTTGTGTCATATGCAAAGAGGCATACCTTTCCTTTCAGGTGCTCTCCAATGTCACTTATAAAGATATTAAAGAGGACCGGTCCCAGTACCGAACCCTGCGGTACACCGCTAGTTACCCTCCTTTCTTCACTGTGGACTCCGTTTACTACTACCCTTTGCGTCCTGTTGTCCAGCCAGTTTTTTATCCAGGCTACCACCTTGGGACCCACTCCAAGGCTGGCTAACTTGTATATTAATCTTTTGTGTGAGACTGTGTCGAATGCCTTGCTAACATCTAGGTAGGCCATATCCACAGCCCCTCCCAGGTCCACTACTTTGGTCACCCAGTCAAAGAAATTTATTAGGTTCATCTGATATGACCTTCCTGCGGTGAAACCATGCTGCCTTGAGTCCTGTGCCCCACTGACCTCTAGGTACTCAACAATTCTTTCCTTCAGAAGTGATTCCATCATTTTCCCTACCACTGAAGTCAAACTAACTGGTCTGTAGTTTTCTGCCTCTGCCCTGCTTCCACTTTTGTGAAGTGGAATCACATTTGCCCTCCTCCAGTCCTGAGGTACCATTCCATCCTCCCATGATTTGTTAAAGAGAGTAGTCAGTGGTGTTACTAGTTCTACCCTTATTTCTTTTAGTATTCTTGGGTGAATCCCATCAGGCCTCATTGCTTTGTCCATCCTCAGTTTCAAGAGTTCTTTCAAAACTCTTTCTTCTGTGAAAGGACTGGTATCGACCCCCCCATTCAGAGTTTCTCCCTTGTTTCATTTAGGCATCTCCCCCTCCTCATCTGTTGTGAATACTGAGCAGAAATATTCGTTCAGTATCCCTGCTTTTTCACTGTCACCCTCTGCCCACATTCCCTCCCCTTTATTAAGTCTCTGTATCCCTCCCTTGGTCTTTCTTCGCTTCCTAATGTACCTATAAAAGGCTTTATCCTCTTTCTTCACAGAGTTGGCTATCTTTTCCTCAGTTTGTGCCTTTGCTATTCTGACTGCCTTCCCTGCCTCCTTCTGCTTTAACTGATAAAATTCTCTGTCCTGCTCCTTCTGTGTTTCCTTATATTTCCTGAATGCAATCCTTTTCTCCTTAACCGTCACTGCCACCTCTTTTGAGAATCATAGTGGTTTTTTCCTTCGTTTTGTTTTATCGATTTGCTTCACACAAAGGCTTGTTGCCTCTGCGATGGCTGTTTTGATTATTCCCCATTGTTCTTCCACCCCTCCTTCTTGCCCATTTGCTAGTACTTTTCTAAGGCACTCTCTCATTTTCCCAAAGTCAGCCTTCCTAAAGTCCAGTACTGTTGTTTTTGTATGGCTTGACTCTATGGCTGTGTTTATTGTGAACCACACTGTTTGGTGGTCACTTGTTCCCATATGGCTACCCACTTCTGAATCTGAGATCCTTTCTCCTTCCCCAATTCGGGAGTACCAGGTCTAAGATTGCTCCCTCCAGAGTTGGTTCCAACAGTAGCTGTCTGAGGCATGCCCCCTGTAGAGCATCAAGAATGAGTGCTGGGCTGCACACGGTCGCACACTGGGTAGGGTACAGTGCAGACAAATGGCAGACAGCAAGAAGATGGGCTGGCCAGTAAGCCATGTAGGAGTCAGTCACACAGCACAGTGACACACAGATATTTTTTTGTGTCAGTCATGCGCTCAAGCACAGCAAATACACTGGTATGAGAGTAAGCCTTTGAAAGGTGTGACACTGTCTACCCAATGCAGAGTAGTGTTGCAGGGGCCTGACAGTGCCACACTAATCAGCTCCCAGTCTGTCTATGACAGAGTTTCTGGCTTGCTATGAGGGGACGGCACCAACTTCAAAAGAAGTTGCCATCCCTTTGGTCCGCATTGCCCAGCAAGCCAGACTGTTATGTCATGGTCAGCCTGGAATGCTTGCCTGCAACAAAGAAAACCATCTGTTGATGGTGGCCCTTACTGTCCACCAAGCCAACCCTCTCTGTCAGCGCCACCCCAAACCCACCAATGGAGCCTATGTTCCCCAGTGCTATCACAAATAACTCTGATTTTGTACATTTCCTTGTTTTTGCAAGCTCAAGCAACCCCCCCCCCACAGTGCCCTGCATTCAGGAGGTGGGGCAGGAACCCCACTGACATCAGTGGGCCAGCCTGTTCCTGCAATAGAAAGTGAAAGAAGGTAAAAGAAAAATAAAAGCACTACAAAAATGTAACTGTTATGGTTACCGGCCAACTCCTTTGTTACGTATGTAACCCTCCCTTCCCCACTACTTTGCACAGTAAGCTACTCCTAGGTACCCTCGACTGGGCACTCAAACTATTTTGGAACCTTTTTGGTACCATCCCTAGCTTTGGGAATGTATACCAGGCTCCCAGATGTCAGAAAGGGGTGGGGGTGTACAAAAGCAAATACTACACACATGACCATTAAAACCAAGGTCCTGAGGAGAGAACTTTTGCGAAGGGCTGTTCTAGGTCTGTACTTCTGAAGGGGTATGCAGTAATTCCACAGAGAAAGCATTAACAAGAATGTGCAGACCAGGTTGGGATTCTAGAGTGTGACCTTATTCCGAAGACGGTACACTAAAGCAAAGGTGGACCACCAAGGTTTTCACATCGTGGCACTAGACAATGATAGACCAACAAAAATCTGTAGCGGACAGAAACTCTACGTATCCTGTATTGCATAGGACCTTGAACTTTCTTCAGTGGCAAAGAGTCAGAGGAACACATGTTTTCTTCTAGTGGCACTGGCCACAACTTAGCACACAGTTCTCTTATGGATTAGGACTTAACATTTGGCAATGTGGAAACTGGCCATGACTGAGCACAGTGGTGCTCAAACTTAGCACAACCCACACAAGGGGGTAAACATTCTCTTTAGGCATTGGCCACCATGTCCTGAATAAGCAGGTGCCCTTATGGAACCTGTAGTGCTGAACTGGTCACTCCAGATGAGGGGGGGGCTGCCCACCTTTTGCTTCCACGTCCATACCCAGCCATTCTTTCAGAGTTACACCTCAACAGTTAGTAAAACAGCAAGAACTATGCATTCTGGAATGTCTTTCACTACTTCTGAATGTAAACTAAAGTCCTGAACAATGTGCCAAGTCTCTCTGGGGACTCCACAATTGTCAGCCAACTTTACAGCATATGAGAACAGTCTCAAACTTAGCACATAACTGGTGTATGTTTCCCTTTATCAGAGTACACTCAAAACAGCAGGTACATTCCTCCTGGGAAACCCAAAGTCACATTACTCATGGTTGGTACACAAACAAGCAGCTTCAAAGTTCTGGATCAAAATCAGGGGATTGCCCCTTGGATCCATCCTGGCTGTCCTTCTAATCTCACTGGGGATGAAAAATCAGGAACTCCTACTAGACAACGGTTTCCACCACTTTTCCTGGCAGGCAGATGTTTCTCAGCACTAGTGTGAGAAAATAGGCTCTCCTCACAGAGCCCACACTGCAGCTCCTCATTCCTCCAAATGCTCACACTGAACTCCACTCACAGACTAGCTGAAGATTCTAAAACTCCCCACTCCCAGACAGCTACTGTGGCTTATGCTGCTGCGAGAGTTCTAAATGACATCACCTCTCTCATCTCAGCTGAGACCAAGTCAACAGAGAGGGAGCAGGTGAAAAACTAACCAGATATTCACCAGCTGCCTTCCCTACCTAGCACTAACACTGATGGGATTCTAGTAACCCCAGGAGACTGGGGGTTACACTTAGAATGCAAAGACAGCAAAAGGGCATGAGGTATCGCTGGGGTGTTGCTGCCTCTGCCTGGAGGCTGAGCCAGCCTGTGCTGCCATGCCAGGGCTGGTTCATGGTTCAGCAGCTAGAGGACCTGTATTGCTGGGACTCAGGGCTCCATCCAGCTGCATTGTGTTGAATGGTGTTGTCTGGAAAGGTGAAGGGGAGCTGGGGTCTCTAGGCAGTGGCAGCACAGAGTGAGGAGAAGGAGGATCACCCCCCCCGGGAAAGGCTCGCAGAAAGCAGTTTTCTGCCTGCCTGTTGTACCTTTCAAACATAACTCAGAGACACTGAGGGTGCCTAATCCCCCAGTGTCCTTAATGGTTTAAATTCTGTCCCTTCCAGTGACACTAGGGGTGCCCAATCCCCCAGTGTCCTCCATTAATAAAAAAAACTCCCTGAAATAAAGAAAACTGTCCCTCATAATTTTTTTTCCCTGAAAAAAAGAAAGCCATCCGTTGTTGTCTGCTGCACCATTACCCGTTACCCACCCCTCACCCAACCCTTCCACTGAGGACCCACCACCTCAACCCCCTCCACCCCATACTTATCCACCGGAGCTCTGTCACCATAATCTTCCTTGAACTGCAGATACGTCTTCACTCTTCAAAGCCCAACTGCAAACTGAGGTAAGCACTTCAATGTATTTCAATGGGTTTTTCAGTTTCAATGGGATTTTCAACTTAGTGCCATAACTTGGCCATTTTTTTATATTTTTGCCCCAAATTTTCCACATACCTTTTTTGGGGCCTCACCTCATGAACAATTAAGTGACATTATGAAATTATGTCCTGAAAGGTGATTTTGCAGTCACTGTGAAAAATTGCCTTTTGGGCAGGAGTTGATAGTTTACTCCAACTTTGTTCATGAGGTTGGGTCACAAGAAGGCTATGTTGAAAATTTGGTGTAAAAATATTAAAAAATAACAAAGTTATGAACCTGAGTTGAAATTTGCACATGTTGGCTCGTAAGTCTGGCAATTGTCAATATTTTTACCCCAAATTTTCAACATAGCCATTTCTTCACAGCACCTCATGAATGTGACAGCTGTCATTTTTCACATCCTGGCCAAAATGTTTTTTTGCATCCTGAAAGGTGGTTTCACAGTCTCTGCTTGAAATCCCATTTCGAGCAGTAGTTGAAATTTTTCTCTGCACTTGTTCATGAGGTGGGGTCATAAGAAGACTATGTTGAAAATTTTGGGGCAAAAATATTAACAGACAACAACGTTATGAGCCTATGTTGAAATTTATGAATGCAGACGTGTAACTAGTAATTTTCAATATTTTGACCCCAAATCTTCAACATAGCCATTTCTTCATACCAACTCATGATTGTGACAGCTGTCATTTTTCGGATCCTGGACAAAATGTGTTTTTGCATCCCAAAAGGTGATTCCACAGTCGCTGCATGAAATCATCTTTCGACCAGGAGCTGAAAATGTTCTTTGCACTTGTTCATGAGGTGGGGTCATAAGAAGGGTATGTTGAAAATTTGGCACACAAATATTAACAAACAAGACAGTTACACCGCTCAACATCATCACTTCTTCTTTGCATTCTTAAATGTTAATAAAATGATTCCTTCACTGAAGCAATTTTCATACACACACATACCTTACCAGTGCACACGGTGAACATTTGGCATTGCCAAATTCTTGTTTTTTTTGTAGTGTGAATAAGGAATTTTTCTCTCTCTTCTCCCAGCAGGGAAATATTTCTGGCATGTATTTAAAGATACCACACAACTGGGTGCTGTGCTGCTCATGGTCACACACTGGATAGGGTACAGTGCAGTTAAAGGGCACACATCAGGACAATGGGCTCCCCACCAATTCACCACATAGGAGATAGTCACACAACACAATGGCACACATATTTTTTTCTTTGTAATGAGTAAGGGATTTTCCTGTCTATCCTTCCAACAAAGAAATATTTCAGTCATATATTTAAAGATACCATGTAACTGGGTGCTGGGCTGCACATGGTCACACACTGGGTTGGGTTAGTGCAGTCAAAGAGCACACTGCAGCAAGATGATGGGCTGGCCACAGTATGTCACAAGGCATGGGGTCACACAACAACATAGTGAATATTGTCTGTCAAAAATTAAAAACAACTAAGTAACTGCCTTGTTGTTGGAGGTTTGCCAAAAAGATCCCCTCAGCACAGTACTAGTTGACAATTTTTTACTTTGTGGAATGTATTTTAATTGGTTCCCTCCCTGTTTGTTAGCTTTCTCCCATTACCTTAATCTCTTTTCTCTTCCCCCTCCCCTAGTCAGGGTGATCTGCATCCTGAGTCCCGACTGTCTTTCCCACAGTTTCACCACCAGCCCCACCTCCTTTTTTCCCCCCTCTTAGGCAACCTTTGTTTGTTTCCTGACTGTCCTGTGTTTCCCCCCGGCCTTTTTTCATTTTGTGAGCAAGGCAACAATTAAAAGACAAAAAAAAAAAAGTTTTTTTTTTATTTTGAATATAAGAAGGCAGTGATCTCTCAGCAGAGCACTGGTCAGCACGACTCAGCAGTCAGCATCCAGCACGTCCTCCTCATTCTCAGCTGCAGCTGTGCACAGTCACACTTTACTTCTCCCAGAGGATGACGGATCCCGTAAGGCTTACCCCTCCATCACCTGACCACATAGCAGCTGGTCAGATGACAGTGACTCAGGAGTACCGGCTGCCCCCCCAACATAGAAACGGCAGCAGCAGTGCCAGCTGGGAGGGGGGAGGAGCCGACAGTAAAGTCAGACTACAGAGGAAAGGCACTGTGATGTGAACCCTTTTACAAACCCTCTAGTGTTCGAGTTCTAAATTAGAACTCGAACACTAGGGTTCAAGGAGGGTTCAAATCATTCACAAACTAGTTCTGACAACCCTAGCTGGCAGAGTATCTTGAATCCAGTGGGCCAAAAGACTAAAGGCAGCATGGATTTGTTCATTTATTTATTTATTCAAAAGATTCACCAGGAAGGCATACTGAGTTGTATAGCTCATTTTCAGAAGCATCCTGGGGGGGAAGGGGATGTGGAGCACATCAATACTGAAAAGTACGGTAAATACACTTGGTACACAATACAATGGACAGTATACATAGTGAACAGTACAGTACTCACAAATAGCGCATTAGCAAATTACAAATAGTGCATTAGGTTCAGTACAGAATAAATATGTAATAAACATATTTGGAACAATGAAAAGGGACAATATGTAGAATTGAACAGTAGAAGATCTGGTGGAGAAGGTACTTGACACAGAAACTAATATAAGGAGTGGGTAGGAAGCTGTGTAGTAATTCAAAGAAGCACTCTGTATGGGTAGCAGAAGAGCAATGAGTTACATGTAGCCAAGTAATGGGACATATACAATATGTATGAAACATATACAATAATAGGGAGTTGCAGGGAGGAAACTATGAAGAGGAGGGCAGTGAAGACAAGCAAGTGAAAAGCAGAGGATAAGTGCCCTACCTGGTTAGGGCAGCAAGGGACTATGTCTAGGTAATCCTAGTCAAGGAAGTCTATACAAAAGCTTAGGATTGGGGGGGTAGGGGCAACTGAGGGGTGAACGGACAATGTAAATTGGCAAGAACAGGTAAACTTTGTGAAATCTCTTGGAAGGGAGTAGGAAGAGGTGACATTGCAGATGGATGCAGGGAGGGCATTCCATGTTTTATGACAGCAGAAGGAGAAAGCGGATTGCCTGGAGGAGTAGAATGGTTGGAGATTAAGAAAGACTGAAGGTCAGAGTTACAGAGGGAATAAGTGCATTGGTGGGTGGTGCAAATGACAGAAGAAAGGTAGGAGGGGGAACTACCAAACCAAAATTTGGCCATGAAAGTGGCAGTGTGAGGAAGATTTCTTGATTTGAGGGATGGGAAAGACAGGGATTCATGGGGAGGGATGTCATGCCATTTGAATAGGATTGATTTCTTGGACTGGTTGACCAGGGAAATAGATCAGAGGAAGGCAGAGGACATGGACTACCTCATCTTTAGTGAGGCCTCCAATGCTGCTGCACAGGAGACTGATAAAGAAATTTAGCAACTTAATGGTGGAATCCAAAGTAGTGTATTGGGTCAGGAACTGGTTAATGGATAGATGACAGAGGATGGTGGTTAACAGCACTCACTCTAATAAGGGAAGAGTGGCAATCGGGGTGCTGCAGGGTTAAGTACTAGGACCGGTCCTCTTCAATGTATTCATTAGTGACATTGCAGAAGAACTGGAAGGGAAGGTATGCCTTTTTACAGATGACACCAAAATCTGTAATAGGGTGGACAGAATGCATAAGGACCTTGGGAAATGAGAAATGATCAAGAGCATGGCAGTTGGAGTTCAGTTCCAAAGAGTTCAAAATCATGCACCTAGGCCATACTGTAGGAACCCAGGAATTGAGTATAGTATGGGGAAGGAGGGAGGTACTGACAGTCGCTAAGCAGGAAAGGGACCTTAGGGTTATAATATCTGATTCCATGTTTTGGTTCCCACTAAGCTTGAAGAGACCCTCCTTGTCCTTCCTATTCATCTCAAATACTTGAAGGTCACATTCATGTCCCCTCTCTCTTCTCCTCCAGAGATTACATGTTCAGGGCCTCTAACCTCTCCTCATACATCTTACCCTACTGCCACTGATCATCTTAGTTGCCCTCCTTTGGACCATCACCAGCATGATTATGTCCTTTTTTAAAGTATGGGCACCAGTATTGTACACTTTACTCCAGATGCATCCTCTGTAATGACCTGTACAAGGGCAGTATTGCCTCCCACATGCTGCTGATCCTCATGGCAATTCAGCCTAACATTTTATTTGTCTTTGCGGCTGCTTTCCTACATTGCATGGAGAATTTTAGGTTACTATTGAACATCACTCCCAGGTCCTTCTCCTACTCCAGTGCAGATACCTGGGTTCCACCAAGCTGTACTCAGTCCTCAGGTTCTTGGTTCCAGTGTGCATAACCTTGCATTTCTTGGCATTGAGGTCAAGTTACCAAATCTCAGACCACTTCTCTAGCTTTTCCAGATCTTCCCTTAGGTCTTGTATCCCTCTGCCGTGTCCACCCTCTCACAGAGCTTGGTGTCATCCACGAATAGGCAAATTTTGCCCTTAATGCCATTTCCAATAACATTGAGGAAGACATTGAAAAGCACCTGTCTTGAGCGCCAAGCCCTGTGGAACAGCACTGGTGACCTCCCTGGTGCTGGAGCGCTCACCTCACACCACCACACTCTGTATCTTGCCCCTCAGCCAGTTTTCCACCCATTTGGTCAACTTCTCACCAACCCCAAGATCTGCCAACTTCCTAATCAACCTCTTGTGGGGTACAGACTCAAAAGCTTTGCTGAAGTCCAGATAAAGGATGTCCACTGCTTTGCCCCTGTCCACTGTTCGTGACCCAGTCAAAAAAGTAAATCAGATTTGTCTGACATGACCTTCCTCTCATAAACCCATGTTGCCTTTCATCCTGGAGATCATTCTTGTCCAGATACTCTTCTAACCTTTTCTTAAGTATGGTCTTCATGGGCTTGCATACAACTGAGGTCAGACTGACTGGACAGTAGTTCACCAGGTCATCTTTGAGACCACTCTTACAGAGGGGCACTTCACGAGCCATTATCCAGTCCTGTAGTACCACACCCAACTACAGTGAATCATTGAACAGGTCAGCTAAGGGATCTGCCAGCACCTCTGACTCTGACAGCTCCCTCCACAACCTTGACTATATGTCATATGGGCCTGTGGATTTATCTATCTTTAATTCTGGTAACCCTGTCCTAACCCTATCCACATCTATCAAAACATTCATTGTCCCTCCCTCCCTCTTAACCTCTCTTCCCCCTAGTGTCACAATAGTCCAGCTTTCTCACTGGTAAAGACAGAACAGAAGTATTTGTTTGTACCTCTGCTTTGCCGCCATTCTCCTCCACCCACCCATCCCATTTTCTGAACCTAAAAATCCCACCTTTCATGTCCATTTTCTTGCTAATATAGTGAAAAAAATGCCTTATCCTCTTTTTTAATTCCCTCAGCTACAGTACAAGTCACAATAAACTGTTCCACCAACTCACGGCTCTTTCATTGTTTTGTGTGCTGACAATGCAGTGGCAGTCCTTACTGCTTACCATACAAACTCAGTTTCAGCCAGTCATCAGCTCGCTGGCAATTCTTTCTCAACAAGTGAGAAATTCGCTTCAGCTCCCTCCCAATGTTGATTCAGTGCATTTTCAAATGCAATTTTAATGCAGTAATAATTCATTTACAGTTCTATAAGAATTACAGAACTGATCCTGTGTGACCTGTGTGCCATTCCCAATGTATTGAGATTCCAAGTTCATGAACAGCCCCCAATCTGCCTAATGTCATTAATATTAAGCTGGCATTTCATGGACTCAATCCCAGTCTCTTGAAAATCTCTGCTCCGCCTCTCACTCATCTCTTCCACCTCTCTCTCTCTCTCTCTCTCTGTCTCTACTAGCTCCATACCCAAGGCCTGGAAACTAGCCAAGGTTATCCCTTTTCATAAAGGGGGTGACCTTTCCATCCCAGGCAACTACAGGCCCATCTCCCTCCTCCCCTCCTCAAAAATTCTTTAATCCCTTATCGCCAAAAGACTGAACTCCTTTCCATCCATGAACGACATCCTTACTCCTTATCAATCCAACTTTTGAAGCCTCAACTCTATCACCTCATCCCTTCTCCATTTAAACAATCATATTTACACTGCCATTAACAAAGGCCACCTGACATTGGCCATTTTTGTCAACTTTGCCAAGGCCTTTGATTCGGTTGCCCAAATAATCCTCCTGGATGATCTATCGTCCATAGGTCTTTTACCCTCAACTACCAAATGGTTCAAAGCTCATCTCTCAGACAGAATCCAGTTCATGCAGCTAGGAGACATTAACCCCCTCTCCCCATCCAAGCCGGTGTACTGCAGGGTTCGATCCTCAGACCCATTCTCTTCTTCATTTTTGTAAGCAACCTCCTGTTTGTCAGCTCTGTATCTCATGTCCAAATGTACACTGATGACACAGTGATTTTTGGATCTGGTCCCTTTCTAATGCAAATCAAGCCCATCCTTCAAGCTGACTTTGAAAACATACTACGGTGGCTCGATGCCAAAGCACTCAAATGCAACACCAAGAAAACGGTTGCTATGGCATTTGGTTCCACCCAGAAATTGGCCAATCTGTCCCCCCCCATGCCCCAGATGGCTTCAAAATCTTGGCCGTTGACTCCTGCAAATATCTGGGTGCATGGCTCAACCCCAAACTGGACTTCTCCCTACACCTTGATGCCATACACAATAAGCTCCGCCCCAAACTATGCATGGGCACAAGGACAGTCTTCGATCCCCATCAGGAAGGAAATAATTTTCAAGCTTATCCTCCTTCCTTCGATTATGCTGATGTGGTATCCAGTTTGGCACCACAATTGTCCCTCACCAAACTTGATCTGCTGTTTCATGCCTTCTGTCATTTCCTACCAATCTCCTTTACCGTACACATCATTGCCTCCTATACCAAACTGTATCCCTTCCCCTGCTTGCAAACCATTGCCTTGCATACTGCGCCTCTTTCATTGCCAAGTTCTGGTTCAACACCCTTCCCTCCTACCTCTCTTCTCTTATGGCCCCTGTCCCTAACGTTGGCTATGCACTTCACACCCATGACCACTGCTCCTTTGTCCTAGCCCTTCCACACTCACTTGCTGGAAAACTAGCCTTTGCCTACCAGCTCCCAGCCCTCTGGAACAATTTATCACTCTCAGTACACAGTCTGCTAACTGCTGCATCTCTGAAAAAGTATTTCTGGCTGCCCCCCCCCCATTGATGCTCCCCTTCCCCTCCACCTGAATACCTCTGGCCTCACACCCATACTCACTGCTGCTGTAATACCCTTGGAATGCTCTATATGTGTAAGTATGTCCATCTCTCACTGAACCTATTCTTTATCAAGGTACTAATTTCTCCATGCACTAAACCCAATGTGCCTGTCCTCTCATCAACACGTGTATTTATTACTGTTGGATTAAATGTTTACTGTTGTATTAAATAATGTACTAACAGCACACATGTAAGCAATGTAAATACTGTTGGATGCATAATGTAAATGTTCCTATATCTCCTGTATTACCGTACTGTATTCTTGTTGCAGTGTATACTGAAATTGTTTGGATCTTTCTGTTGATTATATTTTTGTGTTAATGTATAGTACGTCCTTATCCCTCACCCCAGGTCACACCTAGAAATGAGCCTTGGCTCTGTGTGCCTTTTCCAGTTATCAGCTTTTAAATAAATACATAAATACGTTTTAATCAGTGCAATTCCAGACAGCCTGAGCTCATTACCAGTGAGCTCGACTGCTGATCATCATCAACCTGCAGACAGATTCAGGCATGCATGAGTTACAATTCTTTTTGCCTCCGTATACATTTATTGCTTCTACAAATAGGCAGAATTCTAAGTTGAAGAATGCTGCTTACTTACATCTAAAAGCAAGCAATCTAACCTATTGAAAGAAAGATAAAAAACTGCTGAATCTTTGGCTCCAGGCATGCGTGATGCACTCTATGCACAACGTGCACACCCAGAGACAAGAATTCGGCAGATTCTTAGCTTTCCTTCTATGGGTTAGAGTGCTCATTTTTATATGTAAGCAGCATATTTCAGCTAAGAGTGTTGTCTAGCTTCACAATCAATAAACATATCGAGGTCATAAAAAATGAATAATTTGTGAATACACGAGTCTAGCTGCAGGATGAGCTCGGATTGTCTGGAATTACATTGTTAAAAAAAAGGCTCCAACTCAGTGGTTTAGCATCTTCATTGAGCTACTTAATGTGTGCACTACTCATTGCACTGAACTGATAAATGTTTCCAGAGAGCTGCCAAGTAAAGTAGCTAAAGCTGAATAGCAGCTAGAGGAAAACTATTAGGAAACTTTTATTATACAATGGACATCAGAAACTACACAAATCCCTCTATTCTGATTGGTTGGCTGGCACCTTTTCAGCGTGATAAATCCTCCAATATACCCACTGGAAAAGGTACCAGCAACCAGTCAGCCGCATCAGTAACCCCTTCGCAAATCCCTCCGATCACGGCAAACACACCAGTGGCAAGCTCAAGAACTGACCGTAACATTACGTACTCACTAACCCGAGTAAAACTGCCGAACAATAACAAAATCCTGTGCAAAGCTACCAAATTCGCTTTAAATAGCTACCTCATCTCCGATATTATCTCCTCAGCCTCTGCTCCTAATCCAGCCTGCAACTTGGCAAATCGCAATTTTTAAACAATACTGAAGTCTTTCAGTAGCCATTTCGACACTCCATCACACTTCTCCGCTATGTGGGCTCTTAGAAGGACAACTGCCTCACCCTATCAAATTACAGTATCGACCCCAGCAACTCCAATCACCGATTTGAAAGGGGCAGGACTACAGCTGTTTGGTCGCGGTGAACTAGGACACAATTAAGTAGGCGTGCAGGAAGCGAGTCAGAGAAAAAAATGAAATTACATGAAATTATGAATCTTTTACTCAGAACAACTTCTTCGCGTTTTCCTACTCTGCAGCACCCCGATGTCTCGCACAGTCATTTAAATGACTAAGCTAACAAAAGTCTCCTTATCAGCAAAGGACTATTTTTTCTGAGGGAGTAACAATTTAAAACAAAAACTTTAAAATACCAAAAAAACATTTTTTTATTTTCTCACAAAAAAAACAACTAAAACATTGTATAATGGCAATATACCACTCCAGGGAGTGGTATATGGGTGGATTACCACGCCTGGTGTGGTTAAGTCACCGGCCGCGCCACGTGACCGAACCACACCAGGTGTGGTAAATCCACCCATATACCCACTCCCTGTCATGGTATATTGCTTAATCAATTCATTCCAATGAGCAGTGCACACATTAAGAAACCCATTTAAAAATGCTAAACCAGTGAGTTTGAGGATCAGTTTAATGTGACTTGTACTGTGGCTAGAATTCCTTCTGAGCTTTAACCTGCCAGATTACCTTACCTGCTACACTAGCCATCTTCAGGTAACCCTCCCTGTCTTCCTCCCTCTGGGTTCTTCTGAATTTCTTGTAGGCTGACCTCTTATCCCTTACTGCCTGGGCAACCTCAGTGCTAAACCAGCTAGGTACCTTGGCCCTCAAGTTCTTCCCTTTGAGCCAAATGCACTCCCTTGTGGCAACCATTATTCCCTCCTTGATAATGAACCACTTTTGGTCCATGCCATGTCCACTCAAACACTTGCCAAGTAACTCCTTAGTAGTTCATCTATCTTTTTTGAACTCCGCTTTGCCAGAATCCAGGATTTTAGTCTGAGTGGGAGCCTTTTCCCTGCCCATATCCAACTGGAATCACACTGTGTGATGGTCACTCTCAACCAAGGGCTCTTCTGCCTTTATATCTTTAATGTAGTCCCCATTCCCACTTTGCAGTGCATCTAGGATCACCTGACTCCTGGCACAGGTAATGGATGGTATCCTCCAATCCACTTTGGGCAGGTTGAAGTTTTTCACTTTTACCACCTCTCG
This sequence comes from Neoceratodus forsteri, assembly GCA_016271365.2. Classification (NCBI taxonomy): domain Eukaryota; kingdom Metazoa; phylum Chordata; order Ceratodontiformes; family Ceratodontidae; genus Neoceratodus; species Neoceratodus forsteri. The sequence goes on along the minus strand of CM057453.1, from coordinate 1,114,658,612 downwards.
CTCCCCTGCAGCCATCAATATTTGTGAGTTCAACGCCCTGTCTCTTCGCTTCTCCTCACTAGGTGGTCTGCAAATCACCCCAAGCTCACCTTCTTTCCTCTGTTAGACAGTAACTGAATCAACATTGCTTCCACCCTCCCTTCTTCCAACTCCTCCCCCGTACAAATTATACACACCATGATGTAAACTGTCACCCCTACCCCTTTTCCTACATCCCTGTTCCTCCTGTGTAATTTAAACCCAGGGGTTGAAGGTCCCAGTCATGGTTAGGTGTGGCCCACTTTTCTATGACTGCCACAATGCCCACTCCCCTCTCAGCCAATCATGACTGCAGGTCATCTATCTTGTTTTCAAGTCTAGAGTCTGAGGTTCCTTCCTTTCCCTCCCTTCGGCCTTTCTCATTTATCCCAGTTACCTGTGCCCTCCACCCCCATTGCTAACTCCCTCTCCCCCTCCCCCCCTCCATTTCCATCCTCCAGTCTCCCATACTGGTGTGGGGAGAACTTGCTGACTTCTTCCTCCCAAAGACTTGGGACCTGCAGCACTGCTTGCCTCACCCTAAGTAGTTTAAATTAAGTTTTTGGTTTATGAACCCCCACCCAGCTTGTCCCTGTGAACCTTCCATCCCCCACTACTGGGGTGTAGTCTGTCTTGTGCCAAAAGGGTTTTACCTGACCATGCCCCCCACAGCCCCCAATATAGTCATATCCTTCCTCCTTGCACCACACCCTCAGCCTGTCATGGAACTCCTCTATCCTTTTCTTCCTGACTGTGCGGGCTCTCAGTACAGGCAATACCTCTGAGAATGCAAGTGATCTGGCAACCTTATTGCAGGTCCTCCTTACCACCTTGAATCTTTTCTGTACTACCCCCACCTCATCCCTGACTAGGTTGTTGGTACCAAGGTGTATAACTATGAGTGTTTCCCCCAAATCCCCTCACCAACCCCCCCCATTTTTTGGGCACACCATCTCCGCTGTCATCCCTTGCATGCAAACCACCTTCCTACCTGTATTTGGACCCCCCCTTCTTCCCTAGTGAATACCCTTAATTATGGACTCTCCTAGGATTACCACCCTTCTGCCTCCTCCATTCCTCCTGACTTACAGGCTTCTCCCATCACCTAACTGTTCCCCCTCCACCATGGTTACCATCCCACCCTTATTATCCCAAAACTCTGATTGATTGACATCCCCACAGCCTTTAATTGCCCCTCTGTCTGTCTTCCCATCCCCATCCCTTTCTGACCATCCTCCATCGCTTAACTGCTCCTCCTCCATCATGGTTGCCACCCTACCCTTATTCTCCCCAAGCCCTGTTTGACTGACACTCCCACAGCTTCTACTCACCTCTCTGTCTGCCTTCCCATCCCCTCCATATACTTCCCTTTCTGGCCCTCCTCTGTCACTTCTCCCTCACCTAACTGCTCCTCCTCCTCAGCCATGGTTATCACCTCACCCTTATTCTCCCCAAGCACTGCTTGACTGACACCACCACAGCTTCTACTCACCCCCATCTGTCCTTCCATCCCTCTCCCTACCCTTCCCTTTTTGGCCACCCACACACACCATCTTTTCCCCCTCTTCCTCCTGTCATGTTACTCCCTCCCTCTCCACCCCCTACTCCCCTCTCCATGTTCTCTCTTCCTTGCCTACTGTAATCACCATGTACTGTCCTACCCCTTTTCTCTTGTGTTACTCCTCCTGACCCCATGGTCCTAACCTGACTTCTCTCCCCACCTCCTGTTTCTCTGTTCTCTCTTCCAGACAGTAGGTGAAATCGATTCCTAACAGGCACTTTTTTTAATGATTAAACTCTTTTTTTTGTATAGAAACATTTTATTAGTTATTCAAAATACATACAGACAGGAAGAATCATCAAACTACAGTCGAAGCCAAAACTTAACAAATATAGTCTTCCTAGTGAAAAGAACATAGTTAATACAATACTATACAGATAATAGCACCACTGAATATCCTATAACAGAAGGAAATGTAAAGAACATTAAAGACTTAATACAACCATTGCCAAATGTACATATAGAAAAGAAACAGAATAAAAAAGAGTAAATAGGAGATGGTAAATACAGACTAACAGTTAACAAACTACCAGTAACTAATAAGGCACCACCATTCAACAAACAGCCTAAAGTAATTCACTGGTAAAAAAAATAAATAATAAATAAATAAATAAGCCTCCCTGCTTTTATAATGCAGTAAGAAATAAAATGAGACAAAAAAACCCACAATGAACAGAGTTGAACAATATCTCATTCTTCACCCCAACATATCTCAGCCATAAATCCCAGGATTGGTGAAATTTAATCCTTCTCCAGTAAACTACCTGTAAATAAGAGGTGATTTTAGACACCGCTTAGACCACTGGGTAAACAGGGGAAGGGTAGCAGAACGCCAGTGACAAAGAAGAAGCCTCTTGGCTTCCAAATCAGCCACAAATATGAATTCCCTAAACTGAAAGGTGGGCTTGTGTAATACTGAAGAGTCATCTAGGATCCATAAATAAGGTGAATGGGGCAGCTACAATGCTATAACATGCTCTACAGTCCTATAACCTCATTCCACCAGCCCCTCACTAGAGTACAGCCCCACAGAATGTGACAAAGATACCCAGGCTCCTCATTACATCTCTAGCATACATTTGAGTCAAATAATCCCATACTGTATAACTTAACAGGCGTGCTATACTACTGTCCCAAAACCTTCTTCTGTACAAGTTGTGCCTATGGATCTAAAAAGGCCCTGTGAACGTCAGCCCAACATTTGCTCCATGTATCCACATGCAGTGGCTCTTGACTCTCATTTTCTTATTGCAGCCTATGTCGGTCCCGGTCTGGGAGATGTCTCATTTGTAAAAGTTTATAAATTAAGCTTGTCTGCCCCTTGGCTATAGCAGAACTTTTCTGCAGTATAAGGGTTAGGTCTGTCTGGATTAATATGCTTCCTTTCATAAATTCATTTGTAAGAGCATGTTGCAGTTGCAAATTCTCCAAAAGGCATGATTAAGGAGACTATGTTCAGATTGCAACTGAGAGAAGGATTTAAGTACACCACTATTGGGATCAAACAAGTCCCTTACCAGTGATAACCCCTTAGAGACTCACAGTGGCCATAGGATTGTGGAACCCCCAATTTGAAACTGTGGCTTGTTCCATAATGGCTCATAAGGGCCTAAAAAGGAGGAATTCCAACTCAAAAGCTTAGCCATGGCATGTCAAGCTTGCCTCACATACTTCATAGTGGCAGTGCAAAATGTAACAGTCAAAGGGGAAAAATAGCCAAGGGTGATTTCCCCACAATGGACTGTTCAAGTTCCACCCATAATGGAATAGTATTTTGATTGGTTTGAAGTCATTGGTGGCATTGCCTAAAACCATTTGCAATATAATATGCCCATGGCCAGGGCATATTCCAACCCCCCTTGGTAAAAGGTGCCTTCAGAATCTTCATACTAAATCTAGGGGTGTTATCCCCCCCATATAAAATGGTAAAATAACCAATTTATTTTTAACCAGATTTTGGAAGAAATGGACATTGGCAGGTTACTTATACAATAATCCAATCTAGGAAAAGCCATTATATTAGTAGCTGCCACTTTCCCATGGAGAGACAAAAACGCCTTAGCCCAACCAGTCATATCCAAGGTTAGGCCATTCAATAAATCATTAAATATTCTTATCAACCATATTGTGTATATTAGTCGAAATATACATACCTAAATATGGAATCCCTCTAGGGGCCCACTTCAAAGCCTATGAATGTAGGGTAACCCAAGTAATGTCTGTGTTATAAAGAGGAAGAATCTTGGTTCTGGTACAGTTTACCTTCAGATCTGATATGACATTGAAAGAATCAAGAAGCCCCCTAAACTACAGGGAAAGACACCTCTGCCTAAGATGTTGTTAAAAGCAAATTAACAGCATATAAAAGGGTAACAAAAGATCGATCTCTCACATCTAGTCCAAATATCTCTGGGTATTGCCTCAGATTAGCATTACCCCTTGCTTTGCCGTGGACTGATATATCAGTCCTGAATTACTACGTTTTCTAATTCTGTCAGCAGCCTAAGGGTTAAGATGCTCCACAGAAAGCAGAAATAACAAAGGACTAAGGGAGCATCCCTGCCTCGTGTCCCTAAACAATGAAAAGGATTCAGAGAGAACTCTGTTAACCAATACCCTGGCCACAGGGGAAGAATAGAGTTGCAAACTCAACTACAAGTTGAAAATGTATAATACAGGAATTGCCATTCAATAGAATCGAATGCATTTTTTTGCATCAATTGCAATTAAGGCAGCAGAATCTGGTCCATTAGAAGCAATCTGAATCATCTTTATCACAGCTCTAATGTTATCACTGCCCTGCCATCCTCTGACAAAGCCCGCTTGTGATTTATGAATAACCGATGGTAAGACCTTTTCTATTTGGAGAGCAAGATTCTTAGCTAAAATCTTGCAATCAATGTTAAGCAAAGAAATAGGCTTGTAATTAGAGCAGATCACAGGGTCTTTATTTGGTTTCAGCAAGACAGTGATATGAACCTCTTGCACAGAGGCAGGCAAAGTTCCAGAATCCTGAATTGCTAAAAACAATTCATGTAGCCAGGGAGATAACAAAGGAACAAAAGACTGATATAATTCAGAGCTCAGACCATCTGGTCCTGGGTCTTGCCTTAAGCTAAGGAACGGATTGCATGCTGAATCTCTTGCAAGGTTAAGTCATCTTCCAAGCTCTGGGCAACTTCCAGAGATAAGTTGGGCAGTTGTAAGTTATGAAATTAAATGATTATCCTACGATTTCAAAAAGGGAACTGAGGTTTCCATGGACCTCTTTTTTAACCTATAAGCTAGTAACTTACCTGTTTTGTCTGCCAACTCCCACTATGCCTGTTTGAAGAAAAACAGGGCTGTAGTAGCCTGCTGAGTATAAATAGTGTTCAACCTATATTTAAGAGAAGTAACTTCAGCAATTTGGGAGTCTTGATGCAAGGGGGATATATAAATTTCCTCCTCTAATACCTTAATTTTTTTGGTAAGGTCTGAGATTTTGTGTTTACATTGTTTATTACGCTTGGAAGCATATGGAATTACCTGGTCCCTAACAAAGGCCTTGAACACCTCCCAAAGTGTAAGCATAGAAACCTTGGATGTTGCCTTAGATTCAAAGTAAAATTACATTTCAGCCTGTAAACAGCTCTGAAAATAATTGTGACACAGATGTGCGGGGTTGAAATGCCATTGAGGGGGCTTTTGTAACTGTAGTCTTAGTAACCCAAACCATGCTAACTGGAGCGTGGTCTGACAACAGAATGGGAAAAATATCTACCTCCAATAAGTCTGCCACAATCCTGGAACTACAGAAAAAAATAATCTAACCGACTACAGGATTTGAACCTGTGTGATCTAAAAGTGTAGTCCAAATTATTAGGGTGGTAAATCCTCCAGCAGTCCTGTAAGCTAAACTCTGAACACAACTGATTAAGAACTGCCCTTGATCTGCTGTGAGATGGAGTACCTTTTTCCTGGGGGTACCTGTCTAAAATGGGGTCAAAAGCAAAGTTGAAGTCCCCCCCCAAAATAAGAGTTGTGGTCTCAACCATCCCTTCAGCGATCATATAAAAAATCAATAAAAAGAAATAGGGGGCATCGACATTTGGGGCGTAGATATTTACAAGAAGAAGACCTAGGCAAAAAAGTAGGGCCTGCAATACTAGCCACTGACCTTCTTTAGATGTAGTAACTTTCATTACCTGTGGAGGACAACCTTTTCTAATTAGGATCGAGACACCCCTTTTCTTAGTTAGCAAAGAACCGGAGAAAGCCTTCTCTACCCAGGAATGATCCCACTCTTGTTGCATCTCTTGTACTCCCACCCAGTCCACCCACCATTTGCCATTCCCCCTCCCAGGCTCCCAGGGCTTCCACTCCCTCTGAGGCAAGGATACCTCCGAACTTGGGTGATGCCCTCTACATTCATCCTCTGTCTGTTGACCTTGATCTCCTGGGCATCATCCATCTGTCTTTCCTTCCCCTGCCGTGCTTCTTCTACTCTCCATGCCAGCCTCCCAAGCTCCAGTCTGAGCTGCCTTACTTCTGCTATTAGGTGCTCCAGGCTGTTGCATACTGGACAAGCCACTGTTACCCACCTCATCCCCAGAAATACTGCCACCCCACACTCATTATAGCACACCTCTCTCTTCCCACTATCCTGATGCCTGTACTTGTTCCTATTACTTCAGATCCTCCTGACCCCTGGCCCAGTCACCCTATGGATAGGAACCTTTGAAAATAATTCAGTTGAGGATGTTAGCAAAAGCCATAATTCCCCCTTAGCTTAGGCAGTTAACCCTTGATGCTCCAACCCCTACCCCTTTCTTGAACCGCAATACAAAGATAAACTGATGTCACATAGGGACCAGCAGCACTTCCTTGCCAGTGTTATAACCTTGTGGGCTGCTCTCAGATAGGAGATGGCTGCCCTCTTTAGCTCTTCCCTAAGGAAGATCCTACAAGGCATCAAAGGAGGTGGAATATTGTCTGGGGAGACAGCTGAAGGCACCTGGATGGACAGGTAGGTTAGGAGAGAGCCGCCCACTAGGGGCAGAGGGAAATGAAGGTAGGAGTTACCAGGGAGAAGGTGGGCTGTGGCCGGGGGGGGGATCATAGCCCATAAAAGGGGCTGCACTTGAGGGGTTATCCCTCATTCTCCTTCACCTCAGGTTGGAAGAAGAAGCCCGGGAAGAAGCCAAAAAAAAGATGCCTTGATCTCCAGGAACACACAAGGGACAAGTAGAGTTAAGGCCTGGCTTCAGTCCTGCAATGCCTAGCCCGTTGTTTTACAGTTCTAGCCCTGGAGCAGCTGCCTCGGGGCCAGGATTCGATCATCGGGAAGGACACCCCTTCTAGGTCAGTTTCATTTTTGAAACATTTTGTTGGCCAGCAGATAAGGAGTGCCACTTGGGATCCTCAGTCAGGAGTAAATAGGGCGAGGTGGGATGAGCGAGTTATCTTCCATACGTCTTCCTCAGCGGTCATCAGCTGCCCCAGCTTGGCCCCCCTGCAATTGGGCTTGGGATATGTGCTACTTGTGGGGGGGGGCAGCTGCATGGCAATAGGGAGCCGATACTTTGGTGTGCTGGTAGAGATTTGTCTTTCGGCCAAGCAATATAACCTTGATACCTTGTCTGTGGCCTCCGCCCCCCGTGGCTTAGCTGGGTGGAGCGGGTCTCCAGCTTTCAGAGTGTGCTGCTGCCTCTGTTTCCTCCACTGGATGGATTTATGTTCCTTTGAGGTCCAGGAGATCTCGCCGCATGCCCGGTTTCAATCCAGGTTGATCATGAGTGGGGTCAGTGGTCAGGAATGGCAGCAGGTACAGACACCAACACCATGTGGTTGCTCCCTTTCCATCCATGGGGGAGCCAGGAATTGCTAAGCATGCAACCTTCACATCAGCCTTGCAGTCCTGAGACTTTTCTTCTGTTCCCACCCCAAAAGAGAGAGAAAAAAACATGTTAAGTATGTACAGATGCATTTCCTGACAGTATAGCCTAGAAATTAGAGTAACAAGATGTGAATGAACGTGGTACATCCAGCAGACATGAGTGAGTCACACAACCTCCACTTACACAATCTGTGACTCTGAGCAAGCCACTTAATTTCTGTAAAAAAACAAAAAATAAAACAGTAACGCCCCAGTAATGTCAGCAATTGGTTTGGTATTCTTCAGTGGGAATGTTGTGCACTGTTTTGAAACCAGGCAGATGGGGTGGGGTAGTATCCTTGCGAGGAGTGAGCAGAGGAGTGGGCTTGCCAGCACAGTAAGTGCCTGCTGTGGATGGGAGTGGCCAGTGACAAGGCCATGAGGGCCATGTGGTCAGCGATAGGCCCTGGGGCCATGTGATTGGGAAGCAGAGAGTTAGAAAAAGGAGTAAGGTAGAATAAGCGAAAGGCAATATAGCACAGTCGTTAGGGACGCTGCCTTACTACCCAGAAGGCCTGGGTTGGGATCATGGGGCTGAGTATTCCTAGAGACAGAATGTCACATTATTTTAAGTCACCCTGACAATAGGAATAAAAAAATTGTTTTATAATTGTGAAAAAATGAACCTGAGTAGGGTGAGCTGGCCAAGACATGAAAACCAACATTGCTGAGGCCAGCCTAAGGATGCCGGGCCATGTGATTGAGGGGGGGCATGGAACATAATGGGAAGCTGTGGGCACCCCCCTTCGCACACACATGGCAGGATGATGAACAGGCAGTCTGGGGGCTCGGCAGGTTGCACATTGGCCTCTGATGCCAAACAATATAAAGGCTATGGGCTATGGGTTCAATTCCCCATGTGGGAATATTTACTGGGGTAATAAAAAAAAGTTGATGACAAGAAGAAGGTGGTTTAGCAGAGGGGGAGCCAAGACGGTGACCCAGGTTTGGATCCTCCAACCACTAATATCATGGGCCTGATTGGAAGGGGATGACTGGTAAGAGCTAAGTATGCTGATCCTGAGGAACCAGGTTCAGATCCGACAACCACACTCGCTGATAGGGAAATGGGAGCAAATTTGTTTACACTCAGTATATATATAAAAAAAGGAAGGGGGCAATAAAGATTGGGTAACATGTTAGGTAGCTGAGTCATAAGCTTTTTGTGTGTAGTTTACAAAGATACTAAATGGTCATCCACACTCGACTAATCCTTCGTTGTGGTGGCAGTGGAGGCTTAAGTGACAAGGGTTGCATGGTGGCTGTGTATTTTTGCATTCACAGAGCAGGTTGTGTGAAAGGCAATGAAGCTGAGCATGGAGATGGAGAAACAGCAGCTGTCATGTGGGGAAGGGCAAGGTATGGTGGGATGTACTATTCCAGGAGAAAGGCGAGGAGGAGGCACCAGGGCCATAAGTCCTGCACCTTAGCCTAAGCCAAATGGTCTGGCAGGGCCTGTCAATCCGATACAGCCAAGTGAACTGGTGTCACCTGGAAGGAGCTTCCGAAGCTGGACATCCACCCTTAGTCTGTGGAGCCTGTACCCCCACAGGAAGAGCTAGGAGAGTCAGAACAGGTGCCAGATAGACTGATACACACACCTGTGAGGACCCAGTGCTTCCACCACTGCCTAAGAAGGTTTGTTCCAGGAAAAACAAACAAGGAGTTCCGGCCCTCGATCCACCACCAGGTATGCCTGACCTAGATATGTTGTTGGCAGAATAGTTGAGGGCTTTGGTAAGACAGGAGTGGAATGTGGCCCCTCTGGCAAAACAGAGGCAGCCTCAGAAGCAGAGGGGCAACCTGCCAGTGGGGAAGTCACCTAAGAGGTTAGGAAAAAGGGTAACACTGGGCCTGGTGCACCCTGGGAACCTAACAGTTGAGATTCCCAGCTTGACACCTGTGAGCACATGGGTGCCAAAGAACACTGGGCAAATGCAGCCAGTTATGGCACAGGTACTTATACTGTTGCCCACAGAACTGTTGCAACTCCAGCAGCAGATCCAGGCTGGGCCAAGTATGCAGTTCTCGGCATTGCCCTAACCCTGCCCCATATCATGGCATTACCTGGGCAGGTGGAGGCAAAGCAACAAACAATGTCCTGCTCCATGAGCCAGTCAGGTAGAACAGAAGCTCAACCACCTATTAGCTTCATTGGTTGAGCAGGAGCAAACCAGGGCAGGTGCAGGACAGATAGCCCCAGCACCCAGGGGGACACAGGGAGTGAGGAGCAGGGCAGTGTCAACAATACAACCGTAGACTCAAGGGCAACACGTGGTGGTGAGTTTTGTGTCAGTGGGTGAACCAGTGCGGTTGCACTTGCCAGAAAAAATAAGACAGAAAATTGTGAATGGGGAGTACATGGATGTCTTCTCCTTGTTTTATCTGTCTAAGGAGCTAGAAAAAGAGAAATGTGAGAAACAGCATGATGGTGGGGTAGAGCAAAAGTGCAAGGTAACCATTCCTCATACATGGGAGAACTAGGTAGCAGGTTTTGGGAATGCTGACCCAAGGCAGCCTAGACAAAGCAGAGGAGTAGTGGGTGTATTTCAGTTGGATTATGATTATGCACACTAGCAAGCTGGGGGAAGGGTGGTTAGACTATGATGAGGAATTCTGGAGGAGGAAACAGAATGATAGTAGGAGGTCATGGGCCATGCTGGACCTACCATTATTGTGAACGATAGACATGGGGGTCCAGCATACAGATAATGGCTTTCTGATTGAGCGGCCCACCTCACCAAAGAAAGGGTATCAAAGTGGTAACAATGGGAAGGGAGAAGTGAGCATTGCTTTAATTACAACCAAGGGTCATGCTGGGTGGAGCAATGCAAATAAAAACACAAAGTGCATGGCATGTGGAAAAACTCATCCTTTTCAGCAGTACAGGAAAGGGGACAAGGAGTTTTCGCCTCATTCAGAAAGGAAATACTAAGGCTCCCAACACCCATAATGGTGGAAAGTGTTGAGGGGGTGGCTGGCTAGTTTACCCTAATAGGACAGCCACTTGTTCCTTGGCAGAAGGGTTCAGGGTGGGGCTTTGCATTCCATATGAAGAGCCATGGAGGGCATATGAAGCAGACAACCTGAAAACTTCTAGGGAGTTACTGGAGGTCGTGTGGAAAAATATACAAAAAGAGAAGAAGCAGGAAGGATCAGTGGGCCCTTTGCAACGCCCCAAGCCTCCAGCTCAGGATATCCCCAATTGGGTTGGTCCCCAAGAAAGTGCCAGGTGAGTTTCAGATGATAAATCATCTGTCATATCTGGATGGGGCCTTGGTCAACCACTACATCGATGCAGCACATTCAGTGGTGTCATATGCATTACTTGACAGGGTGGTCAAAGTGGTCCAGCAGGCCCTCTTAGGGAAGGCTGACATAGAGTCCACCATTCACTTATTGCCAGTACATCTGGCTGACAGAGAACTGCTGGTCATGAAATGTGAAGGATAATACTTTATTGACAATTGCACTCCCATAGAGTGTGCATTGACATGCACTGTCTTTGGGCAATTCAATAGATTCCTGCATTGGATGACAGAGCAAAAAGCACAGGTGAACAACATTGTGCACTATCTCAACAACTTCCTCTTTGTGGGCTAGGCCAGCAATAGGCACTTCTACCCAGCTTATGGAGGCCTTCCAGGAGGTATGCACTGAGCTGGGCATACCACTGGCACAGGACAAGATGGAAGGTCTGTGTACACAGCTATCATTCCTGGGTATTGACATTAACATAGTGGCACAGGTCTGCTGGCTACCACAAGAGAAGCTGTCGGCCCTTAGGGCCCTTCTGGGATTCGTGGCCAAGTCCGGAAAGGTTACCTAATAGAACTACAACAGTTTATAGGGCACCTGAACTTCACTTGCCGTGTCCTATCCACAGGCAGGATGTTCATGAGGCAGTTGGCAGGAGTTGGTGATGGATAAGCCACACCAGAGAATCCATGTGACTGCATCTATGAGGGATGACTTGGGCATTTGGTAAGAATTCTTACAGTGCTTCAGTGGGATGGCCCTTTGGCTGGTCCAGGTATCCGGTCAGGAGCTAGAGCTCTTTACAGATGCCTTGGGGGAGTCTGGGGTTCGGGGCTTATTTTCAAGGCAAGTGGTGCATTGGCCAGTGGCTGGTGGCCTGGGAGGAGCTGGGCATGCTGAGACAGATTATGGTAATGGAATCTTTTCCAATAGTGGTGGCTCTGGTGGCCTGGGGGGTATCTTGATGATAAGATGATCACATTTAGGTTTGACAACACCAGGGATGTTCATGCCATAAATCAGCAGTTAGGAAGCAAGGGCCCTATGGGCAGCCTCATGAAGGTCTTTGTGCTGAAATGTTTGCTGCTTAATATCCTCTTCAAAGAGGTGCATGTCCCAGGTGTTGATAATGATATTGCTGCTGCTCTTTCTTGGTCACAGTGGTGGAGGTTTCGGGAATTGGTGTGAGGAGCAGACAGGCATCCCAGGGAAGTCCCAGCATACCTTTGGGATGTGGTAACTCAGAAGCCTGGGACTTGCTTAGGAATTCACTAGCACCCAGGATGCAGGTGGCATACCAGTGGGAGCTAGACAGCTTTTTGGGGGTGCAGCAGACACAAGGGTGGATGAAAGCATGGCCCATCCCAGTGGATCAGCTATGTGCATATGTACTGCATAAAAAATGTGAGGGGGCTATGCTGGCCACAGTGGAGTAATACCTGATGGGCATAGCCTGATTTCAGAAAATCAGGGGAGATGCAGGTACCACGAGGGCTTTCTCTCTCCACAAAACATTGCAGGGGTGCATGTGGTCCGTTCCGAAGAGTACGGATGGCCAACATCCCATTAGCCCTCTCTTGTTTAAACAAATATGAGACGAGCTCCTGAAGGTATGCTTCTCACCAGCAGAGACATGCTTTTTCAGAACGGCCTACTTGGTGGCTTTCTGAGGGGCATTTTGAGTGTTAGAGCTCGTACAACCAAGCAAGGCAGTGGGGCTGCCATTAGCATTGGGAGACAAGGATGTGATTGTAACCAAATCAGGGGTCTTTGTCCACTTGTGAAAAAGTAAAACTGATCGGGGCACTTGGGGGTGTTGGTGCCGTTAGTGAGCGCCCCCAGGAGTGCAATGGGATATTCAGGCTTGGATACAGGATTATGTAACCAAGCTGACTGAAGGAGGGGGACTTTTTTAGACATGAGGATTTGACAACGGTGACACTGTATCAATTCAGGCATGTCCTACAGAGGACCTTGCAGCAGTTGGGGTATGATGTGCAACATTTTTAATACCCACTCCTTTAGGATTGGGACTGCATCATCAGCTAGGGCAGAAGGGTTGACAGATGGTCAGATTCAGGCATTAAGCTGATGTAGGTCACAGGCATTTGAAAGTTACATTAGACCTGACATGCTATTACGTATTTGCTTTGTCTTGACAGGTGATGGTGTGCAGGGAGCACAGCTCTGGATATGTGAGCACTCCTTTACACATTGGGAAGCTGTCCAGGTCAGGGAGTATCATGGGGTGAGAACCTATTTCTGGACCCTGAGTGTGCAGAGGTGCACTGGATGGGGCAACGAGGGGCAAGATGATGTGAGCTGCTTCCATGGTTATGAGCCAAACTCCAGCGGTGGAAGCCAACCAATGATTTGGGAACCATGACAGCACCAGAGCTGAAGTACAGTGTTAGGATGGACTTGGTTTGGTTAAAAGAAATGTGTCCACAAGTGCACATGATTTGGTCAGACAGTATGCAATGACATCAGTGGTGATATGCTTGCAACCCCCAGATGATAGAAATAGTGTGCCGACTTCACAACGCATCCCAGCGACCAGTTAAGAATTTTGTTGTTGGTGGTGGTGGGGGTCCATTATGAGACACTCAGAAATTGTGGTTAACTGACCTCAGCTTTATTCAAAGGATGGAGTGCATTTATCAGAAGAAGGGTTAGACAGGTTTTTAGAAGATATCCAAAGAGCTGTTGAGAAAGTGATAGTGGAAGGTGTTTGTGAGGGCTTGAGCATGTCAACAATGATCACCCTGTGGCAACTTGGTAGTCTTGGAAGGTTTGTACAGAGAGAGGAACAGGGGATCATGAGTCTTGAGCAGCCAGATCTTCCTGAGGCTGACAGACGGTCAGGGCTGGATGGCTGGAGTTTCCTCCCTTCAAAGGGGGGGTAGTCAAAATGGCAGCCTCCTCAGGCATTTTCTGTGGCATGGTGGGTCCTCTGGCAGGGGAGGACAAGGCCACAGCTGGTCAAGAGAGCCATACCTCATGCCCCAGAGGTGGTGCCCTTGCAGGGTTTTGTGACTGGTGGTAAGGTGGCTCCAGTGGAGGAGAGGTTGTCCACCAATAATCTGGATCAAGTCTATTTGATTGATAATTATTGACCAAGAGTACCTTGCTGTGCACATCATGCTGGTTAGACTGTACCTGTTGATAATTGACTAATAAATACATTGCTGTGACCATGTTTTCTCCAAAGCTCATTGTATGTCTCATTCTGTCCAGGTGAATGAAGGGGATGTGCCCTATAAGACAATCTGGTATATATTTACTAGCTGACCCTAGATAGGGATCAGTGGTAAACACCTTTCAGCATCTGCTAGTGTATTTTCTGCTCCCTTTACACTTACCTACCCTTCACCAATCGGCATGGCCTGCAGCCTGCAGTCCTCCCTGTGAACACCCTGCCATGCCCCCACCCGAAGTCACTTAGTTAGACACCACACTCCTGCTTCGGGGTCTGTAATGCTTCAGGGTTGCTAAAACCTCTTGGAATTATATAAAAGCTACAGACACCCTATTGGCTAGCTTGCAGCACATGATTAATGGTGTCTGCACTCCCTCCTACTAGTGCTGTCCTCTGTCCTTCCTTTCCGACACACAGTCCCCCCAACACAGTTGTTTCACCACATTTTCCAGTTTCACAAGCAAAATCCCTCAAAACCCAATGAAATAAAATAGTTTCCCTGCTCTGTCTGCATGCCCCTTTGCTCTTCTCAGTAGTGTTGCATACTTACACAAGGACAATGGGAATATCCTTATTTGACCCACAGAACTACAGCTGCCCTATTGGCTAGCCTGTAGCATGTAAGTAATGCATCTGCACTCCCTCACACTAATGATGTCCACCCTCCTCCTTTTCCAACACACAGACATCCCAACACAGTTGTTTCACCACATTTGCCAGCTGCACAAGAAAAATCCCAGAAAATCCAATGAAATAAAATCACTTTCCTGCTATGTCTGCATGCACATCACTCTGCTTGGCGGCTGCTGCAGATTCATGCAAGGCCTACAGGAATGTCCTTATTTAACCCATGGAAGTACAGCCATAACATTTGAGCATAGGCACCATGGTATTAATATATTATAGGGATGGGGTAGCACCTCTGTAGTTAGGGTTGAGTAGGGTGTACAATATTAAACCCCTAACTTTGCACCTTAATAGCTTTGGCAGCATTTGATGAAATTATCTGACATTTTTCATGTGTTGTCTAGTAAGCAAGGTCTAAACTTGAGGAAAGTTTTGCAATAGCAGCTTCTGCTGTTTCTGAGATCAGCATATGTCGTTTTCCTGTCGACGTCTAATTTTTTTCCCTATCACATGGACTTTGGGTTTGCTCTTACCTACAGCCTACAATGAATAGATTTTTTTCCAAAACTTTCAGGGTAGAAGCCTACTGTACTAGGGTAATGCCTTCAGAAGGTTTCATTAAAAAATATTGAATGGTGCCAGAGTTGTAAGGATTTAAAATTGTGTTTTTTTTCTGTTCTGAGCATGTTCAGTAGGATTTTTGGGATAATGTTCTGACACAACAGTAAAAAGTCTGTGCCAAACTCCATGTAGCAAGACCATTTTTGGTTTCTAATCACTTGCTTCTCACAGCATGAAAATTGTTTTTAGTTTTGTGAAAATCACTACCTTGTGTTTTTTCCCCTCAAATTAAAAAAAAAAACATGGGAAATACATAAAATTGGTGTCATTTAAAAAAAAAACAACACCTGAACCTTGCTAAATGGAACTCATTGAACTAGATTCTGGTGTTTCATTTATTTTATTTATTTAGTTGTTTAACCAGGTATAGCACACTAAACTGAAAGCTTTTTTACAGGAGCGACCTGGGAGCACAAGGAGGTCAAGTGACTTGCTCAGGGTCACACAGTATACAAGTGGAAGCTGTGGGATTCAAACCCACATCTGGTCTGCTGGATGTCACCAGATTTGCAGCTCAGAGCCTTAGACCAAAATGGCCAGAAATACATTTTCTTGGTAACTCAAAATCCAGGGTGCCAAGATTAGCGAGAGGAGCTGTTCACCCATGTTACCTGTATGAGAACAGCGGGAGTTTCTTGACTTCTGCAGCCACAGATGGAGGTGTGCTGCCAGTTGCACTGCCAGCAGTGAACTGGGCAGTGCTTTATCTCCTCTCTCTCCCCCTCTCCACATATCTCTCTATCTCTCTCTCTCTCTCTCTCTCTATATATATATATATATCTAACTATCTGAGATATGAAATGCCCATAGGTTAAATGAACAATTGCTGTCTCTAAACGTTGTCTGGTATGTTTTTAATGTAATATTTATTATCTTTTAGCAGTCAGAGTCCAATTTTGTCTCCATGCTGTCAGTGTTTAGATTCAGTGAGGCTGTTCATCGTGAAAGCACTGCCGGCATTGTGTGTTCCAATGCTGTCTTGGCAAACTTTCAGTTGAGTCTGTAGTACATTGCATTTCTATTCACACACATAATCTTTTTTAATTAATCTGAAATATTCACATTCACTGAAATGAGTTGTACATCTAATGACTATGTCAAGTGGTTTATTAGAAGGTCTGTTAACTCGCCACTGCGTTGGTCAGATTTTAAAAAGTGAAATTGTTTTTCTTTTTTTTCTGTTTGTAATGGACAAACTGGTTGTTTTTAGAAACTTCATGTACCCAGAATCAGCTCATATTTGTCTGGATGATGAATTTGACTGACAGAAGCTAATTAATATAATCCAAGACTGGGTAGGGGGCATTAGTCAAACAAGGTTACATGCAGGGTCATTTTTGCATTAAACTCCAGTAGTTGAACTGTCTTCTGCAGGAACAACTGTTTCTGAAAGGGAGTCATTAAACTTTTGATTCCACATCCTGTTCCCAAACTGGGAGATCTAGAAATCAGGGGTTGGGGATGGGGGGCTGTAATATGAGTCGTCACCCTGGGTAAAATTTTATGTCATTATATAAATGAATGGGGATCCTTCCCCTTCCTAATCCCCTATCTGACACTGACTGAACTGAGTTCTTTTTCATAATCGAGGGCAAAAAAAAATCTTGCAGTTCAGAATGATGCTATAAAACTCCCTGTAGGAGAGATGAAAATGTGACATGCCAACCGGGATGTCACCTTGTTGCCAAGGAAAATTTTGTTAACTTGATTTAAGTAAGGAGCAGGAAATTTGTATGAGTGTGTGCGTCTCCCTCACCTGAAGACACTGCAACAACTTTGCAGTTACTGGAGTGCTGCGTGTCAGTGGCTGGGGCAGGGGCATTCTGCAAGAGGAGCACCAGCAGGAGACCAAGAGGTGGAAGCTGAGTTACTAAGTGAGAGAGACAATTTCTTGAATCTTGGATGTTACTATTATTGAGAGACTGTAGAACCTTACTGAGTGAAGGCAGCAGCTCAACATCATCACCACCACCTTCTATCAACATCACTGAACATCACCCCGGTAGGGGAGAGAGGGGCTCTGCTGCTGAGCAGGTAATTTACAACAAAATAAATTAGCTTGCACAAAACAAAAATACAACACACAGTCCTAGAGAGATAAAAAGATATTTCGATTTCCACTAAGAGAGGCGATATATACACTGCAAAGAAGCACATCTTTTTGTGCTTTGTAGTGTGTATCTTGCCCTCCATATCGGAACTCGAAATAATGTTTTTTTTTCCTCCCAATAATTATTTTTTCTTTTGTTGCAGGCTAATTTATTTTGTTGTAACTAACTTCTTAACAAAACATACAGCTGGACTGAAATCTGTGTGCCTTGCTGTCTGTCAGTCTGCCTGACGATAGTCTCTTGCTGGTGCTCAGTTCAAGTGCTCAGTAAATTTGGAGACACTGCTTGCCTTTAGGGGCTGGCCATCCCCTCAACGAGTACCAGTCCAGCACTGGAGTATCATGCCCCCTCCCCGCATACACTCAAGAAGGAAAATTACTTTTTTGTGTCGTTGTTTACATAAGCTGGGATACAGCTGGGCTATGAAACAAAAAGGTACTGATTATTAGTGTCATTTACAGTCATGGCATTGGTCTGAGTTACATTCATGAGTCGGGGTAATTGGCCCTAGTAACAGAAGTGAATGACCTGGGTTGGCCCATGTACAGTGGTAACCATGGTCCAGTTTGGTGCACATGATGTCCTGCTGTGGCATCCTGAGACAAACAGACATTACTGTATTCGTACAATCAGCAATGTCTAGTGATCAGGGACACTGGTTTATGATGTTCCAAAAATTAATGTTAAAGAACTAAGCTATGCTGTCTGTATACCAATAAAAATGGCTGAGTTTCACAGAATTTGTAATTTCATATTGGAGCAGTACAAAAACTGTATATTACAGTTACAGAATTGTTGGATCCAGAAAGAGAGTCAGCCATACCTCCCTCACCCCACACTAATTTACCTACTTAACTTATTCCACTGAAGCAGGTTGGAAGGTCTCTAGCTTCAGCATTGCTGCAATCCCCACACTGATACTATGTTCCTACTGTCTTTGAATCCCAAATGCCTGTCAGTGCCATAAAGGACTGCTAACTATGGACTTCTCCAATGCCTTGCTCCATTGTCTTATCTGGCTTGCTGACGATGCCTACACTGGTTGCCACTCCTGGATTGATTGTTACCTCTTGTATTCTTCCTTTTTTATGTACTAAAGACTTAATGTAGTGATTTTGTTTATGACGAGGAACCTTTGCAAATGAGCATGCTTGCTCAAATGTATTCACCTGATTGCTTAAACAATAAATAATGAATTAATAGACCCATAGTACACATTAGAACAACAACCACCAGTGGTGATCTGTCAAGTTAGCTCTGAATGAGATGCCTTTTAAAGTTTATTTTTGGTGCTTTGAGAGCACTTTTTCTCCTCCTAATAACTGTTATAGGGCAGGTTAGGATTAGTTTACTTTCTTAGTGTTACACACAGATTATATTGTCAGCTAGACCAGGTTTTTATTTCTAGCTGAATACATAAAGTAATGTATTGGCTATTGACATTTAAGGGCTGAGCCAGCACTGGAGTATCGCAGACCTCCAACCCAACTGACTATACAAGGACTCATGTTGTCCTTTGCCTCTCACTGAAGCCTTTCATTGAGACATGCTGCAGTTGGCTCCTCACTAAGAGAGCCCATTAATCCCTTTCTTTTTTTCAGACACACACTAAATAATGTAACTAATAGTGCAAGTGTGATTTTTTGAAACACAATCACGTGAAATACACATGCATTGTTTTACAGCAACAGTGTGATCCTTAGAAATAAATGAGCTTTCTGGAGTTAATGTTTGGGAACATTTGCAAGATCTCTTCAGCACATCAGTAGAATAACAAATTCCACTTTGCGTTTTACACCAACATAGACTGTTTTATATGCATGAAGTGAAACAATAAAATATTGGAAGATGATACCAATAATTATGTTTTAGTAGCATGCATCTGACTCAATCCAATACATTGAATTCAGTGTGCAAATCTCAGGAAGCTACAGAGTCAGATAAGGGGACAGGTGCAGCATTAGATTATCACATACCCTTTTATTCCAAACAAGCGAAGTGGCATCCTGAAATGTCAAGCAGGTGCTAGTCAAATTAATCTCCTTCAAACCAGCCACCTTGAAATAAGTTGAAGACCTAATTTCTCAACTGGACATCAAAAAAATTGCAGGTGCAGACTCCCTTCATCCTTATTTTTTAAAAATTGCCATGCAAGCACTAGCAGTTCCAATAACACACCTATTTAATCTCGCATTAAAAACAGGCTCTATTCCCTCAATCTCGAAAACAGCTCAAGTCATCCCCCTACTGAAAGTAGGGGACCCCATGGACCTTAATAACTACAGACCAATTTCTATCCTACCGGTGTTATCCAAGCTGCTTGAAAAAATAGTGAGTACTCAACTGAGAGGATATCTTGAAGAGGCTAATCTGCTAAACCCCGCACAATCAGGATTTAGAGCCAAACATAGCACCATCTCAGCTCTGGCCAAAGTAACAAATGATTGGCAAAGTGAACTGGACAAAAAATACTGTGTATGTGCTGTATTCCTAGACTTGAGTAAGGCTTTCGACACGGTCGACCATGATCTACTCCTCTCTTCCTTGTACTCCATAGGTCTAGATTCATCTTTCCTTAGATGGTTTAATAGCTACCTCATGGGAAGGACTCAGCAAGTGAAATCTGAAGGAGACCTATCTCCACTTAAGCCTCTGCAAAGAGGAGTTCCCCAAGGATCCATCCTAGGCCCAATCCTATTTGCCATCTACATCAATAACATCGACATTAATCTCACCAAAGCCACTGTACACCTGTTTGCAGATGACACCGTATTATACGTCAGTAACCCCTCACCTGTCTCAGCATGTGAAGAGCTACAAGCAGAATTCAATATACTTCAACATCAGTTATTGGAAAAAAACTTCTCCTAAATGAAAAAAAAACAAAGGCAATGTTTTTCTCCCCCCAAAATCAAACCGGCAACTCCTTTCTAAGCAATCTCCCCCAACTCTCCACTGTAATGGGTGAAAATCTTGAATTTGTTAAAAAATTCAAATATCTGGGGGTCTGGCTAGACTATAGACTCGACTATCTAACTCACCTGGAAGAGCGACTGAAAAAACTCCGGCAGAGGCTTGGTCTCTTTTACAGAATAAAGCATTTTCTAAATAGGGATTCTAAAAAGAAGTTGGTCCAGGCCACATTTCTCTCAGTATTGGACTTTGCAGACTTCCTATACGTTCGCTGCCCTAACTCTTAGCTGTACAAACTGGACACACTTTACCACAGAGCACTGAGGTTCATTACAGATCTTCCCCTCAACACTCATCACTGCTCACTCTATGCTGCAGTTGGATGGCCTTCACTCCATTTCAGAAGAAACAGGAATGCCATACTATGGACACATAGGGCATTATCTAAGAAGCTCCCAAACTATATTTCAGACTGCTTCACACAAGTCACAACAAGTAAATATGCCTTAAGAAGCCTCAACTTCATCATGCTTAAAGTGCCCAATTTCAATACTCAGTACGGGAGAACTACTATCAGCTACATACTATGTACTTTATGGAATATGGCATGAAGACCCTGAAATTGAGCAGCTACATTACAGTTACATCCTTCAAACATCTGTATACAAGGCTTTTCAAGAAAAATGTAACTGTTTCCACTAGTACTAGTGTATTTTAATATTAGTGCTAATCTTATCCTTCCCCTCCTCAGACAGTCATTCCATGGAATGAATCAACCCTTATCAAGTGCCTCCACCCCTTAGATGTATTACACCCCACCCTTCATCCAGCTCCCAGCACTTCCTTAACTACATCATAGCCCTATACCCCTGTCATTCTACCCCCAGTACAGGCCCCAGCCCTTTCTCAGGCATCATTTATCCTTATCCATCCACTTTATAACTAATATCATCTTCTCGTTCCGCTCAACTTGCAATCACTCCTGCTCCCCCTCCTCTTGTCTCCATTATCTATGTTAAATATTGAAGTATGGAACATTTTGCTTAGCATGTATGTTAGACAATGTGATTTTTTGAATTTTGTATATAATAGATCATTTTGTATGTGTTGTATATCTGTTATATCTATGTAAGTTGAACCTTACCAGGTCCATCTTGCAAATGAGCTGTGCTCAATGATGTTCACCTGGATAAATAAAGATTTGATTGATTGATTGATTGATTGAATGTAACTGTAGAAAGCAAGCAGGATTAGCAGCACTCAGAAGGAAGACTGGAAATAATCCAGATGCACTGAACAAAATGCAGAAATAAAGCCAAAGGTGTGATGCAGAAAAAAGTGCCAAAGTCCACGGCACTAACCCCAGTGCTTCAGGTCTATTCATGACCCTTCATCAGGGGATGTAGCCAGAGGTGCACTGGCACTCGCTTTTATTCAAATAGATTTAAAGTGATATACACCATAGAAAATCATAATTCATTACACAGTGCTCAAAAAGCACATTACTAAGGCATGACATTTCAAAAAAAAGCATATAAACATTAATCACCCAGATAAAAGTTCTAACATTTTTCAAACTGAATAAACTTTATTGAGTTTCACAAATAACAAGAACAACCATAAAACACAACCATACAACAAATACAATCAACCAGCCCCCCAAAAGAAAAAAAAAACTACCCCCATCCTCCCCAGACAGCAGAGTAGAATACAATACTGTACTGAGACTGAATTAAATAAATAAGTAAAACTCCATCCAAAACTTGAAAAGGAATAATCACTAGGGGAGACCTGTGCTAACCTATAATGTATTAAGAGTATACAGTTTCCCCCAGATCTTGTTGAACTGTGGGAGGCAATTATGTAGGCTAGCAATCAATTGTTCAATCCTAAGATTAGCAAGTAACTGTTGCAACCACTCAGTGTAAGATATATTCACTGAATCACACCAGTGACGCAGGACAAACTATTTAACAGACAAAGCAATTAATGCTAAGAAGTATCAGCATTCGTGTACCAGCACTGAGGAGCAGTCCCCCACAATACAGATTTCTGGGGAGAGGAGGTCATTAATTCCCAACAAGGGGTCCATCCTTTGTCCAATATGTGACCATAATGAAGCAACTTTTGGGCATTCCCAAAAAATATGATATATAGTGCCTTCTCCCTGCTCACATCTCACACAAACAGATGACTGGGCTCTACCCATTTTGACCAGTTTAACTGATCTATAATATAAATTATTCAGAATTTGAAATTGCATAAGTCTCAGTCTGTCCTGCATGACATAGGTGTAGCTGTCTTTCCAAATCCTAGTCCAATTAAAGGAGGCCTGGGGAGGTTGCGAGTTCCAATACTCAGAAACTCCATTTACTTGTGGGTAGGCTTTTGCATATAAACTGGCATAGAGTTTGGAGACTGAGTGGGGTGCTGTAGCCAGTACAATGAGTGGATACAGGAATTTCTCAACATTTTTACAGGTGGCACCTGCTACTATGTTCTGTATCAACACATGGCAGAGCTGGTAAACCTTGAAAGTCAGGGGATTACCCAACGTATACCTCCGTATGATGTCCACCACTGAGAGGCAAACCCCATCCCTGGTCAAATCACAAACCTTTACCTCTGCAAGCTGGGGTAGCGAAGAGAATGAAATTGGTTTACCCCTATTTTGAGAGTGGGATTTTGGAAGATAAGTTTTCGAAATGTGCATTTTATGCTTTTACTTCAGAAAGACACATAATTGAGCATGCACCTTAATTGACACTGCAGTCACGGAATTATGCAATGTCACAGGCAGTTCCTTGAGATCAATGTGTAAAAGAGCAGTAGGAGATACCCTGAGGAAGTGATTAATTCTTGCTCTAGAGCCAACCAGACAGGGATGTACAAGGATGTTCCCTCCTCTGACCAAGAAGTGAGCCACCTCATGTATTTGCCTGCATGGCTGGCCCAATAATATAAACCTATGTGGGGCAGTCAAAGTCCACCCCGATCCTTAGGCACTGCCAGCTTGTAGTATGCTCTTCTCAGGGGTTTACCTAGCCAAATAAAGTCAGAAATAATAGAATGCAACTTCTTAAACCATGAGAGGGGTGACCACAAGTTCAGTATATTAATCGGGTAAAACAGATGGTGCAAGATATTCATTTTAATGAGGTTGATAAGGCCTCAAAGGAACAAGGGAAAGGTCCTCCATCTGGAGAGATCTTGTTGGATCAACTGGATTAAGTCCGCCAAATTAAGCTGCCTCATCAGGGCTTCGCTCCTGCTGAGATAGGGGCCAAGGTATTTAAGATGATTAGGGGACCAGGTTAAGCCAAACTGAGTTATCTCTGCTTTAGGCACCCGAGAATTCAGAGGCATAACTACAGTCTTTCCCAGATTAAGTTTGTAATTGAGAAAGAACTATACTCCTTGGTAATCTCAAGGACAGCAGGAATCAAAGTGTGGGGATGTAAGAGATGAAGGAGAATGTCATCAGCATATGCTGAAAACTTCAATTCATGGGAGCCAGTCTGGACTCCACTGATAACAGGATTGCCTTTAATCTTGAGGAGCAGAGGTTCAAGGTAAAGATTAAACAATAATGGGGACAGGGGTCAGCCCTGCCTAGTGCCTGAATATAAAGGAAATCGAGAAGAGAAAGCCCGGTTACAGAATATACGGGCACTAGGGAAGAAATAAAGAATCTGAATCCAATTAATAAATTGGGACAGAAAACTGAAATGTAAGGCACTGAAGAGGAACTGCCAATCCACCCTATCAAAGGCCTTCTCCACACACAGAGAAATAAAAGCAGTGGGGAGCTCTGAGTCCCCTGACATGGGGAAGACGTGGGCTAATTTCCAAAGATGGTCTGATGATGAATGGGTAACCATGAAGCCTACTTGCTCAGGGCCTATAAGCGATGTCAGAACCCGTCCGAGTCTATCTGCCAGAATTTTAGCAAAAATCTTTATATCATAATTCAGGAGTGATATTGGCCTGTAACTGGAAACACTCTTGGGCAGTTTGTCTGGTTTATGGAGCACATCTATCAAGGCCTCCAGGAGAGACATGCTTTAGCAGGGCAGGAAGGAAGTGAGGGGAGGTCATGTGATGCAGTGGTGCTGAGAGGCTGCCTGCTTTGGAGCTCCCGCTTTTCCCCTCTCAAACTTCAACTCTCGTCGAGCTAAAACTATTAATTCACCACTAAACGAGGTCTAAACATCTAAACTACATCAGGAGATGTCAGTGTGCTCAGATCAGGGTGTAGATTGCCTGCTGGAAGATCGCGATGACAGACACTGAAATGAAGGCCTCAGGAGTCAGGCACACCCCACCTACAACACCAGAAAAAGCCTCAAAGAAAGCCAAAAACTCTGGATCCAATCCCTCTTCAACCAATAAATGTTCAACTAGTGGAGGTCTTAATGTTGCAACGGGTACTACCTTAACAGAGGAGCGTTTTTTGGAGGAGCTTTCCCCATTTAAAGATACCCTGCAAGAGATCTCAAAGGAAATTAAATCGATGAGGCAAGATTATGCTGACCTCTCGAGAAGAGTGGGAGATTCAGAAACCAGAATAGGATCAGTGGAGAGATGGCAGCAAGTAGACCCCAGAAATCGTCAAACCCATCCAGCAAATCCAAAAGCTTCAACTGAAAACCGAAGACCTAGAGGGGCGAAGTTGGCGGAACAATGTACTAATCCTGGGGCTTCCAGAGCTGGAGGAAGGGGGAGACACCATTAAATTCATCCAGCAATTTCTTAATAAAGTTGTGGGTCCCTCGCCTGTCCACCAACAATATCATATAGAACGGGCTCACAGGTCTCTCAGACCCAGGCCTCCTCCGAATGCCCCCCCCAGACCCCTAATTATCAAATTTCTGAGTTATCTGGACAGGCAACACGTTCTCACCAAAGTCAAGCAACTGGAAGCCGTCCTGTGGAATGGAGCTAAATTGAGGATCATCCAGGATCTACCCAGAAAGGTCCGACTAAAGCGTGCAGCATTTCACCCCATAGTGAGCAAATTGATTGCGGATGGGAAGGCTTTTCGCATGAATTACCCCGCAAAACTGTCGTTTCAGGTGGAAGGTGTCTGGTATTCCTATGATACCCCTGAGGAGGCAATGGCTGAACTATCCAAAATGCTCCCTGACCTGTTTAAGGGACTCTCTGTGAAATGACTGGGGAATAAAGTCTGGAGGATACATAGTGTTGGACTGAAAGTAGGCTGCAGCACTTAGATATTTGTGTAGTCTAATTCCCTGTCTCCTAATTTCTAGATCTTGGCTTGATGAAGCTTTTTCACTTACTGTACTGTCGCTGAAGTTTCACTGGGTTGCCGGTGCTCCTGGGGGTGCCTGCATCTGCCTTCCGTGGGGGGGCCTCCCGGGACCCGCGTGGTGGTGGGCCTGGTAGTGGTAGGCCGGAGGCCTAGTCGGCCTGTCTCTAAATCCCGGCCGTCCTCCTCTCGATCCACTAGGGGAACTGCTGTGTATGGGTGCGGTTTCCGGAGGACTATTTGATGGACCGATTTGGTCCGTCTGGGCTTTGGTCCCCATGCGATTTCCTTTAATTTTTCCAGACCTAATGGAGCTGGATCGAGAGGACAAGGGCTCTTATATCAACTCCCAGGTAATGTTACCTGCTTTATTTTCTTCTGGGCTGGGAGTGGACTCAGTATTCTTCCAAATAGAGACAGTGCCCTTTGTTTCCGGAGGGGGGGGCGGGAAGACTTACAGGCAGGACAAGGCTAGTGCCATGCCTTGCGACCTAGTAGGGAGTTTTTGGGTACCCCTAAGGTATAATTTTGTAACAGATACTGCTCTCCTAATAGTTGGGGGGCTGGTTGTTTGGTTTTGGGTTCTTAATCTTGATGTTTCATGGGATATTAGTATTACAAGGGGTGACCTGGGGTACCTTGGGGAGGAGAAATGTATTGGGATGCTTAGGTTTTCTGGATGCTTTGGTGGTTGATATTTGGAATTGGGTATGTAATGTTCACTTCTCAATGTTATAGTGGGGTGGGAGGGAGGTATTGTTCATAGATGTAGCAGCTGCATTTTGTGGGAGCCGCCACCTAGCTTTGTTCATTGCATGCAATTTGATTTCAGTATCAAGGTCTGGCGGTCCCTTAGTATCACTTGTTCTGTCTTTTCCTTCTTTAATAGGAAAGACATTTTGGGGTATGTTGGGGAGTGGTTTGGGGGTGTCACCACTGTATGGAGTGAGATGGGACCACAGGGGTTAACTTGTTTGGAACTATTCTGGGCCTCAGAGTATGGCTAGTGGTACAATTAAATTGATCAGTTGGAATGTGAGAGGGATTAGAGATGTCAAGAAGAGATCCCGTATCCTGGTTAACTGCTCGGTATTGGGAGCTGACATTTTATGTTTATAAGAAACTCACATTACGATGGCTGAAAGCAGCACTCTGAAAGTCAGAGGCTTCTCCCAAATTTTTGTGGCTGGAGACTCATCGGAGGCTAGGGGAGTTGCTATTATGATAAAGAAAAACATACCTTTCAGTCCATCTAGGGTCACTCGAGATCCAGAAGGTAGATATATATTGGTGCTTGGATCTCTTTATAACTCTCCCATAGTCCTAGGTTCAGTGTATGGTCCAGTTGGAGGGAATGTTAGCTTTGTCATGCAGTTAATTGACAAACTCAGTTCCTTTTGCCAACCCCTTGATCCTAGGGGAGATTGGAATATAGCTCCAACTCAGGAGCTGGATAAAACTCTCAGACCATTAAGACCGCTACTTCGCCCACAATTGGCGTTGAGTGATATGGGCAGTATGTTGGGCCTAGTAGATCCCTGGAGGACCCTTCACCCTTCTAATAAAAGTTACACCTTTTTTTCCCCACCTCATAATTCCTGGTCGCGGTTAGACTATTTTTTAATATCTACCTCTCTTATGACTAAAGTTCCCTCGGCAGGTATTGAACCTATAGTAATTTCCGATCACACGTTAGTCTGGTTCAGTTTTTCTCCCCTGTCCCTAACGAGGCGTGATATGATTTGGAAACTTAATACCCAGATATTAAAGGAAGAGCACTCTCTTATCCAGATCAGATCTCTTATCAGTGACTATTTGGACACCAATCGGGGTTCAGTGGCCAGGATGGACATTCTTTGGTGCTCGCTAAAGTGCTTCCTGAGGGGAGAACTTATTAAGATCTCCTCCAGAAGAAAGAAACTCAGGTCTCAAAATCTCATTTCTCTTTCAAGTCAGATTAAAGCAGCAGAGGATTCTCTGGCCACTTCCAATTCGTTGAGTAATTTAGAACACTTGCATAAACTTAAAAACGAGTACGAAGAACTGATTCGGGAAAAGACGGAGTTTGCTCTACTTAGAACCAAGGCTAAATATTTGGATCAGGGGGAGAGACCGAGTAGGCTCCTGGCATTGAAGCTTAAAGAAACCGAGAACTCTAGGTTAATTCCAGCTCTGGAAGATCAAGACGGGTCCGTTAAAACAGAGCCTAGGGACATTTCGGCAATCTTTAAAGAATTCTACCAGAATTTATATGGCATCAAGGCATCACCCTCTTCTCACTCAGGTTTAGAAAAATTTTTCGGGTCACTGGTACTCCCTTGCCTCTCGGAGGATCAAGTAGCCTCTCTCTCTTTGCCCTTGTCCCAGGGGGAGGTGGAACAGGCCATTCATAGTCTCTCACAAGATAAAGCTCCCGGTCCCGATGGGTTTCCTGCCTACTTTTATAAGGTCTTTTGCCAAGATTTGGCCCCTTTACTCCTGGAATTGTATAATTATATACTATCAGCTGATACATTGGACCCATCCTTGCTGGAGGCTATCATTATTCTGATCCCCAAGTCGGCAAAGCCCTCTCTGAATTTGGCCAACTATAGACCTATTTCGCTGCTCAACTGTGATATTAAAATTTTGTCCAAGATTCTGGCTTCCCGGATTAAACAGGTATGGTCCTCACTCTTGAGCAGTGAACAAGTGGGATTTGTACAGGGTAGGTCTGTGGCAGACCATATCAGGTCGCTTTCTCATGTTTTTGGGGCAGCTCAAACTTCCCAGGTCCCCATGGCGCTGGTAGCTCTGGACGCGGAGAAAGCGTCAATCGACCGTCAACTGGGAGTTTTATGGTACACTATGTCCAGGTTCGCTTCCGGAGGGGTTCATGCGCTTGGGTGAAAACACTATATAAGTCCCCACGGCAAGGATCTATTGCAACGGGATCCTTCGTCCTCCATTCAATTGCTTTCTGGCACCCACAAGGTTGCCCCTATCCGTTCCTCTTCAATCTTTACCTGGAACCTCTGCTGTAACCTTAAAACTGCTCCAGAGATCCAGGGATGTCCCATGTTCCACCAGACTTCCAAGATTTCAGTGTATCGGATGACATCCTTTGCAGCTAGCTAACTTGACTGATTCCTGCGGGTGGTAATGGGAATAATAGCACAATTTGGGGAAATATCAATTATAAACTTAACCTGGCAAGACTGAGATTTTCCCCTTAATATACATCTTACCGGCTTGATGTATCCATCTGGGTATGAAGTGGACCCCTATCATTTAAAATACCTTGGTATTTATCTGTACAGGGACCCTACTCTAGTTAAGAAGCTCAATTTAGAAGACCTATTAGATAGAATTAAGTCTGATTTGCAAAGATGAGGTAAACTGCCATTATCAGTGAGCCGGATAAGCATTGTTAAAATGAACGTCCTACCCCGTCTTTTCTACCCCCTGAATCTTCTGGATACCTGGTTACCTAAGTCTTTTTTTAAAAAGGTCCATTCGACCCTGATTGACTTTATTTGGAACCATAAACCTCCAAGGTGAGCTTTCTATAAACTATGCCTGCCTAAAGATATGGGGGGCCTTCGACTGCCTAATTTCGAATTTTATTACTGGTCTAGTCATCTAGTCAAAGCAGGGAAATGGTTAGGGGAATTGGAGGATACTTACTCCCCCCTATGGTTGAGTCTGGACCTTGACCTTATTAAACAGCACAATATAGACCCCACTAGTCTCTTTTTATTGTCGTTTGCATCTCTTCCTAGAGAAATTCAGGATTCCCCAGTTAGGCCCACAGTTAAAGTACTTAACCAACTTTACTCCACCGCCAAAATCAGATATATTAACGATCCTGGTCAGCCATTGTCATGTAATCCCAATATTAAGATAGGGACCAAACCGTTAGCTCCTAAGTGGTTACCCCAAATACAAGGGCTTTCAATGGAGGATCTTTATGTGCAGGGTAGGCATGGCTCAATAGCTGATCTTTTGTTGGTTTTGAACATCCCCACCAATGCCCTTTTCAAGATATACCAACTAAAGCATCTGGTCGACAAAGAGTTTGGGTCAGTAGTACCCCCCTCAACTGTTAAACCGTTATTATCGGAGGTAAAAGTTGTGCGGTTAAACCCCATGGAGTGTCTAAACTGTACATTTACCTTCTGAGGCTTGTTTTTCCCACCCCTCTAACTGGCTCTAAATCCTGGCCTTTACCCCCCTCAGGCTCTTCACCTGTATGGGGTCAAATCTGGAAGGATTTGTACACATACAATACTTTAGATAGGAACAGGTTGATCCAATACTTTATAGTCAACAACATGTATATTACACCAGTGCTGAAATCGAAATTTGACCTTTCCATCTCCCCAAAATGTTTCAGGTGTGGGAAAGCACAGGGTAACCTTCCTCACATTTTCTGGCACTGCTCTAAAATTGCTCCTCTCTGGAAGGCCATTGAGGACAGCTTAGACCCTATATTAGGTCTGAAAGACCTTTTTACAGTAGAGGTCTGTATTCTAGGGGACTATACAGGTATCAATGTTAGGGAAAGGAAATACCATATGGCTCTCATTTCTATGGTGGTCAAGAGATTAGTGCTTCGGCATTGGACAGATAGCCTTGAGATTTCATACCTAGATTGGGTGGAAGAAATGTCTCAGTGTTTTAAAGTTGAGAAATTGATTGCTAATATTAGATCCTCCCCGGTGGCCTTTCAGAAGAAATGGGGCAAGTTATATGCTCTGTATCTCCACTGACTGAGATCCCATGGCTCCTAGAGCAACTGAGTGAGAAAGAACACTCTTTCTTTCTCTGAGCTCCCCGACACCCGCTTATACTCCCTCCAAACTAATTCCAAAACCTCTCGCTCCACTAGATTGTTTGATCTGGCCTTCCCGGCCTGCATTCTGGATTAAGTATATTCATAATAGCTCAATTACTTGAGTTAGCCTTACCATCTCTCTCTCCTTCAGTGGTGACACCTTCATTGGGGGTTTTTGTTTTTGGTTCTTTCTTGTTTTGTTACCTTCCTTGTTCCTTTTTGTATTTTTATTTTTTCCCTGTCCGGTTCTTACCTGATGGTTTATTCTGGGCTATACTGAATATTTGTATCATGTTCAGATGATATTGGTTAAGTGGATGTAACAACAGTTGGAAATCAATAAAAAAGAGAATTTCAAAAAAAACTCCAGGAGAGACATATCTGCCAGTTCAGAAATGAGAAGGCATTGATATAGCTTGTGCTGCTAGGGCACCAGTTTATCTGCAAATGTCTTATAAAAATTAGGAGAATAACCATCTGGGCCCGGCACCTTGTCTGTTGGAAGAGCCTTAATCACTGACAGAATTTTGCCCTCCAATATTGGGGCTATCAGGAAGTCTTGCCGGGCATCAGTCAGGACAGGGAGAGGAATGGCAGCAAGGTAATCCTTAGCCAATTGCAGGGAGGGGAGAGGAGCCATTGGACTATATAAGGTACGATAGTACTGCTCAAATTCAGCCACAATAGCTTTAGTAGTTGTTTCAGGGGAGACGTCAGTAGAAGACCGAATGACACTAACCAACCAGGAGGTTTCTTGCTTCTGAACCCTCAGTGCCAGCATGTGCCCAGCCTTTTCCCCTTCATCAATATATCTGGAACGTGTTTTGAGAATGGCAGTGTATTGATCCCATAGTACTAAGAGCTTTTGCCGAGTGGATTCAGGAGTAGCAAGACATAAATCCTTCTCCAGGGCCCTGATACGGGTAAGCAGGACAAGTGCCGCTTTCTTCCGCTTACACTTCCTAATCAAAGCTGAACTCACAAACTCCCGACAAAGATAACACTTTGAAGCCCCCTATTCCCAGCCTGCCTTATCCAGTGAGTCCATATTGGTAGAGACGAACACATCTATACACTCCTTGATACACTCCACCACCCTCTCATTTTTCAACAATTGGTAGTTGTGTTTCCATATGGTTTCCTTTTCAGAGAAGGGTGTTAGCACCTGTTTATGCCAGACTAGGGAATGATTCATGATAACACTGGGGGCCATCTCACAGCCCAAAACTCCCATCAGTAAAGACCGGCTATTAAAAATAATAATCAAGCAGGGACGAGGAGCAATGAACTGGAGAATTAAAGGTGAATTCTCTTGAGTCAGGATGTAGGACTCTCCAGGGGTCGCATAAGCCCACAAAATCAACAATTCCCATAGAGAGCACTGTGCTGGAGATAGACCAGTCCGGTGCCTGTCAGATCCATCCATGGCTGGTGCAAACTGGAGGGTCCAGTTGCCCCCTAGAAAATTAGGGAGAGAGAGGAAGGGAGATTACTGTGCTATTAAACCAGTGAAGAAGGATGGGGTATCTATGTTGGGCCCATATATGCAGCCAAGTAAGACCTCTACCTGATCCAAGGTTCCTCTGAGAAAGAGGTATCTACCGTCTGGATCACTCGGGCACTGCAAACAAACAAAAGGAAGTCTCCTGGAAAAAAGTATAGCCACCCCCCTACACTAAGTGCTGTTCCAGACCGCAAAGACCTGGCCTACATTCTGTCTTTGAAACAAGTTAGCCTAATTTTCATGGAGATGAGTCTCCTATAAAAAGGAGACATCTCCTTTAAGGTGTTGGATGTGTTTTAAAATTTGATATCTTTTAGTTTTAGTATGAGCTCCCTTAACATTCCAAGTGATAAAATTATAAGAGCTAGCCACCCTGTGTAAAAAAACAAAATAAATACCAAGTACAATGTCAGCCACAGTGTGATCCTATAGAGAAATGAAAAAAGCCACTCTGCTGCCTCCCTCGACCTCCCCACCCATCCCAACACCCCCTCAAAAATCCCGCTGCTAAACAAATTGCTCCACATAACAACAACAACACTGCATCATAAACATAAGATTGGCATGAGGTAACACCTTGAGAAATTATGGAACTCTTCCCACCCTCTTAACAAACCCACCAAAGATGTAGATGCATAAACCAGGTCAGTAATACAAGCCTCCAAATCTCCCACCCCCTCCCTCCAAATAATACAACTCAAGGCCCATGATTATCCACCACCGACTGCAATGTTCCCCACCCCCTCCCACCTCCCCACACGAACAACTCTGAATATTCTAGGGAGGGCTCCAATTCAGAAAATATAGTCTGACATGAATTTCAACAAATTTAAAAAAAGGAGCCCCCTTCACCACTCACCCACCCCCAAAGTCAAATATCTAAAGCCCAACAAAAAGTGTTGGTTATAGCCCCTTTAAGGCACCCATAAAAAAAAGAAGAGGCCCCATAGTACCATTTCACGAGCACTACTATCATAACAGAATTAACAGTGATGAGAAAATTAGGACCCAAGTTCCGAAACCCTCGAACTGGGAGCCAACAGTAAACTTGCCAAGGCATATAATAAAACAGACTTGTGTTAAAATGAACAATGTCAGTTCCAAAAGAATAATAGTAACATCCCAATGAAATGCTGATATGGTAAACAAAGCTATAACCCCATTATGCTGATTGCTGCTTTAATTGGGGAGATCTTACTCTGAAAATAAAACCAACACAGATTGCCACTGTCCAGTCTGATTCTGTGGCCTAAACATATCTGGAGGAGACCACTAGGGAAAGGCTCAGATGAGAAGCTTGTTGTGTCCTCAAAGTCAGTTAGTGCACTTCATCATTCAGAAAGGGTGTCCATATCGATTCTTTTGCAGATGGAAAATGTCAGACATGCAGATCTCAAAAGGCACAATCGGGACATAGTGGAAAATTCATGCTGCTCTACCAAGAGTCAGTTCTTAGAGCCACATAGTCATACACTGCTCCAAGGTACACCAACCTAGGCTCTTGCCCCTGCTAGTATAATCGGCATCCCCACAGTTCATGAGTTTGGGTAGCTGTAGCCACTCACAAATTAATATGGGAATCACACCACTCTGTGCTGGATCAGGAAGAAAACTTGGAGATCCATTTATCAGTCTACATAGTCCAAAATGATTGCCAGTAGCTGTCCCCTCACATTATGGCACAGGGATCCCTCATAACCAGAGAGTCTGCAGCATGGAAAGGGAAATGAGCATCTGAGCAGGTTCTCCCCTTAAAAGATGGCAACCAGAGAAAACAAAAGTTACTCACAACCTCCACAGAGTACAGAAGTCCAAACTACATTCCAGTAAACAGGCATCGAGCTGCAGAAACCTCATCCGCTGCACCTTCTGGCCTTTCAACATTCTTTAAACAAGTCTGGCAGGGCCACCTTCAGATCAGCGAGGGCTTTTTCTGGTGAGTCAAACGTCATCCAGGTATCCTTCACCCACACTTGGAAATGGGCTGGGTATCCCATCTGAAATTTAATGCCTGCTGCTATTACCTTCATAACAATGGGGTGGAAGGCTGCATACCGCTGCCAGACAGAACCTGGGAGGTCTTGTACTATTCTCAGATACTTCCATTCCCAAGTGACCTCCTGTAGCTCTTTAATTTTTGTTGAGAAGTGCTTCTGCTCCAGGAAGTTGAAAAATCTAAAGATGAATGACTGGGGTGGGGAGCCTACTGGTGGCATAGAGCACAGAGCATGATGTGCTCACTCGCTTAAATAATTGACCACGTAGGGCGAGGGACTGGTCAGTTTTTGTTCCAGTTTCTGAGCAAATTTAAGAGGGTCAGAGCCTTCTTCCATTTAAGGGAGACTGATAACCACAGTGTTGTTCCACCGGCTCTGACCCTCTAAAGTCCTCAATCTTAGCCTTCAATCGAGTGTTTTTCTGCCGTAGGGCCACCAATTCAGGCTTAGTACATTCAGTCCATTTCTCCAGCAAAGAGATATGAGCTTCATTGTCTCCCATGCATTTCTGCAGATACTCCAGGGAGACTGTGATGGCCTTTAAATCCTTTGTGAAAGACTGCAGTTCCTCACAAAAAGGGAAAAACTCAGAAAGAAAGTATTCCTCAGTTAGGTGAGCTCAAGGGTGCCGGAAGATGGTGAAAGCTGAGGGGGTTGAGAATCAAAACAGCACTTATGAGGGTACAAAGGGCACTTTTTCTATACTCGTTTTTGCCATACAGAAATAAAAAGTGGAGTGGCTATTGCCTCTTTCACCCCCCAGTTCTGGCACTTATGGGCGCTTGCCCTGATGTTGCAGTAGTCATGCGACCAGTTTCTGCAGGCTGGATGTTGGCATGTTTAGAACCTTTGTTGGGAATGGATGGCGGGGTGTGCTGCGGGAGAGTAGTTTTCATCTTGGCTTCCATTATCCATTGCTGCCACTCCAGTTTGCACCTCAATAAGCTCAAGAACTTTGGCTGAAGGTAGGTGGATAGCAAAGTTCACTTAAATGTTAGAAAAAACAGAGTTTTATCAGGGGAAAGCAGGAGCTCTTAGGAGAAGCTGCTACCCGGTAGTCTGCATCACGTGACTCCCCAAGATCTAACTTTAACATTTCTGAATTAGAAAAAAACAGCATGCTGGAAATAATAATGTTATAATTGTTATAATTCATCAACAAGACAAACTGACATTAGCAAGCAGAAAGCAAAGGGGAAAAATGTAGAATAAAAGAGGAAGAGAAGACGAGGAAGGGGAGGAAGAGGGATTGGGTTGTGTTTTTTAGGGCAGAAGATAATACTTAAAATATTTAGCTGCTCTTCATAAAGGAAGGGATTGCAAAGGGGGGTGAATTGCACCTGCCACTAAATACCCTAAAATGAAATTTTATATTTTGAATGTACAGTGTAACAACACTCTAAGTAATGAATATGACCAAAAGGAACCAAATGATTCTGGAGCCCAGAAAGGAAAAAAGAGGGCGGGGGGAGAATGAAGGGGGAGAAAAGGGGGGATGGGGATGGGGAAAGTAAAAATGACAAAAAGGGAAGCGGGAGAGATCAAAAAGAAACATAGAATTTGACAGCAGATAAGGACCACTTGGCCCACCTAGTCTGCCCATTTCTCTACCTGATGGATAAGCTGCAGATGCTAGTTAACCAACAGCTTATGTCCTCCTACCCCCCACTAGAATTGCTTTATGTCTGTCCCATGCATTCTTGAATTCTCCCACTGTTCTTGACTCCACAACCTCCTCAGTAAGGTTGTTCCATGCATCCACAACCCTCTCCATGAAAATATATTTTCTATCATTACCTCTGAGCCGTCCCCCCTCTATCTTCAAATTGTGCTCCCTTGTTCTTGCAGATCTCTTTTTCTGAACGATGCTACCCTCTTGGACTTTGTTAATTCCCTTGTGGTACTTGGAATTTCTATCATGCCTCCCCTTTCCTTGAGGGTATACATATTAAGCTGCTTTAGTCTCTCTTCATATGTCTTCTGGTGCAGACCCTGCACCATTTTGGTTGCCCTCCTCTGAACAGCCTCCACTCTGTCTATGTCTCTGTGGAGATGGGGTCTCCAAAACTGTACACAGTACTCCAGATGGAGTCTCACCAACTGTCTGTGCAGAGCGATAACAACTTCCTGTTTTCTACTGTTGATGCCTCTCCCTATGTATCCCAGTATCCCCCAGCCCTCCTTATTGCCTTCTCACATTGCTCGCCCACCTTAAGGTCATCTGATATAATTATAGAAAAAGGAGTAAAGAAAAATTTAAAAGAGGAAAAGCACAAAAGCTGGATGCTACTTTAA
Organism: Neoceratodus forsteri; assembly: GCA_016271365.2. Taxonomy (NCBI): domain Eukaryota; kingdom Metazoa; phylum Chordata; order Ceratodontiformes; family Ceratodontidae; genus Neoceratodus; species Neoceratodus forsteri. Next base: position 1,114,622,503 of record CM057453.1, on the reverse strand, counting down.
TTTATCAAAAAGGGATAATATCCAGGTCATCATTCAGACCATAAGGGATCAAGGCCTTAAGTAAATAAACCCATTTAGATTCACATCTAGGCAGTTTTCCAATTCTGTCCCCTACTCTGAGATTAGCTTTGACATGATCAGTTCCCATGCATTCAAAATCGGCAGTGCTCACATTATGATAAGTTGCAAAATGCACACCTATAGGGGTATTTGATTCTGGTCTCTTAATAGCATGAATGTGCTCTTGCATTCATTCCTTGAAGCTATGTTTAGTTCTCCCTACATAAATTAATGGACAGGTACATTTTACAACATACACTACATAATATGTAGAACAGTTGATGAATTCAATGATCTTGACATGCCTTTTTGTCTGAGGATGTAAAAATATATTTCCCTAAATACAATACTGACAAAGATTACAGTGTCCACATTTGAAACATCCCACTGGTTTCAGTGGCATCCAATTTGGTCTAAGGTAAGTGGGTTCTTTTTCATAATGACTATGTATCATAAAGTCCCCTAAATGTTTTCCTCTTTTGCAAGAGATTCTTGGTGTCTGTCTCACTGATTTATTTACTTAAGTGCCTGATCCCTAATGGTCTGAATGACAACCTGGATATCAATCCCTTGAACCTGGATATCATCCCCATTTTATAAATTAAAGTAGCTTCCAGCTTCTGGGCTTTTCCTCGTTTTAATTTTTATTTTCTCCTTTTCCCTTTCTGTCATTTCTATTTTCCTTTTTCTTCCCTTCTTTCTCCTCCCTCCCCTTTTCCCACCCTTGTTTTTCTTTTCTGGGCCCCAGAACCATTTTGGTTCCTTTTGATCATATTCATTACTTGGGAGGTGTTGTTTACATCGTTTGCACTTCATTCAAAATTAAAAATTTAGTTTTGAGGTATTTAGTGGCTGGGGGCAATTCATCCCCCTCTTTTTGCAACCCAATCCTTTATGAAGGGCGGTCAAATATTTTAAGTGTTGTCTCCTGCCCTAAAAAAACAACCCCAACCCTTTCCCTCATCCTCTCTTCCTCTTTTATTCTTTTCCCCCTTTACTTTCTGATTACTGCCAGTTTGTCTTGTTGATGAATTATAACAATTCTAACATTGTTATTTCCAGCTTGCTGTTTTTGTCTTATTCAAAAATGTTAAAGTTAGAGCTTTTACCTGAGTGATTAATGTTTATATACTTTTTTTGAAATGTTGTGCCTTACTAATGTACTTTTTGTGCACTGTGTAATGATTTATGATTTTCTATGGTGTGTGTCACTTTAAATCTATTTGGTATAAATATTGTAAGAGTGCACCTCTGGCAACAACCCCTGATAAAGGGTCATGAATAGACCTGAAGTGCTGGGGTTAGTGCCGTGGACTCAGGCACTTTTTTCTGCATCACACCTTTGGCTTTATTTTTGTTATTTTATTTTGAGTGTTGCCAATTCTGCTTGTTTTCTATCACATACCCTGTTCACATGCAGGGTTAGAATCAATTACAAAGTAATCAGTTACTTTGTAATTTATTCCAACCCTGCCTGTAAACGGTGCTTTGATTCAACTGAGATTGATCTCAGGATTGATCCAAGTGCACCGAACGAGTGTATTGATTGCCTGGACATCGGTTCCGAAAATATATGTAGATGCGATTGGAGCTGGAACTGATCCAGTGCACATGCTCAGTAAACTTGTACCCAATTTACATGCAGTGTAAACTTAATTACATGGTAATCAATTACCTTTTGAATATTACCCTGGCTGAAAACTCATTCTCTTCTGGGTGCATCGATTGCTGCCCTTCATGTAAATGCAAACAGGGTTGGTGATCAATTATCTGAAACTGAAGACAAGGTTATCAATCACCAACTTATGTAAACCTAGTGAAAGAGGCAGCAATGCCATCACTATTGTGTGCTACACAGATGTTGGCTTTGAAAGTAGATGATGGCAGCAGATAACACTCACAAAAAAAAACTATATTAAAGGTACAAATGTCATATTCACAAATATTTTTACAATATGTATGCATATGGGACATGAAGATAAACACACAGACACATGTCAACTATATGATTTTATTCATTTCACCTTTAAGCTGTGTGTGATGCCAAATGCTATGCAGTGCAGTGCGGGTATTTCTAATGAAGCACTAGTTGGGTATCAATCTGCTTCAGGGTGGATGAGTGAAATATTAACCTCTCAAGGGGGAGGCACATCATGTCTCCATGGTGGGATGGTTGTATAAGTGATGATCATAGAAAAGTATCCTCAGTAACCTGGTATACCGATCAGTACCACTCCGTGCCAAGCGGTAAAGAGGTGGTGCCACATTACTGTGGTGTTGCATGCCGAATTGTAGTAGTTTTTGAATTGCTATTCCACAGTTAATCACAGGATGGCTACAAGAGCCATCACAACAATACTGTGCCTGAAGCTTAAATACATTTTCTTCCCAAAATTTATCAGCAAATGGTGTGGGGTTTTGAGCCGCAGTTTAGCGTGTTTGTATGTTTCGTGGTTGTATTGCTGCCTTCCAATTTTTTTTAATTAATTACTTCATTCATTTTTGTTTGGCTGTCCATTGTGTTTCTTCTATCTGGAACTGTCACTTTGACCTATTTCTTTTTTGCCTTTCTAGTTTACTGTATGTATCACAAGTAGCAGATCGGGGGGGGGGAGTTTATATGTAAGGTGGGTTACAGTGAGACTTACTGCCTTAAGTGCAGGGAGTGATGTGGTAGTGATTTCTGTTTTTATTCATTATAGTGAAGCATAAGAAAGCATAACACTTCTGCAGACAAAATATGCTGAGCTGTCTGCTTAATTGCATTCCTAGTTAAGACACCTTTGTATAGAGTACACCGGTGATTGCCTAAAGCACATGTAGAAGCTCCAGTTGCTGGCTCAGTAGTACTTACAGCAGTATTACTGAAACTTGGTGGATATGGAATGACACAAATACCTGTAGTTGTTATACTAAATCTGCTTACAAAAGTCCTCGCATACCAATTTATTATTATAGCCCTATGGGATTATTATAACCTGCTCAATTTGCCTAGGAAAAACAGACCTTTAATCTTCTCCAAGTACCTGGACATAAAGAGGGCAGTGTATTTTATTTATCATTGCCAACACGTCTCTTTCAATTCCATTCGAAAGTTGTATCTGGATAGATGTCCAGTGAGTAGTATCAAGGCTACTGATTTTCCCTGACAGTTGGTGATGGTCCTTTTTTTCATTTTTGGTACCTTTGATTGAGAGACCCCCCATCCAAAATGTGTATGTTACACTGTGCTGCATAATCTTTAATGCAAAGCAAAGCAAATGTATTTATGAAATGCTGTTCCAACAAGATCATAGCATGTTACAAGAAACTCATAAAATCGTAAAACATCCATTTCAACAGAATAAAAACATTTAAGACATGTTATAAAACAACAGGACTAAGAATCAGAAAAGGCCAGTTCATATAAATAGGTTTTTAAGGAAGATTTGAAGGCCTCAACGGACAGGCACTCTCTATCTCAGCGAGGTTGAGAATTCCACAGGGTGAGGGCTGCAAAAGCGAACAATCTAGCACCTGATGTTGTCAAATGGACCCTGGGAATATCTAGCAATCCCCCATAGGTGGATCAATGAGAATGAAGGGGCAGTGGGGACAAAGGAGATCTTGCAGATACCACAGTCCCAGTCCATGTAGGGCCCTATAGGTTATAGGTAATGAGGTGTATAATACCAGACATTACATTATATTGATGGTTCCATGACTCCCTGTCTACCTATCCCCCTAGCCTGGTGTAAAATTGTCTTTTCTTATAATAACTTAAAATCAGATACAGCATTCAGCATGTGCTGTACTGTACTGTACTGTACATAACCAGTGCTTATTATCATGCACTTATTATTACCATGCATAATCAGTGAGTATTGTGCGTAAATATTTTTTAGGAGGCAATAAATATTTTGGCATGAATGCTCCTTTTCAGAACGGTTGCAGTAATATATTGTCAAATAATGCTGGTTGTGATGCTGGGCCATCTGACATACAGTACAGTTATGAGGCTGCCACAGCTGGGCTATGCATGCAACACAAAATTATTAAATAAAATAAAAAGATAACAACCATTCATATCTCTATAATCATTAGAATGAGTTTTCAACTTTATGAGTCTGATGTTATTTATGAACGACCACCTGGGGGAGAGAAAGAGTTGGCTGCCTATGGTTACTAGAGAGCTGCAAGTTAAATTGTTTTAAGAAAGGGTTTCAGAAGGATAAACCCTTACACATATTATTAAAAGGAAACAGAGCCCTGCAAACAGAACAAAAGAGATCCCCTGTGTTTGGTATATGATCAGAATACTGAGTTCAGTGATGACTGGATTAAATCTTGTAAATAAGAGTGGTCGCTGCTGATCAAGATATACAGTATGAATGGAATGGAGTTTTAGTAAATCAGGGCTGAGATTGAAGTGAGGAAGTCAGTTCACAGATATAAAGGAGGTACAGAGGTTTGAACTGTACCCATAAAAAGAAGATATAAAAAAAATCATAAATGAGCTTTGCATACATTAGCACTTTATCTTTGCATCACTTTGCACTTTTATTTGCACTAAGCACTTTATGCATGTTTTTATAACAGCTGTTTCTGCTCAGGATGCCTTTCCTGGTAAAACTTTTAATTAAATAAATAAAAGAGCAATAAATAAATGACTGGGGTGATTAGGACAAAATCACAAATGAGCATTGCACCTATTAGCACTTTACCTTTGCATCACTTTGCAATTTTTGTACTCAGCACTTTATACATGGTATTGTTATAGCTATTTTTGCTCAGTATGCATTTCCTGTCAAAACTTTTAAATAATAAAGTGTTTCTAGTAAAATATTTCAATAAATAAATTCAAAATTAAAAAATACATTTCTGGGGTTGCCAGAATTAGGACACAGCAGGTTCAACAGTGACATTGACTTTCTTCTGGATACGAGTGCTGCCTTTTATGCCTTCATTGCTCTCACTGCTAGCACCCCCCCATGTCATGTCATGCAATGCCACGTCAAGTAACAAGAAGACAGCAGTTATTTCTGATCTTGTGGGGTCATCAGACATGTCTTGCATCACTGAGACCTGGCTGGATCAAAATGCTGGCACTGTTTTGGAATCAGCAATTCCATCCAGGTTCTTGGTGATAAACCACCTGAGAATGGATCATAGGGATGGATGTGTAGCAATATGTTTTAAATTAGAATTGGACCTTGTAGATGTGCTAGTGGGGGAGACCACGTCCCTTGAGTGTATTGTGGGTTCAGATGTGGGCTGCAGGATTCTTCTCATTTACCATCCACCCAGGGGTAAGAAGCAATTCCTGCAGGAAGTTGCAGACTTTGTCATCGATATGGTTTTGAAGTCTCCCTGATGGATGGCATTGGGGGATTTCAGTGCCTGGGTCAATGATGAATTTTTGCAAATTTGGACGGGACTTCCTCTATCTTATGAACTCGTTGGGCTTTACACAGGTTATTACCTCTGTGACCCATAGACATGATCACTCATTGGACTTGGTCTTCCTACTGGGTATGGAGACCTCAGACCTGATGGTGGAACCAGTCAGCTGGTCAGGCCATTGCACTATGAGGTTCAATTTCCTGTCTCCAGCCTATAGGCCTACCCTACAGAGATGGTCCAGTACTGCCCTTTAAGAGGTTTGACTCCAGATGGCCTGGCAGCGGTGCTGGACCTATCGGATCTTCTGAGTGCAAGTATGGGTCCAGACAATCTGTTACTGACCTATAATAGGGCTGTGACCATGGCTCTGGATTCCATAGCTCCTGTCCGTGTTCACCCCCCCTCACTCTTCACCCTCGGTACTCTTGGTTCGATGGGATTTTACTTTATTAAGCTATTTGGTCCCCGTTGCCTCCTCTCACCAACTGGCGATGGGGACACATAGGTGTTTTTACATGTTTTCTCCACTAACCCCCTGAGGCCCTGGCACATGGCCGTGTGAGCATGTGGAGGCATGCTATGCACCCTGTGGTGCCAGCTCATCCCCTTCCACCTCCTATAATTGTTTGCCACTCCCTCTCCACCTCCACCACCCACTGAACCTCCACCTGCTGGGAGCAGAATCATGGGGTAATGGTGCCAACCTATCCTCACCACCCTCAGGAGAGGAGAACTGCCTATCAGCATGCTTGATCCTGCTCTACCATCCCCCCCTACGCTGGCACCCTGATGAACCGAGGTCGTTCCTGAACCTGGGTTGCCAGCATAGCATGAGGTGTGGCATCCAGTGCCTCAACCCTCAGTGCCACCCAGCTGGCAGGTTCAATGGGACTTTGAGGGAGCTGATGCTTGTGGGGTGAAGGATGGAATGGTGCTAGTGGAAATCGGGGCTACAGGTTGACAGACTTAGATTGATGGCCCATTATGTGGACTATTAATCAGCTATCTCCCATAAGAAGGCAGAGTTCCTGTCCAGGGAGATTGCTGCTGCAAAGAATTGACCGGTCCAGCTCTTCTGAACTGTTGACAGACTGTGCAGTCCAGTCTGTCTGCAGTCTCAGAGAGCATTGTCACAGGATAAATGTGACAAGTTTGTTCAATTCTTTGCAGATAAGGTGACCAACATCAAGTCCAGGATCTGTTCAGCTCACTCCAATGGGTGTGGCTGTGGTCAGTGAGAGGTTGCAGAACCTCAGTTTCTTTGGTCTGACCTTGACCGGTTGGAGATCGAGGATATCATGAAGATCATCAAGAGTATGTGGCTGATCTGCTGTAGTTTGGACCCAGGCCTGACCTGCCTCCTGGTGGAGTGCATTCATATTATTGTCCCTGTCCTAGCTGAGATAGTCTGGTGTTCATTAGAGACAGATGTGTTTCCTGACACCCTGCAGGAGGCAGTGGTGATTCCCCTCCTTAAGAAATATTCTCTTGACCCAGACTGTCTTGTGAATGACAGACCTGTCTCTAACCTTCCCTTTGTGGATAAGGCTATTGAGAAGGTGATTGCAATGGAGTTGGAGGATCGTCTTACTATCCACGATGTCTACAGTCTTCTCTAGTCAGGATTCTGGAAGATATATAGTACTGAGATGGCTCTAATTCGGGTACTCAGTTATTTCCTGATAGCGAGAGATCAGAAGAGCCATTATATCTTGGTTCTCCTTGATCTCTCTGCAGCGTTTGACACCATGGACCATGAGGTGTTATTGGAGCACCTCTGGCTAATCTGTGGACCATCTGGAACAGTCCTCAGATGGCTTAATTTTTTTCTCATGGGCAGATCGCAGAGACTGGTATCGGGCATTTATTCCTTGGACCCAGTCTCCCTGTCTTGTGGGGTGCCGCAGGGCTCCGTTTCATCACCCATGTTGTTTGCAGTGTATATGCTGCCATTGGGAGAAATTGTAAGATGGTATGGGCTGAGTTTTCGCTGCTATGCAGATGATACCCAGTTATACATGTCTTTTGTGCCTGATCATTATGGAGCTATCTCAGCTTTTAACACCTTTCTTGCTGAGATCCAGGACTGGATAAGTGCCAACTGGCTAAGGTTGAACCCTGACAAAACTGAGGTGTTAGTTGTGGACCTGGGTTGTTGGATAGAGAGGCCCTCATCAGGGAAGACATCTGAGCTATGGTTCGGTGGCAGGCAGCTAGTGAGCTCTGAATGGGTGCAAAATCTGGGCATTATTTTTGATGAGGGCCTGATGCTGAAATATCAGGTGTCATCCATCATCAAGACCTTATTTTATCATCTGAGGAATATTGCCAGAATTAAACATCTTGTTCCACCAGACAATCTTCCTACATTGGTTCACACCTTTGTGACCTCCCACCTTGACTACTGTAACTCCCTATACCTAGGGCTGCCGGGGGTGGATATCCACTACTTGCAGCTGGTGCAGAATGTGGCTGCCAGGTTTTTGACTGGCTTACCTCGATCATGCCATGTCACCCATGTGCTGCACTGACTGCCTATTCAGTGTCAGATCACCTTCAAGGTCAGTTTGCTGACCTATAAGGCCATACATGGACAGAGACCATGTGATCTGCAGGATCTTCTTTGTTCCCACTGCCCCTCCATCCACTCTGCTCTGCTGACGAGGGATTGCTAGAGGTTCTCCGGGTTCACTTACAGACCTCGGGTGCCCGAGCATTTGCGTTTGTGCCCCACCATGTGGAACTCCCTACCTCATCAGATATGAGAGTGCCTGACTGTGGAGAGTTTAAAATCTGCATTAAAAATGCACCTGTTCAGTTTTGCTTTTCCTGTGTATTGACTCTTTGAGATTTTAGCTCTGTATTTTAAGATTTGTCAATTTGTATTCCTGATTTTATATTTTGTTTTACAGGCACTTTGATACCCTGTGAAAATCACTTTTTTTTATAAATAAAGTGTGATTTGATGTTATACTGTATGTACACTATATGTTATGTATAGTTCCACAGACAGTATAATGTGCTACAGTAAACTCTAATAACAGCTTTATTAAAACAAACTGAAGTTTGTTCTATTAGCTGTCCTCTTCTTAAAAAAATGTCCATTGATGTTTGTTTAAGGTAATCTGTATAAAAGTAAAATGGACCCTCCCCCAATGTTCTGTTCCTTGTCCCCCGTCATTGAATAAATTGCCCTGGTAGTTTAGTACCTTCCCCCAATATTCTGATTACCATCTGTCCTGTTTATGAAACAGTATCCCTGGTAGTTTGTTGGCCCTCTCCCCTCCTCCAATGGTCACACTGCTGTCTTCTTTATAGAAAATGTCCATTGATTTTTGTTTAAGGTAATCTCTAAAAAAGGAAAACTGACCCTCCCCCGATGTTCTGATCCTTGTCCTTGTCATTGAATAAATTTCCCTGGTAGTCTTGTGGCTCTCCCCCGATGTTCTGATTGCTGTCTGTCCCATTATAAAACAATGTTCCTGGTAGTCTAGTGGCCATCTCTCCTTCTCCGATGTTCGCACTGCTATCCTCATCATAAAAAATATCCATCAATGTTTATTTAAGGAAACCTGTAAAAAAAGAAAACACTCCCTCACTGAACAGCTCCTCCCTCCAATCCAACCTCCCACTGTTGAGTGAGTCACTAAACCTGCCTGTACCTTGTCTTGCTCAGCTGTGAATTGTGAAAAAGCAGGATGACATTGATAATGGGATATTGCCTCTCAGCTGGACTATGGCGGGGAAGGTAAGGGAGAAAACAATAGCATTCAGGAAGTATAAGAAAACACAGAAGGAGCAGGACAAAGAATTGTACCAGTTAAAGCAAAAGGAAGCAGGTAAGGCAGTCAGAATAGCAAAGACCCAAACCTAGGAAAAGTTAGCCAACTTGGTTAAGAAGGGGGATAAAACCTTTTATAGGTACATTAGGGAGCAAAGAAAATTATCTAAGGATCAGTGGCAGGATTTTTAGGACAATAAATTAATAAAAAGGGAACTAGGAGAGCTTCAGTAGCAGACAAGTAGTGGAATAGCAGTATAATTGCAGTATAATGTGGGGAGTGGTGCAATGCAGTGACTGTGGGGCAGCCATATTTAGGTAGACCTTCTGGACACTGAGGTGCTGCCCTATCTGCATGCATCTCTCTGGACTGTGGGATGAGGTAGCCAGACTCAGAGCAGAAGTAAACTGGGTCAGGAGTACCATCACCCCTATCCAGAGACCACCCAGTCCAATGCAACTGCCTCAAAGGATGCCGAGAACGAGGAGCACTTGGATGACAGTGGGCTCAGAAAAGGTTAGAGCGGTCAGGCAGAGGCACATCCCAGATCCTATTCCACTCAAGAACTCATATGCCACACTGGCAAACGAGGACAACCAAATAGAGGTACCCAGAGAAGTGGAAGGAAAGGATGTGGAGGTTAGCCAAGGAGGTGACCTCAGCGGGGAAAGCAGTGGACCCCAGAGGAGGAGGAGGAACAGAATCCTGGTGGGGGACTCCATCATAAGAGGGATCCAGCTAGGAACACAGGAGGGGGAGGACAGGGAGGTGAGGTGCCTACCGGGTGCCACGGCATGGAGGGATGGAAGGAAGATCCTGGGGATCACTGGGAAGGCAAGATGGGAGGGTGAGCTGGATGTCATTCTCCACCTAGGTACTAATGACCTGGCAAATGGGGAGCCAAAGGAAGTTCAGGAAAAGTTTAGGAAATTGGGGAGGGGTCTCAAGCAAGTAGCTACTTCTGTCAGTTTCTCAAAAGTACTTCCTGCGAGAGGCAAGGGAGAGCATAGGAGTGCATGCACCAGGAACTTTAACTCATGGTTGAAGAACTGGTGCTGTGAGGAAGGGTTTGGATTCATTGGTGACTGGGGACTCACCTGGAGGGATGGAGGTTTGTTCAAGCCTGATGGCCTGTATCCATCCTGGAGGGGAATCCAAGCACTCAATGATGTTTAAATGCTACATTGACAAGCATTTAAATAGAAAGAGGTGGCAGGCCAGCAAGGAGGGTACCTACTTGCTCACCCCCACAGCTAGCAGTGGAACCAGTGAACCAGAGGAGTGGCTATCTCTGCAAAGCAGTGTGCAAAAGATGGAGATTAGTGCCCAAGAGGTGGATAGGCAGAAGGGCAAAATTCAGCAGAAGGGCAGACAGCAAGGAGAACCAGAGATAAAGGACAACCAAGGAAGGGCTGGGTAGAACAAGCGACGAAACAGTCTACGGAGGTCAAATCATGGAAAGCCATGTGCAAATGCCAGGAGCCTTAGCAACAAGATGGAAGATCTGAGGCTGTCATGGTGCAGTCAGACCTGGACATTGTGGCCATCACTGAAACCTGGTGTAATGATAACCATGACTGGGAGATGACCATACCTGGCTACAACATAGTCAGAAGAGACAGAGCAGGCAGGAAGGAGGAGTGGCACTGTATGTGAAAATTACATAAGGGCCACAGAGATCCAGGAAGAACAAAATGGGGAGAGATACTGTGGGTTAAGCTGGAAAGGAAAATGGGGACAGCCATCCACACAGGTGTGGTCTATAGACCACCAGCCCAGGAGGAAGAAACAGATAGGGAGCTGATGCTAGCCATCCAAAGGATGGCAGACAAGGGTGAGGTAGTACTAGTTGGAGACTTCAATATTCCAGATGTGGACTGGAGCATCCCAGCAGCAGTATCAACTAGGAACAGATTTATCCTGGACTCCCTTCAGGGTGCCTTCCTCAAGCAACTGGTCATGGAACCAACTCAGCAGAAGGCAATACTGGACCTTGTGCTCACAAACAGGGACAGTGTGATGGGGTAACAGTGGAGGAGCACCTGGGGAACAGTGACCCCAGTCATTGTGGTTTGAAATCACAGAAAGAGCAGAACCAAACCACAAAAACATGTATCCTGGATTTTAGGGGGCAGACTTTGAGAAAATGGGGAGATACTTGAAAGAGGCATTAAGGGGAATGGGACAGGAATCAGGGGTTGAGGAACAGTGGGCAGTGTTTAAAATGGGGATTACAAGAACAACAGAATTATGCATTAAAGCAGGTTAGCAAGAGAAAAAGGAAGAGGAGACCATTATGGTTTTCCAAAGAGGTAGCAAAGAAAGTGAAAGCCAAAAAGATTTCATTCAGGCAATACTAAAAGACACAGGCAGAAGGGGATAGGGAGAAGTACCAGGAGAAGCAAAGAGAGGCAGGGAGGTCAGTAAGGGAAGCCAAAGCTCAGACAGAAGAACACATTACAAAATCAGTGGGTAGAGGGGACAAAACCTTTTACAGGTACATAAGTGAAAAAAGAAAGACAAAGGGAGGGATAATGAGACTGAAGGGGGAGGATGGGGGCCGTGTAGAGGATGACAACAGTAAAGCTGACATATTGAACAGGTATTTCTGCTCAGTCTTTACTGAGGAAGAGGAGGGTAATGGGTCTGAAGGGAGTACAAGGGGTGAGAATGGTGCAGAAATGGACACAAGTCCCTTTACATGAGAAAGGGTCCTGAAGGAACTGGAAGTAATAAGTTGATAAAGCAATGGAGCCAGATGGGGTGCACCCCAGGGTCCTTAAAGAACTAAGAGAGGTGGTGGCTGTACCTCTGGCTATCCTGTTTAGCCGATCACTGGAAACAGGGGAGGTACCCAAAGACTGGAGGACAGCAGATGTAGTCCCCTTATACAAAAGTGGGAACAAAGAGGAAGCAGGGAACTACAGACCAGTCAGACTCACCTCGGTAGTGGGAAGATCATGGGCCACTACTGAAGGAGAGATTGGTGGAACATCTGGTTGTCAATGGACTACAGGACCCAAGGCAGCATGGTTTCACCAGGGGAGGTCATGTCAGACCAACCTCGTTGAATTTTTTGACTGGGTGATAGGGAGGTGGCTCAGGGGAGGGCAGTGGGCATGGCCTATCTGGACTTCAGCAAGGCCTTTGACACTGTGCCACATAGAAGACTATTACACAAACTGTGGTATATGGGTGTTGGCAGGACAGTAGTGTGGTGGGTAGGTAACTGGCTGGGTGGCAAGACACTGAGGGTGGTGGTAAATGGCTGTCACTCCACAGAGGGAAGAGTGACCAGTGGGGTACCACAGGGATCAGTGCTGGGACTGGTCCTATTCAACATCTTCATCAGTGACATTGCGCAGGTCCTAGAAGGCAGAATTTCACTGTTTGCTGATGACACAAAGCTCTGTAACAGAGTAGACACACCAGAGGGTGTAGACAGAATGAGAAGGGACCTGCAGAAACTTGAAGAATGGTCAGGGATTTGGCAGTTGAAATTCAGTGCAAGGAAGTGCAAGATATTGCATATGGGGCACAAAAACCCTGGCACAATATATCAGTTGGGGGTGAGGATATAGCATGCACCAAGCAGGAAAGGGATCTTGGGGTTATCATCTCTGATGACCTCAAGGTAGGGTAACAGTGTGACAAGGCAGCAGGTAAAGCAAATAGGATGCTGGGATGTATAGGCAGGGGCATCACCAGCAGGAAAAGGGAGGTCATAATTCTGCTATACAAGACACTAGTGAGGCCCTCCTGGAGTACAGTGTACAGTTCTGGAGACCATACCTACGTAAGGACATAGACAGGGTAGAGAAGGTTCAGAGGAGGGCAACAAAGATGGTGCATGGATTGCATCACAAGTCCTATGAAGACAGGTTGAAGGAACTGAACATGTACTCCCTGGAGGAGAGGAGGGAGAGAGGGGATATGATAGAGACATACAAGTATCTTACAGGGAGGAACAGGATGCAGGAATACACTATTTTTAAGCGAAAAAGATGTTCCAGGACTAGAGGGCATGGGATGAAGTTGGAGGGAGGACGATTCAGAGGAAACATGAGGAAGAATTTCTTCACAGAACAGGTGGTGGAAAAGTGGAACACCCTGCCAGAGGAAGTGATGGGGGCTGAAACAATCACGGGATTTAAGAATGCATGGTATAGACATAAAGGAATTCTGGAGGTCAGGGATAAGGGGCAACAGACTTCTAGGAAAACATAAACTGAACTTACAAGCTCAACTGGGCAGACTGGATGGGCCATAGGCCCTTATCTGCCGACACTGTCTATGTATCTATGTAAGACTATGGCAGGGATACTGAGGCTGAACAAAGAGGAAGGTGGTTGGGCAGACAGCAACAGTGAAAAAGCAGGGATACTGAACAAATACTTCTGCTTAGTATTTACAATGGAAAAGCAGTGGGAAATACCTGATCCAGTCAATAGAAGCACTCTGAATAGGGGGGGTTGGTATTAGTCCTTTCACAGAAGAAAGGGTTCTGAAAGAACTCTTAAACTGAAGGTGGATAAAGCAATGGGGCCTGATGGGATTCACCCTAGAATTCTAAAAGAACTAAGGGAAGAACCAGTAACACCACTGACTACCCTTTTTAATAAATCATGGGAGGATGGTATGGTACCTGAGGACTGGAGGAGGGCGGATGTGATTCCCCTTCACAAAAGTGGGAGCAAGACAGAGGCAGAAAACTACAGACCTGTCAGTTTGACCTCAGTGGTAGGGAAAATGGTGGAATCACTTCTGAAGGAAAGAATTGTTGAGTACCTAGAGGCCAGTGGGCACAAGACCCAAGGCAGCATGGATTCACAGTGGGAAGGTCATGTCAGATGAATCTAATTGATTTCTTTGACTGGGTGACCAAAGCAGTAGACCAGGGAGGGCTGTGGACATGGCCGACCTAGACTTTAGCAAAGCATTTGACACAGTCCCGCACAAAAGATTAATAAACAAATTAGCCAGCCTGGGAGTGGGTCCCAGGGTGGTAGCCTGGGTAAAACACTGGTTGGACAACAGGACACAGTGGGTAATAGTAAATGGAGTCCACAGTGAAGAAAGAAGGGTTACTAGTGGGGTACCGCAGGGTTCAGTACTGGGGCCGGTCCTTTTTAATGTCTTTATAAGTGACATTGCAGAGGGACTGGACGGGAAAGTATGTCTCTTTGCAGATGAAACAAAAATCTGCAACAGGGTTGATATACAAGGTGGTGTGGAAAGGATGAAAAGGGACTTTGCAAGGTTGGAGGAATGATCAAATATATAGCAGTTTAGATTCAATGCAAAGAAGTGCAAAGTAATGCACCTGGGAAACAAAAACCCAGGAGATGAGTACAAAATTGGGGGTGAGATACTGACAACAACAAAAATGGAAAGGGACCTGGGGGTAGTCATATCAGATGACCTAAAGGTGGGCCAACAATGTGAGAAGGCAGTAAGGAGGGCTGGGGAGATGCTGGGATGCATGGGAGAGGCATCACCAGTAGAAAATAGATAGTTGTTGGTCCTCTGTACAGACAGTTGGTAAGACCACATCTGGAGTACTGTGTACAGTTCTGGAGACCCCATCTCCGCAAAGACATAGACAGGGTGGAGGCTGTCCAGAGGAGGGCAACCAAAATGATGCAGGGTCTGCATCAGAAGACATATGAAGAACGACTAAAGGAACTAAAGATGTATAGCCTCGAGTAAAGGAGGGAGAGGGGAGACATGATAGAAACTTTCAAATACCTCAAAGCAATCAACAAAGTTCAAGAGGGTAGCATCTTTCAGAAAAAGAGATATGCAAAAACAAGGGGGCACAATTTGAAGATAGAGAGGGGGCGGCTCAGAGGTAATGTGAGGAAGTATTTCTTCACAGAGAGGCTTATGGATATATGGAATGGCCTTCCTGAGGAGGTCGTAGAGTCAAAAATAGTGGGGGAATTCAAGAATGCATGGGACAGACATAAGGCAATTCTAGTGGGGGGTTAGGAGGAAGTAGGCTGTTGGTTAACTAGGATCTGCAGCTTATCCGTTAGGTAGGGAAATGGGCAGACTAGGTGGGCCAAGCGGTCCTTATCTGCCATCAAATTCTATGTTTCTATGTTTCTTACACCCATTAGAACAAATTCTGCCACCCAAATCTGATGTGAATTCCGGGGTTACATTTAGATTTAATAATTGGTAGGATTCCCAAAGACCTTTATTATCCTACATTTATAACACCATGCAGTAGTATTTTTTTCATGTGGAGGAAAGAGACAGCTTGAGCTGGTCATGCTGTGTTCAACTAGTTAAGGACCCACAGTAGACAAATAGTATCATTTTTAAGCACACAGATCTTTGGATTAGAAAATAGGAGTAGTGGGTTTTGACCCCAGACTGATGTTGCTCATTTCTATGGGGCAGAAAATGCCCTGCTTGACAGAGCTGTACTGCGTAGTCAAGGTGCTACCATTGAAAATAAACTCTTGAACATGATTAGTTGCTTCTAAGTTCTGTTTGGCTCAGTATCTTGGAAACATAGAAACAAAGAAATTGTTGGCAGATAAGGACTGCTAGGCTCATCCAGTCTGCTCATAGGCCCTATACATTGTATGTGGCCACTGACCCTATGTGATCAATGGCTTTTCATCACTCCTTCCCCTCTCAAGCTTCCCTTGTGTCTGTTCCAAGCATGCTTAAACTCGTCCACTGTGCTTGCCCCCACTACCTCCTGTGGCAGACCATACTAAGCATTAACTACCCTTTCTGTGTATAAAACCTTCCTCACATTACCTCTTAATCTACCCCCTTCCAATTTCATATCATGCCCCCTTGTTCTAGTACTTTTTCTACACTGGAAAAGGTCCTCCACCTGCACATTGTTTATGCCCTTGAGGTACTTGAAAGTTTCAGTCATGTCCCACTGCTGTCTCCTGTCCTCCAGTGAGTACATATTGAGGTCCCTTAGTCTCTCTTCCACATATTTTGTGTTGCAAGCCCTGCACCATGTTTATTGCCCTTCTCTGGATAATCTCCACCTTATCTATGTCCTCATGCAGGTGTGGCCTCCAGAAATGCATGCAGTACTTCAGATGAGGTGGAGCAGTCAGCAGGCACTTACTGTACATGCCTAAGTAACACATGAAAGCAAATTATAAACACCAGTCATGGCTTAGTGGAAGCAGCAGTGACAGGGAAATATCTTAAGGAGAAATGCCTCCTTGTATGAAATACTTTTTCCTAGAAAGTTTGGTATATCTTTTTTGACTAATCTAGAGTTTTCTCATAGAGCAATTAGTGTTGTAGTACCTTCTAACTTAATCTAATTTCTACATACTCATACTGTATGCACTGACTCACTCTGACACTGGAAGCAAGCCACTGGATTGTGGGACTAGGGCTGCACATCTCTGCACCTAAGTTCAAGTCTCACCACACCCAATCATGGACTCATTTTTGGTCATGGAGCTACACACATGTTAAGAGGTACGGGTTTAGGCTGAGCAACTAGGTAGCTCGGATTGAGTCTCACATTATGTCCAGATGCCAGTCACAGCTCGGGGACTACTATAGGTTGAACACCTATATACCCAGGTTTGAGTCCCACCACTGAAATGAATGGAATTACTTTATGATAGAAGCCAGACAATGTGTAGATGGTAGAGGCATGAGCTGAGTTACTGTTCACCCAGGTTTGAGTCCTTCTGTTGTCATGTGGAGGACTCAATTTGTGACAAAAGTCAGGGAAACAAAAAACATTGTATTACCACTGCTGATTTTCTTTGCAGCACTTTGTACCAATGTTCCCTATGGCTAAGTGACACCATTGACTGTGATGATTTAAAAAGATTTCACAACATATGCAGATCATCAGGTGATACAAACAGTAGGTGCATTAATAAATGTTTGTAAAATCATCAGTAGGTTACAAACTAGCTCAAAAATACTTGGTGCTTCAATATTGCAACCACAACATATAAAGTCATTGGTGATATCACACCCCAACCCCCTCCTCTTCCAGCATTGCTGTACAGAAACCATGCTTGTTTGCCAAACAGCCACTCCCAGCTTAACTCCATAAAGTGTTACAAACATTGAGATGTGAATTTATTTATTGTAAACCATGGGGGCGGGGTGTGGAGGGGATACACTATGCTAGGATGCATGCCTCTGTAATTGGATTAGTGCCTTGACAAAAGGGATACACAAACTAGCAGCAAAGGCAAACCTCAGTTGTCATAGTGACTAATTGTTCTTACTTTCAAATGCATTACAGTTTGAATGGAGTCGATCAGGCTACTGCCCAAACAGGATCCCACAAACACCACAAAGGCTATAGAGACTTTACAAGTTCCCCTTACACCATACTTGTGTTATAAATGAGACTTACAAAGCACCATGCAACATATTTCTTCTGTAATCAGTCCATACCAGTTAGCATAAAGTTTGATAAAGGACAGCTGAGAAGAGTTAAAATTTCCTAGGTATAGTCAAGAAATGTTTTTTCTTCTTCACATTCTATTAAAATGTGTAGTTTATAATTCAGGTTTTTGATTTTGTTTCTGCAGTCCTGTACAATACCAGAAGTATCATTTGGCATTGTTTGACTATGGTGCATGATCCACCATAACAAGAAATTCCATTCCAAAGTTTTATCTGGGGATATGTCCACTTAGTAGTGTCAGGCTACTGATTTTCCCTGACAGCTGGTGATGGCTGTTTTTTTTTTGTTTTTGGTTCCCCTGTTTAAGAGACCCCCCCAATAAAAAAAATGTATATGTAACACTGTGCAGTGGACTCTGTAATGAGGTGTGCATATCTGACAATAACGTCATTGACTGTGCCCTGACTCCCTGCCTGTACTATTCCCCTAGCCAAATTTAAAAGTTTCTTTGATTTGAGAACAACAACATTAGACACAGGGTTCAGCATGCATTATAATTAACAATGAAAAGGTCATTGCAATATTTTCCATTGACATGGTTACAGTGTAACAAAAAAAATGCAAATGTAATTAACAATCAATTGTTCCGTGGTGTATTTAATGGGTAAGGATTCTTTCCTTTCACCACACTCCCTGACAAAGAATCTGTTTGACTCTAAATGTTGGGGCAAGTTTGCTGGTGAAGCTTCCTGTCTACCCAGAAAAATAAAACATATTTATATGAAATAATCCAGTGTATTTATTTATTTGCTTTTGGTAACCGGGTGAGTGCACTAGGCATAAGGATGCCTATTTTCAGGTACGACCCAGGAGGATACAAGTTGAAATAACAATTTACAACAACAATGTGGTACCATACATAACATGGGTGAATACAAAAGTGGAGTCAGAAATACAATAGTGATTCAAAGGAGTACATAGGAGTCAGAAACACAATAGTGGTGCTGTGAAGTACATAGTTAGAACAGGTCAATATTTAAACAGTACATTAGAATTTTTTAGAAAAAACAAAATGAGTGCAGGACAAACAGGGTTGTAAAGTACTGCTTGACTGTAAGTGCTGTTGCAAGCACTATACACCTGGAGAGAGTTAGAAGGGAGGAGTAGGAGGAGGGAAGAGAGTGAGAGGTTGCAAGATTGGGAGGGGGGAGGATGAGAACAGGAGGAAGAAGGGTAGAGGAATGAGGACTAGCATAGTGAGGATAGAGCTAGGGGAGATATAAAACTAAGGTGGCTGGAAGCATAGGCAGGGGTTTAATGCTTGTATGTGTTTATGGTGGAAGTTTTAAAACCCTCATGGGTAGATGCTGAGCATTATGGCTTGAGGATAGAGTTCAAAACGGGAGGGGCAGCTGAAGCAGCACATGCACCATTGCAGTTTACATCGATGGATATAGAGAGGAGCCTGTTCATTTGACCTGAGTCCGTACAAGGGAGCTTGCAAGTGTAGCAAGGAGGCAAGGGATTGGGGGAGGCCTGTTCTTGTTATACCATCGATGAGAGAGCCGTAGGACCAGAGTCAGTGAGCAGCAGGGCCAGGCCACTTTAGGTCAGCATAGAGCTGACAGTGGTGTTTTTATCTTGGTGATCTATTTTGGTAAACTTTTGGGTGTTGGGTTTCCTTGTGTTGACATGGTCTTCCAGAATTTCAGATTGGCATCCTGTACTTAATGCCAGTACTGCAGGTCTTGCAGTCTTCCTTGCACCTTTTCTGTACAGCAATTTATTAGCCATATTTTACTAAGTTGGCTGCTTGGATGGGAATATATAGATTTTTTTCTTGACCATTTTCACTCTGGGTTTCAAAAACATTAGTTCTTCTTTGCAATCTGTTTTTTTTTCTTTTCTTGAATTTGGGTATTTATTTATAAGAGGGGTACTAATCTGGGAAGCATCTGGTTCACAGCCTTCAGCCAGATATCCAAGCAAGACCCTAAATTTGGCTTCAACATTTCCCAAGTGGCAGATATCACTGTGGTTGCTACAAATTTTGCCCTAACATGTTGAGAAAGTGTACTTTCACCACCAGAAATGCTTAAAAAATTGAAATGTAGTTTTTTGAGAACTGTGATGCTGCCTATGGGGTGCACTTGGGTATTTGCAGCCTATGGGGTGCAATGTGTATTGTAATGCATTTCACAAGCCTCCAGTCTTGCATACTAAAAGCCTGCATGCATGGAGTGTGTTCCCAAAGCCTTAGTCTACAATGCACATGGTAACTTAGCAGACAAACCAACTAAAACAACAGCCTTTTTCAGTACTCATGATCATGATGTGTTAATCATCCAGAACTTACTCAGTGCAAAATCAGCACAAAGAGATAAATATGGGCATTTTCTAGCATACACATTAAAAAAAGCACAGACACTGAGCAGTTTCTGAGGGTAAGGGGGGATGAGGGGTGGGGCAGCTGCAATATAGGGGTGCTAGCTGTGCATTCAAGCAGACTTGATAGACCATGAGGTCTGTTTCTGCTGTCAAGGTTTGTAGGTTCTTATGTTCATAGATAATGCAATTTCATAGCAAAACTAATACTGGTAGATGATAAAGGCAACATAACTAAACAAGATCAAGAAATAGGATGCATTTTCATACAATACTACTAAGCAATATACCAGGATGAGATAAAAGAAGATAAACAGGAGATTGTAACTTACATTACATTCAGTCAATATTCCAAAATTAAAAGAAACATAAATCAGCTTATTACAACAAAAAATATAAAATATATCATTAAAAATCTACCAAAAGATAAATTATCAGGAATTGATTTGCTAATTAATTGGCTCCCTAAAACTATAGACCTATCACACTACTTAACATGGACTGAAAAAAAGACAGCAAACCTAATAGTAAAGAAAATGGAAAGAGTATTGCCGGAGGTCATCAGCTCCAGCCAAACGTGTTTTGTGCAAGGCTATACAATATTACAGGGTCTCAGAAACACACAGTCTGTGATAGAACTGAACAAAAATAATAGTTCAGAAGCAGTGGCCACAGTGCTGCATGCTTCAACAGCTTTTGATCAGCTCCAGTGGTCTTTTATGTTAAAATGTTTTATTATATGTGGGGTTTCTAAGAACATCTTTGAATATTATAGAGCTTTTTATAGTGCCCCAAAGGCTAATTACATCTATACAGAACCTCATCAGTGGGAATGAGCAAGAGTACAGTATACTGTAGTTTGTCTCTTGGATTTCTCTGTGGCTCATAGCCCCACACTCGCACCCCACCCTGGTCCACAGCACAGCCCCTTTGTCTATTGTCTGGTGTTCACTCCTCCAGTACTGCATTATATATTTTTTAGAAGTTATGCTCCAACATATAAGACATAATAAGTAATATATATTCATTTCTCTTTTCATGTTTATTTTCAAGGTTCCTTATGTAACCTGAGACAGTCACAGTCATATTTCAGCTTTATTAGTCCCTGGTAGTGCAGGGGTTCATCCCTCATTCTATGATTGCGTTCCCCGATTAAAAAAAAAATGAGTCCCTGTAGTCTAATGGTCCCTCTCCCTCCACCATTCTCCAATTGCCATCTTTTTTTTTTAATCATTGGTAGTCGAGTGGTCACTTTGCCTTCCCCTCACTGCTCAATCACTCCCCAAATATGATAATTAGAACAAGAGAAAACACTGAACATTGATGTGTTTAAAGTGTATTCTCTGGGTACAATATATAATAGAGGTTCACTAACACCAGTGAAGTACTTTAGAGTGAAGCTTAGCTGCTACCTCCTACAGTGGTTTATGTTCCTTTTTTTCTCTTAACTTCACTAGTGACTTATGGGATATGAAAGGGGTGATAACCTCCCCCCCTTGGATATCCACTAAATGACTGCTCTTGGATCAGGATGAAGTGCTGAACCAAGTCTGTTTTTGTTGAAGAGCAGCACGTTTATTTTCACAACTGCTTTCTCTTATAGACAACAGTGAGTTTTCAAGCGTGTGTCAGTGGCTGGCATTACATTTTATTTCATTCTCTGCTGTGACAGTCACATAAACGAGTGAGTTTGTAACTGCTTTCATGATGATGGCTTCTGAATGAGAGATAACACAATAAGAAATGTTTTAGTGCCTGTAACACATTGGCATTATCTCCCCAGTTTCTCATAACACAGCTAATCTTTATTTTGTGTCAATGCATCACCTGTGAACAAGATGATTAAAAAAAGGTTGTCTGGTTTGTGGGACAGTATGATATGACAAGAGATTAATTTACTGTTTCTGTTGTGCTCAGTAGGTAATTTTTCCACAAAATGAAAAGTAACCAGAAGGTACCCACAACTGCAAAGGCTCTCCAGTCTGGATGCAGCAGCACATTTATTTTTACAACTGCTTATAGTGATATGGGCAGCACATTTATTTTTACAACTGCTTATAGCGATGTGGGCAGCGCATTTATTTTTATAACTGCTTATAGCGATATGGGCAGCGCATTTATTTTTATAACCGATTATAGCGATATGGGCAGCGCATTTATTTTTACAACTGCTTATAGCGATATGGGCAGCGCATTTATTTTTACAATTGCAAGACTGCTGTTTTGATCCAGACTAGAAATCTTATGGTTATAAAAAATAAACATGCTGCTTAACATCGCTATAATCAGTTGTAAAAAAATGTGCTGTTTTGTTTTTATTTGGTGGTGGTAGTTAAGAATTTGAACCTGACTCTTTCTTCTTTTTGAAACTGTAATCAGTTTACCAGCATTTGTCTATGCCATGAGCGAGGCTGTCATAGGCACATTAAGGAATAATGGACGTGGGCTGCAGGGACACCAGCTGGAACATTGCAAGGAAGTCCAGTAAAATATAACTGCAAATAGCACCACCTGGTACATTTCAGAAGATGAAGACAGGGATTCATTTAATTGACCATATACCGCATTACCGCATACTGCAGTAGGGCTGTACCATATTAATCACTGGTAATAACATAACACTCAGTATAACACACCTACTGAGGTATACCAGGTTACCAAGGATACTTTTCTATGATCACCACTTATTATGATCATTATCCTCACTCAGATTCAGTTTCACTTCTCATACAGCCCCATTTTTGTTACATTGGATGTGCTTGTGCAAAGCCAACGTTTTGTGGTAGTACTGGATTTTGGGGGGTTATCACTGCCGAGCCCATAGCAGTTCACAAAACCAGGGGCTCAGCACTGTACACCAATGATTACTCAGTGTGGTTCTGACACAACTCACTGCTGGGTGGACTGAACAGTCATGCACTTCAAAGGACTGAAGTTGCTCCAATCAGAAAAGGATTTGTCTTTTCATTTGCATGAAGCCAGTCAGGAAGCAGTTGAGTGGCTTCCAACTTCACTAGCATGTCTGTAAAAAAATAAAACAGTCCATCACTGTCTGTTGCTAGCCCTCTGGTAACTGACCCCCCAAACCGACCATCCCTCTCAGCATCTGTCCCACCAATGTAGCACTGACACTGGGGGTGCCCATCCCCCAATGTCACTACATAATCCCCACCAAACCTAACGCTGACACTGGGGGGTGCCAAATACCCTAGTGTCCTTCGTCATATTTTTTTTTAATTCCTGCAACAAAGAAAAACGTTCATCGATGTCAGTTGCAGGAGCCTTGGGCTGTAAGTGTTTTCCTATCCCACCGACTCTCCCTTTCCACACTGCCCACCCATGAATGTTACAGTGACACTGGGGTGCCCAAGCCCTCAGTGTCATCACCTGAAAAATAAAACTGTCCCTTGCTGTTCTTTGTTTTTTTCCCCTGTAAAACAGAAGAATGTCCATCATTGTCCGTTGCACCATTAGCCCGCCTCCCATCCCCCTGCCAAGCCCTTACTTACCCAGTGGTGTTCCAATGCTGTAATCTTCTGTGAACCGTGCAGACACATCTTCACTCTTCAAAGACCAACCGTGAACTGAGAAAAAAAGGTATGCGCCCAGTTCAACTTAAACAAGCAGTCAACATTTGGCATTGGCAAATGCTTGTTTTCTCTGTCCTTGAGACGTATTCTATCCAAAGGTAGACTAGGACTAGCAGTACTTTTACTTCCTGAACATGATATAGAAACCATTGTGATCTATGGGTTAGAACACTGACTTAGGAAAATTTAGATCTCTCTCTTTCCAACCCTGATAGAGCTGAAACCTCACTGTGTTCCTTCAGCAAATCACTTTACCTCCAAGTGCTTCAGTGCACCCAGCTGTGAAAATGGACAGAAGTAAGCACCCCATTGGAAGCAAGATAGTGCATCTCTGCTTGTCTACCCTAGGTAAATACATTGGAAAATAAAAAAATAAAATATTATGATGGTGATGCAATGATAATAATAGTAGGACATTATGCAGTGTTTTAATTATGGCAGTATTATTTTCTTTATTTTTTAGGACTGTATTATCCTGGACAACCCCTTGCAGTGATGCAACATACCATTTACTGTATGCATTTTGCAGTTCTCTAAAGATGGAAGGATTGATGCACAGGGTCAGTGGCTTAGTAGATAGCATGTTTGTCTCTTTGTCTGGAAGATTAGAAAGTCACGGGTTTTAGTCCCACACAAGGTACTTGGGCTAATACCCATAACTGACACTGTAGTGCAGTACAAAAAGATGAGTGACATTAATGAGGTGTCATCCTTTGGATGAAACATAAGCCAATGCCCCTTCTGCCCATCTCTGGTCACTATTCAAGAAATCGTTAAACAACCCAGGTCTCATATCAAAGAAGAGCAAGGGAATTTTTATTGAGATCTGAATGAAATATGCTCACAACAGCAGGAATACATGAACAAGTCATTTACATACTTGTGGCAATAAAGAAAGTAATCAGAAAAAGGACAGGGAAACAGTCAATAGCAATCAACTTAAACCCACAGTAAAGCATCCCTATTTGAAGACACTTATGTTCCCCCCTCACTTGAGCTTATCAAAACAAATGTCCAAATAGTATGGTAAAAGTATGTGGTGAGGGTTACTGTACTGTAGATGCCTTAGTCCTTAGTCTCATTCACCATTTTTTCCTTCTCGTCTGGGGATGACAGAAACCAGCTTTTTCAGTATTAGACAAAAGGTCTCTATGTGATGACAACACTGAAGAGGCCACCAAAGATGCCCCAGAGTCTTCACCATCATCCATGTCACCCCATTGTAGAGTGACATGCTTATTTTCTAGGGGAAGCAGTTCTGTCATTGCCACTGTTTTGTTCCTTTTACCATTTTCCACTATCTGGAAGTGATCCATAGCAGGGTGGGAGGAGGAGGAGGAGAAGGAGGTATTAAACTTGTGATGCAATAGATTCCTTATTCACTGGGGGGGCTGAAGTTTGAGCAGCTGAAGTCATAGGAGACTCTTTTGAGGTGCAAGTGAGAGGGACACTAGTCGATTCAGTGAGGGTGGAATTATTTTGATCACAGTCCACATCAAGTGGACATGTAGTTAAGTCAATATTTTGGGTGTTACTAGGGGGTGGTACTGTAGCAGCAGGCTGTGCAAATGAAGTACAAGGCTTTGACTTTGCAGCTTTGTGGATATAAAAATCCTGCTCCATGTAATCAGAATTGGTGGTATTACTGGCTGCCCAGGGGCATGAATGGAAGCTTTGACCTTCCTCATCAGACAAGCTGCATCGGTGAGTGAAAGTGCAATGCAAACCTGAATGTCCAAGGTCACTACAAAGACTGCATTTAAGTAGCTCACATGCACTACTGAGATGCTGAAGGGAGCTACATCTGTAACAAGAGTTTGGCTGTCCTGGATAAAAAAGTATGCCTATATCTCTCCCCAGGAAGAAACAGCTGGACAAGTGCTATATACTTGAGTCCGTATGATGATGCATCACCCACAATTTCCAGTCCACAGTCTAGACACTTTCATTGTCCATAATGGGCTCTGGTGTGCCTTTATCACACATTGTTTTGCCAATCAGTAAATAATGTCAGTTACATTTACTCCTTCATTTTGGAAGAGAATGGTGACCACCTTGCAGGAGGATTTCATAGGAGGAATAGACAAGAAGAGAATCCAGAAGGAATTGCCCTTAAGCAAATGATACTGAGATCAAAAATGTTCCAATAAGGTTGCAGACTGAAAACTGGCATGAAACGTGCTGTCCCCTAAAACTTGAATCAGGGCATAGACATCTGAAGCAGCAACATTTAAGGACTGTTTAATCAGAATTTTCCCAACATAAGCCCTGTCAGGTGGTGTGTCCATGTCTTCTTTATGTCTGAGGTGGACTGCATTTCTAGGTTTAGTCAGAACCACTGGATGGTGAAAAAGGATAGCATAACTGGGGAAGGGGGTGTCAGTCTTTTTAAGAAATTTGAAGAGTCAGGTACTCTTGGAGTTTCTGCAAAACTAGTGGATGGTAGAGGATTTGTTGAAACTGCCTGCTCGACCTTGTCAGTGTTTATGACATCCAGATGCTCTGTAGATTTCTCAAAAGTGCAAGTTACCAAAGTTAGAAGTAGACTACAGTCATGTGGTGCTACTGACCCTACAGTAACTGGGTCTGTAACATCAGTAACAGAAATGGCAGGAGTACAAACAGTTGTACCTGTAATACTGGAGTCTGCCTTCCAGCTCCTGGTGCTCAGCATTGCTGCAGCATCTGGTGGCAGTGTCCTTTAATGTCTGGGCCACTCAGTGGCTAGATGTCATTTGGAATATTCGTCACAATTATGAAATCCATATAAAAAGGGTGAGATCACTTCTCTTGAAAAAATACAGAGGAGATTCACTAAAAATATTAAAGGACTCTCCAAATGTCCATATGAACTATGTTTAGAAAAGTAAAATTTGATGCCCTTATCTCTTAGGCGTCTTTGTGGAGATTTAATTTACATGTATGATATAATTAATGATCCTTACTTATTTTCTCAAATGCGTTTTGAGTTTAAAAAATATATATTTAATACTAGAGGTCACCCAATACAGATTAATAGGGCTAAGTTTGTTCATCTCTAGGAAAAAGTACTATACTCAAAGAATCATTAATCCTTGGAATAATCTACCATTAGAAGTTGTCACCAGTAATGACAAAAAACCCTTTAAAAATCATCTTGATAAATTTATATTAATAAACCAAACTTGGGATACTATAATTGAAAAGGTGCAGTTATGGGCCTCATATCCCCCTTTGCACCACATTACCTTAGAAACCTTAGCAGCTGTAGAGGAGTGACTTTTACTGTTGGAACCAGGTAAAGGAATTCCGGGTTCAGAATCCACTTGCCAGCATCAGATTATATCCTTCCATCTTTACTTAAGGCTCTGTCTGGAATCTGGGTTCATCCAGTATCTCAGATAGATGAGCATTATTGGTCTGCAGCATAGGAGAACTCCTAGACATGGCACCAAGAGTAGAGAAGAGAGCATCTTGCAGAAATTTCTTGCCAGGTAGGCTGGAAGGACTGCAAGATTGTCTTTTATATTTCTTTTCTTCAAGTTTTTCTCTCGCAAGAATTTTAATTCCTCTGCTGCCATCTTAGCAAGAAATCACCCTTTTTTTCTCCTAGAAGTCATTTTGGAATTTCTGTCAGCTGTCAGCAAGGCAGCATCCTGAAGTTCAGAAAATCAGTACCTGTGACTTGAATTGGAATGGGGTCTGGGGTAGAAATGAATTCCCTGGTCTCCAGTGTTCTAGAGCCTCTACCATCATTGTCCATCTTACCAGAATCCTTCATCTCTCCCACAAGAAGCTAACTACATCCCTTGCAGCAAGAGCAGGGGAATTTCCCTAGTGTCCTGGTCAATATTTCCCCTGTTAGTAAATCAGATCCCTGTAACACATGCACCTGGAAACTAATGGTCACAAAACAGCGTGCCTTTCCTGGTTACAAATTACAAACAAACAGGCTGGGGGGTGTCATGATTTACTGAAGGGTGCAAGGAGGCAACAGCTAGGCTGTAGTTCAGGATCCATAGGATCACAAACATTTTGCTGATGTGCCCATGACCAATAGACCACACTTCTGTGCTGCAGATAAAAGTTTCCAGCCTCAGCAAGAACCACTTACCTGCTCAGTTGTTTTCGGTTTTTGGCTTTGCATATTTTACACTGTATGCAGCTATTCCTGCTGTACTACACTAACCTGTTGACTGCTGCTGCCTTCCCTGGGATCCTCATGAAAACAGGATACTGCCCCTCAACAGGGTTTTCCTGGTTGGAGTAAATTCAAATAAATAAATAAGACAGCTTGTGTGTACTGGCAGTCTTAACCCCAGCATGTGTGCTTTGTGATCTCATGCCAGTTAGCTGAATTTGGGGGCAAGCTCAGTGACCTAGCTGGATGGGGTGAAGGTGGCAGGGTTCTACGGTCATGTGACACCCCCCCAGCCAGGGAATGCAAGCTGCAAGGTTGTCCAAATAGGCCCAGGCACTATGTAGTGAAGACAACTGTCCTCATTTACTCCTTACATATTCACTCTTCATCTTCACACATTCACTCTTTGTTGTTTCAGATCTCTTTGCTTCTTTATATCTGAAAGAACAAAGAGTGCATGTATGAAAAGTGAATATGTAAAGGGTGAATGAGGACGTTTGTCTTCACAATATGGTACCCAGGCCCACGTGAACAGCTCTGCAGCTTGCATTCCATGGCTGGTGGGGAATGTGCCAGACTCTGCACTTAATGTAGGCAAATGGATTCTTGCCATGGCACAGAGTCCTGTGTGAATAAGGATATGATTCCACTAGTCAAACCTAGTTAATCCAATCACGTTCATGTAGCATGTAATATGAAATGACAGACTTAATAGACAGTCATTAGTAAAAATCAGGTTATTTTAACTTTAATAAAAAGTGATCATCAGTATAGTTAAATATGTTTAATTTGTTTACTCCTATTAAAAAGGGAGTGCACAGCATTCTGCAACATTTTTTGTATTGTATGATCTACGGTACTTTATAACAGAACTATAATTTCAAAAAACTTGTAGGTGTAATAAGTTGATAGGCTATACATTACAGTACCTGTATTTAATTGCTACACATATAACCCTATGGTAAACAGCTCCCTGGTCTCTGTTGACTTGCTATGGGAAGGGTGGGCAGCACTGACTTTCAGGTGACTTGCTACGGGGAGATGGGCAGCAGACTTTCAGATTTCTTATTTTGGGATGGCAGGCTGCAGACTATCTGGTGACTTGCTTCGGGAAGGGTGGGCAGCATTGACTTTCAGGTGGCTTGCTATGGGGAGGGCATGCAGCAGACATTCAGATGGCTTGCTTCAGGGAGGGCAGGCAAGACATGGTCTCTGTTGACTTGCTTCGTGGAGGTAGGGCTGTACACTTTAATTCATCGCTGACCAAGGAATCAATGCTGTGGATATTCAGGGGGGTACACCACACAAAGGACATACAGGACAGACATAAGACCAACAGCACAACAATGTAAAGCATCTATCAATGTACAGCACTACACACCACAAAGAACAGACAGACAGACATAACACACACAACAAAACAACATGCTCAATTGTTTTCATTTGCATTTTCTTTTGTGATATATTCAGTGATGCCTTTTTGTTTCTAAGTCTCTACACACTGAGCAGAAATTAATTTTTTTATATACCATAAGCTGTCGATGTGCTTTCTGGTGTCTTCAGCTGGATGTTCCTCAAGATAGCCCAGCAGAGAGTTATGGTGAATGAAAGCTGTTGTTACACAAGGTCCCTGCATCCTAATTGGTACCCTCAGAGGTACACTGTAGACATCTAGCACTTAAGTATATGTTATACTAACATATAGGGCTAAGGGCATCTACCGTACAAGAGCAGATGTCAGGATATGAATGCATATTGTTGTAATACACTTTGCTTGCTAATACATATATTCTGCTATGTATTTTTCTGTGTATTTCTTACTTGTAAGATGCCAAGACACCTGTGTCCTTGGAATAATTATCATATGTAAGACAGCATTGCCACCTTTTGGTGATTTGTACTACTACACTGAGTTATGTAAGACTCTGTATAAGAACTCTTTTGTTCTCAAACTGATGACTTTACAGAATTGTATAATGTTATCTTGGACCGTGGAGCCACCTCTAATTTATCCAATAGGACTCATCTCTGTAACTAGAAATGTTTATGTCTTTCAGTAACCATAGTAATTATCATAGGTACATAATGTAATGCACAAGCCTTATGCAGCGGAGACCTGAGAGACCCCAAGAGACACAAGGAAACCTTGAGGTGTAGGGAACGCTTAGCACTGGCTCCTGGTTCATATTGGTAAGAACTGCTTAGGGCAACTGTGATTTATCCCTTTTGTAGTAATAAACTTGTTTATTACTCTAATGCAACGTGTCCATGATTACTTACATTCCCCAAATCGTCAAGAATCTGAAAATGAGGTTTAGACCTCCTAACACTGTGGATGCTGATACTGGTGTGTGGGAGTGGGGCATCTGACTGTGTGTCTTGTGAGTCCTGTAAATCCTTCTCTTCATCCACCCCCACAGTTGTTTTTTGAGCACACAATGTCCAGGATATCCTCACTGGTTAGTGGTGGTGTTGTCTCCAGTTCATCGCTCTTTCTGACTGGATATGCCGCCATAGTTTGCTAACAGAGGAGCACTATCTGTCAGAATAGGAGTAGGGATTTATCAGCATTTGACAGGTACTGGTAGTTATCTGTTAGTCATTAGCACCTCAGGCAACTCACCTGGACTAATGAGGCATTAATTAATGATCATTATTGCATCTGACTACTGCAGGCACTCACAGACTATGGAATCGGAGGATTCTTGTTTAATAAAGTAATTATATTGGCAGGTTTTCAGTGATAGTGCTGTGCCTTGCAGATAATGAGGTAAACGAATTAATGGGGCACAGATTAACCAGGTGTAACTGTATCCCAAAAAGAAAGGACATTCTTTACAAAAAGCTTTGGAATGCATCAATCAGGTTAACTTAATGCCACTAAAATAGGAAAATCTGGCATTAGGATTTCCGACCCTAACTTCCAACTCCCCCCCCAGCAGCATAAGGAAACAACATTATTAAATAAGTAATTTTTACTTTTAAAGCACTCCATCCCAGAGGCTCTGGGCAAAACACTAATAATAAATTATGAACAATATAAAATCAGCTAAAAGATACATAAAATTACATCAGTTTTAATAAATATCAGCAGTCTGGATATGCTTCCTAAAAATATATGCCTTTAGCCCCCCCCTTAAAAGTCTCCACCGACGGGGCCTCCCTCAAGGGTCTTGACAGAGAGTTCCACAATATTGGGCCAGCTGGAAAGTTGGCAAATCAGTGGTGGGGTCTTCCTTAGGGTTGTCAGTTATAATGCTTACCCTTCCCCCCTGCCCATGGCCTCCAGTCTGAAACACAATTTAGGCCCTGCATTAGGGTTTTGGTCTCCAGAATCTTTGCAAATCAGCAGTCGGGTCTTACTTGGGGTTCTCAGCTGTAAAGCTCACCACATTACCTGAACAATGTTACACATGATTTCCTTTCTTCATGCAGGGCCCACAGGGCCTTGTGCAAAGAAAGCTGCAGCAAATTGTATTGGCAACATGTAGCGAGACATACTTATCTATCTTTGAAGAGTGTATCACTGTGAAGCACTGGCTTGGAGCGTTATCTTGTGCTTCAGACTTGAGGTCATGGGCTGGGGTTGGGGTAAGCATTTGGTTTGACAACTCCAATGAAGACCCCACCACTGATTCACCAACACTCCAGAGACCTTACACCACTTATGTGGTTACCCTAATGTTCACCCCATTCCAAGACTAAGTATGCTAAGATGGGTACAGAATAAGAGAATGGGGTGAGCATTAGGGTTCAGAATGCCAAGGCACACCTCTCACACCTGTTTCTGCATGCAGGGTGGGGGTGGGGTATTAGGGTTGGAAGCTGAGGGAGGGGTGGGGTGTAGGGGTTGGGAATCTTAAGTTTCCTTCATGCCTGTTCCTGCAAGCACAGTGTGAGTGGGGTCTTAGGCTTGGGAACCCTAATGTCGTATTTCCCTACTTTTGAAATTTCAGCCCTAATGGTGCATTAACCGAGTTTCTTACAATGAATTTCCTTACTTTTTCAGAAAGATTATTTGTATCCTTATCCCTCCCTCCATAACTGTCTTTATGTCACAGTAGGAGCCCAGGGCTGTTCAGGCCCTGTGCTCCCATGCTCCTTCATGTTCTTTAATTTAGTGTGGCAGTGCAGCATCCTTCAGACCCTGTGCACCCATCTCTACATAGATAAAGATAGAAGGAGGGCAGTTCAGGGGCAATGTGAGGAAGTATTATTTCACAGAGAGGGTGGTGGATGCATGGAACAGCTTCCTAAGGAGTTTGTGGAGTGTAAAACTGTGGGAGAATTCAAGAATGCATGGGACAGACATAAGGCAATTCTTGTGGGGGGTAGGAAAAAATAGGCTGTTGGTAAACTAGAATCTGCAGCCTATCCTGTAGGTAGGGAAATGGGCAGAGTAGATGGGCCAAGTGGTCCTTATCTGCCATCAAAGTCTAAGTTTCTATGTTTCTATGTAGATATGTAGCCATCTTAGTACTCAAGCACATGTTGCCAGTAGACATAATTTTCAGATCCTAGTCCAAACATAATTCTATTCAACTAGAACACCATTGCATGCCACAGGAACAAACACACATTTTGGACAGGATTTGAAAAATGACAGCTGCGACATATATAAGCTTTGGTAATAAGAAGGCTATGTTGAAAATCTGGGGTCAAAATATTTAAGATTTCCACAGTTATGAGCATGCATACCAAAACTGCAATTAATGGGCATAACTTCATCATTTTTTGACCGCAAATTTTCAACATTGTCTTCTTATCATCCCACTTCATGAACCCCATAGGTAAAAATGATCAAATCCTTGGGAAAATGCCATTCTGCACCACAGGTGTGAAAACACATTTTGGGCAGGGTGTGAAAAATGGCAGGTGTACTGTTCATGAGGTAGTGGCTATATTGAAAATTTGGAGTGAAAATATTGAAAATGGCCAAAGTTACATGCATGAGTAGAAAAGGTTTAATGACCACAATGTATTTTGGCCATTTTTAAGAGTTTTTTCACCAAAATTTCAACATGGCCTTTTTGAGACCCCATCTCATGAACACTGCCACTATCATTTCATTCATTGGTCCTGAAAGGTGATTTTATGCAGCGACCATGCCATTCCATGCTACAGGTGCAAAAACACATTTCAAGTAGGATGTATAAAATGACAGCTGTACTGTTTATGAGGTGGTGCGAAAAAAATGGCAATGTTGAAAAGTTGGAGCAAAAATATTACAAATTGCTGAAGTTACGAGTGTGTGTAGAAAAACTTCAATGACTGTACATAACACAGGAGTTTTTTTGGTATTTTTGTACCAAATTTTCAACATGGGCTTTATGGGCCCTTTCCTTGTGAACACTGGTACTGTCATTTCATTACTCTGTCCCAAAAGGTGGTTTCATGCAATGACCATGAAATCACCTTACCAGACTGATTAACAAAATGTCAGTGACAGAGTTTATTAGGTGGGGTCCCAAGAAGCCCATGTTGAAAATTTGGTGAAAAAATATGTAAAAATGGCAGAGATATCAACATAAGTTGAAGAAGCCATTGACAGCCATTATATGGCACTTACCTTGATTTTTCAGTTTGCAGTGCAGCTTTGAAGAGTACAGACCTGTCCCGGCCCACAGAAGATGACAGCGGATGACCTCTGGTGGTAAGTATGGGGCAAGAGGGTAGTGGTGGTGTGGAGGGTGGTCAGTGGGAGGGTGGGGCTGGAGGAGTATGGCGTGGATGACGAGGGACCATTTTCTTGCTTTTAGGGCAAAAAAAAAAAGACATCACAGACTGTATTCTTTTTTTACAGGGTTTACTGTAAACATTTCAGGACACTGGGAGTTGGCTCCCCAGTGTCCCAGAGTACTGGGAGGGGGATACAGATTTGGGGATGCTGGGAGTGGACCCCTCAGTGTCCCAGAGTACCAGAAGGAGCATAAACATTTGCTGCTGGGGTGGGCAACATAAAGGGGTGGGGGAGTGCCACTAGAGACCAACAAAAATGGGGTGACCAAAACTTGACTTTACCGACAGTACTAGTTTCTGCTGCATCTGCAGGAGTCAAGAAAATCCCACCGTGACACTGCCTGCGAAAGCAAGATTCCCATGTGCCAAAGCAGCCTTGCTTTTGTGTGGGACACTTTAACTTTTTCCCATAGGAAATAATGTGAAAATAAAATGTCAATAACTTTTGAATGGATTAATATTTTTTTCACCAGACATTCAAAAGGCACATCTAGGACCCAAAGGCTTTCAACCCTTAAAATTTCAGAACAAAACAGAAAGCCCTTCTTTAGATATAAGTGCCAAAAAAAATGGAAAAAACTGGTAAATTCTGTATTTTTTAACACTTGGAATCTCTAGAACTGAACAACGGATTCACACAAAATTTGATACATCATGGGACTTTGCCCTAGAAATTACACATGTCAACTTTTGTGTAAATCTGTTGAACAGCTCCGAAGTTATTAAGGTTCAAAAATTCAGGTTTAACATAGAAGTTTACACTCAACCCTAATATATAGTACTGGCACTACTGCACCAGTATAATATATAGTTAAACCTTTTCTTATTACTTATGTTATATTGACAAGTCTAAAAATGAGCAACAGATTGTTTTTCATGCAGGACTGCCACTATTTAAGAGCACTTGCCATCTGCTGATAGATGGCGTAACCATGTAAGCATGTGTTTTGTGTGAGGCGGAGGTATTTGAACAGACAACTTGGGTGTGAACACATACTCGTAATGGAGTGTAAATGGTAAAAGCCTAATGAGCTGAAGGACAAGCTCATGTGAGAATGAGTCATTGTCAGGGTAAATTTTTTTATCTTACATCATGACTCACTACTGATGGGCAGTGTGTACTGTACGTGTTTGTTTTTATGAGGGGGATTTAGACAACTGTCATTTACTGATTTCTTATTCTGCTATGCTATGACATTATGAGTGAATGCAAACCTCGCTGACTACTTCAGGGTTTTAAATAATTGATTAGCATTTTTTTTCCTGGGACAATACTAACTGTACAGAAAGTATTTATATAGGTTTTCTAGAAGTGTTATGTTTGTCAAACACAATGAGGCAAGTGCTATGCATTTTTACAATGTTTTGGCACTTTTATGAGCAAAACGCTAATCAATTTTTAGAGTTACATAAAACCCTGTACTTACAATATTCATTCTCATATACAGTATATCAAGTAATAAATAGAATGCTGCAAGTTTGTATGAAAAATAAAATATAAATGAAATGTTTTGTGTTGTCATCTTCCCAAAGGACTTATGCTCACTGAGTGAGTGAGTGTGTGTGTGTGTGTGTGACATGATCCATATGTAGAATGAATTACAGTAGTACTATCCTTAAGGACAACTTATTGATCCCTATTAAAATATTCTTATTTTCCCATTCAGATCATGCACATCAGTACAGCTAAAAGCACTGTACAGTGAACACACTCAAGGCTGTTTCTAATGCAAATTTATTTATTTATTTAGCTTTTGTTGACCAGGTAAGTACACTAGACAAGACAATTGCCTATTTTCAGGTATGACCCAGGAGAGTACAGGAGTTACAGATTTAAATACATAGGACGACATGGTATAGATTAAAAACAGCTTACAAGTCATGTGAAGACAACATGATACAGATTAAAACAGCTTACAAGTCTTGGAAGGCATAGTTTTGTACAGTATGTACACAACAGAATAACACATGTAGCAGCTAAGAGCAGTACAAGAGGTACATGTTGGGAATGCAGCAGATACAACACTATTTACAACTTACAGGCCTCAGGAAGTCAAGTATTTTGTCCAGAAATACATCCAGGAGAGAGGGGTGCTGTGAGGGGTCAGGATGTATGCTATATGCATCACATAGATTAGAGGCTCAACTGAAAGCATTTCATGTATTATAAAAATGCATATACTTGTGTGACATTCTCTAATGATTTTTATATTATGGTTGCACATTATGTAGTTGTACCACCATTCACACATAATCAAGTGGCAGACTGACTTTGCATTTACACACACAATACCTGTTACCCACCCCCAAACACAACTGAGGCTGGGTGCAGTTCACTTGTAAACACACATGATACCGACTACATGCCCTCCCCCCAGCACTCATTAATTTAGCTTATGCTGGTTGGAGTTTAGAGTCTTTGTAACAAGTGACAGCCTCGCTTCAATCAGATGTGATTCTAAGATAATAAAAAATCAACACAGAGCCACAGATACATTTAAAACAGTTGTTTACTAGCTGAGCAGGTCACAGTATACTTTTGCTGTTAGATTTGAGACGGAATCTATTTCTTGTTATAACTAAAATTCTGGCAGATTTATAGGAATCATTAGCCACACATGCTGAAATCCTGCTATTGTGAGGAGACAGCTGTCACACTTTCTGACAGCTGTCTTACTCCATGTGCATGAACATTTAATATCCAGGGATGCACATACAAGATAGCCCCTGCTGTGTGCATGCTCACACTGTTGATGGCACTGCGTTGACAGCCAATGAACATCCATCCTCAGCTCAGAGTCTTTCTAAAAGGTGCACACCTTTTCTTATTGATCAGATATCAGAAATAAGGATACAAGCACCAATATGTAAGCTAGACTGTTTATTATCAACAACAATTATACATATGGCATTTATTTGTGACTTTCATGCACTGCTGCTTTAAACTCCTGCTCCACATGGCCTGGGTGATGCTGGAACCACAAAATTAACCCTCAGTGGGGATAATGACTACAGTCTGGTACCCTGTAATGAGATGCTGCAAACGGAGCTCCATCTGAAGTTACTTCTTCTCACACAAAATGTACCCACCTTCCCACTCCAGCTGGATAGCAGGTCCACTCCCTGAGTTACCCATTTACCTGCAATAACTAGCAACTACAGCTCAGAGTGGTGGTGTTGGCAGCTCAGGGTTTGTTCCACAGAACTCACAGGTTTCCTTGCAGGACTGGGAAGATGGTGAAATGTGTGGGTCTGACTGTGGGACAGGAGCAGGCAATTGGAACTTGGGGCTCAGTTGGCATTGTATAACTTGCTCTGCTGCCTCCCCTGCCAAACATACCACATTCTACATCCCATACCCCAGGATACATCTGGAAATGAGCTGTTAGCAACTCAATATGTCTTTCCTGGTGAAATATTTGTAAACAATAGCACATCTGTCAAGCAAGAGTGCCTTGAATGTGTACTTTTTCAAATCAATGGATGATGTTATCAGGCACTTGCATAGTATGTATGGCCCTCTGACATCACTGAAAAGTCAGAGGGGGCTGGCTCAGCAGAGGGCAAGGAGAAATTGTATGCAGTGGTACAATGTGTCAGTCATGTTCAGCACAGTTTGCATTTCATTTCTGTATCATATTTTTTCAAATGCTTTAACTGCTGTGTTTTTGGTTACCTTTTCTTCAGTTATGCTGTCTGACATGTTGGTTACATGTGGAAGTGGGTCCGAGAACTGAAAAAAAAACAACAACAGCTCTGATGGGTGTTGAAGCCTGAGTCACACTGACCTCACTTACAGTAAGTGAGCTACTGACTAGATGGTATCATGGAGTTGATGTCTCACTCTAATAGTCCATGCCATCACCTAGTACATTAAGGAGTTGTAATTTTTACAGGTTTTTTGACAAACTTGCAAGCACTTAAGCAGGGTCTGTTGAATGCAGGCATATTGGGGTTCTGAAAAAGACTGTCATAAGTGAGCAGTGCTGTAATCTGAACCCTTCAGGAACACACATACACAGGGAAAATTGCACAGCGGCAGTGATTTCAAGCATGTGAAGCCTAAGCCTGCTCACTTTAAGTGATGTCAATGTGACTCAGGCTTCAACACACATCGGAGCTGGGTTTTTTTCAGTTCTATGTCCTATTCCCATATGCAGCGGACATATCAGGTAGTTAACTAGAGATTTGCTATAAACAATAATCACACAAGACACAGGTTTCAGCATCAAGTTTTATTTAAAAAGGGCACAAAATCAAAAAGAAACCCATGTTTTGAGTAACTACCTGCTTTTTAAATCCTCATAAATGTTGATATAGCCCATTAATCTTGGGGGTGGCGAGGACAGATGACAATCCTGCATGCTGATTGGCAGTAAGAAATGGAGAAAGATGCGGAGGGGTGGGAGCTCTCACAACACACAATATTCATATTGGAGCTCACCTTTTGCATTGTGAAAGAAAAAAATGTTTGAAGACTTAAAAGTTATAATAATT
This sequence comes from Neoceratodus forsteri, assembly GCA_016271365.2. Taxonomy (NCBI): domain Eukaryota; kingdom Metazoa; phylum Chordata; order Ceratodontiformes; family Ceratodontidae; genus Neoceratodus; species Neoceratodus forsteri. The sequence goes on along the minus strand of CM057453.1, from coordinate 1,114,584,580 downwards.
ACAATGAAAAGTTTCCTCTTGCTTTGTATTTCTGTGTCTTCCAAATATGCCCTGTAGCTGAAATAGAGTGGAATAGAATTAAGCGTAACTTGTAAAATAAGCCATATTTGTAACCATAACAACAGGATATTGTCCTTTACCCCAATTATTCTGGCTGCATAGTGAGAGCTATGTGTGACCTAGTGCTATTAAGTTGAGAAGGGGGCTCTGGAACCACATGACTGTGAATGCACCACAGCTGTCTGCTTCTACTGAGTGGAGCTGAAGCACACTTCTGTGTGTCCTCCCCATTCAGTACAGTGTGTTTACTTCCTCCATCCCCCACTGCACTATTTTCTTGCTCCAGACCTCGCTGGTCATATGTCTGTAGTGGCCACCAGTAGGGGTGGCCCTCATCACACACAGCATCACTTATCTGACTGCATAAATACAGTCTTACACCATACTCCTATGTAAAATTAAACTTGAACCTAAATATGGGCAAGGCAATTTTATTAGTTTTCTTACACTTCTATTCACCCAGCCAAAAATATAAAGCCCATGTATTAAAAACAAATTGTCCTGCTTTTTTATCTCTGGGCATGCGCACCTACTTAGCAACTCAGTTGTTCTAACAACAGATTTTGCCATGAATGTAGCACCCTTATAAGCAAATATTGTAGCATAAGGTCAGTTGACCCATTGCACTTATCAATGGCACTCCATACAGCAACGGTTGACACTTACAAATGGGTGTGTTGGCCTGCAGGCTTCCTTCCTTCACAAAAAAATAAAGAATTATTTTGGAACTTAACTTCATCTTGACTCATTGAAGGAACTCTGCAGGACAATCCACCCATTTGTAAATGTCAGCTACAGTGATCTTCTGATTTGCATAACAATTCAAATATAAGTAATAGTCAGATAAGTTAGTCAGAGGCAGTAATTACTTTTTTGTCTGTTTGTGCAATAACAAAATAAATGAATTCCTCACTTGCTGTAGAAGCTTGAACATGGTTCTTGGCATTAGCACTACCACAGTGTAGCGCAGAGCTCACCTTATTATACGTACCACCTATACAACGCTATACCTGCATTAAAACAAAAATTTATGCATATTACACGATAATATCTTGATGCAATAAACCACAACAATCCTTAACTCATTCATCCATCATTCATCTACTACTTATTTCTTACACACCTTTCACCACAATCAACATCATTTTGCAGCCGTATTGACTCTGATTACAATTTGTTAAAAATAAACTCATCTCTCATAGGATAAAGGCTTACTAATTTAGACAAACCGTGGTGTAATTAATCTAACCAGTTCAAATGTTTTAATTAAAAAATATGTTATGACTCTGTAATACAATTTGATAATTTTTCTCTACATTTACTTAGTATTGTAAGATATCAATACATGGCACAGTATTTGCATGCTGTGACAATGCATACACTTCTCTAGCTCAGTGCATGTCTGGACTAATCATGTTTGTTACATTTTGCCTCCAGGATCACTGGCTTTGGGAACCACAAATATATTTTGAAAGAGTCAGACATCCCTTGCTTTGTACTATATAATAAATACTGTAGGATTACTGAGGCCTGCGTGACAGCATTGACTGGAATGGCACCTTTAATTCTTCCAATTCCTGCAGAGCATGCTACTAGCATTTAGGGAATTCTAAGATATACTCTGAGTTGGCCAGTGATTAGCACTTTAATTACATGTTTCTTTCCCATGGCACTGTACCTTTATGTATTTGTAGAAGTAGGTATTCATTTTTCTGTGGCTTCCTTCCAGAGAGCTCAGAGCACAAGAGAGATACAGTACAAAATAGAAAGAAAAAGAAAGTTAAACAAGGACAGTTATTCTTTTAGCAGTCAGAATAACCAACTAAAACAACTTGTGAATGCTCTGAAAAGGCTTATAATTTGTGGAAGCAGCTAAGCAGATTTGTTTAGGAAGTTTTATTCTGGGAGCAACACAGGCAGGAATGGGAAGGTGAAGTAGGGCAGCAGGCGGGGGGGGAGGTTGCAGTGTCATGTGTGCTACCGCAAGAAGCCTTGTAAACAGCATTACAGACCTGGAAGCCATCATGGTGGAGACTAACCTGGATTTAGTGGCCTTAACAGAGTTGTGGTACACTGAGCACCTCAACTGGGACATGGCCATCACCATGCTACTCTCTGTTCAGGAGAAAGGGCAGGGGGGAGGGGGAGGAGGAGGGGTTGCATTATATGTGAAGAAAGAAATCAAGGCCATGGAGGTACAGGGGAACCAAGAGGAAGAAGAAGGACTGGAAACACTTTGGGTTATCCTGTGGGTCATCCTGAAGACAGGCTCTTGGGCCACTATTCATACCAGGGTAGTGTATAGACCAGCACAGGGTGAGTAGATTGATAAGGCACTTGGGGAAGCTATCATCAGAATGGTAATCAAGGGGGAGGTGCTGCTGGTTGGCAACTTCAATCAGCCAGATGAGGAGTAAAGCCTTCCATCTGCAGCTTCAGCAAGGAGCAGGGCCTTCCCTGACTCCCTACCAGGGGCTCTTCTCAGGCAGTTAGTCAGAGAACCCAATAGGGATGAGACAGTGCTGGACCTTGTGCTTACAAACAGAGACAGCATTTTAAATGTCACAGTGGGCAGTCTGCTAGATACCAGTGATCACTGCACAGTGGGCACTATGCACTAAGTGAGTGGCCGTATGCAGAAAAGTCACATACCCCACTCATGACCCAGCATCCTGCAGACAGGTGGGCCCATATTAGCATTCACCAATGCTGGCCACCTGTCTGCAGCTCCTTCCCCCTGGTGTGCAGGATTCCACAGGGCAGCTGGGGGTAGGAGTCATCATCCCAGGTGGCTGGGACCCTTAGTGATTCCCACAGTGCGGGGTGGCATGGGTCCAGGGTTGTGCATGCTGACTGCAGGCACCCAGACCCACACAGCACCATCCAGTACTGGTGCCACCGCTCCCGAACACACCGGGCACTCACCCTTCCAACTGCCCTGCTGCCTCCTTCTGCCCAGCAGTTAGGGGCAGCATGATGTGTTTTGTCCCACTTCCCAGGCAACCAATGGCCTGTGTCAGTGGGGGCACACAGTGGGTTATGGCAGGGTCTACCCTGGTATACCCTGTGCCACCCTCTGTAACCTTGCAGCCAGCACTACATGGGTTAGTGAATACTACATAGTGCTGGCACGACCCTGGAACACCCACAGTGTGGTGTTGTCCACAGATGTGTGTGATCAGGCGTGGTGGGTCTGTGCACCCACCTTTGAGCATGCCATGTAGGGGTGCAGTGGGTGCAGAGTGACTATGAGCCCCAGATATGCACATGTAGCCACTCCACCCCAATAGTGCATAGCACTCTGGCATGATTTAACATAAGGGCAGGAGCAGAAGCAAACCACACAAAGTTAAGGGTCCAGGACTTTAGAAGGGCAGATATTAAACAAATGGGAGACTGCCTCAGGAATTTCTTTGGGGGATTACAAGGCAGGAGTAGAGGCATGGTAGGGAAAAATTAGGGAGGATATAATTAAAGCAACCATCCTATGTGTGGGAAGAAAACAAGCAAAAGCAGAAGAAAACAGAACCTATTATGGTCCTCCAAGGAAGTGAACCCAAATAACTGGGAAGTGTGATTGAAGTGGAGCAGGGCTGGTGCAAATAGCAGAGGTGACCAGTCCCCACACGTTCACACAGAACTCAAACATGAGAGAACACACAGAAACCAGCAGCTGGAAAATAATTAGCAAGTGGTGCTTATTTTATAGCAGGCAAAGCCCAGGAGTACCGGTGGCAAATGTGCAGAGGAAAATCCAACCCACAAAAACACGTCTATGCAGCAAATAGTCCAAGTAAACAGTAATGCAGTTTCCAACTTGGTTACTAGTGAACGAGCTACCACCCATCTGTCCCTTACCCAAAATTAATGCTAAATTGTTTTCTCAGTATCAGGAGGTAAAGGATCGGAGATTTATTTCTGAATTATACAATGGTCCGAGAAATTCCTGCATCCTGAATAGTTGTTACCTGGGCACTGAATCCGTTCAATGCACAGGTAAAAACAAGTTCTCAGAACCACAACTGCAGTACTAAAAAAACAATCAGTGCAGCATTAAAACAGTCAAATTTTAATTGCTGCCATTTTTTTCATATGTTAGCAAGAAAAAGCATCACTAAGAAGAAAAGCCCACAGTAAGCATCTTTTATATTAAATCACAGCAATACACATATGTGAGTTAAATTTCCATTAATAAAAAAAAGTACTAACTGGTCACATTCTCTTACCAGACAATCCCACTGCTGCTCCAGCAATGTACCCCCTCCCACCATATCTGGGAGCAATCGCAATCCCACCCCCACAGTTGCTAAAGAGAAGTTGGATTGTTTAACTTTTTTATTCAATTTATCAGTAATGTTCAAAGTATGTGCAAGGAATAATTATCATATCCATATCCATATACATAGTGGAGTTGTGTAAAATAGATCAATTCCACTTCCTCTAAATATTTAAAGATTCACTATCAGGGAGAAAAAACCCTTATGTGCAACATTTCCATGCATATTTTTAAGAAAGGAAAACCAATGAATCAACTTGTTAAAGGCATACTGTGTATCAGTGACCCCCGCTTCTTGTAGATGTATTGGTAAAAACAGAATGTACCAAACTAATCAAAAGCTAATGCACTATCTGTGGTAACCAGGGACAAAACCTGGCAATATAAAACAAAACCAATATAATATTGAACAATGTGATAAACACAAGTTAATAATAAACCTGCATGGGATGGGCTTGAAGGTAAAGAAAAAAATGATTGTTGTAAAGTGCTCACCCATAACCTCGGGTGAGAAAACCAATATAAATCAATACCCTCATTCCTGCTGGGACAGGACCGAACTACTTTCAAGTTTTTCAATAAGAACCATAAATGGATACCAAGCGCCTGTAAATTTGTCTTTCTGCAAATGGAGATCAAGTGTGATTTTTTCCCATTCAATGTACTTTTTAAAAAATAGCAATCCAGTCCTGTCCTTTAGGAGGATCTCGATTCAGCTATTCTTTAGTGATTGCTTTGCCGGCAGCTGCTAGTAATGCACCTAAGAATGATCTTTGGCAGTTTAAACGTCTCCCCTTGGGAAACACCCCCAAAAACCAAGTGCTGAAACCTGGGGTCCCCTTGGGTGTCTGTTATTTGATTATAATGAGGTCCCATCTCAGCCCAGAAAGACTGCAAGGAAGGACAATTCCAGAAAATATGAAATGGGGTGCCCACCTCCCCACATTCTCGCCAACACTTATCTGAGTAGTTCCTCATATAATGCTTTGTTCATGTGGGAGTGAGAAAAAAGCAGCAGACCATCTTCCAGCGAAATTCTCACAAGTTGTTGGATGCTTCCATTCTTTAGGCTCTAGAACACTAGTTCTCACACTTTGTGATAGCGAGCCTCCCCCAAGCCATGAAAAAGATTTTGAGCCTCTCTCAAATTTGGAAAAAATCCTGCCCGTCCCCACAGAAAAAAATAAATCCTACTTTGCACAGTACACGAGGAATAAAATGAAACTAATAAAGTTAACAGAGTATATTCTCTTTTTAGTCAACTTATTGTTTCCCACCCCTGACCCAACACCCCAGGTTATACTTGTCACTCTACTTTTCTGACTCTTGGGCCCTTGTTACTCTGTTTCATCTCTGTCTGGAACAACTAACCAAGTCATTTCATCTCTCCCCCTCTTACCCTGCATTCAGGTAACTTCCTGTACCCTTACCTCAGGTCACACCTGAAAACATGCATTGGATTACTGTGTCTTTCCCAGTCACTAATTTACATATGAATACCTACTATAGAAACCAGTCTTGACTCAGTGTGCCTTTCCAAGTCACTAATTTGCATATGCATACCTATTGTAGAAACACGCCTTGACTCAGCATGCCTCCCCCAGTCATTAATTTACATATAAATACACACCTATAAACAAGTTTTGGCTCAATGGGAACTTCTTGGTCACAAATTTGTGCATAAGTAAAGAATCTCACCTGCATTTATTCATATTTAATTTGTTTTATCCTTTCACACAAAACAGATAAAACTTAAAATTTGGATACTATACATTCTCAGATTTGACTGGGCCTCCCCTGGAACAAGCTGGGACCTCCCTTGCGAGGCTGGCCTCACCATTTGAGAACCACTGCTCTAGAATAAAGCTCATTTCTCTTTCCCAGGCCAGCTAATACTGAGATGGTGGTAGTTCTTTGGATTGTGTATAAGTTTGAGCCAGCTTGAAAATGTGTTTCTTTTGCAAATGACCTTCTGATGCTTGTATAATCACCAGTCATAAGGGGTCAGGTTGTGACTGAACCACTTGGAAATGGGTGCCAGATCGTAGGAAGGAGGCTACTTGTAAGTACTGAAAAAAATCTGTTTGCGGTAAGTGGTATTCTAACCCCAAGTCCTCAAATGACTTGATGACCTTCTTCAAATAAACTGAGAGAAACAATTTAATTTAAAATGTGACCATCATTGGAAATCATGATCCATACATGTGGGGGTGAACTGTGCACAGTGTGTTATATGAGTTTATGATGTTAAAGGACTCATAAATAGGAGTCCAAATCTGGCCAACAAAACCACAACACTGTAGGTTAGTGCCTTTCCTACAAAATGCTGTGCTCATTTTGCCTCTTAATGCTTTTAATCCACAGTCATTAAGGTTGGAAGGTCTCTGTAAAATGTAAACAACCCCCCCCACTCTGTATTCAAACATGCCACTTCAGTAGTTCCATAAAATGGCCACTGTGTGTGTATGCAATGATGTCAGTGGAGTGACAGTGCTCCAGAGTGTTAATATAAACTATATGGGGACCTTACTAATGATATATTAAAATAAGAAAGCACTTTTGCATCAAAACCTTTACTGTGTAGGTCTGAAAAAGTTGTCACACCTGCACAGTAAAGGATTTGATGCAGAAGTAGTTGATTCTGAGGTGTCATGTTTGAATACAGAATGGGTGGGGTTGTTTACATTTTACAGAGATCTTTGGACCCTAGTGACTATGGATTAAAAGCATTTAGATGCAAAAATAGCCCAGCATTTTGTAGGTAGACAACCAACATACAGTGCTGTGTTTAAGGATTCCACTATACCCAAATCCTTCTTAATGGTATCCCATACTTGGAGGAGTTGCTGGATCGAAGGATTGAAGTTGCAAAAACTTAATCAGTTGTGCTGTGGAGGTGTCAAAACTAGCAAGAGGAAGACAGCCAAGTTGCTATTTAATTCGTGAGAGACTCACACATTAGTTGGGTCATGTGTCATATGCTATCCAGTGGAGTAAATGTGCAATTTGAAAGTAAACGTTAAGATCTAGGAGTCCCTCTCCCCCAACCCCCGTGGCCTTGGATGCTGCAAATCTGACCACTTGATTCTAGCTTTTTTATTATTACAAATAAAGTGCTGTAAAGCTTTAGTGATTTTAAGCCAATCAGCTCAAGAGATGTTTAAGGGAAGGGTTTGAAAAGGGAGCATTAAGTGTGGGAGAACATTCATGTGTCTAGTGTTTACTTTGCCAGGTAGAGAAAGGGGGAGCAGTTCCCATTGCTGAAAATCTAGAAGTACCTCAATGGTTGAGTTTTTCATAGTTAGCATGGTACAAACCTTTTAAATCAACTAGGATATACTCCCCCAAGTATCTGATCTGGGTGGAGACCAATTTAAAGGGGATTAAGTGAGTAAGGGCCTGGTCTGGAGTATTGCTAACCATTAGGGCTTCTGTTTTGTCTTCATTTACCTTAAAGCTGGAAGCAATACTGAATTGCTGTAAAATGCATTGAAGAACTGGGAAAGTGCAAAGCAGATCTCTCAGATACAGCATCATGTCATCTACATAAAGGGTTATTCAATTATCCTTTCCTGCAATTTTTATACCCTCCAGATCAGGGTGGGATCAAATTAGTTCCATGAGAGGCTCAATATTTAAGGCAAAAAGCAATGGAAAGGGGAGGCACCCCTGCCTCATACCCTGTTGTATGCACAATGGGTTCAATACCATGCTATTAACCTTTACTCTTGCTGTGGGAGCAGAGTAAAGTGCCTCCAACCAACCCCTGAACTTATCTCCAAAACCATATTTGACTAAGGTGGCAAAAAGAAAATCCCAATTGAGGTGATCAAATGCCTTTTCAGCATCAATGGTAATGACTATCTGTTGTTCCTGTACTTGTCCTCGCAGATGAAGAATGTTTAAGCACTTTCTCACATTGTCTACCAGGTGTCCATCTGGGACAAAACCAGATTGGTCTAGAATGGATTAGACTGCCCAAAATCCCATTCAACATATTGGTCAAAACATTGGTAAATATTTTGGAATCCACATTCAATAATGAAATAGGATGTTGGGAAGCACATTCTTCTTGTATCTTGCCTGGTTTGTGAATGCCTGCTATAAAGGCTGACTATCAAGAATTTGGCAAGTTTTCCCACTCATCACAGGAGCTCACAACACCAACAAGCAGGAGAGTCAGTTGTTGTTTAAATGCTTTGTAGAATTCAACATTAAACCCATCTAGGCCCAGGGATTTGCTCGTAGGCATATTTTGGATAGTGTGCTGAACTCTTTGGATGTGATAGGGGCATCCAGCATTTGCCTTTCTACCTCTGACAGTTGGGGAAGTATCACACGGTCAAAGAAATCTGCAATTTCTGAACCAGTACTTACTGTGGGAGCATCTTTCTTTTAAAGGAGCCTATAATAATTTTGAATTGCCTCTGCTATATCTTTGGGTGTGAAGACTGTTTCTATGATTTCTCTTCACTAGACTTTGATAGTTTTGACATACTGATCTGCTTTAGCCTTGTGGAAATGAAATTCCAAAAGATGATCCACCCTTGTTGCCCTGTTCGTAATATTTGTGATTGAGGTATCTGAGGCAGCCCTCAGACTTCACATCCAAAAGGGCCTGAAGGTCTTTCCTAACCTGTTGCATTTCTAAATAAATTCTGTTAGACCCTGACCATTTGTGTTATTGCTCGAGGTCCCTAAAATGAGATTCTAGTTTGGTTTGCTGTGACATATGTTGTTTTTAAGGCTGGAAGCATAAGAAATAATAACCCCTCTAAGTGTTGCTTTTAATGCATCCCACTGCCACTTTGGCTTAACCTCTGGGGTTTGAATAACCCTGAGGCATTCTTGAATGGTATCTTAAATCAGCTGTTTAAAATGCTCTCTAACCAACAGTAACATGTTTAACCTCCAAAACAAAGTTTTTGACAGTGACCGCTGAGTGGTCCAAATTGACTCTAGGTTGTATAGAACAGGATTTTATTTTATACAAATCTGATTGGCTCCCAAGGAAATAATCTAACCTTGAACAGGACCTATGCAGATTAGAGTAGAAAGTATAATGTCTGACTGAATGATGGAGTTCTCGCCAAATATCTACTATGGCTAATTCTTGCATCCCAACTCAGACAGCACGTCCCATAAGCTTATTAGTAGTTGATGACTGTGAGCAACAATCCCAAGAGGGGTTTGGGACACAATTAAAATCCCCATCCAGCAGAATTATACCCTCTCCTAAGCTGGCAATTTTAGAAAATACTCTCCTAAAAATTCAGGGGAATCAATATTTAGAGCATATATATTGATCAATTGGAGTTTTAGGGTAAAAAGAATGCCTGAGTTAATTACCAACCTCCCATTCTCTGCTTCCACCACCTGAAGTAATTCAAAAGGCAGGTCTTTGCAGGACACTATCACCACTCCTGCCCTCTTTTCTGAGGAGTAAGAGGCTGAAATTAGTCGGCCTACCCAAGTGCGACATAGTTTACTATGCTTCAGTTCTGTAAGTCTAAGTTTCTTGTATAAATCCAACATCAGTCCATAAATGTTTCAAATGAGCTAAAATGTTTGTCCTTTTAATGGGGGAGTTAATGCCCTGAACATTCAGGGTGGTTAGGTTCTATGTCATAAGGGTGATCGCCAAAAGGTGATCGTCCTTTTGGCAAGTGTACTTCACTGAAATTCAGCTTCAGCAATGTACAGCCCCGGTGACAAAGAATACAGCACAAGGGACACTATAATTTACTTTTATGAGGGGGGCTGTGCCCCCCGTACCCCCCTACTATTAGATTCTCAACTCCAGGGGGGTATACGTCAGGTTGGGGTGCAACAGTGTAACAAAAAATTTATCTACTTGGGCTGGGCACAACAAAACATACCTGCACCCAGACCTGAACCCTGCATCCCAGCCACCCCAGGCCAGCACCCACCCACCACACCACAGAGCCAGCTCCTTGGTTAACTGCAGCACCACCCCTCACAAACTCTTCCACCCCTAGCTTGGCATGCTCACTCCCCCGCCCCCCCATGCACGTGCATGTATAGTGACATCCCGTTGCTATTTGTGAACCCTCCCCATCTGGTCACCCTCCCTCCTCCCTCACCATCTGGGCATACATAGCAAGTAGGTCACATTTCGGTAGGCACCCACTTGCGATGTGCTCAGGTCTCAGGATACCAGGTGGTTATTGTCAAAGAACCCATGAGAAAGGGAAACAGAATCCATGCTTACAGTGTTCCATAACCAACATTACAAGTTCTGAAGTCATTGCCCCTTCACTTGAATGGTCACCTGAGGTATAGGTACCTCGCCCCCCACACTAGGTCTATAACAACAGACATTGTAAATAGTAATTATCCAATGCACAACAGGTGCAGAAACAGTGACAGAGAACCATAACTTCATATAAAGGGAACAAAAAGAGAAGAAATATATGCACAGTGGTTAAAAAATAGTACTTCCAAGGTTAAGAATACCAATCCTGCTTGCACAGGGATGACATAGCTTAAGCTACAGTGCCTGTGATCTATGACAGGCCTGGCCCCTTGAATAAGAGGTCAGATTAGGTCTTGGGGCTGAGGCCAGAGATGAGATGGCCAATAGGCTGCTTGGAAGGATGGATATGTATCATCAGCTCATTGCTCAGGAGCTACAGGCAGTGTCTGTGAGAGCCAATATAATAAAATGAGAGCCAGTATAATAAAATGAGAGCCAATATAATAAAATGAGAGCCAATATAATAAAATGCTTGGGCTCCATCCCACACTTGAACTTCATATTAGTCTGTCCTCAGATATCTCCCCCGGACTCCCATGCATGACAACTGGTTAATAAAAGGAACCAGCCAAAGGAAAGGGAGAAATCCCCCTCCCAATACAACTATTTCCAGAAGATTTAACCCTGTGAACTATAATAAACATTCGCTGAAAGGGGAGATATCCCCATAAAAAGTAATAAAACAAATCGTGTGCCACTTGATGATAATCTCCCAGTTTATGATCAAGCACCCTCTTTGATCTGCCCTAAAGGGACTTTATACAGATAATCAGTCAAGTTGTTATGCTGAGGTAAGTTACCCCAACCTATGTGAAGGTAAAAAGATAATCAATGGATTCTTTATACGTCCCTCATAACAAAAAAAAAAAAAGGTCTATGCCGAGAGAGAAACCTATCCCCCTCCAAGGTAAGGACAGTAGCCTATTATGGTTTGCTATTTCTCCTAAATAAAAGAAAAGAGGAAAATGGACAGGTTAGCTTATATGCAGACAATTCATAAACCAGAATGTCCAGGCTATTTAATACATTATTTCTTGACACGAGTAACAGTTCCATGTCTGCCATCTAGCGCTGAGATCTGCAAACAAAAAGTAGGTTAATCAGTGACAGCTCATAGTCCTTTCTAAAATATGTTTCGATGCAGTTAAAACATCAGCAATCAGGGACAGCGATGCTAAAGTATGAGAGGTTTGGATGTTCAATTATTCCCCTAAAATAATGGGGAAAGGAAGACAACAGAAGAAACTCCAGAAGGAGCTGGTGGAGACAACAGGGTTGCTGTCTAAAATCCCAAGTACTGTAAAGGCATTAGAACTCAGTTTCTTGACTTAAGGATTGGGTACAAAGAGCTGGCAGCATCAACAGGACTGTGGGTTGTATTCAGGTAGTGGCTCCCACTACTTGGATGTCTGATGCCATGATTGTGCTGTTTAGTTGTTGTAGTTTCTGGTCTAGGAAAAGCTACAGGTCAGAATGCAGGTATCGAGGCAATGCTGCCCGGAGTGAGGTTAACCCACTTGGGTCAGCCTGCACAACACCAGACTGTAAGTGCTAAGTTGTGTTCTATTGCTTCCAGTTCAAGCTCTGGTAAGTAAGACCGAGCTTGCAAAGAGTGGGGGCAGCCTCCCTTAAGGAATCGAATGATTGAGGTCCACTTTCAGTAAACACTCACAGCCTGGCTGGATAATTAAGCTGGATCCTGATGTTTTTGTCCCTTGCCTGTCGGATCACATCTCTGACCATGCGTCATTTCTCATTCAACAAACTGGAGAAGTCTTGGACAAAATACATTTTTTTCCAGCAATGTTTTAAGTCTTTCTGGCGCCAGGCTGTACACAAGATAAGTTGGCACTTGGGAGACTCCAGCATGTGGACTACAGTTGACTGGGGATAAGCTTTTTGATCCATCGGCTTTTGGAGGAAAGAACAGTGAGCCCTTTCAATGGGCAAAGTGGTATCCTCTGGGATATGCAGCACCGAGTAAAGAAGGCGAGTGACAAAGCTTTCCATGCAGTCAAACAATTTATCCATGTCCTCCAGGACTCCATGTATCTGAATATTTTTTAGTCTGGTCCAGTTTTCTTGATCATCCAGGCAGCTTTGTAGCTCTCTTTCCTGGGAGAGGAGGTAGAGAATAGCTCAATTGTGCTGGCCCACCAAGTCCATAACAGAACCCAGTGCTTGTTTGGTGGCATTAGTTCTTTTTTCCATTGTTTTAAAATTAGTTTGTTGGTCCACCATCAATGACTCCACTTGGTGTATAGCTTTTATTATGCCATCCAACTTTGATAGTACCAGCTCTTGCTCCATGGAACTTGGCCCACCCTCTGTGCTGTCACAAACTAAGCGACAGGGATCCAGGGCAACAAGGCTCGATCAGGCCCAAAATATTATCTGTCTCCATCAGGGCTTTTAGTTTAGTTACCAGAATCTTATTTTTCTTGGATCTGTTGGAAGCCATAGTAAGTATCAGCTGGTGTGCAAATTTAGGTCTAATCCACTATAGAGAGCACTAAGATAAGCATTTGTGTGCCTGCAGCTCCCAGAGTAGTAAGTAGTAAGTAAAGTTTATTTAAAAAACACTTTTCCAATGACCAAAGTGCTTTACAAACAATAAACAGCAATATAATATTAATAATATAAAATCATAAGCCATAAGCTTTAGAAAATAAAAAAGGTTTTCAACTCTACTTTAAAACTCTTGACGGTCAGGCAGCTTCCTATCCGACGAGGTAGAGAATTCTACAGGGCCAGAGCTACATATGTAAATGCATGAGTTCCTGACATTCTCTAACAATCCCTTGTCGGGGGATCGAAGTGAGTGAGAGGGGCAGTAGAGAGTAAGGAGATCTTTCAAATACTGAGGTCCCTGTTCATGTAAGGCTTCATAGGTCAGTAACCCAACCTTGAAGGTGATTCACCATTGTACCGGCAACCAGTGCAGTCCGAGCAAAACAGGTGTAATATGACTATACCTAGATGTTCCAGTCAAAAGCCTGGCTGTTGCGTTCTGCACTAGCTTCAGGCAATGAATTTCAAACCCCGGTAGCCCCAGGTAAAGGGAATTGCAGAAATCAAGGTGAGTGGTCACAAAGGCGTGGACCAGGGTAGGATGGTCAGCTGGAGGAAGCAGGTGTTTAACCCGGGCGATATTCCTCAGATGGAAAAAAAAAGGACTTAACAATGGCTGACACCTGTGATTTCAGGGTCAAACTGCTGTCAAAAATAACACCCAGGTTTCACACCTAGCCTGAGGTCAAGAGCTGGACATCACCAAGCTGAAGGCTTGATGGTTCTTCAGCCCTATGACCCGCCTCAAGGCGACCTGGGTCCACAACCAACAGCTTGGTCTTATCCAGGTTTAACCTCAGCCAGCTGGCACTCATCCAGTCATTGATTTCAGCTAGACAGCTGTTAAGCACAGAGACTGCATGATCCTGACTGGGAATAAAGGACAGATACAGCTAGGTATCATCTGCATAGCAGTGAAAACCCAGACTGTAACACCTAATGATATCTTCTAATGGCAGCATATAAACTGCGAATAACATGGGCACCAAAATGGAACCCTGCTGTACCCCACAGGACAGAGAGATGGTATCAGAGGAATAAATCCACTTTGCAATCCTCTGAGTCTGCCCCGTGAGAAAGGATTGAAACCAATGTAAGACTGTACCAGACAGTCTACAAAGAAATCGAAGGTGCTCCAGCAGTACTCCATGATCCACAGTATCAAAAGCTGCAGAGAGATCAAGAGGAACTAGAATAGCACAAGAATTTCAATCTCTCACAATTAAGAGATCATTTAAAATCTAGACAAGGGCAGTCTCAGTGCTTCATCTTTTCCTGAACCCCAACTGGAGACCTTCATAGATGTTGTGATTCATAAGATGGTCATACAACTGTATTGCAGCCACCTTTTCAATAACCTTACCCACAAAGCGCAGGTTAGAGATAGGTCTATAGTTAGCTGGGTCGTCTGGATTCAGTGAAGGTTTTTTAAGGAGTGGTCAAACGACTGCCTCCTTTAAGGGGGCGGGGAAAACCCCTTGCTCCAAAGATTTCCAGACAATTTCAGCAAGGATCGGGCAGATAATATCTACACAACTTAATAACAGTGGCGTAGGGCCCGAATCCAAACTACAACTGGTTGGTCGTATGGTCTGGATAATCCTCACAACATCCATGAATGCCGTCCAACTAAAGTCAGACCAGGAGACACAAGGGATTGCTCCCTCTTGTCGACCATCACAACTCCCTATAGAGAAAGCAGGACAGATGCCCGATCTGATGCTGGCAATCTTACCTGCGAAGAATCGAGCAAGCTCATTACACTTCATCTGTGAAAAATCCATCCAGACTGCAGACAGAGTTGATTGCACAATCTGTCAACAGTCTGAACGAGTTTGGCTGGTCGATTCTGCACAGCAGCAATCTCCCTGGACAGGAATTCTGCCTTCTTATGAGTGATTGCTGATTGATAGACCTTAAATTGGTGCATCAATCTAAGTCTATCAGCATCTAGGCCGGACATTCGACAAGCTCTCTCTAACCTTCGTCCTGCTCTCCTCAGCTCCTTCAATGAATCATCAAACCATGATGATCTTGAATGCTGAGTGAGTGGGTGAACACGAACAGGTGCAGTTTGATCCAGTGCATCATCCACAGCCTTATTATAGGCAAGTAGAAGATCCCCTGGATCCATGCACTCACTTGAAATACCTGATAGGTCCAACACCACCAAAAGGCCTTCTGGGGTAACTCCCCTTAAAGGGCAGTATTGTACCATCTCCGTAGGAGCAGGCCTCTTTAGGGGTACCCTGAAGCTAAATCTTGTGTTGTGTTGGTCTGGCCACACATTTGATTCCACCCCCAAATGCATGACCTCCAACTCCAGTAGGAACACTAGGTCCAATGAGTGACCCCCTACATGGGTAGCAGAGGTAACCACCTGTGTAAGGCCCAACACTGTCATCAGTTGGAGGAGATTTTTCCCAAAATGCGAGAGTTCATCATCGACCCAAGCATTGAAGTCACCCAGTATTAACCATCTTTGTGACTCCAACGCTACGTCAACAATGATGTCTGCAAACTCCTTCAGGAATTCTCCACCATCACCGGGTGGTCAGTAGATAAGAAGAACCCTGAACCTTGCACCTGCTCCCAGGATACACTCAAAGGATCTAGTGACACCCACTGGCACATCAACAAGACCCAGCTCCATCCTAAAAAAGATGGCTACACCCCCACCCTTACGATCCAACCTCGGGCAGTGTATCACCGAGAACCCAGATGCAGCAGCAGAGGCCAATATAGGGCCTGCATTCTCATCCAACCAGGTCTCGGTGATGCATGCCAGATCAGATGTCACAACAAGATCCGCTATAATAGTGGTCTTGTTTTTAATTGACCTGGCAGGAGGAGCACAGTACTGGTCCACAATTTGCTGAACCCTTGGGTATGGGAGTCAGGAAGGGAAAACCCCTTTCCTGAACCCATTTCACCCCAGGGCATCTCCTAGCCCCCACTACCTCAATCGATTGGTCCCTTTCCATTCTCCCACTATGCCCAGACCATACACCCCTCAAAAGCCTTCTCGCTATCCCCAGTGAACGACATCTGTTGTAAACTTCAGGTGCCAAAGGGGAACAGTGAATAAGACGAAGGGCACAGAGCAAAGTGGGAGAATAGCTCCTGACTGTCTCACTGCCTTCCCAGCACATAATAATAATTTATCTAAATCCAAATAAACAATTCAATAATCACAATAAACAATTAACTCAATAAATTATTACAAAACAAAATCACATCCAAAAAATCCTGAAGTAGCTATAACACTCAAATGTTGATGTTAAAGTCTTTAAAAGAATTAAGGCCTCTCACTTCCCCAATCCAACAATTACATTCAGATTTTACTCTCACTAAGAACTAAAGAATCTAATAAGCAAGACAGTTTAATGAGTTTACAACTCTTCAGGCATTAATAAGGGTTCAAAGGGAAAATCAGCAGCCAAACTGATGGGGAAAACTTTTACCCCCACTGGGAACAGGACTACAGATCCCAGAAAGGACCACTCACCAGTGGACCCCACTGGCAAACCTAGGGGTACTGCTTCTATGCGCCCACCCTCCGGTGGACCGAAATCAATACCAGCCATCTAAATCCCAGCAAGAGCTCCAAAATCAAGCGACCATCAGTCTCGAGTTATCACGGGAAGTCTAATTTACTTCTGTTATTGCTTTTGTTTTTCAATATACTCACAGGCTCACTTGTAGGCAAGGTGGGCTGCTGAATAAGTACTTCCGGTCACTCAAATGCTCTCTTAAATGCATTCTCTCACAGAAACGGGAGGGACCACTCAAGCTTGTACATCTAGTCACAATGGTTGTACTTTTCTTACAGAAAAAAATACTTTCACCCTCCATAGCTGCTCACTCTCCCATCCTACAGTAACAAAAAAATGCCGCTGTCTCCTCCACCCCAATACACATGAGGGGTGCGGGGTGGGGGATCCTGGTTGGCAACAATCTGAAATGACAGTAAAAAACAAAGTAGTACAGAAAAAAATGATACCCTGTACTAGCTGGCAGAAGGACTATTTTATGACAAATTCTGATAAAAGTAGCTATATATATATATATATATATATATATATATATATTTATATATGTTTTTTTTTAAAAGCCCATTTTATAAGTACAATAATAAGACACTTCAGGGATATACACTGAACAGATATGACTGCACTTCCAGTGGCCAAAGGCACTCAGCCTGTAACCTCATGCCTTACTACACCCCTGGGCAGGTGGTCTGATCTGTTCAATGCACACCCTGTCGTGTCTTATTGCTTACATATTTTGAGAGGTTGTATGTACAGTTTAATCTGAGCAGGGCTTCTTGAGTGATGCACTTTACATGTGCTGGAGGCATAGTGAACCTACCAGGTCATAATGTTGCACGCTTAATAGTGTACAACATTATGGCTAAACGGCTACAGCATAGTCCGTAACCACTTCTGGTGCAATACCGTGTATACTGCTGTACATGGTATTGCACCAGTAGCGCTCTCCCAGGCAGAGGATATGACCTATGTTGGGAGTGGGTTTGGCCAAGCAGCTGCCATGGCTCACAGGACTGAGCCACAGTAGCACTAACCCAGGCGCTGTGTCTGGGAACGAGTTTGAGTCCTGGTCCCAAAATCTATTATTTTCACACTTTTGTGTGCTCCCCGAGTTGGACCCCCCAGAGCTGAGAATCTTTAAGGTAGGGGGTCAGGGAAATACAGCCCATAACAGGGTGTGTGGGGTAGAGAGCTCCCCACAGAAAAGACATATGCCTCATGGCAGAAATCGCTGTATTGGCAGCACGATTTTGCCATGAGACATAATGTCTTGCAACATTATGACCCCGTGCCCATATTGAAACAGTGGACAATGGGGACTGTATTTACTACAGTATGATAAAGTAAGATATGTTTCACTCAAACATTTTGAGTTATCACCTGAGACCTGTAGACAAAAATTTAGGGAGCTAAGAAAGGGCCTGTGAGATAGCTATTCAGAATTGTAGGGGCTGCTATGCCTAGCATTCAAGTTCATCACAATATTTACCCCATCAAACCTTTCTGGTTTATTAGTTCCTAAGCCTGAAAGCCACTTACTCTGGGTATCAAATTATAACTTGCTTGAAGTACTCAGGGAAAAGCAAATATGAGTAAGAGGTCTTATGCTTACTCCACCCCCTCTTTCTGAAACTCTCTTCTTGCCGAGCTGCAAAACGTCTCCTCTTCCCTTGGGGGTTTTAGGAAAAGGGCTAAAAACCTTTCTACTCAAAAGCTGTCACTGTTCTTGCTACCGTGGATTGACTGCCTTGTTCTACATTTAACATGTTTACATGTCAAGCAATAATCAGATTTCTGAAGAAATCAGACTCCCTGAAAATCTGATCAAGTTTTCTGCAGTGCTGTTTACGTGCAGGCTCGCTTAGTAGTCTGATTTGGTGTGTCTGTTTACATGTTTGAGAGGAATCTGGTTTCTTTTACATGGGGTCCATTCGTAACACTACTATTTTGTCTGCAGTATGCAGATAATAATCATTTGTTTAATTTTTATTTAGTTTTTGTTGACTGGGATTGAAAAAAGAAATCTTATCCTCAAACAGTAAGAGTATTTGACCTCAGTTTCCTCGAACCCCGAGCTCTACCCCATAGGTACCCCCACTTTAGTAATGTCTCAATGCTACTCAGTATTCTCTACTGCAATTACCACAACCCAGTATCAGGCTCACAACTACCCTTACTCCAGTATCCCTCTCATATTGACTACCCAATATTCTGCCCTACAACTACCACCACCCAATATCTAGCTAACAATTCCCTCCACTCTAGTATCCCTCTCATAACTACCCAATACTGTGCTCTAAAATGACCTCAACCCAATATCTGCCCCATAATTACCCCCACTCAAGTAAAACTCTTGAAGCTGCCCAACATTTTGCCCCGCAGCTACACCACCCTAGTATGTGCCGCATAACTAGCCTCACTCTAGCAACACTAATGCAGGTATATGATATTTTGCCCTTCAACTTCCCCACACCACAATACTCAACGAGAAGTGCCCTTTGTACTTACATTGTCAGTGTCACAGCTACCTAATATTATGCCTTGTGACTACCTGACACTGCAATATCATCCCCAAGCTACCCCACTATAGCAACACTCTCACAGCTACTCAGTATTCTACCCTGCAACTACCCACTCTCAAATATCAGTCTCACAACTACTCCCAATGTAGAAACTCTCTCAGAACTACCCAATATCTTGCTCTGCAACTTCCCCACATTACAACATTTTCCCCACAGCTACCCCATACAATCTAATATTCTGCCCTGCAGCTACACCACACACCAATATTTGACCCACAGCTGCCCCCACGCTAGCAACACTCTTGCATCTAACAAACATTGTGCCATACAACCACCCCACTCCACAATATCTGTTCTACAATTACCCCACTCTACTAACACACTCACAGCCATACAATATTCTGCCCTGCAACCATTCCAAGCCACAATATTTCTCTAATAACTGCCTCAGTCTAGTATCACTCTCACAGCAGCCCAATAGTGTGTCCTGTAACTACCCCACATTTCATATTTGCCCCCACAACTACCTCCACTCCAGTAATACTCTTGCAGCTACCCAAAATTCTGGCCTGCAAATACTCCACTACCCAATATGTGTCCCACAACTACCCCACCATTAGTAATACACTCACCGTAACCTAATATTCTGCACTTCAACTACCCCATGACACAATATATGTCCCAGAACTACCCCACTGTAGTAACACTCTCACAGCTTCCCAATATTCTGTCCTGCAACTACCCCACATTACTATATCTATCCCACAACTACCTCAGTCAAATACCACACTTACTGTATACCAATATTCTTCCCTACAACTACTCCACACCACAATATCTGCCCCACAGTTGCCCCTTAGTAACATTCATGCAGCTACCCAATTGTCTGCCCTGCAAAAAGCCTGTAACCTAATATCTGCTCCCAAACTACCCTAATTTCATGACACTCATTAACCAGCCAAGCATTCTACCCTACAACTACTCCAAACCTTAGTATATGCCTTGTAACTATTCCTTACCACTGTATCTGCCCCATAACTACCCCACACCATGGTATCTACCCAGTAATTACTCCTTACTCACATATCTAACAATTGCACCCTACCCCAGCATCTGCTCTAAACTAGTATACCACATACCAGTATAGTATCTACCCCAAATCATAGTACCTACCCCACAAATACCCACACTCTGATATCAGCTTCAGAACTATCCAATATTATTCTAACAACTACACCACACCCCAGTATCTGCCTAGCAATTACCTATCAATGTATTATCCACAGCCAACACATCATTGTTTCTGTCCCTTAATAACCCCACACCATGGTACCTGATCAAAAACTACCCTTCATCCTTACATCTGTCACACAATTTCACCACACCACAGTATATGTGTAAATCAAAAATATACCAGTATCTACCCCACCACCACCACTACACCCCAGTAGTTGCTACACAGCTACCAAATACTCAGTATCAGGTCCTGAACTAATCCTCACTACACTGAAGAGTAGTACTCAGTCAGCGACTGGGGTGTGAGCTAATTATGGGTGCGTACTGGAGTGTAGTAGCTGTGAGTCAAAAACAAGGGTAAGGCAATTTGCAGAGCAAAAACTGAAGTATGATAGTGGTCGTGGTCATGGACATAACCAGGGGGCTGTGGTGGTTCTTGACATATACTGGGATGGGTTAGTGGTGGGGTAGATACTTGAGTGTGGGGACTACCTTACACCTATATGCTCATCAATTACCCAACCTCAAGATATCATCCCCACAATGTTACCATTCTTTAATGGGTGGTGACAACCTTCCAGACATAGAATGTGTACTCCAGAGGCTAGGAGCCAGAAGAATCAGACCTTGGTGGCAGTCATAAGGGCCAGTTTTCTTATGTATTAGGTGGCTTTGGCATTTTTTCAGCAAGGATGTGATATGTGTGTGTGTGTGTATATATATATATATGTGAATTACTGAAAGAAATAAGAACAAATGAAGTGGCTGGCCCAGAGGCATGGAGGGCTGAGGCATCACAGTGTGAATGGGCCGCTGGGGGTCGGCTGGGGAGGGAGAGGATCGAGCAACTGAAGGACAGCTCTCCTCTCATGGGGAAGGGTGGGGACAGATTCCGCTGCCTTTCTGACCCCGATCAGTGGCTGGTGCCTGGGACAGCAGGCCCACACATAGGGGGCGGTGGCATGGCAGATGCCCAGCATACTGCATATGGAAGTGTGTGTGGCTCAGCCATTAGCATCATTGCACACCACCACTCTGCACTTGAGGGACTGGGATCAAATGGAGGAGAAAAAAAAAACATCGACCGGCAGGGTGAAAGCAGCCTGTTGCAGGCTCCGCACCTGGCTAGCTGGCACCTCGCTAGGTTGAGAGGTGAGTCCAGTGGATGCTAAGGTGGTGGGGCTGGGGAGGCTGGACTGAAGAGGGCTGGGCAGGAGCATAAAGAAATGAGGAAAAACAAAAGAACAAATGAAGTGTCTATCTGTAATTTGAACCCAGGCCACTCTGAATACCATTCTGCTGCATAAACAACTGTGTCACCCAAGCAACTGGAAACTTTTGACTCCCAGAGACACCCATTCTTTCTCAAATACACAACCTGGTGCTACACAAATTTTGATAACTCCCCCTGATATGACCCCAACATCCAGTCGACAATTACTGGCAATGGAGGAGTGACCTTAATAGTAAGGCAGGTTCTGTGATGTTGGTGGTGAGTGGACACTGGTATTGTCATACTTGCAGGAAGGAAGATTTGCAGCAGTTGTACCTATTATCTCCCAAAGAAAAGCAGATTTAAATAAATGGATTATGTAAAAAAGATATTAAACATGTTTCACTTCTCATTAATACAAAAGAGCAGTGAACCTTTTTAAAATCGCATGTATTTGAATGCACTTTTCAGGGATGTAAGGACGCTTGGCCTTTACCTTTGTGCTACACACCCCTGGGGAGTGCATTAAAATCCTTTAGTGCACACCTTATTGTGGCTTATTGCTTACTTATTAACAACTATATTTATTTTTGAAAATGACTTTTCTCATTTTATTGTGCAGTACTAAACATTTTGATATTTTTAAAGCAATGAATAACACAAAATAAGAATTTATGTAGCTAAATACTGGTTGTGTGTGGTGATTCTCAGTTGCAAAGTGTGGAAATAAGAAACAGGGGGCCAACAGCCACCCTGTTGTGGCCCACACTTTTCTGCTATACACTAGTGTCTGTCTCAGTTGGTGTGGGAGGAGTTCTCCATGGGCATAGCTTTTAATGCAAATGAGCATCACCATATAGTACGTTAGTGTTTGCAAATGAAGTTTACGGATGTTCATGCATGAAGTTTGATACTATGAACTTCTGTGCATGTCACAGAACCAGTTGCTTGGCACTATCTTATGAACAGAGGAAGTGGGCATAGGTGCCATCACTTTAGTCATTCCTCATATTCCAGCCCTTGTTGGCCCACTGTTTGGCTATGGTGTTTATATGCACCATTGGTCTCTCAACTCTGCTTGTAATCTATGTCCCCCTTCTGAACATCTTCCTGATTGTCCCATCCAGTAGAATCCCCCCAACCAGTGGCTATGGTGTTTATATGCACCATTGGACTCTCTTAACTCTACTTGTTATCTAGGCCCCCCTTCTGAACATCTTCCTGAATATTGTCCCATCCAGTAGAATCCCCCCAACCAGTTCCCCAAGCACTGTTGTCTTGTGAATAAAATGAACTAGCATACTGAAGAACAGGCACTGCTTCCTGTCCTTAATGGACATGGACATAAACTTCTGAAAATACTGCTGTAAACCTGGTTTGAAGGAATGTCTTGTTTTATTTCAAATGTAAAACAAAGAGCTAAGCAGACCCAAAATTTGAAAAGAATGGTATCATACCAGACAGGTGGTAAGGGTCAATTTAAACTGGAGTAAAAATGTATAGGTAAAAATGTTCATCCTATCATGCACTGCTATATATATATATATATATATAGATATATATATATATATATAAATATATATATATATATATTTATATATATATATCTATCTATATATCTATATATATATATATATATATATATATATATATATATATATATATATATTAGAGTCAAAAAACTCTGTTTAATGCATTACTTAGGGTTGTTCCACAGTGACAAAAGTGAGGAAATTTGGTGTTAGGGTTCAAAGCCCCCCTAGGACTCCCCACCCACACCCCCAACCAGCATCGGGGTGCGCATTGCGGTTGCCGGCCCTAACTCTCACCCTATCAGATGTGTGAAGAAGCAGAGGTATAGGAGAATGGGGTGACAGTTAGGACCGAAACCCCAATGCACACCCAATGCTGGTTGGGGGGTGTTGGCGCAGAGGTCCTGAAACTTTCAACTAACACGAGTTTCCTCACTTTTGTTGCTGTAGAACAACCTAACTAATGCATTAAATGGAGTTTTTTGCCTCTAATTTCTCTTCTTTTTGAGAATTAGTCTGAGAAATAGTGAATGTAATGCGGCAGCGAGAGGGGCCCCGCGCTCCCACCACGTGATGTCTTGTCACATAGTAACACGGTGCCCACAAATGCAAATGGTAATGCGCATGGTGATACAAAGTGAAACGCAAAGCTAAACAGTAATGTAGACATATGTGGTTAAAATAACACAAATGCAAGCGCAAATGAAAACGCAAAGGGTAACGCACATGGTGGCGTAGACGGGAAAAGTAAGCGAAACGCGTGCAGAATTGCAGGCAGAAGCAGTAAGGGTAACAGTAATGTAAGCACACAGGCTGGTTTTCCCCAAAAGCTGCATAGAGAAAGACAGTGAGTACAAAGAATGTATGCAGCATAATAATGGGTCTTGGAGCAGAAAACGAGGAGTTGGAATACTAAATTGCTTATATCTCAGGAACCATACGACATAGAAAAAGATTTTTAAAGTTATATGATTTATGACTTTCCTGGCTAGTTTTGTACTTAGCATTTTTCAGATGAAAAGTCCATATCTTGCACCGTTTCTGACATATACGGGCCCTAAATACATGCACGAAGCATACATAATGTTATCTATGGGAAAAAAGAGAAGTTCGGAGTGCTATAACTTTGCCTCCCTGCAATATTTTTTCACCAAACCACCAAAAGGCACATCTGTGTGATGTTGGCTTTTTTCCTGCTAAATTTTAATCCAAAAGACCAAACTGTTATTTTGCAGCAGGGCGGCAAAGGATTCTTGTAATGCAGCAGACGCCGTAATGTTATCCTATGGGAAAAAGTGTCAACTTTGGAGTGCTGTAACTATGCCACCCTGTAATATTTTTTAACCAAAATACTGCAATGCAAGGTGCATCTATGAGGTGTTGGCTCCAAATTTCAGCCCAAAAGACCAAGCCGTTCTTCTGCAGCAGGGGGACAAAGAATTGCTGTCATTTAGCCACAGCCTGGAAAAGTACTGTCGAACTTTGCAAAAGCTTTCGCAAATTCATGCGACAGTGCCGCAAATGCAAAAGTACTTTGTGAAAGTACTTTTTCCAGAAATGTGAAAAACATATTTTTGGGGTGTTTAACCCCAAAATAAAGACATGCCTAGCATCCTCAGGGTGAATACAAAAAGAATTAGGTTGCTAGAGGGCCCCAAATTTAAATGCCAAGCATTTTTCTGATCACAACTGAAAACAAAATGGTGGATTTGTGACAGTAAAAGGGCCATTTGTGAAAGTAATGCATTTGCGATACTTTTGAACTTTTTGTTAACTTTTCCCATTGACTTATAATGGGAACTTGTTTTTGAATGACTTTTGAACCGTTTAATATTTTTTCACGAAATCTTCAAAAGGCACATGTAGTGATAGTATAATATGTTGATTATTGTCACTCCATTTTGTATGCTATTTCATGTAATGTATGTCATTTTATACTCCATTTTGTATTGTGTGACTCCATTTTACATGCTGCTTCATTTAATTGGTGTTTTGCTCTTTAGATAGCCTCATTATTATGTTTTGCTTCAGACAGTGTATTTTGCTGACTTGAAGGTTGCATATTATCAGGCAACCTGTTTTTGTAGTTTTGTTTAAACTTCTGCTTAGCTCATAGTGTTCTAGGCACCTGACCAGTGTTTGGGACACAGTGACCTAGCAGGTGTGAATGCTGAGCAGTCCTTATGGTGTGAATTTGCAGCATCCTGGGAGCCCAGCCAGCTTCGAGAATGTGGAAAACAACACTATAAGGCTGTAACGGTTATTTTTAGCATAGAATAAGATATAAATGTAGCTTTCAATGCCTGGTTGGAAGCCCTCATCTGCAGGGTGGACGACGCTGTGGAACTTTCTCCGGTTCAAGACTCCTGGCCAGGCTGTGAGATGATTAGGGGCTTCCCCAGCTACTGGGAAAAGGCTTGGATGTAGCATAGAATTGGTGATGTATCATGTTTTGCTTAATTGAAGTATATATTAATGCTGATAGTAATATTGCTAATGAATGAATGCTAAAGTGTAATCATTAATGCTGATAGTGACATTGCTGCTAAATGAAGTGTAATTATCTTTTGCTTGCAATAAATTGTGCTGATGTGTGAATGCCAAGTGTGATTATTCCTTTGTGACTCTTTGATTAGGCAAGACAGCACATCAGGGACTCCGGCTGCACATTCCCTGAAGATTTTGGACCAGTCACGCAAACCGTGTGACCTGTAGGGATGAGTAAAGAATTCCAAAAAAGCATAAACGTGTGTGCAGATCATGCATAATAACTCCGCAGCCTTATATCTGAACAGTACAGAAGTTGGCAGATCCCAAGACGTATGGTTCTTGATCTTGTATTCCAAATTTCAGACAAATCCGTTGAACGGTTGCAAAGTTATTAAGGTGCACAATTTTAGGATTAACATGTAAATGGCTCCTCAACCCTAACTATGGTAGCACTACCATGCTACCATAATATATATATATACATATATATATACTGTATATATATACACACATACACACACACACACACACATTTTCCTTTTAAAAACACATTTTCTTTCTGTTTGACAATTTTAGCTAAACTTCTAAAACATTTTCATACACATACACATCAATCTAATATGTGTAATCAACTAACAAACCTATCATCACTCTCCTCCCACCCACACACATACACACACACACGTACCCAAGCAGCTTTTAATTGTTCTTGCAGGCTTTGCCTTTTAAAACTTCAGAAGATAATATTTATTAATAAAAATACTACTGCATTTGAAAAATGTTTAAGGTTTTCATCCATTATGCCCTTTAGTCACAATATTAATGCATACACTGCAGACAGTCTGGGAGACATTGCATGCAACCAGACATGTGCAAACATGCAAACAGTCTGAAAATGCTACCAGATCTGTTTACATGAGGTAGTAATCAGATCTGAACAAGAAAACCCAGGTATGCAAATCAGATTTCTACAAATTCAAGTAATCTGATTAGAATAAGAATTCTCCTGTTTACATGGCTCTGGATAACCTGATTCGGTAATCAGATTTCTCAGCATTCCAATTAAAATCAGATTACTGAGTGCATGTAAACATGGTGACTATCTCCCTATTTCTATAATTTCAGCTGTGCGTATTTTCTGTGATGCACTGTGTGCTAATATCTTGTGTTTATGTCTCTCCAGTAATTTGCTGTCCTGTGTGTTTTGTGGTTATTTATTTAGTGCTGGTCAGTTAATTTATCTTATATAATGTATGTAATCTATACACTTTATTTCCATCAAGCCTATACTTTATGAAGTGTTGTATTCAAAGTACAGTGCACTGTGAACTACTGCCTGTAATTAACTCCAGGTTGCCCCTGAGAAAGGGACCTCTGGTTTCAGTGGGCCCACTCAGTTACCAAAATGTAATAAATAAATAAGACCTGCCCATGTTAGCAAGCACGCTGAATCTGTGGCTCTTGAGACTCTGGGCTGGGTTGTAAGAGCCTCCCAAGTCAGCAGTGAAAAGGCTGACTTAGTGACCTTTTAAATTCCTTGAACATGGGGCTGTGGACATGTGGATCTATGGTTCCAGTGCTTTATAACATTTTGCAACAATGAGAACTGAAGGTATTGAGAAGCTCAGCTGTGGCAGCCTGTCTGAGAGACGTGCCTGTGTAGGCATGGTGAACCTCGTCTAGCAGACATTTGGTTAAATATGGATACTTGGCGATCGATTTTCAAATGGTGACACGGGGCTTGCATCAAGCCCTGCAGCCGACCCTTTCTTTGGTGAAGCTGTGCCAATCATCTTTGTTGCAACTGTGCTCAATTTTGGTAGGTTGGATGTAGTTGTGACACTTTACCTAACTTACAGCAGCTTGCACCAGATCTTTGGAACAAGCACTGTAAAACAGGTCCCTGGGATTGCCACAAGCTAGACCTGAAAAAGTTTGTCAATCTTGCAGCAATTGGCACATGGGATCTCAAATCCTAATTGCAGGCTGGGTGATTGCAGCAAACCCCATGCACCATATCTTAGACACACCCAGCGCTTGTGGTAATTACGGACTTTTGAAAATCGAGCCCTTGTAGATATAGCTCCTGGCCTGGTGAGTTGGACTATCTGGTGAGACTATCTGATGTCATAAGAAGCAGACAGCCACACCAAAATTCTTATTCAATAATTTTTATTCATAAGGAAATGTAAAGCGAGATCCTTATATCAAAGTCCAGCGTTTCACCCTGTGGGCTTCATTAGGGTGAGGATGTATGGGTAATCATATAGAAATGGTGTCAGAATTTGTAGATCCAAACAGTTATAAACACATTTATATTTATCCTTTCAATTCCTGATACTCGCACTGTTAAAACACATCACTGCAATGTGAGCAGATTCTTCTCCTAATCTAAATATGTAAATAAATTCACACAATATATCAGCTGCATCTTAGAAGTGAAAAGCAAAACATCTGCAGCACAGTCCTCATTGAGCATTCAAAACATATCGCAATTTTTATCAATTTGAATTAAAATTTCATTGCATCTAAGCCTATTCACATAAATGTACATGTGGGTCAGCTTTCCCTGATGAAGGGGTAACCTGAAATGTTTGAGTGATTTGTGGTGGAGAAATATTTATACTTAAAAAACTGTTTTGAAATTGATATATTTGGTGGGTGAGCTTCCTTGATCTAATATGTGAATACAATTTTTTTTAGACTCCTCCCTCATGATATCATTATATGTCATTCATTTTTTGTACCAAGGTGAGCTCAGCTGGAATTACCTACTTTGAACTAAAGGAGGATTTCATACAACTGGAACTAACGGCTTTCTGGATCTCCAGGAGGCCACTCTGAGGGAGCTTAAGATAGCATGGGATTCAATTAATAAAGAATTGACAGGTGGTGCTAATCTGGCCCTCATTTATGCTACCCAAAGGTTTTATAAATGGTTCAACAAACCCAGTTTCCTGCTGGCATGCCTAGCCATGGGAAGTGCAAATCCAATTTGATCTCTTCAGCAAGGAATAGAGAAGGCAAGATGACCTCTGATGCTAAACAGATATAGGACAGCTTCATTGACTTTTATACCACCCTGTATATGAGTGGGGGGAGTCAAGAGGACGTGATTGAGACTTTTTTAAGGCCATTTGCAACTGTCAGGGCTTACTGAACAGCTGGTTGAAGCTCTAAATAGACCCCTGAAGCAGGGTGAGATTAGAAAGGCAGCCTTCTGTCTTGCTATGGGTAAGGTCGTGGGCCCCGAAGGGCTTCCTATAGAACTCTAGAGAACCTTAGATGATACAGTGCAAGCCATCATATTCAATATGTTTGAGGAGGCTGGGGAGGATAGTGGGCCACTGCCCACTTATAGCCTGGCCACTATTACTATTACTCTTATTCATAAGGAGGGTAAGGACCCCTCACACTGCTCAACCCACAGACCTAGTTCCCTCCTAAATAGTGATGTTATGGTGTTGGCTAAAGCACTGGCAAAGTGGCTGGATGAGGTTCTGCCACTCGTTGTAAGGGAAAATCAAACTGTATTTGTTAAGAATGGGCACTTGCACCATAATGTGAGATGTTTTCTAGGAGTGGTGGAGATGATGGCTCAACATCCCAGGGGACATGTGTGCTCTCCCTGGATGCCACAAAAGCATTTAACTGGGTTGAATGGGGCTATTTGTTTAAAGTTTTGTAATGCTTTGGTCTGGGGGAGCAGTATGTAGACTTTGTCATGCTGCTAGATAGTGGTCCTAGGGTAGACATTTTGGTAAACAGCAAAACCACTGGTGTATTTCAGTTGGCCAGGGGCACCCATCAGGGATGCCCCCTATTGCCTTTTCACTTTTCCCTGGAAATTGAGCCATTGGCAGTGGCAATTAGGGAGACGGAGGGGATTAGGGGGGTTCAAGGGGCTTGGGGTGCAGCATAAAATTTCATTGTATGTGGATGATGTGCTGCTATATTTGACTCAGCTGTAAAAGTCAGTTCCGTCATTGACAGCACTGATTGAGGAGTTTTCTGCCTTCTTGGGCTATAAAATTAACGCTGAAAAATCCAGACCATTATGTTTGGGTAATGTGGATGCTATGAGCCTAAGTCAGTTCCAAAATAGAGTAGTGACTTCTCATATTAAATACTTACGCATCCAGGTGGGTAAAATGTTGGACTCTCTCTCTACAAGCTTAGTTATACACCCCTCCTTATTAATATCTTGGGAGACCTCCAGCAGTGGCAGGAATTACCAATGTTTTTGGATGAGTACAATAAATCTTATATAGATGAATATTTTGCAGAAAGTTTTGTACCCAATCCAGATGCTCCCACTGGGGCTTCATAAGAAGGACCTTGAAATCCTTGAAAAAGCATGCACTAATGTTAAGGACCTTGAAATCCTTGAAAAAGCATGCACTAACGTTATTTGGCAACAAAAGAGACCTAGAATCAGCCCTCAGATGCTTAAAAATACTGTCTCTAAAGGTGGTCTGGGATATTCAGATTTTGGTTGTTATCATCTGGCAGTGCAAGCCGGTCTTACTACAGACTGGGTTAAACGGTCATGAGGTACTCATTGGGCATCCCTAGATCAGGCAAGGTGGGGATATAGGGTCACAGCATATTCATGCCCAGGAGCGCTGCAGGTATATTGATCCATGGACTCCAGGAGCACCTTAGTGGAACAGCTCCTGGAGCCTTGGGGGGAAATGAGAAGGTTGTTCAGAGATGGGAAAGCTGGAACCCTGCTGGCCCCAGTTTTCTCCAACCCAGAATTCCTCTCAGGTTTGGAAGACCTAGGCTTTCAGTGGGAGGGGGGCAGGAGGAGTTCAGTGTCTTGGAGACTTCTCATGGGTTTATGTCCTTTCGGAAGGTGACCAACAAACCTGGGATCCTGCACTTGCATTTATTTCAGTATCTTCAGGTCAGGAACTGGGTTTGGTGGAGGATCGACTATAGCCACAGGATTCACTACTTCATAATCTGGAGAGTGGCATCTAACAGGTGAGAACTGACCCTGGGGAGGCCCTGCCCAGACATTATAGTTCTATTAGGGAGAGGATGCCTGATTCCTCAAAAAAAGCTGAGACCTAATGGAAGCATGACTTAGGGGGAGACATACCAGAAAAGGCTTGAAGGAGCTAGTGCGAATCCCATATGGGACTTACTATCTATATTTGATAGAAAGAGACCCAGTATAAATTCTTGCATCGGTTATACCTATCTGCAGTGGTAATAAGTTCCATCAAGGCATCTCATGTTTGTGCAGGAGATGCTCATTGAGATAGGCATGTATTTGTACCATTTATTGCATTGTAATGAACTCTAACAGTTTTGGACAGAGGTGGCACAGTGTATCTCACAGATAATTCAGATCAGAGTAGTGGTGGAACCTTGGGCCATGCTCTTTGGGATGGAGTCTAGAAGGGAAGAGGACTGGGAGTTTAATCCCAGAGCCATTAGAATTGTGCTGATAATGGTCAGGCAATGTATATAAAACACTTAGGTTTCCCACATATGCCCTACGCTGCAGATGTGGAAGGATTTGCTCCTTAATATGCTTCAATTCGAATATCTGACATGTGATCCCAAAGGCTGGGCAGATAAATCTGAACAACAGTGAGGCAAGTATCTTGATTTGCTTTCCCCACTAGCACAAGCAACAGTGAGGTTGGGTTGAGCAGGAGCTCTGGCCTTGCCCAATCAGGTTGAACTTCCTTACCTCACCTGGTCTGCTCATGGTCCTTTTCACTGAATAGAAATTATTCTACACCAGTTGATAATATGGAAATTATTCAACACCAGTGTATAATACAATGAATTACTATGTTATGGTGCTATTATCAGATACACTTTGCTTATGTGTTGTGTCTTTTTATGTGTCGAACGTTATATGTTGTGGTTGTTTTGTGTATCAGTGATACACAATGTGCTTGCACACATATGTGATTAAATTTGTTTTTATTATATATCCATAAGTGCTGTAAGCTGTATTATTAATTTCTGGAGCGGATATACCGGTAGTATATTGTATTGCTAATTCTTTTAAAATTGCTTCAATTAGCAGATTTATTATAAAAAAAAAACATTGCAGATTAGTACTTTGCAGTTTACATAAATTGTGGATTCATGCTCCACAATCTTCTGAATAATATTCTAAGGATTTTGTAATTGGCAGACTAATATGATGTGTTTTTTATAAAGACAACCTTTTCAGAATTCTGCAGAATTAAAAAAGAAATTCTGTAAAGCATTTTGGAAGCAGAATTACCTTTCTGCATGAATTCTGCTGGCAGTATACTACATTACCTGCAGCTCTAACCTGATATGCTGGTAGTGAATTGTATTGTTAATTCTTTTAAAATTGCTTCAATTAGCAGATTCTTTTAAAATTGCTTCAATTAGCAGATTTATTATAAAAAAAACATTGCAGATTAGTACTCTGCAGTTTACATAAATCGTGGATTCATGCTCAACAATCTTCTGAATAATATTCTAAGGATTTTGTAATTGGCAGACTAATATGATGTGTTTTTTATAAAGACAACCTTTTCAGAATTCTGCAGAATTAAAAAAGAAATTCTGTAAAGCATTTTGGAAGCAGAATTGCCTTTCTGCATGAATTCTGCTGGCAGTATACTACATTACCTGCAGCTCTAACCTGTTCTGCTGAAATTCTATCTAGTTTTGACAAGTTAATTACTATTATTTAGTAAAATACATAAACCAATTAATTTTAAAGATTTTTAATGTGTAATTTTTCTGTAAATTATTGCTATATAGTGCATGGTGGAATGCTTTTGTGTATGGATATCCAGTCATTCTGCTGCAGTAGTGAAGTTGTTACTAATGCAGAATGACTTTTCATTCTGCATTAGTGCAGACATCACAATGCAAGTGACCCCATCAGTACTGTTCATACAGTAAGACAATGGACAGTTGGGGCATCATGCCCGTGAGCTAGCTGGCAGTGAAGTGTGAGTGGCGGACTGAAAAAATTGACTGTCACAATCACAAAAAGTAAGCAAGTTTTGCTATTTTCTACCATACACTGTATAGAATAGTGTATGGTAGTCCTAATACACAACACCACTATTCTTAATCTCATGGTTACCATGATGACAAAAGGATCTCTTGAGCTTGGTATAAGAATAGTGCTATTGTGTATGGGCTGCCATACACTATCCTATATATTAATGCTCTGAGGACCGTTAACTACTTTTTCTAAATGTAATATCTAATTGATGGCTTCCTGTGATACTGGAAGTATGTTTCTTTCAATTGTTTCTTACAAATCTTTCTGGATCCACAATAATTCTATTTCTCAATAACATATAAGAAATAGGGGGTATGCAATGACTTTACTTAAAATATGCAATTTATCTTCAAGTGTTAGGGAGCAGGATAATAACTCATGAGTGGCAGAGTCATGAGTGAGTTAAAAAGTCCTGTACCCTCACAATTATGATAAACTGTATATTTTATCCCTGACCATTGCGTATTTAATTCATACAACATTGGTTTAATAATTATACATTTTAAATCATCTGCTTGTATGAAGACGTAACTGTTTCCATTTGATTTCAACTGCTGGCTTCAGTATTGCACATGGCTATTGTGATGTAATCAGCATTGTATATGCTGCTCTCTGACTGTTTAGTATTCCATTCTGATGTAATTAACTTTGCTAGATATACAATTGTGACATGCCTCAAAATGCAAGAGATCATGATATCCTGCAAAGTGGGTCCAAAAATATCAGTTTTATTGTGTGGCATTTCTCTATGACATGGCCTAACTAACTAAAGATATCATATTTATCTTCATAAGAGTTCAATAATGTTATGCTATCTCATGAGTGGCAAAGCCACTCCAAATGGTACAATATGCTCCAAAAATACTTAAAAATAGCTCATGGTCCAATAGATGTGAACGAATGTATTCCGAACATTTTACTTCATACGAGTGCTTCCTCAAGGAAGGGATAAAGATAGTAACAAATACATTTGTAGCAAAACATTTGGAATTGTTTTCTTCCTGGGGGTTTCTGTGTGCCCTGTCTCCTGTTGTGCAGTGTATGAGCTGGTTGGTTTTGTTGGGCAGCATCACAAGATCACCTCTTTACTTCCTTATTTTCTTCATTGTCTTAATAGCTACGGACTACATGTGTACACTGTTTCATAGGTTCATCCTGCTGGCAGTCAAGAGATTTAACATCTCTCTTTCTTTTTTCCATATTCTGTTTATACTCCTCATCCCCCATGCCCCCTTCAGACCGACCATCCCAGCCCCCACTTCCTGGAATAACCAGGGCTTACCTTTCTGCCCGGCCCGGAAGCAGAGTCTGTGGAGAGTTGGGCTTCATCCTGCAGCCGGAGGATTTATTTTTCCTTCATTTTTCTCCCCGATCCCCACTGATGGAGCGCACACACCAGACATGCCTGTGTGGAGGCACATACATGTTCATGGAAGTCCCGCGGCACCCACCCCTTCTGTGCACCCTACAGACCCGCACTTCCCCCAGGCCCTTAACTGGGGGTAGTCATTCAGTGGAGTGCAACCCTTCCCCTCCTGGGAGAGGAGAGCTGTCCTCCAGATGCTCAGTCCTCTCTCTCCCCGCCAACCCCTGATGGTCCAGGCTCGTTCCCGAACCTGGGTTGCTGGCGTGGTGAGAGGTGTGGCATTCAGCGCTTCAACCCTCAGTGCCACCAGGCTGACTTTAACATCTCTTTTTAAGCTTGAAGATACCCTTGAGTTTGCAGAACACTGAGATCTATTTCTCCAAGATAAACAGGATAAAAGCCACCAGCTGTTTCCTGTAATCTTTGTCCCTCATAGCTGTGGTCATTTTGTCGGTCCTACATTGCACCTGTAATGATATGCACAGGCAGGTATGCTAGTTTTAAACAGTTTTACTAAATATTGCCAGCAATGTACAATGTACAACACAATACATCAACAATCAGGGTTAGTGTAGTTCTGGCAGCTTTAGCCCACCACAGCTTATTTATAGAATACATTCAAATGCTATGATGTCATACAGTGTGTGTTATTAATATGCATATCCTTACATCTTCCCCTTTAGCATAATCTCCCAATAAGAATATTATACATTTTTAATTAAATGTTTTTACGTTATGGTTTCAGTCCTTTATCTGATTCAGTGCAGCTTTAAGTCCTGTATCGTGCAGATCTCCATATCTGCCATCTGCTCACATGGCTCATCCTAGTAGGGCTTTCAATCTGGCAGTGCATGCTCAGAGGAGCAGCCGGCATCACTGCCGACATCATCAGTGGTGGGAACTCACTCAGGTCCTGAAGCTGCTGTGCCACCATAGCTGCGTTTTCCTCCTTGGGCATCTCTGTCTGCGCCACCAACTTGGCTTCACCCTCTCTCTCTCTCTCTCTCTCTCTCTCTCTCTCCACTGCCTGAAGAAATGTCCCTCACTCTCTGTGGCAGGCTGGACTATGACTCTGGAGTTCTCTGGATGTCCCTTCAATTTCATTGATACTGCTTCTCATTAGCTGCAACAACATATGAATGAGGAGTTTATGTTGGCAAAAGGGTTACTGCAGGGGTCCACTCATTCTCAGGGGTGCACAGATTCACCTGTTTTCCTGGAGTCAAGTCAGGGAGTGGGTGCACTCCTTGATTATAGTAAAACTGTTGTTTCCTCTGGGTTTTCTCTAAAGCTACTTGAACATCAGTCTCTATTAATTTAGGCTTTAACAGTTTGTGTCTTGTTGGAATCAGTGTTCTTGTTCGGCGTCCCATTAAAAGTTATGTTGGCATGCCCAGGCCCTTTACAGGAGTATTTCTCAAATCGAGCAATGCCAGATAGGGATCTTTATGATCCCATTTAGCCTTTTTTCTGTAAATTATTGATTGTTTGCACAGCTTGTTTGGCCATGCCATTGTTCTGAGCGTATCCAGGTGACGTAGTGATATGTTTGAACTCATAGGTTTTTGCAAAGTTTTCCAAATCAGCATTAGCAAATAAGAGCCATTATCAGTGTTGAGTATTTCACGTATGCCATAGGTTTTTGCAAATTTTTCAAAGTCAGAACTAACAAACTTAGGGCCATTATCAGTGATGAGTATTTCAGGTATGCCATGTCTTGCATATTGGGATTTGACATGGTTGATCACTGTCTCACTGTTCGTATTTTGCAATCTATAAATCTCAATAAATTTAGAATAGTAGTCAACCATAATAAGGTCTATTAAATTCAAACAAGTCAGCTCCCACCTTTTGCCAAGGCCTTTCAGGAATTTCATGGGGTTTCAGTGGTTCCTTTGGCTGAGCTTTCCAATAAATGGTACTGGTGCCACACTTGGCTATGAAATCACTGATCTGGCCATTCATGCCAGGCCAAAAACAGAACATCTCATGCTCATCTCTTGCATTTCTCTATACCCAAGTGACTGCTGTGTATTTCTTTTCTGAGTGAGGTAGGCACAATGGATCTCTCTCTCTCGCTTTAATAGTAATCTACTTTCAGTGCTGATTTCCTCTAGGAATAGCCAATGTTGTCTGATGTCAGAGTCTACTTGTGATTGCTCTGAGTGCCAGCCTTGTAACACAAACTTTTTACATTTTTTCAGCACAGAGTCTCTTTGTGTCTCTGCTTGAAATAATTTTTTTTTGTCATCAGTGATTGGAATCTTGGCAATTGTATGAACCTCTTATTGATCAGTGTCATTTTCATGTAGTGAAGCTTTCTGGACTGCCCTGATGAGGGTGTCTGAGATATGGAGTTTTCATTCCACTTTGTAGATCACATGCAGATCATATTTTTGCAGTTTGAGCATCATCCTCTGAATTCAAGGTGGCACAGTATGCAGTGGTTTTTAAACAAGCTCTCTAATGACTTGTGGTCAGTTTCTACCAGCACCCATTGTCTCCCATAGATATACTGGTGAACCTTTTTTTTAAATTGAATATGATTTATTGATTTCCACAACAAACAAACAGTAACAAACAACAGATTAAACACTAATTAAACTAAACCCTCAACCCTCTACCCTACCCTCAAACCTACCCCATGGCATCAGAGCGGATACTAAAATAGTCACCTAGCCTTACGTATCAGTGATGACCTAGCCAGGCTATAGAGAGAATAAAGTCTTCAACTTATCCCATATTTTGTTAAATCTTGTAAGGCGATGGCGTATGCTCACGATGAGTCTCTCAACATTTAGGTTGAAGAGAAGTTCCTGCACTCTCTCAGTGTAACTTATAACATGAGTGTCTTTCCACTGGGATAAAATACATTTTTTGACTGACATAGAAATCAGAGCCATGTAGTATCTACATTCTCAAACACCAATATCTTTATAATCCCCCACTATGCAGACCTCTGATGAGAAGTAGTCTTTAATGCCTATGAGTGGATCGGTCTTCTGTTGTATTAGCAACCACAAGTGGGCCAATCCTGGGCACTCCCAGAATATGTGCAGGAGGTTGTCTTCCACCTGATGACATCTTAGGCAAGTGGGGGAGAGGATTCTGCCCATTTTATGAAGCTTCACTGAAGTAAAGTACATATTGTTACGGATCTGGAACTGCATGAGTCGCAGCCTGTCTTGGGATATGTGTGAAAATTCTGCCAAATTTTACTCCAGATGAAGCTAGTATGCAGCAGTGTTGAGTCCCAGTAAACTAAGGCTGCACCTGTCTGGGGATATGCTGTGTCAAGAAGAGTAAGACAGATCCTTGGCACAGCATGTGGAGAGGCCACTAGCTCACTGAGTGACTGCATGAACTTGACCTTGTCACTAATTTCTGTAGCATACTCAAAGTTCTGAAGCAGCAAGTGATGAAGCTGTATGACCTTAAAAATATATTTTCTACCCAGCTTGTAAGACCTAATAATTCTTTCAGAGTCAAGGCAGACCCCATCCTGAACTAAGTCCCCTATATTGACTGTAGCCAACTGTGGCAGCCAGGAGGTCTATATAGGTTTCCCTTCTATTTTGAATTTAGGGTTGCCCAGCAGTGGTTGGTTGGGGTCTCTGTTGATCTTATATACCAAAAAAGGAGCATACTTGAGCGTGAACCTTGACTAATTTTATTTATTTATTTAGTTTTTGTTAACCGAGTAGGTGCAGTAGCCATAAAATGACTATTTTCAGGCATGACCCGGGAGAGTACAACAAAAAGAGAACAGTTGAACAACAGCAACATGGGTACAATAATACAAATAGAGGAACAGTACAGCAGTGCTACAAAAATACAATGGGTAGAAACAACAAAAAATAATGGCAAGCATTATACAGATAATGGCAGTAAGATATATAATAAGTGCAGAAACCATGGACCCGAACTGTGGAGTGAAAGGGTTAATAAGATAGTAAGGCTATATAGAGAGAAATGTGAGGAATGTTCAAATATAACAAGAAAGATTGACAGAAGGAAGATCAGGGGTGGTAATTGGCAAAACAACAGTGGATGGTCAGCAACAAGGTTCAAGAAGGAAGAGAGCTAGTAGTCAAGAAGTTATTTACAAAGAGAAGAAAAATATGGGGAGGAAGAGGAGACAGTCTTGGAGCTGGATTAGAGCAGGGGTGACATTACTGGTAAGTCTCAGGAGCTTCAGGTTGGGTCAAAGCATGTACAAACATCAGCTAGGGATAGATAACGACGATATTCACTTTTAAATCCAAAGTGAGACTGAGACAGCTGGAGGTTGAGTGGAAGAGCATTCCATAGCCTGGGAGCAGAGAATTGGAAGGCCCCTGTGCCTTTAGTCGTCCAACATCTCGGAACATAGAGCAAGGATTTGTCAGCTGATTGCAGGCCATGGGAGGATGGTTGAGGGATCAGCAATGCCACCAGCTGGGATGTTTTTTTTTCCTCAGATGATCGAGTCCATTAGTGATCCAAGGTAGTATTGTCCATAATATCTCTATAGGGGAGTTATGCAACTTACTAGGGATATCTTTAGGACTTATGCACATAAATGCTCTCGGTAGTAGGCCCACAGATGCAATAAGCTCCTTTTCAGTTATGAGCCAGATTGGGTTATATGGCCGGGTCTGCACGTCTTCTATCAGTGTTAGCCATCTTAGGTATTTGCTGGCATGACTAGTAATGGGGTAATCTGAGACCACCATGGGATTTGGGGGCTGCTAACTTGTGGTATGCCCTTCTAGAGGATTTTTTTTTCACAAATGAAATCTGAGATCATAGCATGTAATTTCTTAAACTACGATAGTGGGAGACAAAGGTTCAAGAGGTTGATGGGGTAAAAGATATGCAGAAGTACATTCATTTTAATTCAGCTTATGCAACCCCAGAGGGATAGAGGCAGAATCCCCCACTGGGACAAGTCCTGTTGTATAACATGGCATAGAGCATCAAGGTTATGATGTTTTAAGCTCTTGTTACTCTTTGCCAAGCTAATTCCTAGATATGTAATACTTTTAGGTGCCCAGGTTAGACCCAAGTCTATGACCGTGCTCTTGATCACTCTTGAATTTAGCAGGAAAACTGTTGTTTCCTCTAAATTAATCTTGTAGTTTGAAAGTTTGCTATATTCCCTGATAAGTGTTAGCACTGCTGGTATAGATGTCTTGGGGTGCATTAGGAGTAGCAGTATATCATCGGCATATGCAGACAATTTTAGTACATGAGTACCCAACTTGATTCCCTTGATTTCCGGATCGTGCTTAAGCTTAAGCAACAGGGGTTCCAGGTAGAGGTTAAATAGCAAGGACAACAGGGGGCAGCCTTGCCGCATGCCTGAATGTAGAGGGAATGTGGAGGAAAATACTCTGTTACAGTAAATGCATGCACTCGGGGTATGATATAGAGCACTAACCCAGTGAATAAACTTCAGGGGGAACCTGAAAATGTGCAATGATCTAAACAGAAATTGCCAGTGCACCTGATCAAATGCTTTCTCCATGTCCAGGGACAAAAGCACTGCTAGTAGGTCTGGGTCCCTGGACATGGAGAGAAGGTGGCTTATCTTACGCAGGTGATCCACTGAAGATCTACCGGTCATGAAGCCCACCTGTTCTGGGCCTATGAGAAACAATAATACCTTCCCCACCCTATCTGCTAACAGCTTCATCAAAATTTTGATGTCATAATTCAAATGTGATATTGGCCTATAGCTCGAGACTTTTTCAGCTTCTCTCCCTGGTTTATGAAGCACGATTGTTAAAGCTTCAAATAGTCTGTTATCTAGAACCTCTGATGTAAGGATACGATTAAACAGTTTCAACAGCCAAAGAGCCAATTCCTGTATAAATGTTTTATAGAAATTGGGTGAAAACCCATCTGGGCCTGGGGATTTGTCTAAGGGTAAAACCCTAATAGCCCATTTTGTATCAGTTATAGTTATTGGTGCAACTAAGGAAGTCTTTTGGGCTTCTGATAGAACAGGTCCTGAGATTTCTGGAGATATTTATTTACGTTCTGTCTTGAGGTGGGGTTGTGCATTGAGCTGTAGAGCTCCCTGTAAAACTTTTCAAACTCTGTGGCTATGTCTTTAGGGGTTGTTTTAAGGGACCCATCTGTTGAGGAGTGTATGACATTGATAATCCTCGATGCTTCTTATTGTTTAACCCTCATGGCCAGAAGACGACTCACTCTTTCCCCCTGATTGATATACATTGCTCAAGTTTTCAGAATTGTATGTTCTGCTTTTTCCTGCAGTAGGTTGGTATATTGACTACAAGCTCAGATAAGCTCATGGTGAGCAGTATCTGAAGAACTCAATGAAATACGTGCTTCTAAGACTCTAATCAGGGAAAGAAGGTCCAGGGATTTTTTTTCTCCCTCTTACACTTTCTCATCAAGGCTATGCGAATAAGTTCCCCCCAATACAATATTTCAGGGTACCCCATTCTAAGTCTGGTTTACTGAGTGAGTTCATATTGGACATAGTGGACTGCTCAATGTATTGGGAGACCCATTTGACCATTTCCTCATCTTTTAATAACTGGTTATTCAGTTTCTGTATTGTTTCTTTTGGTTGCAGTGGTGAAAATGAGACTGCATCTTTCTAGGGAGTGGTCAGATATAACACCGGGATCTATCCCACTGCTCATCAGACCCACCAAAAGAGACTGGCTAATCAGAAAATAATCAATATGAGAGGAATATTGAGCTGTAGAGGAAGTACCAAGAACCAGTGATTTCAATATTTATTCCTTTAGGTCCAGATGAAGAACTCTCCATGGGTCGCACTAGCCCAGTTGATTGGTGAGATCATGGAGGGATCCTTGGGCCAATGTAAGGCCCCACTGTCTCTTATCAGACCAATCCAGGTCCAGAGTAAAAGGCAGATTCCACCCCCCCCATGAAAATGGGAAGAGATAGGAAAGGGATCAACGTGGTAACCAGCTACATAAAAAAGGACGGTGTATCTGCATTTGGGACATAACTAGATTCCAAGACTACTTCCACCCTATCCAGAGAACCCCTTAGAAAAATGTATCACCCTTGTGGGTCTCTTATACATTGCAGGCATACAAAGGGCATTTTATTTGCCAGCAGTATAGCAACTCCCCTACTCTGCGTACTATTTTCCACTACATAGACCTGACCAATGTATTGCCTCCTGAAAAGTGTAGCTTAATTTTCTAAGAGGTGTGTTTCCTGCAGGAAGGAGCTCTCTCCTTTAACATGTTGTATATGTCTAAGTATCTAATATATCTTACTTTTGTTTCAAGCTCCTCTGACATTCCATATAATAATATTTAGGTTATCTGCCATCCCTTAGCCACCTGATTGATCTAATAGCACTGGCGATTATCTCTAGTAACCTAACACTGCCACCTTGGAGTCCTGAAGCCTCTCTGATGCCATTACCCCCTCTACTGGTGAAACTTAGTGCAATCAAATACAATGGCTAACATCTCCTTTTCTATTAGGGCCTATTTTCTCTCTGCTTTATTAAGTGATTTTGAGGTGAATGCAACAGGTTTGCTTGCTTGCAACAGACATGCTCTCAGCCTTTCAGAGGAGGCATCCACTGACAGGACCACAGGCTTGTGCAGGTCATAGTAGGCTAGCACTGAGGGGGGTGCATGACAATTATTTTCAGTTTGTTGAATACTTGGTCATGTCTGGTTTCCCAGTGCTATGCCATTTCTTTCTCCAGCAGTTCTCACAGAGGTTTGTTGATGGTGGACAGGTTAAGTATGAACTTGGCTAGGTAATTGACAATCTCCATGAACCTTTGTAAATCTGTGACACACTTGGGAGTGGGCATGTCCACAGCAGCACTGATTTTCTCAGGTTCTGCTACAAGGCCTTCACTGCTTAGTTTATGTCCAATATAGAGGACTTCAGTAAGTCCTACATTGGATTTATTCAGGTTCAAAGTAAGGTGGCAATCTCATGTTCTCTGCAGTACTCTCTTAAATCTCTAATTGTGCTCTTGCAGGTCCAAGTCCCATATTAGTACATCATCCATGTATATCTCCACACATCCAAATCTTCAAATATTTGTGATATTTCCCTTTGAAAAACTTCAGGGGATGAGCAAATTCCAAATGGCATACTGTACACTTGAATTTGTAGCACTCAAATGGTGTGCTAAAAGTCATTAGTTCTGAACTGGCCTTATCAAGCTTGATTTGCCAGAAGGCAAGACCAGCATCTAGCA
The DNA here is from genome assembly GCA_016271365.2 of Neoceratodus forsteri. Classification (NCBI taxonomy): domain Eukaryota; kingdom Metazoa; phylum Chordata; order Ceratodontiformes; family Ceratodontidae; genus Neoceratodus; species Neoceratodus forsteri. The sequence continues at coordinate 1,114,542,244 of CM057453.1, read as the reverse complement.
CTGAGAATATTTTGGCAGCAGCAAGCCTGGATCCTACTTTTTCCACAGGCTTCATGGGGTAATGCTCTCTCTTAAGTGCTTTGTTCAAATCCCTTGGGTCGATGCAAATTCTCACTTTATTAGGCTTCTCTATCACCACCAAGTTAACCCAACTAGTGGGCCTCTCTATATTTTCAGGTACAGCTTTTAAAACATTCCTGTTTTTGCTTGCCTATCCTGAACATTAGTTGTGGGAGCTCTGATATTATGGTTGTTTTACATTTTGGAATTTTACAGTTTTTAAAGTTTTATTGTAAAAGCACTTTGATATGTGTTGAATTGCACTTGCAAAAAATAGTCTATCATTATTATTATTATTTTACCTTGTCTGTTAGGGAAAATTGAATTTTCCAGGGTGCATGAATTACAGGGCTCATGGAGATGTCTGTTTCGATGTGATGTTCTTCCTCTAAACACCCCAATTCTTTTTTTTTTTTCATTTTTTTATTTTCTTCTTTATCCTGGTGGGTCCACTTGTCAGCCATCAGCCCTAGTCATGGCCCCTGGGACTTCCACTGCCATCTACTGCTGCTTGTCCCCAGTCACCCCAACTTACCCCCCCCAGAGGATGGGGCCACGGCATCGGTCCCCTCATCTGCACTACGGAGCAAGTATCTAGTTGGGGATGCAGCAATGGCAGCTAATTGAAGCCCAAGGGAGGGCTTCACTTAGACAATGGACCCACCCGCCTACTCCTTTTTTCCCAGTTTTTCTTAGAGGCGGGGATGTGCAATGACACCAGTGCGTGCCCTGCCTCCCTGTTGACAGCGCCGGTAGTGTGAGTGACTCCCGGCCTCTGCCAGGGGTTCTCATTGTGCCAGACACTTCCCCACACTCCCCCCCAGAGAAGAAGAGCTGTCCATGAGATGCTCTATCCTTCTTCCCCTGGCCAGTCCTCCGACGACTTGGGTCCATTCCCGAACCCAGGTCACTGGCACTGCAAGTGGAAAAGCACCCCAATTCTTGAAATACATCAGCAAAACTGGATAATATTTCTTTTGTCATGTCCCTTTCAGTATTTACTGAAAAATGTTCTTTACAAGTCTCATTTCTAGACAGGTAGGCAGTCCCAGCACTGGAGTTGCATTGACATCCACCACTTGAAACGGAATTACATGATAGTGGTTTTTGAAACTCACAGCCAGCATAACTTTCCCATGCACATTCAGTTGATGCCCTGAGCAAGAAATCAGTCTGGCTTTAGATTTCTGCATGATCTCTCTAGACACAGTCTGGTACATTTTCAAAGGCATTATGTTACACTGAGATCCAGTGCCCAACTTGAAAGTCACATTTTTTCCTTTTATGTTCAAGGTCATTTTCCAATCAGTGTCCACAGCAGTACCAGTTAGTGTCTCAGCACTAAAAATATTCTCACTTTCACTAATGGACTGTTCTCCAACATCGTGAATTTTTACGCATTCTTCAGCATGACACATTCTGGCAAAATTATTTCTTCTGTTGCACAGTCTACACTTTTGTCCAAATACTGGGCCCTGATGTGACTCATGCTCTGTACCACATTTCCTACATCTGCACACTCTTGACTCTCTGACTGGCAAGCTCTCTCTCAGTTTTTTACATTTTCTTGTTCTCCCCCTTGTCTGAGAACTGCAGCATGGATGGTGTTGTCCTCTCCCATGGTCTCACTCAAACTCTTAATGTGCCTCTTTCTTAGTTCAGTCACTCAACATATCTTATAGCAGAAGATGTTCAAGCCCACTAATATTGGCACTGATGGCTGGCCAAACTTTTTCACATCCGAAAATGTTTGCGGTCCCAACACATTACCAGGAAAAGCAAAGCTTAAACAGTCAGCCTGCTAGTTGTTATATGTGCACATAAGTGGCTGGTAGCTGGTTTCACAGCTGTTAATTACAGCAATCAGTAGGCTGACATGACCTACAGTAACCTGTAGCAGCTGTATAGAATGCTCTTCACTGGCCTATCTTGATCTCAACATGAACTGAAATGGAACACTTCCTAACATGACCTGCAGTGAACTGTTATCTGTAGCAGCTGTATACAATGCTCTTCACTGTCCTTCCTTGATCCCAACATGAACTGGAATGGAGCACTTCCTGAGCAGTACCTGAGAAACAGACAAACCACCAGCACTATGTCTATTCTTAAATGGATTAATGCCAACAAAGCACCTAAGAGAGTATCCTGTAGACATTTCTGATGTTTCCTGTGAGCAGCTAACGTGGTCTGGGTTAGACCTTAAGATAGCTAATTGTGTTGCTAGTGAACTGACCTCCTGTAAACCACCCCCAAAAAAACTCCATCTCTCATCCTACACCTCTTATTCAGGTCAGGTTAGGTTTGAGACTGGCAAATACAACAGTGAGAATGGTGTTATGGTGGCTATGAGGTTTTACCATTCCAAGCACCACAGCACCATGAATGAATCCACTATCAGGAATTTTAAATCTGATTACAGAAAAAGGTTACTGCAAACCATAAATACATCTGTTCTTCTACCCTCACTGCCAGCAGATGTACTTTGTTCATACAGGATGTTGAAGTAAAACTCAGAAATATTATTAAAAGTTCAGGGGCAGAGGGTGCAGTAATAAATGCATGGGTAGTGCACGCAGCAGCTCTTGGCATTGTGAAGTTAAACTGCCTCCAGATACTGTAAGAGAATGTAGTGGTGTCAGCATTGCCACTGAATGGGGGTGGGGATTTCTTTACAAGATTGGATTTAGGGGAAGAAAAGGCACTAAGGCAGCCTGAAAAAAACCACTTGACTTTGAGAAACTTAAACATGGATTCCTTGCCAGAATTGCAAAGGCTGCTGCTCAGGAACTGATCTTGCCTGAGTTGACAGTAAATCTTAATGAGATTGGTATGAATCTGGTCCCAATATCACAGAGGACCATGGCTGAGACTGAATCCAGGGAAGTGGCCCTAACTGGCTTGGGAGACAAACATCAGGTGTTAGTTGTGCTTTCTTGCACACTTTTGGGGGATCTCTTACCCCCTCAAGTCATTTACTGTGGGAAAACCCCTGCATGCCATACCATTCACAAATTCCCCAAGGAGTGGTCTGTCACCCACTCACCAAACCACTGGGCTAATGAAATCACAACATAAGAGTACATAACATCTGTACATGTCTGCCATCTTGAAAAAACAAAGCTGTCTCTGGGGCTGCCAAAAGAATAAAAAGGTCTGCTCATAATGGATTTGTTTAGGGCTCATACTACATCCTCCATAATTGAGCAACTTGAAGAGACTGGCTAAATTCCCATTTTTGTGCCTACGTCCTCTATGAACTTACTGCAACTACTGGACATTTCACTCAACAAACTGTTTAAAGATGAGATAAAATAATGCTTTATGGATTGGTATGCTAGCTTCATCTCTGTTCAGATTTCCGAGGGAGTGGCAAGTGTCAGAGCTGATCTGAAAATGATGACTGTAAAAGAAAAGCATGTGTGCTGGCTGGAGTCTAGTTTTAATAAACTAAGACAGAAAATGGATGCCTGTGTCCACAGTTTTGTTGAAGCTGGAATTCAATAAGCTCACGCTAAATGTCTAGATGGTCTGATTGGTAAGTGCTGTGCTTATGCTGATGGTAAATCTAAATTGTTTTGCAGTGATCAAGTTCCTATATTTTGTTCTCTGTTTGTTTCTTTTTTCAGATCCCCTGACTGCAGAGCAATCTTATGATTGAGAAGCTTGAGAAGACACTACCATTTCTCTTGCTCCCTTACATTTATTTTATTTGTTTACTGTACTGTGCTTTTTATTTTGCTGTGGATATGGCTTTAAATAAAGGCTCAAATACTGTAATAAATACTGGGGTTGATACTGTGCTGCTACAGTCTCCCCAACCAACAGTATGCATGCAATAATGTGTTTTCTAATACCTACCAGATTCAGGAAATAATAGCTATACAGTACATTTATGTTAGCACATTTTCCAAAAATGTGAAGATAATGAATATAAAAAGAACACGAATATTTCCTGCTATACAGTATATCAGTAGCTTTCACAAGGGTTGAGTCTAACTCTTGGAACAGTCAGCATCACACAGGACCTTAAAGTATTCCACAAATAATTCTGTCTCTAATCAGCAAATTACACAGGCTGCCAAACTTACAAGATTGAGCTCTCAGGCACAACTCTGTAACATACTGTAGGCATCAATAAATTCACCTGAATTCTGATTCCTGATATTAAACAAATACAACAGTCATAAAATTGTCACTATAGCCATGTTTTTATCCCACCTCATGTACCCGGTGCAGAAACTTTTTCAATCCCCGCCAAAATGTAACTCCGCACAAGCTCAACACCAATCCACAGCGTAGGTGCAAAAACACATTTTGGACAGGATTTGACAAATTACAGCTGTGGCACACATGAGATGGTGTAATAAGAAGACTATGTTAAAATTGTGGGCTCAAAATATTTAAAATTTATAAAGTTACGAGCATGGGTAGCAACATTGCAACAAATAGTCATAACTCTGCCATCTTAAATAATATTGAACCCACATTCTCAACACAGATTTCTTATGACCTCTTCACATGTGCCCAGTACAGAAAAGTTTCAGATCCCAACCAAAATGTAATTCTGTGCAAATGCAATGGCATTTTGCACCAAAGGTGCAAAAACACATTTTGGCCTGGATTTGAAAAATGACAGCTATGACATACATGAGGCGGGGTAATAAGAAGACTATTTTGAAAACATGGGCTGAAAAACTGAAGATTTCCAAAGTTACAAATGTGCGTACCAAGACTGCAAGGAATGGCCATAATGCAGCCATTTATTTTTTTCAAATTTTAACCCCAAATTTTCAAAATAGCCTTCTACTGAGTTCACCTCATGAACAATATGACTGTCATTACACAAATCCCACTGGAAAAGTGATTTTTCCAGCTGAATGCAAAATCATCTTTCCAGTAGGAGTTGCCTAATGACAGTCATTTGTTTTCATGAGGTGGGGTTTCCAAAAAGCCATGTTGAAAATTTGGGGTCAAAATGAAGAAAAATGGCTGAGTTATGCATAAAAGTTGAAATCCACCAATGAAATACATTAAAGTGCCTTTACCTTAGTTCCTAGTATTGCAGTCACTGGTTCCAGCAGCAAGATGTGTCTTCTGTTGGCAGAATGAATCACAAACCTGGGACCTCTGTAGGTGAGCGGTGGTCTGTGGGGATGTCATGAGGGTGTGGGGGGGCACAGTTGGTGGTTGGGTAGGGGTGTGTGGGCATGATCGGTGATGGAAGTTTTTTACAGGTTAAAAAAATTACAAAGACATTGAGGGAAGGTTTTCTTATTTTCAGGACGAAATGGAGATGTGAGGGTGGGGTGATGCCACTGACCAGCAACAAAAATTGATAATGGACATCAAAGGGTAGGGGGTACCACTAGCTACCAGGTATAAAGCCAGGTGAGCACTGAACTGGCACTGTACATCAAAGGGGCATGGGGGTATAAAAATATGGGCAAAAATTAAAAAAATATATAAGGAAATAATTAAAGGTCATTTGAGGGTTGGGGTACCACTAGACACCAGGGATTATATGTAAATGTCGATCAGCAGTGGGAGGTGCCACTAGACACCAGGAATGTTTTGGGAACAACAATTGGTGAGTGGGGGTGCCACTAGACACCATTTATTTTATGAGAACAGTGCTCAGTGGGTGGGGGTGCCACTAGACATCAGGGAGTTTACAGGAATGGAGATCAGTGGGTGGGGGGGTGCCTCTGAACACCAGGAATTTTATGGGAATGGTGACTGGCAGGTGGAGTATGTCACTACACACCAAGGATTTTATGGGAATGGCAATTGGCAGTTTGGGGGTGCCACTAGACTCCAGGAATTATATGGGAACGGTGATCAGCGGGTGGGAGGTGCCACTAGACACCAGGGGTTTTACAGTAATGGTGACTGACAGGTGGGGGTGCCACTAGACAGCAGTAGTTTTACACTAATGGCAATCAGTGGGTGGGGATGCCACTAGACACCAGGAATTATATGGGAACAGTGATTGGCAAATGGGGTGCTACTAGACACCAGGGATTTTAATGGAAGGGCAATCACTAAGTGGAGGGTGCCACTAGATGCCAGAGATTATACAGAAATGGCAACCAGTGGGTGGGGGCCAATAGACATCAGGGATAATTAAAAAAATGAATAAAAAAATTAATTAAATAAAAAATATGCATAAAAAAACACATGGGATTGAGGGTGAGGGGGTGCCACTAGACACCAGGGATATTTCAAGGGTACAATGACCAGATGGCTGTATTATTTGAGGACCAGATGGTCCTAAAAAGATTTTCCATGACCAGATGGGCCTGGAATAATCATTTTTCACCATCCCATTTTCCTTTTCTGCTATGGTGAAAAAGGCAAGGCAAATGTTATTTTTCAGGTGCCCAATCCTAGAGGCTCTGGGTGCCACACAATCAAAGTCCATCAGAGAACAATTAAAACATTATAAATAAGATATAAAACATTCCAATGAAATACTTAAAATCAGACCACTCAAAATGGGGGCCTGACCTAGCAACAGAATCCTAAGGAGCCATTTCACAGAATGTCTCAGAAACAGAAATCAGCTGGTAAAAAATGATTTCCCATTTTGATGAACAGATGTCCTGGTTTGATGAACAGATGGCCCTGCTGGTAATCCTTTTTTGCTAGTCAGTTTCCTTTTTCACCATTCCATTTTTGCCATGGTGAAAAAGGAAACCGCCTTGCAAACAAGGATTACTGGCAGGGCCATCTGGTAGTGAAAATGGGACATCTGGTTGTTAAAATGGGAAATTCTTTTTGACCAGCCAATTTTCTTTTTTGCCATAATGAACAAGCAATGGCAAAAAAGGCAGTTATCGACTGACAGAAAAGGATTAAAATTGTTTAAAAAAAATTCTAGGGGCATACAAATGTCAGAAACCACACATAACAGCTCATCAACTTCTGATGAGCAAGATACATACTTTGATGTCTGTAACAGACATCCCTGGGCAGACTTAGGACAGATTTATTTGAGGCAAAAATTAAAAACAAGATGGTAGCTGATAAAAATTTTTTTTTTCTGGCGAACAAGGATTGACCCCTCAAGAACAAGAATCCTTGTTTGCCAGAGCAAAATCCTTTTTCGTTCTGTGCAGCTATCCTGAAAAATAAAAAAAATAAAATAAAATAATGGGACATTAAAAATGTTATAAGGTTGGAAAAGATTAATATTTTTTCAACAAATAAATGCTGGTCTGTTCTGTGATCCAAACTCTTTGTACCATAAAAATGTCAGACCAAAACTGAACACCATTTGTGCACAGCATGATGAGACAAAAACTGCAAAAAGCAGTGAATGTTCAGCTTTTTTCACTCTCCAGATCTCAGAATCTGAAAATCTGACCAGAACAAAACTTGGAACTTCATGAGATCTGCCCAAGGAGACCGCACATACACAATTTCATGCAAATTCGTTTAATGGTTGAAAAGTTATTAAAGTACAAATTGTGACAATAAAGTGCCTGCTCAGCCCTAACTATAGTGGTGCTACCGCACCACTATAATCTCTCTCTATAATATATGTATCTATATCTATCTATATCTATCTATCTATCTATCTTTATATATATATATATATATATATATATTATATATATATATTCTTTGTAAAAACTCTGTTAATGCATCAGTTAGGGTTAAAGTGACAAAAGTAGGTAAATGGGATGTTAGGGCTTCCAACCCCATCTATCCTCAGCAGTAAATTAGGAGATGCGGTGTGCCTTGGGGTTCTTCAGCTTAACTTTGACACTATTCTCATACACTCTTCACATCTCACCTTCTTTTCTGATGGATGGTGGTGAGCGTTAGGCTGAGAACTCCAAGGCACACCCCATGCCTGGTTTGCTGCCTGCAGGGTGGGGGTGGGGTGTTAAGATTGCGAATCCTAAAACCACAGTTTCCTACTTTTGTCACTTTAACTCTAACTGATGCATTAACATATTTTTTTGCAAAGAATTTCCTTACTTTTTGGGGTAGTATAATTATATGCTCATTTGCTATGGGAGTGCAGGGCCCTCTGAGTTCTGTGCTGTCATCCCTTCATAGATACATACAGTACATGTATATTGTCATTGAAGCATTTCAGCCAAAACAGCAACCAACTTTTCAGCATAGCCATTTTAATATCCCACCTCATGAATACTGGGCTGAGAATGTTCAAATCCCCACTGAAATGTTATTCTGTACCACTGCAACATTATTCTGTGCCACAGGTGAGAAAACACTTTTTGGCCAGGTTTTGAAAAATGGCAACTGACATGTACAGAAGTGATGTAAAATAATGGCTATGTTGAAAATTTGGGGGTGCAATTATTTAAAATTACCAGAGTTACAAGCGAGCGTAGTTAAATTGAAACACGTGTGCATAACTCTGCCATTTTTAAATATTCTGACACCAAATTAGGAACATAACCTTCTTATGATCCCACCTCCAAAATCACCTTTCAGACCAGATTTGCAAAACTTGACTGACATTTTTCATGAGGTGGGGTCCCCAAAAGACCATGCTGAAAATGTAGTGTCAAAGTATGCAAAAATGGCCAAGTTATGCATCAATGTTCAAAACACCTTTGAAATACATTGAACAGCATTTACCTTACTTTCTCATATTGCAGTCATTGGTTCCAGCAGCTAGACATGCCTTTAATTGGAAAGTGGATCTTGAACCTGGGACCTCTTCAGGTGAAACATAGATTTTGACTTTGACGGCAGATAAGGACCACTTGGCCCACCCAGTCTGCCCATTTCCCTACCTACTGATTAAGCTGCAGATTCTAGTTAACCAACAGCCTACTTCCTGCAACCCCCAACTATAATTGCCTTGTGTCTGTCCCATGCATGTTTGAATTCCCCCACTGTTTTAGACTCAATGACCTCCTCAGGAAGGCTGTTTCATGTATCCACCACTCTCTGTGTGAAAAAAAAATTCCTCACATTACCCCTGAGCTGTCCCCTCTCTATCTTTAAATTGTGCCCCCTTGTTCTTACACATCTCTTTTTCTGAAAGGTGCTACCCTCCTGGACTTTGTTGATTCCCTTGAGGTACTTGAACATTTCTATCATGTCCCCCTTGTCCCTCCTTTCATCAAGAGTATACATATTAAGCTCTCTCAGTCTTTCTTCATATGGCTTCTGCTGCAGACCCTGCACCATTTTAGTTGCCCTCCTCTGGACTGCTTCCATCCTGTCTATGTCCTTGCATAGATGAGGTCTCCAAAACTGCACACAGTACTCCAGAAGGGGTCTCACTAACTGTCTGTACAGAGGGATAACAACTTCCCTTTTTCTACTTGTGATGCCTCTTCCTATGCATCCCAGTATCTCCCTGGCTCTCCTTACTGACTTTTCACATTGCTTACCCACCTTTAGGTCATCTGATATGACTACCCCCAGGTCCCTTTCCATTTTTGGTGTTGTTAGTACCTCTCCTGCTATTGTGTACTCTTCTGTGTGTGTGAAGATGTGTGTCAATGTACTGGGGGGTATGGGGTGGTGGGTGCTGAGTGGGAGGTGGGGATGGGGGGGTTGGATTGGTGAGGGACCATTTTATGTTTTTCATGAAAAAAAATCAAGAATATGATTTCTTTATTTTCAGGTATGAGGACAGTGATCAGCGGGTGGGGGGTACAACTAGACACCAGGGCAATGCAATGCAACAAGGGGGACAGCAATCGGCAGGTGGGAGGGACCACTAGACAAGAGGATGCAAGAAAAGACATAGGAAGGTAATCAGAAGGTAGGGGAGTGCCACTAGACACTAGAGTAATAAATGGAATAAACAGATACAGGGATTGGAGGGTGGGAGTGTCACTAGACACCAGGGAAATACATAACAGTACCAGGGATGGCAATTGGAATGACAGGCAAAGATTTTCCCCTCATGAAAAATTATCCTTTTTCATGGCTCAGTATTTGTATTATAGGGGCAGGATTGTGTCCCTGCATTTAGGGTGGAGTAGCCTGTTTAATGTTAAACCTCAAACCTTGCACTTTGATAATTTTGCAACCATTCAATGGATTTGCACAAAATTTGGTATGCACTATTCTGTTGGGGGTAGATCTCTTGACATGGCAAGTTTCATTCCAGTTGGATGTGTGGATTTTGAGATCAAGACAGTGTAAAAGAGTTAAAAGTCACCACTTTTTGCAGTTTTTTCCTCATATCCTTGTGCCCACATGGTGTGGAATTTTGGTAGGATTTTTTTATGGTAGAAAGAACTTGGGTAACAGAAGTGCCAGTGCTTGTTTAGTGCAAAAATATTAATCTGTTGCAAAGTTCCAAATATTTCCTAAGGGAAGTTCATTTTCCAGGATAGATGTAAAAAGTTTGACAAAGGATTTGATTTGCAGAAAAAACTATTCATTCTCATGAGGTCTACTCTTTTGTGAGGAAAAAAATATTTTTTGCAAGTAGCCATTTTAGTTTTAACCCCACCAACTAAAAAAGTGGAAAATACATAAAAAAATGTCATTTTACTAAACAAACACCAGAACCTAGCTAAACAGACCCCATTTAGCTGGATTCTGGTGTTTGTTTTTCACAATTAGCCCCAGAAATACTTTTTCTGGGCACCCAAAATCCCTGGTGCCGAGCTTAGCAGGAGGAGCCTTCAGCAGCATTCTCTGTATGAGGACAGCAGAGTTTACTGACTTCTGCACCTGCAGCTGAACTCCTGCTGCCGGCTTCAGTGTGATTTGTGAGCCCCCATTTTCCCTTGTGTCTAGTGCCCCCCCACCCTCTGATCACCATCCCTGTAATAATTGTTAAATTCCATGGTGTCTAGTGGCACACCCCACCCTCCAATCACCATCCCCATAATTTGAGTTTCATTCCCTAGTGTCTAGTGGCACCCCCTCCCATTACAGAAAAAGCCTGAAATAAAAAAAAAACAGCCCTCCAACATCTTTTTAAAAACCTGAACAAAAAAAAAAGATCCCTCGTCATCCCAGCCATCCCCCTAATCCATCTCGATCCACCCACTGAGCACCCACCACCCCACCCCCTTACTCCATACCTACTATCAGAGGTCATAGGTTGTCATCTTCTGTGGACTGAGACATGTCTGCACTCTTCAAAGCTGAACCATGAGCTGAAGAATGTCTGGGACTCCACTTCATGAACACTGCAACTTTAATTTTGTTATTCAGGCCTGGAAGGTGATTTTGCAGTCGCTGTGTGAGTTCACCTTTTGGGACTGAATAACAACATTTCACTGCCAGTGTTCATGAGGTATGGTCCCCAAAAGGCCATGCTGAAAATTTGATGAATAAATTCCTAAAAATGGCCGAGTTTCATGCATTGGTAGAAATTTTTCTATGGATGCATATACTGTAACTTTGGTAATTTTCAATGTTTCGACTCCAGATTTTCAACATATTTGCATGCCACCTCATGAACAGTACAACTGTCATTTTTCTCATCCTGCCCAAAACATCTTTTCACACCTGGTGCATGGAATGGTGTTTTGGCATGGATTTGAATATTTTCACCTATGGGATTTATGAGGCTGGATCATAAGAAGACTATGTTGAAAATGTGGGGTCAAAATATGAAAACATGGCAAAGTTATGACCATTCATTGCTATTTTGCTGTGCACACTCCTAACTTTGGATATTTTAAATATTTTGACTGCAGGTGTTTGACATAGCCTTCTTATTACCCAGCCTCATGTATGTCAGAGCTGTCATTTTTCAAATCCTGCCCAAAATGTATTTTTTCACCCGTGGCATGGAATGGTGTTGTAGTTGTGCAGAATTATGTTCTGGTGTTGATTCAAACATTCTCTGAAGTGGGTACATGATGTGGGGTAACCAAGTGGCTATGCTGAAAATTTGGTCACTGTTGTCCTATAAATAGAAGCACAGGGCCCTCCACAGGTACATACATATACACATCTATGGAGGGAAGGGAGCACAGGGTCTGAAATAAAATAAGGAGACTATTATGCAATCTCAAAACATAAGGAAATAAGTTGCAAAAAAAGTTTGTTAATGCTCCAGTTATGGTCAAAGTGCCAAAAGTTGGGAAATGAGGCATTAGTGTTTCCAATCCGAACACCCCACCCTCCCAAACCAGGCAGGAGTGCTGGTGTGGGGGGTGCCTTGCCTTCTAAAGCCTAATCCTTACCCCATTCTCATAAAGTCTACACATCTTATCTTATTTACAGATGTAATGGGTGAGCATTAGGCTTAGAAGCTCAAGGCACACCCCACACCTGCCCCTGCCAGGTTTGGGAGGGTGGGATGTTAGGGTTGGAAACCCTAATGCCTCCTTTCCCAAATTTTGTCACTTTGACCCTAACTGAAGCATTGGCAAAGTGTTTTGCAACATATACACTATATATATATATTATGGTAGAGGAGCCATTTACGTGTTAAACCTAAAATTATTCACCTTAATAACTTTGCAACTGTTCAACAGATTTGCCTTAAATTTGGAATACACAATCAAGAACCACATATCTTGGGATCTGCCAATTATCGTACTGTTCAGATATAAGGCTGCGGAGTTATTAAGTGTGATCTGCATGCGTGTTTACGCTTTTTGGAATTCTTTGCTCATCTCTACAGGTCGCATGGTTTGCATGACTGGTCCTGAATCTTCAGGGAACATGTGGCCATGGTCCCCGATGTGCTTTTTGAAGATTTTGTGAAAAAATATTAAACAGTTCAAAAGTTATCCAAAAAACAAGTTCCCATTAATAGTTAATGGGAAAAGTTAACAAAAAGTTTGAAAATGTTGCAAATGCAGTTTTTACTTTCGCAAATGCCCTTTTACTGTCACAAATCTGCCATTTTGTTTTCAGTTGGTGATCAGAAAAATGCTTGGCATTTAAACTTGGAATCCTCTAGCAACCTAATTCTTTTTGTATTCACCTAGTTGGTCCCTGAGGATGCTAAGCATGTCTTTATTTTGGGGAAAAACACTCCAGAAATGTGTTTTTCAAATTTCTGGGAAAAGTACTTTTGCAAAGTATTGTCAAACATGCAACACTGTCGAATGAATTTGCGAAAGCTTTCGTAAAGTTTGACAGTACTTTTCCAGGCTGTGGGAAAATGACAGCAATTCTTTGTCACCCTGCTGCAAAAGAAAGGTTTGGTGTTTTGGGCTGAAATTTGGAGGGAACGCAGTGTTTTGGTAAAAAAATATTACATGGAGGCAAAGTGACGGCACTCTGACATTGACGCTTTTTCCCATAGGATAACATTATGCCATCTGCTGCATTACAGGAATCCTTTGTCGCCCTGCTGCAAAATAACTGTTTGGTCTTTTGGGATGAAATTTGGAGGGAAGAAAGGCAACATCCCTCAGATGTGCCTTTTAGTGGTTTGGTGAAAAAATATTACAGGGAGGGAAAGTTATGGAACTACGAATTTGTCTTTTTTCTCCATAGGATAACATTACGGTGTTTGCCGTGCCTTTCAGGGCCTGTATCTTGGAAACAGTGCGAGATACTGACTTTTCATCACAAATTATAAAATTAGCCAGGAAAGTGACAATTCATATGACTTCTAAATTTTTTTCCATGTCGTACGGTTCCTGAGATATCAGCAATTTAGTATTCCAAGTCCTCATTTTCTATTCCGAGAGCCATTATTATGCATACATTTTTTGTACTCACTGTCTTTCTATATGCAGCTTTTGGGGAAAACTATTGTGTTTGTTTCCATAACTGTTACCCTTAATGCGTCTGCTTGTGGTTCTGTACCTGTTTCAGTTACTTTTTGTGTCTACGCCACCTTGTGCGTTATCCTTTGTGTTTTCATTTGCGCTTGTGTTTCTGTAATTTTAACCATTTGTGTCTACAGTACTGTTTATCTTTGTGTTTTGCTTTGTGTCACTATGCGCATTGCCATTTGTGTTTGTGGGCACTGTGTTACTATGTGACAAGACAGCTTAGGCCCTGAACTCCCGTCGCTGGTCCCGTCGCTGTATTACATTCACCATTTCTCAGTACTGTTTATCTTTGTGTTTTGCTTTGTGTCACCATGCGCATTACCACTTGTGTTTGTGGGCACTATGTTAGTATGTTTAAAAACATCACGTGGCGGGAGCGTGGTGCCTCTCCTGTTGCTGTATAACATTTACTATTTCTCAGTACTGTTTATCTTTGTGTTTTGGTTTGTGTTACCATGAGCATTATCATTTGCGTTTGCTGGCACTGTGTTACTATGTGTTCGGGCCCCATGCTCCTGTTGCTGTATTACATTCCCTATATCTCAGTACTGTTTATCTTTGTGTTTCACTTTGTGTCACGATGTGCATTACCTTTTGTGTTTGTGGGCACTGTGTTAGTATGCGTAAAGACATCATGTGGTGGGAGCACGGGGCCCTTTCGTTGCTGTATTACATTCACTATTTCTCAGTTCTTTTTATCTTTGTGTTTCACTTTGTATCACCATGCACATTACCATTTGTGTTTGTGGGCACTGTGTTAGTATGTGTAAAGACATCACATGGTGGGAGAGTGGGGCCCAAAGGGCCCTGTGCTCCTGTCACTGTATTACATTCAGTATTTCTCAGTACTGTTTATCTTTGTGTTTCGCTTTGTGTTACCATGCACATTAACATTTGCGTTTGCTGGCACTGTGTTAGTATGTGTGAAGACATCACGTGTCGGGATCATGGGGCCCAAAAGGGTCCCGTACTCTCGTCGCTGTATTACATTCACTATTTCTCTGTACTGTTTATCTTTGTGTTTCTCTTTGTGTCACCATGCACATTACCATTTGTGTTTGTGAGCACTGTGTTAGTATATGTAAAGACATCACGTGTCGGGAGCGCATTTCTGGGCACTGTGTTAGTATATGAAAAGATGCTTTTGACACTGCATTACATTCAATATTTGTCAGAGTAATTCTCAAAAAGAAGGGAAATTAGAGAGAAACACTCTGTTTACTGTATCAGTTAGTGTTGTTCCACAGTGACAGAAGTGAGGAAATTCTGTGTTAGGGTTCAAAAGCATAAATATGCATTCGCCCCCCCATACCCCCGAGCACCATTGGCGCACAGAGACACACACACATGGAATAAGGGGGGAGAACCAAGGCAATAGGACCAATCACAGACAATCAGCAGGAGGTGTCAGAAATAATATACAACTAGTCTACATACTGCATACTGAGTGGAGAGCCACAGCAAAAATATGCCTATGGACATGAATAGTGTAGCTCTGTCATTGCAGCTGTACAGAAGTTAGTACACTTATGAGTTGCACAGTCTCATGGGGTAGGGGGACTACACCTCCAGACCACTTACTGCATGTTAAGTGAAGCACCACAGGCAAAGAAGGGTTATGCAGATCACTTGTACACTTCCATGATTACAGATACAGTGTAGTTAGCACAATTATGACTTAAATGGCATCAGCCAGGCAATGCCTTTCCAAACTGTAACACCAAGTACTGGATCTTTAATAGAGACCCACAGCATAGCTGAGGGTATGGACATCAATGGTAGATATCAGTGATTGCAGGGACATTCAAGTTAGCATATTCAGTGTTTATGGGGGGTCAAACAGATAATGCCCCCCCAAAAAAGTCATACTACATCATGAGTACTGATGCACAGGAAGACTGAGGAAATGGACATCAATGGTACACTTCTGTATTTGTTGGTTGACACAAGTTTGCACAGTTAGGGTTTGTATGGGCTGACCCAGGAAATTTTGTCATGCATACCAGTTACTGATTGTGACTGTACAGCCACAACTTCATGGACTTAGTTAGCAATGTCACATATCTCTACACCAGCTACTGCACTCTGACTGCAGACTCAGAAGAAAGGTAAGGGTGGTACATACTAGTTAATTTAGTTAGGAATTACTAGAGCTCTGTCAGGCAATGTCTGAACCCCTAGCCCACATACTGCATGCCGAGTGTAGAGTACAGAACAAAAAACCCATGGAGATGAACAGTGTCATGGGGGAACTGCACTTGTAGACCACTTGCTGTATCCTGAGTGAACAGCCACAGGAAAAGACAGGCAATGTACATCAGTTGTACAGCTCCCTGGTTACAGGAACAGTCCATTTAGCACAGTTATCACTTGAATGGATTCAGGCAGGGAATGTGTCTTCAAATGTGACAGCAGGTACTGCATTGTCAGTGGAGATACACAATACAGGTGATGGTATGGACATCTCAGTGGAGATACACAACACAGGTGAGGGTATGGACATTAATGGTAGAAATCACTGATTGCAGGGATACTGAAGTTAGCTGAGTATGGATTTGCTTGAATGTAGGCAGCTAATGCTGCTCCCCCAAGAAAATTTGTATTGCATCATGAGTGGTGATCCACAGGAACAATAAGGCACTGGAGATCAATGGCACACCTCTGTAATTGTAGGTACAGTGAAGTTAGCACAGTTAGGAGCTGCTTGGGCTCAGCCATGGAATTGCAGCACACATAGCAGTTACTGCATCCTGAGTGTCTAGCCAGAGCTGTATAGTGTTAGATATCATTGTACCACACCTTGCTACAGCAGCTGTTGCCCACTGACTGGAGAGGACAGGAAAACTAAGGGCAGTACAGACTACTTAACACACTTAGGAATTATTGGAACTGTATCAGGCAATGTGCCTCACACCAGCCCATGTGGTGGATACTGAGTGGAGAGCCATAGCAAAAAATTAGCCCATGGACACGTATGTGTGGTACTATTTCTTCCAGTTGATTTGCATGCTTAAAAGGAACAGCAGTTACATTCTAATGTTATTATGTTATGGTTCAGTAAAGACTCAACACAGGTGGTTAAGTATAAAAAAGATTTATTGCCAATTGGTGAAACTGAGAAAGAACCAATTAAGATTACATTTTTTTTACAAAATCAGTCTCACAATACAATCCTTGCATGTGTGTAATCATTGCTTGGAATATATCTAAATGTGTGTCATGCATAGTAAGTAGCTGATATGAATTGGAATAAGTATATACATATGGAAATACAGTATAGAAAGAAAGCAGCAGAAGAAGGCAATTTGGTCTATTAAGGCTGCTCGTATTGCAAGGTCCACATCTTGAGCTAATGTCTCTGCTATCCCTGCACAGTTCTCCCATCTTCCCTAGGCATGATTCTTATCTTCCCCCTATGCATATACCTGCCTCTTTTATAACTGGTCACTGCCTTTAACGAGGTGACCTCTTCTAGGAGTGCAGTGTAAGTGTTCACTACTCTATGTGGGAGGAAGTGCTTTCTGACATTCCTCCTAAACCTCCCACCATCAAGCTGAAGACTGTGTCCATTCATGATATGTTTACCACTCAACTTGAAGAGACTTTGGTTAACAATATTATTTATACCTTTTAAGTAGTTGAATGTTCCAATCATGTCTTGTCCCTTAGTCCTGTCCTACATTAATGAAGGTATGTCAGGAGCTTCTAAGCAATGATTACAAGCATGAAACAGTGAAGATTTGTTGTTATTGTGTGACTGATATTGTGTATGTTCCTGGGGTGGGCGAAAAACCAGATGCTAAGTGTTCAAGTAATAGAATATAAAAATGTTATGATTTCAGTGACATTAGATAACTGGTATGTTCAGTTAAATATTTTAAGATATATCACTGACTAGGTGCATATGGAAAATTCCCACCCGACCCCTCAATAGAGGTGATCATAAACATTGTCAGGAACAGTTATGAAGTGCATTGTGATCAGTAAAAGTGTCTGATCTACAATTTCCAGTATTATTAACATAGATTACATTTACTTGTATGACAAGTACAACAGATTTCATATTACTACAGGTACAATATACATTTCTTTCAATGGTTACGTTAGTTACTATATCAGTTCTGAACTAGTTAATAACAAATGTGCATAGCATGTTGTTTTTATGAAAGATATGGGTCACTGAACTTAATCACTATAGTATTCTATTATATGTTAAGGAGAAATTGTCTCTTGACTTATAGTAACACTTTTACTTGAAGAATTAAACTAGTTAACAATGGTGAGATGAAATGAGAATGTAAATATTATTTACATGTCATTACATAGGTATGCAAGAGTCATTTGAAAATAAGCTGCAGTACTTCAGTATTCACACTTGCTTCATTTCACTTGCTTCATTATGACTAAAGAGTTTTATATTTACATATGTACAGTTTCAGTGTAACAAATACATCAGGCATAGTTCAACACTGTTACATGGTGAAAGAATGATGCTGTTGTCAAGATGTCAACAGCTAATAGACAAAAAAGCTGGTGATAGAAAACTTGTGACAGAGTGTTCTCTTTGGTGAATGAGACGTGTTACACACTTATTTACAATGATAAGGGACAACTTTTGTGTCTCTGCAGAGTTAAAAAGTTAGCAACTGGCAACAACTTCTTGTTGTGTATGGGTATGATATACCTACAAGAAAAGATATGTACAGAACAGGGGAGCCAGAAAGGACTCTGTTTTGACATGTACAATCTTTGATAGACATGTAAGCATGGTTTCTCTAGTGACTGTGAATACTGTTGATGCCAATTGAAGCCACTACAACAATTTCCATGTTGTCACTAATCCACACAAGATCTTAGATGTCATAGTGCATGAAATGTATCTGCCAGTATATCATTTTGTTGATTTGCAATGGTTTATTGAGAGTCATAGATTGGAAACAATTGTACTGCCCTACGACTGATTCTGTCACAAAGTAGTCATTAAAAAATGTCACATGTTGTCTACTAGTCTTCTGAAATATGAAGGTCATCATAATTCCTCAATATTAGAAGATATGCATTTTTTAAGTGTTGTGGCACTCTGTTTAAAACTGCTTGTAGAGTTGTCACACTCTACCCATCCACTTCTGTACCTTAGCAAACAGGTGTAATGGCCAGAATGCATAGCTTGACCATGGTGATAGACTACACTGTGACTGTCAAACACTGATTGGTTAAAAACTATTCTACCAGCTGTATAATCTATGATGGGAGTGTCAAGTCTGAGCTCGTTGGAGTCAAATCTGTGCAATATAAGCAACAGATATTGAGATGAACTCCTGAGACATATGGACTGAGTACATCTGCCACCACATCTTTTACAGGAGTGACCATATTGAACATTGGTAACTAACTGTTGAAATTTGACACTTTTGGCTTGAGGGACAAAAAAAGTAATCCACAGCATGTGTTCTGTGGTTTCACGCTATGAATGACCACATGATACACATACATATTTGGTTACATATGACACAGTGAAGTACTAGCACATTGGAGTGCCATCTTCATCCAAGTTGTTTATGATAGCCATCATAAACTCACTAGTGTCTTGCTGTATGTCTGCAGCAAATGTACTACATCCGTCGTATGTACCTAACACCTACCATAGTGGTGTTAGTGACTGCACATTGTTAGACTGGTCAGAAGTCATGTTGACAATCTGCTTCAATGCCTTTGATAGGGGAGTGTCTTGTAAAGGAGATATTGCCTGCACAAAGTGTGGCATATGTAGAAAAACTTGCATAGCTGAGGTAGCATAGCAGTTCACTCTAGTGCTGTTGTCAAAGACTGGTACTGCAGCTACACCAACTGATTTCTGATGAACAGCTGGCTCTGAATGTTTAGTTTATATTGTGACCTTTGTTGAACTCTTTAGAGTTGAATCACTTTTGGAAGCTCGTGCCTGTTTGCTGACACCTGTAAATATGACTGTATGATGTGAGACAGCCAGATATGTAGAACAGTGATATTAAAGACATTTGTGGCTGATGGAGAGTACTTAACCTGTTGTACTCAACAATACATCACTTGTCAGCTCATATCTTCTGAGGTGCAAGAGTTATAATGTGCAACCCAGAAAGACTACGGACACATGAAAGTGCCATGTAGCTCATACCATCCTTGAAAATGTTGGTACCTATGTCCACCATTGCTGAATCCAAACTCAAGCCCTGAGATTTGTGAATAGAAACAGCATATGCAACACATAGTGGGAACTGTTTCCTGTTTACATAGATATCCTTAAATACCTGAAATTCCACACAGGTATGTTCTATCTGTACAGGCTGTTCCATGTTGTCAAAGTGAACTACAAGTGTCTTGATATATGTCCTATGGATGTTGTAGACAAAGTCAGTGATGTTTCCCATGGCACCATTTACCATGCCTCGTTCAACATCGAGATTATGTCGTAGCATGATACTTGCATTCCTACAAAGTGTAAGAACAGCTTCTAGACCAGCTGTACATGAAACATCTGACTTCAGTTCAGTGAGTCGTTCAGTCATCGTTGCTACTAGGTTGCGACTGAGAATAACACCATCAACTGTATCAACTGCATGCAGAGATAGAATTTCTTGGTTTTCTCTCAGCAGCATAACATTGTTGAACTCAGTGCATTTCTTTAGTCATAGCATAAGACACACTATGTGTGTGCCTGTACAGTACACACATTGCTGAAAACATTACATGCTGTTTCTATGGATGTAGTATCTACTCTGATTCTCTGATCATTTAACATAGCAACATGTTCTGATGATAGAGAACCTGTACAAGCTTCATCTAAAAGTGATTTGTAAGCCAGATCACCACTTTGGTGCATGTTCTCATACAACTCAACATAGGTGAATAACTCCCAAAAGTTATAACCTGCAATGCAGCCGAGTATGTTCTTAGCTTGCTTGACAGTCAGAGTTGCAAACACATGCTCTGCATTAACTGGTGCAAGCTGTAAAAGGTACCCAATACAACAATACTTTTGCCACCAAATGGCACTCCATTGTCAGCACCTAAGATCTCCTGTAGATGTAGGTGTATTCTTCAGGCAAGCATTACATTGGAGACCATGCTGATTTCATCAATGATGAGTAACTTCATCTTTGTGAACATGGAACAGAGCTGAGATGCAACCTCAAATGACAGTTTATGATACTTTCCTGTTTTGCCATGTTCCACTGGCAACATAAACAGATGGTGTAATGTAACTCCACCAATGTTGTATGCAGCTAGTCCTGTGGAAGCAGTAACAGCAACAGACATTGATGACTCTGTCAGGCTTCATATTTCAGCAGTGATGGCTTCAATAATGAAACTCTTTTCCTGTGCCAGCTGAACCACTAACAAAGATCAGTAGTGGTTTATAGTCAAGACAGTCACATTTTTTGTTTTATGTAGTAGGCCATGTCGAACAGCGTCAATGACTTGAGAGTGATCTACATGCTGCTGCTGATTTAGTCTTTCTCTCTCTCAAGTCAGCTGGGGTTGACAGTGGAGTGTGTTCCATGTTCCATGGCAGTCTCAATTCTGAGATTAACACTTGTGGGGTATTTAAAGGCAGAGGTTCACCTAGAACAGCTTGTCCTTCTGGATCAAGATTGTCTTGTGAGCTAACAGGAGTGTCTTCCTGAAGCTGCTTCTCTGCCTTCTCAAGCTGTTCTTTCTCAGCCTCCAGTCTCTGTATGTATGTCTCTGAGTATTCAGTTTTGAAAGTCTTGTAACTGAAATTGAATTCTTCCTCGAATGTATCACAGTCACCTTTTAATTCAGACTCATTCTTCCAGGGTCTAAATAGGAATAGGAGAGCAAAGTAGTAATGATCTCTGTTCTCTGATGTGCCTAGATGTAATTTACAATGGTCTATGAGTCATGGCTTGTGTCTCTTTATGAGACAGCCATCCATTCCATTCACCTTGTAAATGTGGCATGTTGAGTCAGGTGATATATCTGCCTTGTAGTCATAACACTTAGCCACCTGAAAGAGACACATATCATCCATGTCATCGTGTCTACGGGGGTAGTATGTGTCTATCAGGTTATTCTTCAAGATACGTTTTGAAGAAGGTCTATTGTCAGCGAGTTCCTCAATGTCAGCATGGGGAATTAGCACACATTTGCATTTCTCTTTGTAGTTCACACTGAGAAACTGGACAGCATCAGACTTCCTGTACAGATGTGTACCCATTAAACAGTCACTGGCTTCATAAGCTCCACATTCTCTGTGTGAAAGGGTCTTCAAGACCAATGACCAAAGCTGAGATGTGAGGCTCTTGCTTGAACTGGCAATATCTTCCCAAAGATCTTGCAAGCTTATCTGCTCATGTTTGGTTATGTACAAAGTCACGTATTGCACCACGGCCAATCAGTTGTCAGCCACGAACTGAACATCTATGTTTGCTGACCACATTGGGTTGTAGTCATTGATGTACATCTCTTTCTCATCTCTGATAACTCGTATACCCTCTTGGTTGATTTTGCCTTCAAGTGGTGTCACATTGCTGAAAAAAGTTCATTCATGGAACCATCCTGACAAACTCATCTAGGGAAACCGAAGTGACATTGTGTGTACCAATTAGATTTGTTCTTTACTACTCGCTGGCAGTATTTTGCGCAAATATGTCACTGGAACTTTTGTACCAACTTCCATAGTGAAGGACTGTCATACTTGTCTGGAATGTGACAAGTGATATACTGCTTGATGAATGCTAGCACTTGTACTGCTTCATGTTCACCTTTATGTGGTCATCTGATCCACAATAACATATGAATATGAGGGCACCCCATGCTTGATATTCTCGTCCTCCAAAAGTAATGCTCCACAGTACCAAGGGTGGATTGTCCTTTGATTAATAGAGAAGTCAGAATATCGTTGGACACCGCTTGTGAAAATGTCTTGTGACAGACACAGGATCAAGTGAACACATTTCTCTGACAGTCATTGATGAAATGCCATCAACATCAGAATTTGCACACTTCAACAGTTCAATGAGCTCGTCCCAGGCATATTCAGCATAAATAAGTGTGACAAACCATGTGGCAGCACCATACTCTCCCAGCATTGTCATCACTTTGGAGTGTCTATGATACCAATATTCTTTGGTGCCACGTAGACTTGAAAGTATGGAAGACAGATTCACTTGCACATTTTCATCTTTCTGCTTTAATTTCTCTAGAAATTGAGCAGCTGTTATTCCATCTAGTGGAGACAAATAGTATGTGCAATAGACGCAGACAGAATGCTAAGTTCACTCTCCCAGAGGAGATGAAACAGGTAATGTATGTTACATCTGAATTTGCCATCTTTACTGAGCACACGGCTAGTGCAGTACTCAGCACCCTGTACATGCACTTCCCTTTCATCTAGCTGTCCACCTGACCCTTTTAGGAATAAGTCTGGGAAACAGCGGGCTTCTAGTGTTGCCTCTGAAATGCTGACAGGCTCACCTTCCACCTATTTCATCTGATAGAGATCAGTGTTGTCTCCTACTGGATCTCTGCCATGTTGTGGGTGAATTGTGTACTGTTCATACACATTGTCACTTGTCTGTCCACTGGCCTTCTCAATCATTGGCTTAGTTGTTTCTAAGAGATCACGTTGAACAGAGAGACTAGTCATGTGATCTAGGTCACGGTCTACTTAAAAGGGATTGTTACTCTTTAAATAACTAAGAGCAAGCTTTACTTTCTGTATATTGACAACATCTTGCCAGATGACCTTGGACTTAGTTGGAACACCATTTACAAGAATCACAAAACTATTTTATATAGAGATTGCCTCCACATTTTCCTGTAGAGGAAGTGGGAGGTACATCATGGAACCCTTTAGAGATCTAATGAGTTCTTTCGATGGAATGTTCCATGTCTTTGTGTTCAGATGTAGAATGGTTTGAAATGGTTTCATTGCCTGAATTAGAATGCGTTCAAACATATTCAATGTCGCAATCTCACTTGGTGTAACATGTGCCTCCATATTATTTAACAGTGACCTTGGTGGCAGAATGTTGGACTTTAGTTTGGAGAAACAGTGTTTGCACAGCAGAATAGTGGTCTGTAACTGAAAGTCAGATTTCATCAACAAAAATGCTGAGAGATGAAACCACATGTCATTGTATGGTGACAAGGTTTCAAGGTTCACTGTGACTGTTTGGGGAGGGACCTGGGAGGGCACTAGTCTCTATGCCAAGGACAGACTACACTTGAGTGAGGAGGGAAAGGAAGTGTTGAAACAGAGGGTGGAGGAGTACATAGAGGAAGTTGGGAATTTAAACTAGGAGTGGGGGTGGCAATTGGGGAAGAGATATGCAGAGACCACAGGTTGGGAAACCATATGAGCTTACCCCCCATAACAGTGACAAAAGACAAATGGCAAGTACTATTGGTGATGCTAGGAAAGGGGGGGAGGATGGGGGGGGAGAGGGCGAAGGTGGTTACCCTTAGTGCTAGGAGCTTGGAGGAAAACTGCAGAGTTACAGGTGCTCATGGCAGAGGGAAAGGTGGACATTGCAGCCATCACAGAAACATGGGCCACACAATACAATGACTGGGACCTGTCTGTACCAGGGTACAGGTTATTTCTTAGGGACAGGGAGATTGGGAAAGGAGGAGGGGGTGGCACTATATGTGAAGGATGGACAAGTGTGTAAGGGAGGAAGGGGAGGAGGGTAGTATGGAGTCACTTTGGATACAAATCCAGGATTCCAAGAATAGGATTCTTAGAATGGGAGTGGTGTACAGGCCACCATCTCAGATGGAGGAGTTAGACAGGGAACTCACTGGACAGATCAGGAGGACCTGTGAGAAGGGTAGTGTGGTGATTGTGGGGGACTTCAACATGCCAGGAGTGGACTAGAGTACCCCAAAAACCAGGAACAGAAGGGAGCAGATACTGCTGGATGTCTTCCAGGACAGCTTCCTGCTGCAAATGGTCAGTGAACCAACTAGGTTATGGAATACCCTTGACCTTGTGCTGGCAAATGGGGACTTTGTGAGAGAACTTACAGTTGAGGAACCGCTGTCGGGGAGTGACCACCACTCAGTATGGCTCACACTGGATATGGGCAAGGAAGGAGTGGAATCTGGCACAAGAGTGCTGGACTTCAGGAAGGCTGACTTTGGGAGGATGGGTGATGTGGTAAAAGGGTACCTGGCCAGAATTCAATCTAGTATGGACACTAACTAGAGGTGGGAGCTCATAAAGCTGGGGATAGTGGAGGCAACCAAAACCTGCTGCAAAGCCCAGAGCTAGAAGGCTAGGGCTAAGAAACTGAGCTGGTTGAGCAAGG
Source organism: Neoceratodus forsteri (assembly GCA_016271365.2). Classification (NCBI taxonomy): domain Eukaryota; kingdom Metazoa; phylum Chordata; order Ceratodontiformes; family Ceratodontidae; genus Neoceratodus; species Neoceratodus forsteri. Next base: position 1,114,517,166 of record CM057453.1, on the reverse strand, counting down.
AGGTCATGGAAAAGGTAAGGAGGAAAAGAGCTGCCTTTAGGAAGTACAAGAAAACAGGAAGGGGGAGGACAGGGAGGAGCACTTGACAGAATCAAAGGAGGTGACAAGGGCAGTAAGGGGAGCCAAAGCATCTATGGAACTCAGGCTGGCACAAGGCATTAAGAAGGGGGAGAAGGACTTCTTTAAGTACATCAGGGAGAAAAGGAGCTGTAAGGACCACATAGTAAGGATTAGGAAGGAGAGGGTTGGGTAGAAGCAGGGTGCGATAAGACAGAAGCACTAAATGAGTACTTCTACTCAGTATTTACTAAAGAGAAGAGGGGGGTGACACCCAAGGTGGCAGAAATGAGAGAAACGGGGGGAAGGGGTGACAGATGGGGAAATCATGGAGGGCAGAGTTCGAGATGGTTTGAAGGCACTGAGGGTGGACAAGGTGCCAGTCCCAGATGGCATCCACACCAGGGTACTGAAGGAGCTGGTGGAGGTCCTTGCAGGACCTTTGGCAGACCTATTTAATGCCTTACTACATTTGGGTGTGTACCTCAGGACTGGAGGATGGCTCATGTGGTGCCTCTCCACAAGAGTGGCCCCAAGGATGAACCGGGAAACTACAGACCAGTGAGCCTCATATCCATCGTTGGTAAACTAATGGAGACTATCCTGAAGGAGAGGCTGGTAGCCCTCCTAGAGGCCAAAGGACTACAGGACAGCAGACAGCATGGCTTCATACATGGCAGATCATGCCAAACCAACCTGGTGGAGTTCTATGACTGGGTAACTAGGCAATTGGACAGGGGCCATGCAGTGGATGTCCTGTATCTGGACTTCAGTAAGGCATTCAACTCAGTGCTGCATGGAAGGCTGGGAAGGAAGTTAGTAGGCACAGGAGCAGGTGCAAGGCTGGTGAGATGGAAAGGAAACTGGCTTCAGAGAAGGCAACAGAGGGTGGTGGTGGGTGGGGAGCTCTCATACCCAAGGGCAGTGATGAGCGATGTTCCACAGGGCATGGTGTTGGGACCAGTGTTGTTTGGGATATTCATTGCAGACATATCATGGGACATCAAGAGCAAGATCAGCTTGTTTGCTGATGATACCAAGGTAGGCGTGGTGGTAGATGACCTAGGGGATGGCAGGGGTTGCAGGATGATCTGGAAAAGCTTGAAACCTGGTCAGACATCTGGCAACTGGGGTTTAAGGCCAAAAAATGCAAGGTGCTGCATTTTGGGATGAAGAACCCAAGGAGGAATTACCAGCTGGGGGGAGTGCAGCTAGCCCAGACAGAGGAGGAGAAGGATCTGGATGTGCTCATTACAGGGTCAATGAACAACTAGGCACAATGTAGGAAGGCAGCTGCAAATGCCAACGAAATGCTGGGTTGTATTGCAAGGGGTATATCCTCGAGGAGGGAGGAGGTGATTCTGCCACTGTATAGGTCATTAGTTAGACCACACCTGGAGTACTGCATGCAGTACTGGTGCCTATATCTGAAGAAGGACATTAAGTTACTGGAGGGGGTGCAGCGCAGGGTGACAAAGAATATCAAGTGGCTGGGGGACTTATCATACGGGAGGAGGTTGAAGGAGTTGAACATCTACTCACTAGAGTAGAGGAGGGACAGGGGTGACATGATTGAAACCTTTAAATACATGAAAGGAATAAACAAGATGGGTACAGAGGGTTGTTCAAAGTAAAGGGAGGGAGGCCACCATAGGCCATGATATGAGACAGGAGGAGGAAGGTTCAGGAGGAGATGAGGAGACACTTTTTACAGAGAGGTGGTGGCTGGGTGGAATGCATTACCTGCAGAAGTGGTTCCCAGTAGAACAGTGGACTGCTTCAAAAGGGGATGGGACAGGACAAGGGGGAGGGTTAATGAAGGGGAAGGGTGAAAGGGAGGGGCCGCTGCAGAATAAGGGGTGCTAGCTGCACATTCGAGCAGACTTGATAGACCTCAAGGCCTTTATCTGCTGGCAAATTTCGTATGTTTTGTATGTTTGCTGTAGCACAGACAGTCACATGACATACATACAGAGTCAAACTTCTGAGCCTTTGCCAGCTCAAATTTTACAATTTCATTGCATTACTGTTTCAGTATGTCAGTTTTTAACACAGAAACAGATGTTTCAGCAGAACTTGCTGACTGATAAATAGTTGTGTCTGGTACAGAAGTCACACGTTGCAGCTGTTTGAGAAATGTGATGGCACCCTGCATGTCACCAGACTGCAGTAAGTCATTTAAACAAGTGTACTGATTGACAACTTCAGCTGGACTTCATATACCCCATACAAAAGTTTTATGCTTGTTTGATGCACTCCCAGCATCCGCATGTTGTGAAAACACTGTCACAAACACCACTATCGAGACATGCTAGTGAGTGACCCACAAGTCCAGTATGTGGACGAATTTCAAAAGGTCAATCTTGTTAAGCAGTTTATATCTTTCTTTGCGATCTGTTATCACAAATAGGTTGACAAACTGTTCAACTTTTTCAAATGACGATTGCCTACGGTTGTAGGTTTCATCAAATGGCCATGGGAGACAATGCCATTAATGGGACTCTGTGGTTGCATCAGAGTCATCATTTGTGTCTATTGCTGTGTCATCACAGACACTGAGCACATTGACCAGCTTACTGGACTCATCAATGGTGAACTTGTTTTCTTTTTTCTGTGAATAATAAGATTCTTCCCAGAAATATGCCTCTGAGTGCTGTGTGTGCATCCAGTGACTTGTGAATACATCACAGAAATTATGCACAGTCAAAGTAGGATACCGTTGTAGCCTTTTTTTGATGTCGTACACAACTTTTCTGAACAGTTCAAGCACGAGACATCTTACGCCATAAACATTGAAGAACAAATACTTCTCTATTAACAAATGTGCATCCTTTGAGATGCAATTTCATCAAAGTCAGATGACTCTTTTTCTTTTTATGCTCATGTCTCATCATGGCAGCAATAAGCCTTTCAATCTTAGCTTTACTTGCTACTGATTGGAAATACTTTTGCTTTCTCAGATGAAAATCACCAGCTGTGAGTTTATGGCACTGTTTAGAAGGTCTGTTGATGGCTGCTGTAGCAATAGTTGTGTTTCATCTGAGAGATCTACACAACTGTTGCTCAGGTAAACATTTTTTACTTGCTGTTGAGCAAGTATGTGGTTTTGTTGTGGAGTGAGTTACTGTAGTGCTCACTATTCCAGTAGAACTCTGTTTTGTTTTACGTCTTGAACTCACATTACTGTTTTTTTACCATTCTTAAGCAACAGTGAAGTACAATGATACCTGTTTCGTCTTTCTATACATGCACATCTATATTTATTAGGCATCTTTCAATCTGTTAGTTCACAGTAGCAGTCAGCAATGTTGCAGAAGTATCAGACACCTGCATTAAAGACACAGAAAAATAAACTATTAGTATATGGTTGTGTTGATTTCTTCTAACATTGTTTATTGACACAGATGATTTATGTATAAAATATTACAAAAAAATAAGATTCAGAAAATGCTTTAATCAGATTGGTTGCTCAAATTTTGACAGTCTTGTTTTGATTCATGTTACACTATCCTGTATAGCGTTATCACTATGGCACATAGGATTTTTTCATACTATTTCACCGTTCCTCAATGCAGAATCACTGAAATTCTGTATGTGATTTGAATCTAGTATTGTTAATCTGCTGGTCAAAGAACTACTTTATTTAAAATATTTCTGTAAATGAGTAACAGATTAATAAAGTCAACTTCAAACACTTAACTTTTGAATATTAATCGTCATGATAGCCATAAGGCATTCTCAAGAATCACATTGACAGTTATTTAATTACGTCTTTGGGGCAATATAACATTTTGCTCTACCTTGTGCCACATTTCATCTCTAGGGAGTGCTTAAGATATTGTGAAGCCAAGCTCTGTTCATGTGTTTGCTAAGACAAATAATCACAATAATTCATTAGGAATGAATATCAAGGTCACTTGGAATGACAGAAAACAATGAAATGCAAAATGTAGCTTCAGCAATTACATAGATGTGTGCAGGTAGAGTTACAATTTCAGAATAAGTATGTGAAGTGTGTGAACTTATGCATTTGTACATTAGGTAAGAAGCATGAAAAGTTTTCCCTCAGTAATCATCATTTTTGAAAAAAAAAATGATCAAATTATGTCGTAAATTCAAAGTTTTGAAAAAACATTGTCGTGTGCACAAAAGTGTCACACAAAATAGTGTTGTGCATTTGAAAGTGTCACAAAAGTAGTGTCGTGTGTGCAAAAGTGTCGCAAATTTAAGCTTGGGAGTGACAACTGTATTGATTATCAAATCATATCTGATTGCTATTTGACTGACAGCTAGTTCTGCCAATGTTATGCTAGAATTATCAGGCCATGTGAAACAACCAGTCAGAGATGGAGAACATTGAAGAAGAAGTCAACAGCAGCCATCTTAGCCTACACTGAGACACACCACATTTATAACTGTAAGTACATTATATTTTATAAAGCATTTTTTTCTAGTATGATAAAAAGTGTTAGTAACAGGTAAATAGTATTAATCAAAACATTTTTACTGCTCTATTTGACTATGTTGCTAGAAATAACCTATGATGCTGCATTATTTAGGTAAAAGTGTTTAAAGTCAGATAGTAATTTGGTACTTACTTGCACAGATACAGCTGCAAATGGAGGAAGATAGCAAAGTGCATGTGTACCCACAACAGAAGAAGGAACCAATCAGGCATGTTTTTGCAGTTGTAATTGTTTAAAACTGCCTATCAAAAGGATGCATTTTTCACCACCTTTAAATTTTAGCACATTTTAGTTGTAGCAGAAGTGCAGTGATAGTCAGTGCATAGACTGCATTGGTTAATGAAGGCACAGTAGTAGCCAATGATTTGTTTTATGTGTGTGTTATGGATCAGCCCACTGAAGCTGGGTTGAAGTTAGGAGGGAAAATAGCAGTTTTCACTACTGCTTAGGTACTGCAGGGTGAACACTGACTTTTTTGGTAACTCTCTGTCCACTTCTAAGTTTAAAAGCTGAGAATGGCAGAAAACAGTAAAAGGACTTTGTGGATTGTTGGAAGCAGTATAGTGAGATGAGCATCTTAGTATGCTCAAAATAGTGATTTTGGGAGAAACATGCAGCTCCAAAATTGCTGTGTTAAGTTGTTTGGTAGGGGTGGAATGAGGTGGGAGCACCTCATACCAACCTTGCACAGACTTGTGAGTACTCAGGCTCATCCAGACATATTGCTGATACATCTCGGAGGCAATGATTTGGGAACCAAATGCTGGGTAGATTTAGTAACAGAAGCAAAAGTGGACCTTGCTTCTATGTACCTACGTTGCCTGCCTGTAAAATCATTTTTCAGATATTACAGAGCATAGGGCCTGGCAAGCAGAACACCATATGTACCTGATTGACAGAGCCCGAAGAAAAGTCAACATACAGATATCTGCATTTATACGCATGTCTGGAATGTACACCATGCATCACCTGGAAGTTAAGTATTGTTATGATTGGCTATACCTACCAGATGGTGTACACTTCTCACATGCTGGCAATTGCCATTTCCTGGTAGACCTTCAAGATGCAGTCCTCAAAGTCCTCTAAGAATGTCACACTGTTTGAACAAACAGCAAAGTGCAAACAAAGGTTCTTTTCAGAACCAAAAAATGTTGGTCAAAAAATAGAACAGCTGCATACATCACTCAAACAGATGTAACGCATGGGTCAGGAATATTCAGACTGTGCCAGGATGTGGAGACAAGCCTGGGTAAGTGCAACAACAATGCAACAGGTTGTTGTCAGGGTGATGTTTACAGTGCTGTGACATGGTCCAGCAGTATTAAATATTTCAGTCTGGCAACCTGCATTGTACATGTTACTCTGGTACCGCATCAGTGTAAGTGGCCAGAGAGGAGTAGAGGATGCACAGCACTGAAATGCAGTGGTAGTAGGTTCAAGTATGACAGTATTTAGTACTGTATATGCAAATGGAGCCATATGCATGCCAGGTGTTAATGCCTATTTGGACATCATTATCGGTGTCATTAGTATACGGAGTGCCGATTATCATAACTTGTCCCTGGTACTGTGTGATGCAGTACCTGCTGGCTAGTGATGAGCGCCCCCAGTTGCTTTGGTAATGAATCTCAAAACTAGATCTTGGTTTTCAATAAAAAACACTGCTGGTAGTAACAGTGGACTCTACCTTTTCACCTTATCATGGGTTAACTGTATAAAATATATCCCTCGTGGCCCTGTTCACTCTACTTCCTCATTCGATTGGGCTGGAGTGGTAGCTGCACTGCAGCACAATGGTTACTTTTAAACAGAAAGCCCACAACTGGGTGAGGGGGTGGGATGTAGTGGACCACCATGGATATATTTTTCATAGCAAAAATCACAGTTGGTGAGGGAAGGCTGATGCCAACACATGGTAGCTGTGGAGCTTGGGTAGCCACTCACAGCTGTTGGCTGCCATGTTGTACTATTCGTGTACTGCAGGTACACTGTGGTTGACATTTTGTAAAATGTTTTGTTTGGGGGCCTCAGCAGTGTGCAGCAGAAGTACGGGTTGTGGTTGTAGATGCTCATGTTATTACGGGATCAATACCAGGATGTGTCAAGTGTGCATAGCAGTGTTACTGTACCACAATACAACCCATGTGAAAAATAATTTTTGTGTGAAGTGGTATGGCAGAGTTGTAAAATGCTGTTCTTGCCATTTTCTAATCAGAATACTTCATAGAATACTTAGAAATATATAGACTCTGAGACATGACAGTAATGGAATGTTTGTGTATGTTTTTATTGCAGAATAGAAAATTAAAGATGAGGCAGTGGAGCATGAGAGAGGTGTGCTTGCTGCTTGAGGCAGTCCAAGCGCGGGGTAGTGCTTGCATTTTAATGTGGAGCACAAACCAGAAGCTGGACTCAATGTGGAGGTGCATAAATAGCTTCCTGCACATGGTCTTAAGAGTTAAGAATAAGACCATTGCGCAATTGAAGAGGAAGTGGAAGCTGTTGTGCCAACACTTCAATGTTTTGAAGCAGAGAGAGGAGATACTGGGGAATGATAAGTGCTGGTACTACCTCACCTATGAGTTATGGGAAGATGCAGGGAAGCCAGCTGTGGGGGAATGCCTCACTCATCATAAGTTATTCAAAAAAAAATACTCAGATTCTATGATATAATAGTACAGGTACACAATCGGGTAAAAGAAAGTCTTTTTCTGATTGAAGTCTTTGTTGTTGTAGCCATGTTACTATCACAATATAATGTTACAAAGTCAAGTGGCTGTAGTTTAAAACAACTGAATATTTAAATGCGTCATGAGGCATCTTTTTTGTCTTTCTTTTGTTTTTGTCTTGAGGAAAAAGTATTGTAAAAACTGTTATTAAATAACGATGCTTTTTGTGTTACATATATATATATGTATATATATTTTAATATGAGTATATACATATATATATATATATATATATATATTCACACAATACATGTGTCCTGATATTGACTTAGATAAAAACATGTATTTTACGATGCAGTTGAATGAAAAACCCAATGATAGTGATGGAGTTACTATCCAGTATCGATTTTATTGAAGCAGAATAGTATTTCATGTGGCATACTATAGAAGTACTAAATATTGTGTACTGAGTCAGCTTATGATCTTTTATTTATGAAATATTTATTTGCAGTAATTGTGATTTTATATGTGTCTGCAATGGCTCTGGAATACCTGATTACAGGTAATGTTAGGTGCCTGAAACATGTTGAATGCTTAAAGGAAGTGTAATTAAAATGTGTTGACATTTACATGAAAAACTTAGTGGATCTACCTATTATCTTCTTTCCACAGACCAGCACAGGCACCCCAGTTGCAGCGAGGTGAGTACCAGCAAAGTCAGAAGCTGTCACCAACAGTGTCATCCTTGTCAGTCAGATGGTAAAATGCTGATAGAAATAATTGTATTACATAAATGGGGTGGTATGCGTGGTATGAGGCTATCATGTAAGGTGTGAGCTGGACTGTAACTCACTTCTTTTTAGGAAATACTCTTCAGGAAATTAACATGAGTTCAGGCACCATGAAATATTTGTAATAATACAACATACACAAAAAATTTAATAGAATTCTGAATTTTGATTGTCTAGCTGGCACCTTTTCAGCATTTTAAATACTCCAGAGTACCCACTGTAAAAGGTGCCAGCCACCACTCAACCGCATCAGAAACTCCTAGCAAATCCATATGTTCATCACAAACACACCACTGCAAAGCTAATGGATCAATGGCAAACAAATGAGCAGCAAGTTTGAAATCAAATGGATGTTTTAAATATTTTTTGTAAAACAACAAACAGGTCCTTTGTATAATTGCAATATACCCCTCCAGGGAGTGGGTATACTGGAGGATTTACCACTCTTGGCATGGTTAAGTCTTTCGGCTGCACCTTGTGACTGAACTACACCAGCCATGGTAAATCCTCCAGTAAACCAACACCCTGTTGGGGTATATTGCTTAAAAATTCTAAACAACAAGGTATACTACTTCACAACATAACTGGTGATTCAAAAGGAACAGCTTTTATAGCCAGATGTGTGGTAGTTGTATACATCTGTTTGGTTTAACTGACTATGATCTACAACTGGTGATGACAATTCTAGACACCAATGGTATGTGAAGTACTGTTTTCCTATGAATTTCTTACCTATTTTTTTATAAGTGAATGTCATCTTCATTGCACTCTAAGAAGATATTTGTACAGATCTGAATTGTGTTTTTGTGTCATCTCATGCTCAAAATGAGTAATACAGGTACTCATCCCAATATATGTTATCTAGATCTTGGCTGGTATATTTAAAGTGTTTTTGCATATTGACATACTACCCACTTAGGTGAGATGTAGTGATGTGACCAGACACAATATACACAGGAGAATATTCTGTTGTTCACATAATGATGTGAGAAGGAAGAATAGTAATATATATTAATCAGGTTGAGGGGGCTGACCCATGCATACCTAACAGATTGTGTTATTGAGCCTGTACTGTCCAGGTAATATATTGCCAGAATCTGTATATTTCTGAATGGACAGTATTGTATGTCTATGGTAACATTGGGGTAGTAATTGAAAATGGGGTGGGTGTCACTGAACAGCTGGATGGGCATGTGCAGTTCTGCACAGAGACAGTTTCTGAATTACAATGGGGTGTGCAGTGCTGATGTGGCTGGCAAGGTGTGGGAACTTCTCTGGAAGATCGGCTGTGGCACTGCCAGTACCGTTCATGTGATTGAGTTTGTTGCTGTACCCACAAGCAGGGCCGGGGCATGGATGTCGCTGCTGGTGAATGACACAACATCCATGTTGAAATCTAGATTTAGTAGTTGCCGTATTGGTCCTTGCAAGAATAGATCCAGAAGCAAATGATTTGATACCTTTTAGTGGACCAACATAGATGTAGCAACAAGAACAAAGTCTCTAGCTTTCGGACCAACCAGTCCTTCTTCAGAAGCTCATGACAGTGGTCTAGAAAATACAATACTTATAACAGCTAGATAATGCAGAGAAAAACAGAAAAAAAAATCCCTATTGGTTTAAAATACTCATTTAAAAAAAAACAGAAGATGATGTCAGAGAAGTTTAACAGTACAATACTGCCTTCAGCCAGAAAAAACCTTGGGTCAGATGTGCTTGGTGGAACACACATACAAAGAATCCTACTGCATATAAATTTAATTGACATAAGATAAAACTGCTGAAGCAGATAACTCCTAAATCAAGCTATGAGTGTCACAGTTAGTATAAGGATGTGATTACTGAAAGGCAACCCCCACCCAGATTAAAGACAAACTAAGATTGTTATAGGGCTCATGAAATTTGAAAGTTAGCATTATAGACAAGAATTTACCAGTAAAGTTGTCTTAAAAACATCAGTGCACACTATGTGATGTGTAAAACCTAGCTGGACCTGTCACCCAGCTGTATTCTCAAGCTAGATATAAGGCCCAAGAAATTTCAAAAACCTCAGGACTATATAAATGATAATTTAAATAAAAATTGATAACATTAGTGTCAAACAAAAAACTCTAGTCGAGGAACCTCAAGGAATTAAGACCATGTAGCTTGATATGTACCGATGTCAATATATACTGAGAATGTAGCAACTTGATGTACCACAAGTATCTAAAGAATCTGAAAAAGATAAAAATGTAATTTCTCTCCTCCTCTTCATACAAACAATACAACCTAACCCACCCCACATCACAATAATGTGTGTGTGTGTGTGAGGGGGGGATACATAGCTTAAAGGAGATGTTGTCTCTCTCTCTCTGTCTCTCCCCCTCTTTTTCTCTCTCTCTCTCTCTCTCTACCACAGACACACACACACACACTCTCTCCCCTAGTGAACCTATATTGACTTCAGTCACTGCAATTGTTCCCCAAAGGAATTCAACTTGTCATGAAATCCTGAGTAAAAGGGCTTATGTCTCCTAATAGCTACAGAGTAAAAATGTAACACTATTTAACCATACTACTATCTGCAAAGTAACATTTCCAAGGATACTAGATAGAACTACCATGAAATAAACCTGCCACCCTCCCCAGGATAAGGTAACTAGAAGTAAATATAAAGCATATGTGTAAGACCAAAGGTCTAACATACCTACATATCCACAAATTACTACAATATTAGCCTAATGTAGAAAGATCTGTGCAGGACCCCATGAAAATGAGATCACACACCCCAAATGTACAGAGTTACAAAAATTATATATAACAGTATCATAACACTTCTGTATGTACACTAGCAGGCTGGGTAATCTGAATATGGTGCAATAGAATCAATCTCCCCAGGCAAAGATAAAAAGTAAGGAGGAATTAATATTCATTATGTGTGTGAAATAAGAATAGTAACACATTATAACTCCATATATCTAAATAGAGACTTACCTCAATGTGACAGCAAGCCCCACATCTGTTATATCACATACCTCACAACACATACCCACACACATACATACACATGCATCCACATCCCACACATGCTGAAGTCCTATAATATGTCAGTTTGAAGAAGAAAAGGTCTGTGGATGTTAGTTTCTGTAGTGTCCCATAAAGCCAAGATCAATGTTCATCCCATCTGCTACCATATTGAGATGTAAAATAAGTTTAATCTCAAAAGCTCGTCTCTGTTGTGTGTTTTTGAGATTTCCTTTTAAGACCATTACTGACATATCTGAGACTGAGTGGTCAGGCTGGGAGAAGTGGTGCCCCACTGGTTTTTCAGTCTTCCTTGCTGTAATAGTATGTCTGTGTGAGTTCATCCTAGTGTGGAGCTGTTGGTGTGTCTCCCCTACATAACCTGTTTGTGGACATCTCTTGCACTGAATGAAATAAACAACATGTCATGACATGCATGTATAACTCCCATGCACCTGGAATTGTCTGTTTTGTGATGTAAACACCGTATGAGGTAGAAATGAGCCCACAAGTCTTACAGGGGCATTGATTGCAGGGTCGTGTGCCTTCCATCCAGATGATAAACAAATCATCAATGTAACAGAAATAAGCTAGTGGTTTGTGGGGATACTGCCTTAAACATCCTCCTCCAAGTCAGCCATAAAGAGGTTAGCATACTGTGGAGCCATTTTGGTGCCCATTGCTGTTCCATAGTTTGAACATAATGTTTACCATTGAAGTTGAAGTTATTATGTGTCAAAATGAATTCCATAAGTTCCCCACCACTCCAGGGTTGATGTTTTGTTCTGGTCCTTTCTTTGTTTTCAGTTGGTGATCGAAAAATGTAGCATTTAACGGAATCCTCTAACAACCTAATTCTTTTGTATTCACCTAGTTGGTACAGGGATGCTAAGCATGTCTTTATTTTGGGAAAACTCCAAATGTGTTTTCAATTTCCAGGGAAAAATACTTTTAAGAAATATTGTCAAACAGACAACACTGTCGAATGAATTTGCAGCTTCGTAAGTTTGACAGTACTTTTCAGGCTGTGGGAAAATGACAGCAATTCTTTGTCACCTGCTGCAAAGAGGTTTGGTGTTTTAGGCTGAAATTTGGAGGAGCAGAGTATTTTGGTAAATATTACATGGAGGCAAAGTGACACTCTGACATTGGCCTTTCCCATGGATAACATCTGCTGCATTACAGGAATCCTTTGTCCCCTGCTGCAAAATAACTGTTGGTCTTTTGGGATGAAAGGCAGAGGAAAAGGCAACATCTCAGATGTGCCTTTTAGTAACTAAGTGAAAAAATATTACAGGGAGAAAGTTATGGAACTAAATTTGTCTTTTCTCCATAGGATAACATTCGGTGTTTGCCGTGCCTTTCAGAGCCTGTCTTGGAAACAGTCGAGATACTGACTTTTCATCACAAATTATAAAATTAGCCAGGAAGTAATTCATATGACTTCTAATTTTTTTTCATGTAAATGCAGTTCCTGAGATATCAACAATTTAGTAATCAAGGCCTCATTTTCTTCAGTATTATGCATACATTTTGTACTCACTGTCTTTCTAGCAGCTTTTGGGAAACCTGTGTTTGTTTCCATAATTACCCATAACGTCTGCCTGGGTTCTGTACCTGTTTCAGTTACACATCTACATACCCTGCGTTATCCTTTCTGTGTTTCATTCAAACGTGTTCTGTAATTTTAACCATTTGTGTCTACAGTACTGTTTATCTTTGTGTTTTGCTTTGTGTCACTGCGCTTGCCATTTGTGTTTGGGCACTGTGTTACTATGTAACAAGAAACAGGCCCTGACTCCGTGCTGGTCCCGTCCGCTGTATTACATTCACCATTCTCAGTACTGTTTATCTTTGTGTTGCTGTGTCTGTATTACCACTTGTGTTTGTAGGCACTGTTAGTATGTTTAAAAACATCACGTGGCAGGGGCGTGCCTCTCCTGTTGCTGTATAACATTACTATTTCTCAGTACTGTTTATCTTTGTGTTTTTAGTTTGTGTTACCATGAGCATTATCATTTGCGTTTACTGGCACAATGATACTGTTCAGACCCATGCTCCTGTTGCTATTATTCCTATATCTCAATACTGTTTATCTTTGTGTTCACTTTGTGTCACGATGTGCATTACCTTTTGTGTTTGTAGGCACTGTGTTAGTATCGTAAAGACATATGTGGTGAACACAGAACCCACGGTGCCGTATTATTCACTATTTCTCAGTTCTTTTTATCTTTGTTTCACCCTATCACCATACACATGACCTGTGTGTATTAGGCTGTGTTAGTATGTGTAAAGACATCATGGTGCGAGTGGGGCCCAAGGCCCTGTGCTCCTGTCACTGTATTACATTCAATTTCTCATACCATTGTCTTTGTGTTCGCATTGTTACCCCATTAACATTCGCTTACTGGCACTGTCAATGTGAAGACATCACGGAGGGATCATGAGGCCCAAAGGGTCCCCATCAACTGTATACATACTATTTCTCTGTACTGTTATCTTTTGTTTCTCTTTGTGTCACCCATTACCATTTGTGTTTGTGAGCACTGTGTTAGTATAATAAAGACATCCACGTGGCGGGGCGCATTTCTGAGCACTGTGTTAGTATATGAAAGATAACTTGACCTGCATTATTCAATATTGTCAGGTAATTCTCAAAAGAAGAAATGAGAAACAAACTGTTTACTATATCAGTTAGTGTTGTTCACAGTGACAGAAGTGAGAAATTCTGGTGAGGTTCAAAGCATAAATATCATTCGCCCCCATACCCCAGCACCATTGGCGCACAGAGACACACACACATGGAATAAGGGAACCAAAGGCAATAGGACCAATCAGACAATCAACAGGAGGTGTCGAAATAATATACAACTAGTCTACATACTGCATATGAGTGGAAGCCACAGCAAAATATGCCTATGGACATGATAGTGTAGCTCTGTCATTACAGTGTACAAATTGCACCCCATAGTTACACAGTCTCATGGGGTAGGGGGACTACACCTCCAGACCACTTACTGCATGTTAGTGAGAAGCACCACAGGCAAAGAAGGGTTATGCAGATCTTGTACACTTCATGATTACAGATAAGTGTAGTTAGCACAATTATGACTTAAATGGCATCAGCCAGGCAATGCCTTTCAAACTGTAACACCAAGTACTGGATCTTTAATAGAGACCCACAGCATAGCTGAGGGTATGGACATCAATAGTAGATATCAGTGATTGCAGGGGACATTCAAGTTAGCATATTCAGTGTTTATGGGGGTCAAACAGATAATGCCCCCAAAAGTCATATACTAAAATATGACTGATGCACAGGAAGACTGAGAAATGGACATCAATGGTACACTTCTGTATTTGTTGGTTACTGACAAGTTTGCACAGTTAGGGTTTGTATGGGCTGACCAGGAAATTTTGTCATGGCATACCAGTTACTGATTGTGACTGTACAGCCACATCTCATGGACTTAGTTAGCAATGTCACATATCTCTACACCAGCTACTGCATCTGACTACAGACTCAGAAGAAAGGTAAGGGTGGTACATACTAGTTAATTTAGTTAGGAATTACTAGAGCTCTGTCAGGCAATGTCTGAACCCTAGCCCACATACTGCATGCCGAGTGTAGAGTACAGAACAAAAACCCATGGAGATGAACAGTGTCATGGGGGAACTGCACCTTAGACCACTTGCTGTATCCTGAGTGAACAGCCACAGGAAAAAGACAGGCAATGTACATCAGTTGTACAGCTCCTGGTTAGGAACAGTCCATTTAGCACAGTTATCATGAATGGAATTCAGGCAGGAATGTGTCTTCAAATGTGACAGCAGGTACTGCATTGTCAGTGGAGATACACAATACAGGTGATGGTATGGACATCTCAGTGGAGATACACAACACAGGTGAGGGTATGGACATTAATGGTAGAAATCACTGATTGCAAGGATACTGAGTTAGCACAGTATGGATTTGCTTGAATGTAGGCAGCTAATGCTGCTCCCCAAGAAAATTTGTATTGCATCATGGTGGTGACCAAAGGAACAATAAGGCACTGGAGATCAATGGCACACCTCTGTAATTGTAGGTACAGTGAAGTTAGCACAGTTAGAGCTGCTTGGCTCAGCCATGGAATTGCAGCACACATAGCAGTTACTGCATCCTGAGTGTCTAGCCAGAGCTATAGTGTTAGATATCATTGTACCACACCTTGCTACAGCAGCTGTTGCCCACTGACTGGAAGGACAGGAAAACTAAGGGCAGTACAGACTACTTAACACACTTAAGGTATGGAACTGAATCAGGCAATATGCCTCCACACCAGCCCATGGTGGATACTGAGTGGAAACCATAGCAAAAATAGCCCATGGACACATATGTATGGTAATGATTTCTTCCAGTTGATTTTATATGCTTAAAAGGAACAGCAGTTCATTCTAATATTATATGTTATGGTTCAGTAAAGACTCAACACAGGTGGTTAAGTATAAAAAGATTTATTGCCAGTTGGTGAAACTGAAAGAACCAATTAATTACATTTTACAAAATCAGTCTCTAATACAATCCCTTGCATGTATGTAATCATTGCTTGGAATATATCTAAATGTGTGTCATGCATAGTAAGTAGCTGATATGAATTGGAATAATATATACATATGGAAATACAGTATAGAAAAAAAGCAGCAGAAGAAGGCAATTTGGTCTATTAAGGCTGCTCGTATTGCAAGGTCCATCTTGAGCTAATGTCTCTGCTATCCCTGCACAGTTCTCCCATCTTCCCTAGGCATGACTTCATGCTCGCACCCCTATGCATACCTGCCTCTTTTATAACTGGTCACTGCGCTAACGAGGTGAACTCTTCGAGAAGTGCAGTGTAGTGTTGCTACTCTATGTGTGGGAGGGAGTAACTTTCTGACATTCTCCTAAACCTCCCACCATCAAGCTGAAGACTGTGTCCATTCATGATATGTTTAACCACTCAACTTGAGACTTTGATTAACAATATTATTTATACCATTTAAGTAGTTGAATGTTCCAATCATGTCTTGTCCTTAGTCCTGTCCTACATTAATGAAGGTATTCCAGAACTTCTAAGCAACCAATTACAAGCATGAAACGAGAGAAGATTTGTTGTTGTTATTGGCGACTGATATTGTGTATGTTCCTGGGGTGGGCGAAAAACCAGATACTAAGTGTTCAAGTAATAGAATATAAAAATGTTATGATTTCAGTGACATTAGATAACTGTATGTTCAGTTAAATATTTTAAGATATATCACTGACTAGGTGCATATGGAAAATTCCAACCGACCCTCAATAGAGGTGATCATAAACATTGTCAGGAACAGTTATGAAGTGCATTGTGATCAGTAAAAGTGTCTGATCTACAATTTCCAGTATTAATGTATAGATTACATTTACTTGTATGACAAGTACAACAGATTCATATTACTACAGGTACAATATACATTTCTTTCAATGGTTAGTTAGTTACTATATCAGTTCTGAACTAGTTAATAACAAATATGCATAGCTATGTTGTTTTTATAGAAAGATATGGGTCACTGAACTTAATCACTATAGTATTCTATTATATGTTAAGGAGAAATTGTCTCTTGACTTATAGTAACACTTTACTTGAAGAATTAAACTAGTTAACAATGGTGGATGAAATGAGAATGTAAATATTATTTACATGTCATTACATAGGTATGCAAAGAGTCATCTGAAAGTAAGCTGCAGTACTTCGAGTACCTTGCTTCATTTCACTTGCCTCATTATGACTAAAGAGTTTTATATTTACATATGTACAGTTTCAGTGTAACAAATACATCAGGCATAGTTCAACACTGTTACATGGTGAAAGAATGATGCTGTTGTCAAGATGTCAACAGTTAATAGACAAAAAGCTGGTGATAGAAAACTTGTGACAGAGTGTTCTCTTTGGTGAATGAGACGTGTTACACACTTATTTACAATGATAAGGGACAACTTTTGTGTCTCTGCAGAGTAAAAGTTAGCAACTGGCAACAACTTTGTTGTGTATGGATGATATACCTACAAGAAAGATATGTACAGAACAGGGGAGCCAGAAGGACTCTGTTTTGACATGTACAATCTTTGATAGACATGTAAGCATGGTTTCTCTAGTGACTGTGAATACTGTTGATGCCAATTGAAGCCACTACAACAATTCCCATGTTGTCACTAATCCACACAAGATCTTAGATGTCATAGTGCATGAAATGTATCTGCCAGTATATCATTTTGTTGATTTGCAATGGTTTATTGAGAGTCATAGATGGAAACAATTGTACTGCCTCACGACTGATTCTAATACAAAGTAGTCATTAAAATGTCATATGTTGTCTACTAGTCTTCTGAAATATGAAGGTCATCATAATTCCTCACATTAGAAGATACAGCTTTTTTAAGTGTTGTGGCACTCTGTTTAAAACTGCTTGTAGAGTTGTCACACTCTACCCATCCACTTCTGTACCTTAGCAAACAGGTGTAATGGCCAGAATGCATAGCTTGACCATGGTGATAGACTACACTGTGACTGTCAAACACTGATTGGTTAAAAACTATTCTACCAGCTGTATAATCTATGATGGGAGTGTCAAGTCTGAGCTCGTTGGAGTCAAATCTGTGCAATATAAGCAACAGATATTGAGATGAACTCCTGAGACATATGGACTGAGTACATCTGCCACCACATCTTTTACAGGAGTGACCATATTGAACATTGGTAACAACTGTTGAAATTTTGACACTTTTGGCTTGAGGACAAAAAGTAATCCACAGCATGTGTTCTGTGGTTTCACGCCAGAATGACCACATGATACAATATGGTACATTTGTCATATAAGACAGTGAAGTACTAGGCACATTGGAGTGCCATTCATTCAAGTTGTTTGCGATAAGCCATCATAAACTCACCAGTCTTGCTGTATGTCTGCAGCAAATGTACTACATCCGTCGTATGTACCTAACACCTACCATAGTGGTGTTAGTGACTGCACATTGTTAGACTGGTCAGAAGTCATGTTGACAATCTGCTTCAATGCCTTTGATAGGGGAGTGTCTTGTAAAGGAGATATTGCCTGCACAAAGTGTGGCATATGTAGAAAAACTTGCATAGCTGAGGTAGCATAGCAGTTCACTCTAGTGCTGTTGTCAAAGACTGGTACTGCAGCTACACCAACTGATTTCTGATGAACAGCTGGCTCTGAATGTTTAGTTTATATTGTGACCTTTGTTGAACTCTTTAGAGTTGAATCACTTTTGGAAGCTCGTGCCTGTTTGCTGACACCTGTAAATATGACTGTATGATGTGAGACAGCCAGATATGTAGACAGTGATATTAAAGACATTTGTGGCTGATGGAGAGTACTTAACCTGTTGTACTCAACAATACATCACTTGTCAGCTCATATCTTCTGAGGTGCAAGAGTTATAATGTGCAACCCAGAAAGACTACGGACACATGAAAGTGCATATAGCTCATACCATCCTTGAAAATGTTGGTACCTGTGTCCACCATTGCTGAATCCAAACTCAAGCCCTGAGATTTGTGAATAGAAACAGCATATGCAACACATAGTGGGAACTGTTTCTGTTTACATAGATATCCTTAAATACCATGGAAATTCACACAGGTATGTTCTATCTGTACAGGCTGTTCCATGTTGTCAAAGTGAACTACAAGTGTCTTGATATATGTCCTATGGATGTTGTAGACAAAGTCAGTGATGTTTCCCATGGCACCATTTACCATGCCTCGTTCAACATCGAGATTATGTCGTAGCATGATACTTGCATTCCTACAAAGTGTAAGAACAGCTTCTAGACCAGCTGTACATGAAACATCTGACTTCAGTTCAGTGAGTCGTTCAGTCATCGTTGCTACTAAGTTGCGACTGAGAATAACACCATCAACTGTATCAACTGCATGCAGAGATAGAATTTCTTGGTTTTCTCTCAGCAGCATAACATTGTTGAACTCAGTGCATTTCTTTAGTCATAGCATAAGACACACTATGTGTGTGCCTGTACAGTACACATTGCTGAAAACATTACATGCTGTTTCTATGGATGTAGTATCTACTCTGATTCTCTGATCATTTAACATAGCAACATGTTCTGATGATAGAGAACCTGTACAAGCTTCATCTAAAAGTGATTTGTAAGCCAGATCACCACTTTGGTGCATGTTCTCATACAACTCAACATAGGTGAATAACTCCTAAAAGTTATAACCTGCAATGCAGCCGAGTATGTTCTTAGCTTGCTTGACAGTCAGAGTTGCAAACACATGCTCTGCATTAACTGGTGCAAGCTAAAAGGTACCCACACAACAATACTTTTGCCACCAAATAGCACTCCATTGTCAGCACCTAAGATCTCCTGTAGATGTAGGTGTATTCTTCCAGGCAAGCATTACATTGGAGACCATGCTGCTATTTCATCAACAATGAGTAACTTCATCTTTGTGAACATGGAACAGAGCTGAGATGCAACCTCAAATGACAGTTTATGATACTTTCCTGTTTTGCCATGTTCCACTGGCAACATAAACAGATGGTGTAATGTAACTCCACCAATGTTGTAGGCAGCTAGTCCCTGGAAGCAGTAACAGCAACAGACATTGATGACTCTGTCAGGCTTCATATTTCAGCAGTGATGCTAATAATGAAACCTTTTCCTGTGCCAGCTAGAACACTAACAAAGTCAGTAGTGGTTTATAGTCAAGACAGTCACATTTTTTGTTTTATGTAGTAGGCCATGTCGAACAGCGTCAATGACTTGAGAGTGATCTACATGCTGCTGCTGATTTAGTCTTTCTCTCTCAAGTCAGCTGGGTTGACAGTGGAGTGTGTTCCATGTTCCATGGCAGTCTCAATTTCTGAGATTAACACTTGTGGGGTATTTAAAGGCAGAGGTTCACCTAGAACAGCTTGTCCTTCTGGATCAAGATTGTCTTGTGAGCTAACAGGAGTGTCTTCCTGAAGCTGCTTCTCTGCCTTCTCAAGCTGTTCTTTCTCAGCCTCCAGTCTCTGTATGTATGTCTCTGAGTATTCAGTTTTGAAAGTCTTGTAACTGAAATTGAATTCTTCCTCGAATGTATCACAGTCACCTTTTAATTCAGACTCATTCTTCCAGGGTCTAAATAGGAATAGAGAGCAAAGTAGTAATGATCTCTGTTCTGATGTGCTAGATGTAATTTACAATGGTCTATGAGTCATGGCTTGTGTCTCTTTATGGGACAGCCATCCATTCCATTCACCTTGTAAATGTGGCATGTTGAGTCAGGTGATATATCTGCCTTGTAGTCATAACACTTAGCCACCTGAAAGAGACACATATCATCCATGTCATCGTGTCTACGGGGGTAGTATGTGTCTATCAGGTTATTCTTCAAGATACGTTTTGAAGAAGGTCTATTGGCAGGAGTTCCCAATGTCAGCATGGGGATAGCACACATTTGCATTTCTTTGTAGTTCACACTGAGAAACTGACAGCATCAGACTTCCTGTACAGAATGTACCCATTAAACAGTCACTGCCATAAGCTCACATTCTCTGTGTGAAAGGGTCTTCAAGACCAATGACCACAGCTGAGATGTAGGCTCTTTCTTGAACTGGCAATATCTTCCCAAAGATCTTGAAAGCTTATCTGCTCATGTTTGGTTATGTACAAAGTCACGCATTGCACCACTGGCCAATCAGTTGTCAGCCACTTAACTGAACATCTATGTTTGCTGACCACATTGGGTTGTAGTCATTGATGTACATCTCTTTCTCATCTCTGATAACCTCAGTATACCCTCTTGGTTGATTTTGCCTTCAAGTGGTGTCACATTGCTGAAAAAGTTCATTCATGGAACCATCCGACAAACTCATCTAGGGAAACCGAAGTGACATTGTGTGTACCAATTAGATTTGTTCTTTACTACTCGCTGGCAGTATTTTGTGCAAATATGTCACTGGAACTTTTGTACCAACTTCCATAGTGAAGGACTGTCATACTTGTCTGGAATGTGACAAGTGATATACTGCTTGATGAATGCTAGCACTTGTACTGCTTCATGTTCACCTTTATGCAGTATCCTTGATCCACAATAACATATGAATATGAGGGCACCCCATGCTTGATATTCTCGTCCTCAAAAGTAATGCCCACAGTACCAAGAGGTGGATTTGTCCTTTGATAATATGAAAGTCAGAATGTCATGGAACCGCTTCAGAAAATGTCTTGTGACAGACACAGGATCATAAACACATTTCTCTGAGCACATTGATGAAATGCCATCAACATCAGAATTTGCACACTTCAACAGTTCAATGAGCTCGTCCCAGGCATATTCAGCATAAATAAGTGTGACAAAACCATGTGGCAGCACCATACCTCCCAGCATTGTCATCACTTTGGAGTGTCTATGATACCAATATTCTTTGGTGCCACGTAGACTTGAAAGTATGGAAGACAGATTCACTTGCACATTTTCATCTTTCTGCTTTAATTTCTCTAGAAATTGAGCAGCTGTTATTCCATCTAGTGGAGACAAATAGTATGTGCAATAGACGCAGACAGAATGCTAAGTTCACTCTCCCAGAGGAGATGAAACAGGTAATGTATGTTACATCTGAATTTGCCATCTTTACTGAGCAACGGCTAGTGCAAGTACTCAGCACCCTGTACATGCACTTCCTTTCATCAGCTGTCCACCTGACCCTTTAGGAATAAGTCTGGAAACAGCGTGTTTAGTGTTGCTCTGAAATGCTGACAGGCTCACCTTCCACCTATTTCATCTGATGAGATCAGTGTTGTCTCCTACTGGATCTCTGCCATGTTGTGGGTGAATTGTGTACTGTTCATACACATTGTCACTTGTCTGTCCACTGGCCTTCTCAATCATTGGCTTAGTTGTTTCTAAGAGATCACGTTGAACAGAGAGACTAGTCATGTGATCTGGTCACGGTCTGCAAAAGGTTGTTACTCTTTAAATAACCAAGAGCAAGCTTTACTTTCTGTATATTGACAAATCTTGCCAGATGACCTTGGACTTAGTTGGAACACCATTTACAAGAATCACAAAACTATTTTATATAGAGATTGCCTCCACATTTTCCTGTAGAGGAAGTGGGAGGTACATCATGGAACCCTTTAGAGATCTAATGAGTTCTTTCGATGGAATGTTCCATGTCTTTGTGTTCAGATGTAGAATGGTTTGAAATGGTTTCATTGCCTGAATTAGAATGCGTTCAAACATATTCAATGTCGCAATCTCACTTGGTGTAACATGTGCCCATATTATTTAACAGTGACCTTGGTGGGCAGAATGTTGGAC
The DNA here is from genome assembly GCA_016271365.2 of Neoceratodus forsteri. Lineage (NCBI taxonomy): Eukaryota > Metazoa > Chordata > Ceratodontiformes > Ceratodontidae > Neoceratodus > Neoceratodus forsteri. Next base: position 1,114,494,823 of record CM057453.1, on the reverse strand, counting down.
TTTAGTTTGAGAAACAGTGTTTGCACAGCAGAATAGTGGTCTGTAACTGAAAGTCAGATTTCATCAACAAAAATGCTGAGAGATGAAACCACATGTCATTGTATGGTGACAAGGTTTCAAAGGTTCACTATGACTGTTTGGGGAGGGACCTGGGAGGGCACTAGTCTCTGTGCCAAGGACAGACTACACTTGGTGAGGAGGGAAGGAAGTGTTGAAACAGAGGGTGGAGGAGACATAGAGGAAGTTGGGAATTTAAACTAGGAGTGGGGGTGGCAATTGGGAAGAGATATGCAGAGACCACAGGTTGGGAAACCATATGAGCTTACCCCCCATAACAGTGACAAAAGACAAATGGCAAGTACTATTGGTGATGCTAGGAAAGGGGGAGGATGGGAGGGGGGAGAGGGCGGAAGGTGGTTACCCTTAGTGCTAGGAGCTCTGAGGAAAACTGCAGAGTTACAGGTGCTCATGGCAGAGGGAAAGGTGGACATTGCAGCCATCACAGAAACATGGGCCACACAATACAATGACTGGGACCTGTCTGCCCAGGTACAGGTTATTTCTTAGGACAGGGAGATTGGGAAAGGAGGAGGGGTGGCCTATATGTGAAGGATGGACAAGTGTGTAAGGGAGGAAGGGAGGAGGTAGTATGGAGTCACTTTGGATACAAATCCAGGATTCCAAGAATAGGATTCTTAGAATGAGGTGGTGTACAGGCCACCATCTCAGATGGAGGAGTGAGACAGGAACCACTGGACAGATCCAGGAGGACCTGTGAGAAGGTAGTGTGGTGATTGTGGGGGACTCAACATGCCAGGGTGGGACTAGAGTACCCAAAAACCAGGAACAGAGGGAGCAGATACTGCTGGATGTCTTCCAGGACAGCTTCCTGCTGCAAATGGTCAGTGAACCAACTAGGTTATGGAATACCTTGACCTTGTGCTGGCAAATGGGGACTTTGTGAGAGAACTTACAGTTGAAGGAACCGCTGTCGGGGAGTGACCACCACTCAGTATGGCTCACACTGGATATGGGCAAGAAGAGTGGAATCTGGCACAAGGTGCTGGACTCAGGAAGGCTGACTTTGGGAGGATGGGTGATGTGGTAAAAGGGTACCTGGCCAGAATTCAATCTAGTATGGACACTAACTAGAGGTGGGAGCCATAAAGTTGGGGATAGTGGAGGCAACCAAAACTCCATGCAAAGCCCAGAGCTAGAAGGCTAGGGCTAAGAAACTGGAGCTGGTTGAGCAAGGAGGTCATGGAAAAGGTAAGAGGAAAAGAGCTGCCTTTAGGAAGTACAAGAAAACAGGAGGGGAGGACAGGAGGAGCACTTGACAGAATCAAAGGAGGTGACAAGGGCAGTAAGGACAAAACATCTATGGAACTCAGGCTGGCACAAGGCATTAAGAAGGGGGAGAAGGACCTCTTAAGGCCATCAGGAGAAAAGGAGCCAGGCGACCACATAGTAAGGATTAGGAAGGAGAGGGTTATAGTATAGGTGCGTATAAGACAGAAGTAATTAAATGAGTCTTCTACTCAGTATTTACTAAAGAGAAGAGGGGTGACACCCAAGGTGGCAGAAATGAGAGAAACGGAGGGAAGGTGACAGATGGGAAATCATGAGGGCAGAGTTCGAGATGGTTTGAAGGCACTGAGGGTGATGGTGCCAGTCCCAGATGGCATCCACACCAGGCAATTGAAGGACATGGTGAGGTCCCTGCAGGACCTTTGGCAGACCTATTTAATGCCTTACTACATTTGGGTGTGTACCTCAGGACTGGAGGATGGCTCATGTGGTGCCTCCACAAGAGTGCCCCAAGGATGAACCGGAAACTACAGACCAGTGAGCCTCATATCCATCGTTGAGTAAACTAATGGAGACTATCCTGAAGGAGAGGCTGGTAGCCCTCCCAGAGGCCAAAGGACTACAGGACAGCAGACAGCATGGCTTCATACATGGCCAGATCATGCCAAACCAACCTGGTGGAGTTCTATGACTGGGTAACTAGGCACTGGACAGAGAATGCAGTGGATGTCCTGTATCTGGACTTCAGTAAGGCATTCAACCCAGTGCTGCATGGAAGGCTGGGAAGGAAGTTAGTAGGCACAGGAGCAGGCAAGGCTGGTGAGATGGAAAGGAAACTGGCTTCAGAGAAGGCAACAGAGGGTGGTGGTGGGTGGGGAGCTCTCATACCCAAGGGCAGTGATGAGCGATGTTCCACAGGGCTTGGTGTTGGGACCAGTGTTGTTTGGGATATTCATTAGCAGACATATCATGGGACATCAAGAGCAAGATCAGCTTGTTTGCTGATGATACCAAGGCAGGCGGTGGTAGATGACCTAGGGGGATGGCAGGGGTTGCAGGATGATCTGGAAAGCTTGAAACCTGGTCAGACATCTGGCAACTGGGTTTAAGGCCAAAAATGCAAGGGCTGCATTTTGGGATGAAGAACCCAGGAGGAATTACCAGCTGGGGGTGCAGCTAGCCCAGACAGAGGAGGAGAAGGATCTGGATGTGCTCATTACAGGTCAATGAACAACTAGGCAACAATGTAGGAAGGCAGCTGCAAATGCCAACGAAATGCTGGGTTGTATTGCAAGGGTATATCCTCGAGGAGGAGGTGATTCTGCCACTGTATAGGTCATTAGTTAGACCACACCGGAGTACTGCATGCAGTACTGGTGCCTATATCTGAAGAAGGACATTAAGTTACTGGAGGGTGCAGGCGCGGGGTGACAAAAGAATAATATCAAGTGGCTGGGGGACTGATCAATCGGGAGGAGGTTGAAGGGTTGAACATCTACTCACTAGAGTAGAGGAGGGACAGGGTGACATGATTGAAACCTTTAAATACATGAAAGGAATAAACAAGATGGTACAGGGGTTTGTTCAAAGTAAAGGAGGGAGGGCCACCATAGGCCATGATATGAGACAGGAGGAGGAAGGTTCAGGAGGGAGATGAGGAGACACTTTTTACAGAGAGGTGGTGGCTGGGTGGAATGCATTACCTGCAGAAGTGGTTCCCACTAGAACAGTGGACTGCTTCAAAAGGATGGGACAGGACGAGGTTAATGAAGGGGAAGGGTGAAAGGAGGGCGCTGCAGAATAGTAAAAGCATGTACATTCGAGCAGACTTGATAGAACTCAAGGCCTTTATCTGTTGGCAAATTTCAGATGTTTTGTATGTTTGCTGCAGCACAGACAGTCACATGACATACATACAGAGTCAAACTTCTGAGCCTTGCAGCTCAAATTTTACAATTCATTGCATTACTGTTTCAGTATGTCAGTTTTTAACACAGAAACAGATGTTTCAGCAGAACTTGCTGACTGATAAATAGTTGTGTCTGGTACAGAAGTCACACGTTGCAGCTGTTTGAGAAATGTGATGGCACCCCCATGTCACCAGACTGCAGTAAGTCATTTAAACAAGTGTACTGATTGACAACTTCACGCGGACTTCATATACCCCGTATACAAAGTTTTGCATGCTTGTTTGATGCACTCCCAGCATCCGCATGTTGTGAAAGACACTGTCACAAACACCACTATCGAGACATGCTAGTGAGTGACCCACAAGTCCAGTATGTGGACGAATTTCACAAAGGTCAATCTTGTTAAGCAGTTTATATCTTTCTTTGCGATCTGTTATCACAAATAGGTTGACAAACTGTTCAACTTTTTCAAATGACGATTGCCTACGGTTGTAGGTTTCATCAAATGGCCATGGGAGACAATGCCATTAATGGGACTCTGTGGTTGCATCAGAGTCATCATTTGTGTCTATTGCTGTGTCATCACAGACACTGTACATTGACCAGCTTACTGACTCATCAATGGTGAACTTGTTTTCTTTTTCTGTGAATAATAAGATTCTTCCCAGAAATATGCCTCTGAGTGCTGTGTGCATCCAGTGACTTGTGAATACATCACAGTATGCACAGTCAAAGTAGGATACCGTTGTAGCCTTTTTTTGATGTAGACACAACTTTTCTGAACAGTTCAATTCACGACATCTTACGCATAAACATTGAAGAACAACATACTATTAACAAATGTGCACCTTTGAGATGCAATTCATCAAAGTCAGATGACTCTTTTCTTTTTATGCTCATGTCTCATCATGGCAGCAATAAGCCTTTCAATCTTAGCTTTACTTGCTACTGATTGGAAATACTTTGCTTTCTCAGATGAAAATCACCAGCTGTGAGTTTACGGCACTGTTTAGAAGGTCTGTTGATGGTTGCTGTAGAATAGCTACAGTTTCATCTGAGAATCTACACAACTGTTGCTCAGGTAACATTTTTTACTTGCTGTTGAGCAAGTATGTGGTTTTGTTGTGGAGTGAGTTACTGTAGTGCTCACTATTCCAGTAGAACTCTGTTTTGTTTTACGTCTTGAACTCCACATTACTGTTTTTTACCATTCTTAAGCAACAGTGAAGTACAATGATACCTGTTTCGGCCTTTCTATACATGCACATCTATATTTATTAGGCATCTTTCAATCTGTTAGTTCACAGTAACTAGTCAGCAATGTTGCTAGAAGTATCAGACACCTGCATTAAAGACACAGAAAATAAACTATTAGTATATGGTTGTGTTGATTTCTTCTAACATTGTTTATTGACACAGATGATTTATGTATAAAATATTACAAAAATAAGATTCAGAAAATGCTTTAATCAGATTGGTTGCTCAAATTTTGACAGTCTTGTTTTGATTCATGTTACACTATCCTGTATAGCGTTATCACTATGGCACATAGGATTTTTTCATACTATTTCACCGTTCAGCAATGCAGAATCACTGAAATTCTGTATGTGATTTGAATCTAGTATTGTTAATCTGCTGGTCAAAGAACTACTTTATTTAAAATATTTCTGTAAATGAGTAACAGATTAATAAAGTCAACTTCAAACACTTAACTTTTGAATATTAATCGTCATGATAGCCATAAGGCATTCTCAAGAATCACATTGACAGTTATTTAATTACGTCTTTGGGGCAATATAACATTTTGCTCTACCTTGTGCCACATTTCATCTCTAGGGAGTGCTTAAGATATTGTGAAGCCAAGCTCTGTTCATGTGTTATTGCTAAGACAAATAATCACAATAATTCATTAGGAATGAATATCAAGGTCACTTGTGGAATGACAGAAAACAATGAAATGCAAAAATGTAGCTTCAGCAATTACATAGATGTGCAGGTAGAGTTACAATTTCAGAATAAGTATGTGAAATTGTGTGAACTTATGCATTTGTACATTAGGTAAGAAGCATGAAAAGTTTTCCCTCAGTAATCATCATTTTGGAAAAAAAAAATGATCAAATTATGTCGTAAATTCAAAGTTTTGAAAAAACAGTGTCGTGTGCACAAAAGTGTCACACAAAATAGTGTTGTGCATTTGAAAGTGTCACAAAAGTAGTGTCGTGTGTGTGCAAAGCAACGCAAATTTAAGCTTAGGGAGTGACAACTGTATTGATTATCAAATCATATCTGATTGCTATTTGACTGACAGCTAGTTCTGCCAATGTTATGCTAGAAATTATCAGGCCATGTGAAACAACCAGTCAGAGATGGAGAACATTGAAGAAGAAGTCAACAGCAGCCATCTTACCTACACACTGAGACACACACCATTTATAACTGTAAGTACATTATATTTTATAAGCATTTTTTCTAGTATGATAAAAAGTGTTAGTAACAGGTAAATAGTATTAATCAAAACATTTTACTGCTCTATTTGACTATGTTGCTAGAAATAACCTATGATGCTGCATTATTTAGGTAAAAGTGTTTAAAGTCAGATAGTAATTTGGTACTTACTTGCACAGATACAGCTGCAAATGGAGGAAGATAGCAAAGTGCATGTGTACCCACAACAGAAGAAGGAACCAATCAGGCATGTTTTGCAGTTGTAATTGTTTAAACTGCCTATCAAAAGGATGCATTATCACCTTTAAATTTTAGCACATTTTAGTTGTAGCAGAAGTGCAGTGATAGTCAGTGCATAGACTGCATTGGTTAATGAAGGCACAGTAGTAGCCAATGATTTGTTTTATGTGTGTGTTATGGATCAGCCCACTGAAGTTGGGTTGAAGTTAGGAGGGAAAATACAGGTTTTCACTACTGCTTAGGTACTGCAGGGTGAACACTGACTTTTTGGTAACTCTCTGGCTCACTTCTAAGTTTAAAAGCTGAGAATGGCAGAAAACAGTAAAAGGACTTTGTGGATTGTTGGAAGCAGTATAGTGAGATGAGCATCTAGTATGCTCAAAATAGTGATTTTGGGAGAAACATGCAGCTCCAAAATTGCTGTGTTGGTTGTTTGGTAGGGTGAATGAGGTGGGGAGCACCTCATACCAACCTTGCACAGACTTGTGAGTACTCAGGCTCATCCAGACATATTGCTGATACATCTCGGAGGCAATGATTTGGGAACCAAATGCTGGGTAGATTTAGTAACAGAAGCAAAATTGGACCTTGCTTCTATTATGACTACGTTGCCTGCCTGTAAAATCATTTTTTCAGATATTACAGAGCATAGGGCCTGGCAAGCAGAACACCATATGTACCTGATTGACAGAGCCCGAAGAAAAGTCAACATACAGATATCTGCATTTCTACGCATGTCTGGAATGTACACCATGCATCACCTGGAAGTTAAGTATTGTTATGATTGGCTATACCTACCAGATGGTGTACACTTCTCACATGCTGGCAATTGCCATTTCCTGGTAGACCTTCAAGATGCAGTCCTCAAAGTCCTCTAAAATGTCACACTGTTTGAACAAACAGCAAGTGCAAACAAAGGTTCTTTTCAGAACCAAAAAATGTTGGTCAAAAAATAGAACAGCTGCATACATCACTCAAACAGATGTAACGCATGGGTCAGGAATATTCAGACTGTGCCAGGATGTGGAACAAGCCTGGGTAAAGTGCAACAACAATGCAGCAGGTTGTTGTCAGGGTGATGTTTTACAGTGCTGTGACATGGTCAGCAGTATTAAATATTTCAGTCTGGCAACCTGCATTGTACATGTTACTCTGGTACCGCATCAGTGTAAGTGGCCAGAGAGGAGTAGGAGGGATACAGCACTGAAATGCAGTGGTAGTAGGTTCAAGTATGACAGTATTTAGTACTGTATATGCAAATGGAGCCATAATGCATGCCAGGTGTTAATGCACCTATTTGGACATCATTATGGTGTCATTAGTATGCAGGTGTGCCGATTATCAGTAACTTGTCCCTGGTACTGTGTGATGCAGTACCTGCTGGCTAGTGATGAGCGCCCCCCCCAGTTGCTTTGTGGTAATGAATCTCAAAACTAGATCTTGGTTTTTCAATAAAAAAACACTGCTGGTAGTACAGTGGACTCTACCTTTTCACCTTATCATGGGTTAACTGTATAAAATATATCCCTCGTGGCCCTGTTCACTCTACTTCCTCATTCGATTGGGCTGGAGTGGTAGCTGCACTGCAGCACAATGGTTACTTTTAAACAGAAAGCCCAACTGGGTGAGGGGTGGGATGTGAGACCACCATGGATATATTTTCATAGCAAAATCACAGTTGGTGAGGAAGGCTGATGCCAACACATGGTAGCTGTGGAGCTTGGCTAGCCACTCACAGCTGTTGGCTGCCATGTTGTACTGTGCAATACTGCAGGTACACTGTGGTTGACATTTTTGTAAAATGTTTTTGTTTGGGGGGCCTCAGCAGTGTGCAGCAGAAGTACGGGTTGTGGTTGTAGATGCTCATGTTATTACGGGATCAATACCAGGATGTGTCAAGTGTGCATAGCAGTGTTACTGTACCACAATACAACCCATGTGAAAAATAATTTTTGTGTGAAGTGGTATGGCAGAGTTGTAAAATGCTGTTCTTGCCATTTTCTAATCAGAATACTTCATAGAATACTTAGAAATATAAGACTCCTGAGACATGACAGTAATGGAATGTTTGTGTATCATTTTATTGCAGAATAGAAAATTAAAGATGAGCAGTGGAGCATGAGAGAGGTGTGCTTGCTGCTTGAGGCAGTCCAAGCGCGGGTGAAGCTTGCATTTTAATGTGGAGCACAAACCAGAAGCTGGACTCAATGTGGAGGTGCATAATAGCTTCCTGCACATGGTCTTAAGAGTTAAGAATAAGACCATTGCGCAATTGAAGAGAAAGTGGAAGCTGTTGTGCCAACACTTCAATGTTTTGAAGCAGAGAGAGGAGATACTGGGGAATGATAAGTGCTGGTACCTACCTCACCTATGAGTTATGGGAAGATGCAGGGAAGCCAGCTGTGGGGGAATGCCTCACTCATCATAAGTTATTCAAAAAAAAATACTCAGATTCTATGATATAATAGTACAGGTACACAATCGGGTAAAAGAAAGTCTTTTTCTGATTGAAGTCTTTGTTGTTGTAGCCATGTTACTATCACAATATAATGTTACAAAGTCAAGTGGCTGTAGTTTAAAACAACTGAATATTTCGTACGTCATGAGAGGCATCTTTTTTTTGTCTTTCTTTTGGTTTTTTGTCTTAAGGAAAAAAGTATTGTAAAAAACTGTTATTAAATAACGATGCTTTTTTGTGTTACATATATATATATGTATATATATTTTAATATGTGTATACATATATATATATATATATATATATATATTCATACAATACATGTGTCCTGATATTGACTTAGATAAAAACATGTATTTCACGATGCAGATTGAATGAAAAACCCAATGATAGTGATGGAGTTACTATCCAGTATCGATTTTATTGAAGCAGAATAGTATTTCATGTGGCATACTATAGAAGTACTAAATATTGTGTACTGAGTCAGCTTATGATCTTTTATTTATGAAATATTTATTTGCAGTAATTGTGATTTTATATGTGTCTGCAATGGCTCTGGAATACCTGATTACAGGTAATGTTAGGTGCCTGAAACATGTTGAATGCTTAAAGGAAGTGTAATTAAAATGTGTTGACATTTACATGAAAAACTTAGTGGATCTACCTATTATCTTCTTTCACAGACCAGCACAGGCACCCCCCCAGTTGCAGCCGAGGTAGTACCAGCAAAGTCAGAAGCTGTCACCAACAGTGTCATCCTTGTCGAGTCAGATGGTAAAATGCTGATAGAAATAATTGTATTACATAAATGGGGTGGTATGGCGTGGTATGAGGCTATCATGTAAGGTGTGAGCTGGACTGCATAACTCACTTCTTTTTAGGAAATACTCTTCAGGAAATTAACATGAGTTCCAGGCACCCATGTAATATTTGTAATAATACAACATACACAAAAAAATTTAATAGAATTCTGAATTTTGATTGTCTAGCTGGCACCTTTTCAGCATTTTAAATACTCCAGAGTACCCACTGTAAAAGGTGCCAGCCACCACTCAACCGCATCAGAAACTCCCTGGCAAATCCATATGTTCATCACAAACACACCACTGCAAAGCTAATGGATCAATGGCAAACAAATGAGCAGCAAGTTTGAAATCAAATGGATGTTTTAAATATTTTTTTTTGTAAAACAACAAACAGGTCCTTTGTATAATTGCAATATACCCCTCCAGGGAGTGGGTATACTGGAGGATTTACCACTCTTGGCATGGTTAAGTCTTTCGGCTGCACCTTGTGACTGAACTACACCAGCCATGGTAAATCCTCCAGTAAACCAACACCCTGTTGGGGTATATTGCTTAAAAATTCTAAACAACAAGGTATACTACTTCACAACATAACTGGTGATTCAAAAGGAACAGCTTTTATAGCCAGATGTGTGGTAGTTGTATACATCTGTTTGGTTTAACTGACTATGATCTACAACTGGTGATGACAATTCTAGACACCAATGGTATGTGAAGTACTGTTTTCCTATGAATTTCTTACCTATTTTTTTATAAGTGAATGTCATCTTCATTGCACTCTAAGAAGATATTTGTACAGATCTGAATTGTGTTTTTGTGTCATCTCATGCTCAAAATGAGTAATACAGGTACTCATCCCAATATATGTTATCTAGATCTTGGCTGGTATATTTAAAGTGTTTTTGCATATTGACATACTACCCACTTAGGTGAGATGTAGTGATGTGACCAGACACAATATACACAGGAGAATATTCTGTTGTTCACATAATGATGTGAGAAGGGAAGAATAGTAATATATGTTAATCAGGTTGAGGGGGCTGACCCATGCATACCTAACAGATTGTGTTATTGAGCCTGTACTGTCCAGGTAATATATTGCCAGAATCTGTATATTTCTGAATGGACAGTATTGTATGTCTATGGTAACATTGGGGTAGTAATTGAAAATGGGGTGGGTGTCACTGAACAGCTGGATGGGCATGTGCAGTTCTGCACAGAGACAGTTTCTGAATTACAATGGGGTGTGCAGTGCTGATGTGGCTGGCAAGGTGTAGGAACTTCTCTGGAAGATCGGCTGTGGCACTGCCAGTACCGTTCATGTGATTGAGTTTGTTGCTGTACCCACAAGCAGGGGCGGGGCATGGATGTGCTGCTGGTGAATGACACAACATCCATGTTGAAATCTAGATTTAGTAGTTGCCGTATTGGTCCTTGCAAGAATAGATCCAGAAGCAAATGATTTGATACCTTTTAGTGGACCAACATAGATGTAGCAACAAGAACAAAGTCTCTAGCTTCGGACCAACCAGTCCTTCTTCAGAAGCTCATGACAGTGGTCTAGAAAATACAATACTTATAACAGCTAGATAATGCAGAGAAAACAGAAAAAAAATCCTATTGGTTTAAAATACTCATTTAAAAAAAACAGAAGATGATGTCAGAGAAGTTTAACAGTACAATACTGCCTTCAGCCAGAAAAACCTTAGGTCAGATGTGCTTGGTGGAACACACACAAAGAATCCTACTGCATATAAATTTAATTGACATAAGATAAAACTGCTGAAGCAGATAACTCCTAAATCAAGCTATGAGTGTCACAGTTAGTATAAGGATGTGATTACTGAAAGGCAACCCCACCCAGATTAAAGACAAACTAAGATTGTTATAGGCTCATGAAATTTGAAAGTTAGCATTATAGACAAGAATTTACCAGTAAAGTTGTCTTAAAAACATCAGTGCACACTATGTGATGTGTAAAACCTAGCTGGACCTGTCACCCAGCTGTATTCTCAAGCTAGATATAAGGCCCAAGAAATTTCAAAAACCTCAGGACTATATAAATGATAATTTAAATAAAATTGATAACATTAGTGTCAAAAAAAAAACTCTAGTCGAGGAACCTCAAGGAATTAAGACCATGTAGCTTGATATGTACCGATGTCAATATATACTGAGAATGTAGCAACTTGATGTACCACAATATCTAAAGAATCTGAAAAGATAAAATGTAATTTCTCTCCTCCTCTTCATACAAACAATACAACCCTAACCCACCCACATCACAATAATGTGTGTGTGTGTGTGAGGGGATACATAAGCAAAGGAGATGTTGTCTCTCTCTCTGTCTCTCCCCTCTTTTTCTCTCTCTCTCTCTCTACCACAGACACACACACACACTCTCTCCCTAGTGAACCTATATTGACTTCAGTCACTGCAATTGTTCCCCAAAGGAATTCAACTTGTCATGAAATCCTGAGTAAAAGGGCTTATGTCTCCTAATAGCTACAGAGTAAAAATGTAACACTATTTAACCATACTACTATCTGCAAAGTAACATTTCCAAGGATACTAGATAGAACTACCATGAAATAAACCTGCCACCCTCCCCAGGATAAGGTAACTAGAAGTAAATATAAAGCATATGTGTAAGACCAAAGGTCTAACATACCTACATATCCACAAATTACTACAATATTAGCCTAATGTAGAAAGATCTGTGCAGGACCCCATGAAAATGAGATCACACACCCCAATATGTACAGAGTTACAAAAATTATATATAACAGTATACGATAACACTTCTGTATGTACACTAGCAGGCTGGGTAATCTGAATATGGTGCAATAGAATCAATCTCCCCCAGCAAAGATAAAAAGTAAGGAGGAATTAATATTCATTATGTGTGTGAAATAAGAATAGTAACACATTATAACTCCATATATCTAAATAGAGACTTACCTCAATGTGACAGCAAGCCCCACATCTGTTATATCACATACCTCACAACACATACCCACACACATACATACACACATGCATCCACATCCCACATGCTGAAGTCCTATAATATGTCAGTTTGAAGAAGAAAAGGTCTGTGGATGTTAGTTTCTGTAGTGTCCCATAAAAGCCAAGATCAATGTTCATCCCATCTGCTACCATATTGAGATGTAAAATAAGTTTAATCTCAAAAGCTCGTCTCTGTTGTGTGTTTTGAGATTTCCTTTTAAGACCATTACTGACATATCTGAGACTGAGTGGTCAGGCTGGGAGAAGTGGTGCCCCACTGGTTTTTCAGTCTTCCTTGCTGTAATAGTATGTCTGTGTGAGTTCATCCTAGTGTGGAGCTGTTGGTGTGTCTCCCCTACATAACCTGTTTGTGGACATCTCTTGCACTGAATGAAATAAACAACATGTCATGACATGCATGTATAACTCCCATGCACCTGGAATTGTCTGTTTTGTGATGTAACCACACCGTATGAGGTAGAAATGAGCCCACAAGTCTTACAGGGGCATTGATTGCAGGGTCGTGTGCCTTCCATCCAGATGATAAACAAATCATCAATGTAACAGAAATAAGCTAGTGGTTTGTGGGGATACTGCCTTAAAACATCCTCCTCCAAGTCAGCCATAAAGAGGTTAGCATACTGTGGAGCCATTTTGGTGCCCATTGCTGTTCCCATAGTTTGAACATAATGTTTACCATTGAAGTTGAAGTTATTATGTGTCAAAATGAATTCCATAAGTTCCCCCACCACTCCAGGGTTGATGTTTTGTTCTGGTCCTTTCTCATGTATGTATTTAAGGCATGCTGCAATGCCATCTGTGTGTGGAATATTAGTGTAGAGGGATGTTACATCCATTGTCACTAAAATGGTATCAGGTGGTAAATCCTTATAACCAGAAAGTACACTCAAAAAGTGTGTAGTGTCCTGGATATAACTGTCTCTTTCCATAACCAGCGGTTTCAAAATGGTCTCTACAAACCCTGAGATCCCCTTAGTCAAGGAACCATTACCAGAGACTATGGGTCTCCCTGGATTGCCAGGTTTATGTATTTTAGGTAGCATGTAGAATGTCCCTGGTCTGGGTTCATCAGGGATGAGATGAGTTAGTTTCTCTCGGACATGGTCAGGAAAAGTTTTAATTAAGTCATGTAGTTCATCTTTATATCTTGTAGTGGGGTCACTCTCCAGTTCTCTGTAGTATGTAAGATCTGTTAGCTGTCCATTAGCTTCAGTAATACAATCCTCTCTGTTTAAAATCACCACTGCAGAGCATTTATCAGCTTTTTTGATGACAATGTTGTGGTTTGATTTCAGTGTCCCTATAGCTCTCCGTTACAGTGGAGAAAGGTTATAATGGGTTAGTTTTTGCCTAGTAAGGATCTGACCACTGACTTGTTGGCGGAAACAATTAATGTAATTGTCTAGTTTTTTGTTACGCCCACTTGAGGGGGTAAAAATCAGATTCCTTTTTCTTATCCATTACATTATTGCTGTTTGCACTGTCTTCACTACCAGTGATTTCTTCCCTGCCATGAAAGAATTCTTTAAGTCTCAATCTACGGAAGGACTCCTCCAGTTCACCACAAAACAGTATGTTATCCAGTGGTTTTGTTGGGCAGAAAGTGAGGCCCTTTGAAAGTACATTTAGTTCTCCAGTAGTCAGTGTGTGGTTGGACAAATTAACAACTGAAAGGTGCACATCAGTATTGTGTTGTTGTTCAGTGACTCCATTATGTTCTTCATTGTTGTTAGGAAGTATGGTATGTTGAAGGGCATCCAATTTCCTATTTTTCATAAGCATGGCTGTTCTTAAGGTCCTTTGGTAGTTAATGTGTATCTCTTGCAAGATGTCCTGAATAGGTTCCCCAGACACCCTTTCCAGAGTGGTAATGAGCTTCTGAAGAAGGACTGGTTGGTCCGAAAGCTAAAGCACTTTGTTCTTGTCGTGACATCTATGTTGGTCCATTAAAAGGTATCAAATCACAACATCCATGGAAACACAGAAGTGTCATTGCAAAGAGAAATGTGGTACATGGTTGAATTATGCAATGAGACAGTATAAAATATGTATTTCACAATAAAAGTTTAGTGGTAGATTAATATGTTGTGGTATATGTTATAATATTTGTTACTTATGTGTTTTATAGTGGCCAGGGAAGCAGTGCCAGTAAGAACTGTGGAGGTGAAGGAGGAGCCTGGCACCAGCTCTGAGTGTAAGTACTATCATAAAAGATATTCACACAGGATGTAGTGTCATAGCCCCCTGCCCCCACAACCTCTGTTCAGTAGTATGGACGACCTTGTCACCCCTAAGGCAGCCATAGAACTGCTAATTGCTAGGTACTGTGAGAGCAGTGTGGCTATTTGTGAAAGGGATGAGTAAGTGGGGATGCAAACAGTACTGTAGTAGACAGTCTCAACATGTGAATGGATCATTTGTATATTGAGATTCTGTGACACAGTCTGTTATCTATGTTCAGATACCCACTTTTTGCTTTACTCTGCATACAGGTGTACTATAGAGTGTCACTTCATGCATAGCTGGGAGGTATTTTGTTGTACAGTGTACCCTGTTCGTTATGATGGTACACTTATGATTACATTTTTCTTTCTCAATGGGTAGGTGGTCAAGGTGGTAGTACTACATCAAGGGGAAATGTATGATGTGGTAAGACTAGTATGGCACATGAGAGCAGCTGTACTAAGCCAATTCTGAATACGTTACCATAATTATTGCAATGTGTGTGCAGCAGTGATGAAGTGTACTGGACTGGTGTGTCATGCATGTATGTCATCATAAGTGTTATTGTATGAAAGGGGGAGTGTACTGGGATAAGAAGTGTATTTATAGATAGAGAAGTGTATTTAAAGATAGAAAGTTCATGATAATCAAGATGATAAAGCCTACTGTACTACAATGCATACTCAACCAATTCATAACAAGTTTTCAGTTCAATGGGGAGGGCCTAGTGTAGTAATAGAGCTAGTTACCATATTGTAAGAGTGTGATAAATGGTAGCAGGGGGGTACAGTGGATATGTCACATGGTGTACTTGCCACTCACAGATGATGGGTGTGCTGTAATGCTTTGCAATGTGTCAAGTCACCTGTACGTGGGTACATATTGTTGTTTGCTTATGGCGCATGGTCACACCTGTACCCCTGCACACAGATAGTGGAAGATTAGTGTGCAGCTATATATATGACACAGATTACAGAGTGAGTAATGAAGACTGATGAGTATGCATGTTAAAGGACCACTTTTTTTTTGCATCAATTACTGTTGCAGTTTGTTTCATTTTAGCAAACTGCTGATCAGGTTATAATTTTGATCCTTACACAAGGATATTTCTCTCAAGGTTTTCATGACGTGAAACTGTTGTCATATGTTTAACTCATCAACATAGTCTAATGTAGGTATTCCAAGCATAACTTCAATACTGCTGTATAGCTTATGGTTAAGTGGGATTCAACAGTTTAACAATCTTGAGTCTATGCATCAATTTTCTCATGGTGTAAGTAGTATTAAGTTTCAAGGCATGAGCAAGAGTAATTCTATAGCGTATCAATCTTTGTGCAGTGGTGCAATGTGTCACAAAGTGTGCATGACTTTAACATGACACTACAGGGTGATTAGGTCACTATTTGCATGATTCTTGGCTGAAGCTTATTGTTATTATAATAATCATCTTTATTTGAAAATAGTGTAAGACCTTGTTCAGCATATGGTGAAGCTCTACATGTGTGTTAAAACAATTTTACATATATGTAAGTTAGTATGTTTGTGGGAATTGAAAAGTGTTACTTCTGAGAACAATTGTATTGTGTACAACATTGAGATAAAAAAACTTTTTAGTAAATTAGAAGATACCGATATCATATTATCTATTTATTATTTGTACATTCTGGGCGGGATATTCAGACTGTGCCAGGCTGTGGTGCAAGCCTGGGCGCAGCACAACTGGGATGTGTATGGGCATTGACAGATTGATATTCAGCTGAGCTGTACCATGGCACAGCATCATTGAGTATTGCTCCTTGGCCACCCTAACCCTAGTAGCCCAGTGGACCGCTTGTAGCCCAATTGCGGGAATATGTAATGAAATAATAGTCCAATATCCCTGGTGGTCCAGTGGACTGCTTGCAGCCCAATTGCGAGGATATGTGATAAACTACAATGTCCTATAACCCTGGTGGTCCAGTGGCCCACTTTCAGTCTGATCGCGGTCATATGTAATGAAATTATGGTCCAATACCCTTGACAGTGCAGTGGACTGCTCACAGCATGATCGTGGGTGTCAGTAAGATATAATGAGAAACCAATCCATCAATGGTGGCCCAGCGGTACTCCCCTCCCCACCCATCCACTGAGCCCCACCACCAGCACCCCCTAGTTAGTGGTAGGTGGCAGTTCCCCAGCTGCTTGCCACCCCGCTGTCTGCTGACTGACTCCATATGGTAGGAGTGTACAGCCATTGGTCCACAGCGTAAGCAATGGGTGTGCAGGCCATAGTGTACTACACAGTACAGAAATGTGAATGTCCATTCATATATCTGGGTTGTGTAGTATGGTATGGGCTGCACGCCCATTGGCTTATGCTGTGGCCCAAAGGGTGTACAGCCCTACCGTACAGAGTCAGTCATCGGGCGGCGGGGTGGCAAGCTGGTGAGGAGCTGCTGACTGCTGCTGATGGGGTGGGGGAGCGGGGCGGTGCGGCTTAGTGGGTGGGTTGGGAGGGGTGTACTGCTGGACCACCAGGGATGGATTGGTTTGACATAATATATCACTGACGCCTACAATCGGGCTGCGAGCGGCACTGTGGACCACCAGTTATATAGGACCATTATTACTATACTAATGCCCATGATCAGGCATGGGGGGGTGCCACCACGAAGGTGCCACTGGAGCTTGGGTGGCCACTCACAGCTGGCAGCAGCCATGTTGCACCCTGCAATATGACATCTCACCTGAGGGTGGCCAGCTGTTGCTCCTTTTTGGGGGGGATCAACTGTGTGCAGTGCAAGTAGGGGTTGTGACTGCATGGGTTAGTACATCCCAGGCTGAATATCAGGATGTGTGGAACATGGTTGGGCATGACCTCCCCTAATTGTGCCACATACATTATTGATGTGCTTCGACTCATCGGCATTTGTACCAGGCACATTCTCCTTTTGAATATCACACCGGGGCACATCAGTGGGTTGCACATGGTGACACTGTGTTGCGTTATGCACAACCCTTCTGAATATCCCACCCACTGTTTCTTTACATGATGTGTAGAGAAAATATTTCATTAATTATTTGCCAGTGTCACTGAGCTGTTGGTTTCTAAATGTTTAACATTATTTCAAGTATTATAAAAAGGGTCTGAGAAATGAAGCTTTCTGATTGGCTGCAAACATTCTAATATAATATGTTAACCTTTTATTAACATACATGTACAGATTGGCCATATGGTGAACAAGGTTTAAGACTGGTTAAAAACATGTTTTATTATAATAGGAATAAAGCACTCCCAGGGATTATGTTAGTAGTCAGTTAATCACCCTCTGGGGCATGTGGCATTTGGCTACATCTTGTGCCACACTACACCCCTAGAAGGTGATTAACAGACCATTAACATAACCCTTGGTCATGCCTTACTGTTCAATTAATGTAACAGCAGTAAAATATGATTTGCTTCTATGAAAATATGTACACAAAATAAATAACTATATGACATGTGTGTCTCTTTTGTAGCAGTTATTAAACAGACGATTATATGAACATTAGATAATGGAAATAGTAGTGTTCGTGTACAGGTCATGCTATTATTCTCAATCAGGTGTGAACAAATAATATAGGTGCAGATGTTCAAGTTCACTTGTTCATACATAATTGAAGAACTAGTATCACTGTATATCAGGCTGTGTTGTCCATTATGCCAAAACATTTAGGTAGTGAGTGTTGGCAAATATTAACTGATATAGAACAACAGTGTAGAAAGTATACTGTTCTTATAGATCTTTTCAAGTTGTCTACGAAGAACATAATATGGTAGAAAAAAATATAACAACAGAACTGACAAGACAGGAGTTCTGATTTACATCACACTCCTCGATGATCTTGAGAGTGCCCAGCAAAATGTATTACAATTATTGAATTAGATATCAATATTGTAAGATGAAAGACAGGTAGCTAATCACCATTTAGAGGCTCATATATTGATTCATGTTTTTTGTCACTTTGCAGGGTGTCCTTGCTTAAAGCTGTGCGCTGGCCACTGCCGCTGTTACCACAGGCTTGAGCACAAGGTTGACAGTCCAATAAGAGACAATGTTGCGCTCCGTGAAGGGCAGGAGAAATTGCTGTCCTTCATGGAAGTGCAACAAGTGACTGTCAGTCTTGTGCTTGAGCCTGTGGTGACAGCGGCTAGTAAGACTGTGGCCAGATCTAGCACTTTACTTCCACCAGTGGCATCCAGCTTCCCTGGGAAACAGTGACCAGCCTCCACAGCAGCTCTGGTATCTTCTCTGGAAGGCGCAGCAGCTTCCACCTCCATTGCACCTCCACACTGAGTCCAACTCACGGGTTGGGCTGCCTCAAGCAGCAGCACACCTCTCTCTTACAGTTGTTTGTAAATATTGTACATAATTTTTAAAATATTTTTCTACATATTTTCTTAAATAATCATTTTTGCAACTTTTTTTAATGAATGTATCTATTTTTTTATGTAACATTTATTTTTTTAGATAAATAAAATTAATATATTTTTATGTTTTTTTTTTTTTATTAAACGTGATTGAATTTATTTAACAATTTTTTTGTCAGGACTGACTGTGTTTCATTTGAACGTTTAAAAATAATATTTATTTTACTTTTTATAATATAGAGAAATAAACATTTTTTGAACATGACAATTTTTCTTGTGATATTATTAAGTTGTGGGGATCTTTGTCATCAATATATATTCTATAAGAAAGCATTCCTTTTCCTTAGTTTGGCAAAGAAGGGCATTATACACAGAGTTTCAGGTTTAAACAGATAACACATTACAATTGTTGTTGTGTTACATATCTTGCAGTGTCATGACAACATTTTTATAGGTACATTAATAAGTATGAGTTATGTTCCGAATTTGTGCCTAGTAAAGGTACAGAAGAGGACCATGTATGATATCTAGATATTTAACAGTGGTGCTGAGAAATAGAGTGCCACATTGTTTATGTCCCTCAAGAGTAGTCTCATTGTCAGCAGAAAAATAGTGTGTGAAACAGTGCAACAGCATAAATTAGTATGTGACATAACAATGTTAAGCAAAAAGAAACAGATAAATATTAAGAGGCATATGCTTGGGATGGATGTTGTCTTACTCTTCATAACAGACAATTTTGCTAGGTGACTTACCGTGTTCTTCATATGTGTGCATTTGGCTATGTGTGTCTGGTACTGCCACTACAACATTGCGGGTAGTATTGCTACTTCTCATTCTCAAAAAGACAGGATATTCATGGCAAAAAAATCCATTTAATGCATCAGTTAGGGTTGTTCCACAGTGACAAAAGTGAGGAAATTTGGTGTTAGGGTTGAAAACCCTAACTCCACATTCACCACCCCAGCACCACACACACACACACAAAGCGCACACACACACACACACACACACACACACACACACACACACACACATAAGTAGGGGGGAGGACCAAGGCAACACGACCAATCACAGACAACCAGCAGCAGGTGATGGAAATAAAAAACAACTGTCTAAATGTACTACAAGACATCCCCACCCACCTGACCAGGTACTGCATGCTCAGTGGAGATCAACAGCAAAACTGAGTCCATGTACACCAAATGTGCACACCCCTGATTGCAGGTGCACACAACATACCACACTTAGGAGTTGCATGGCCTTACCTAGCAATGCCCCACACCCCACCACACCTGGTACTGCACCCTGACTGGACATCAACAATGCAACTCTCTGATTGCAGCTGTACAAAGATTTGTACACTTAGGAGTAAACAGAAATAAAAACAACTGCATAAATGTAGTAAAAGACACATCTATCATCAAGATACAAGAACTGTTGCATTTAAGTATGTGATGTGCATAGTAGAAAGTTTACTGCATCTGTCCACTCAAGATACACAACCTGATCGGAGGTACGGGTGCACTATTGCCTGTACAAGGCTGCACAACTCCTAATGGCACTAACAGATATACAGTTTCAGTGATGTAGGTGTACTGTTGATGTCCATGTACTTACCTTCAGTGTGTTTGTATACTAAGAATGCAGTAACTGGTCTGTCTAACAGGGAGTGAAATTAGCTGGCTGAGGCCAAGCAACTTCTAATGTGCTAACATTAGTGTACCTACAAAGATGGAGGTGTATCATGGATGTCTATTGGCTCACTTTTGCTGTAGCTCTCTAATGAGGATATAGTACCTGGTAAAGGCAATGGCATTGCCGCTCTGATGCCACAGTAATGCAAATTGTGGTAAGCTGAGTATTGTTGCAATGAGTGAGTTGTATCATTTATGTCCACATCCTCACTTTTTTGCAGTTGGTCTACACTCTTGTTGTAGTACCTAGTCTTTGGGTTTGGCAGGCCATTTTGTGGCTGATGCCATACACGTGATAACTATGCTAATTGAACTACACCAGCAATCAAGTAGGTGTACCGGAGATATAAACAGACTTTCTTTTACTATAGCTTTCAGTCACAATGTAACAAGTGTTGTAGGATGGGATGGGGCATTCTCTCCCACAGCCTGTGTGACTCATTATTGTACTAGCCTTTGCAAGGTTGCAATCATGGAGTAACAGTGTTGATCTTCTTGGGTTCATTTTAACTGGGGTTCTCCAGTAACTATGCAGTACCTGGTCTCAGTGGGTGGGGCAGAGCCTTGTGAAGGTCCTCTAGTGCCTAACAGTGGGAGGTTGTACATATGTGAAATCAACCACACATATTATACCTGTACAACTACTTAGTTTTGCTGTGCTTTATAGCTGAGGAGCAGTACCAGGTGTGATGGGATGTGGGGCATCGCTGGGTAAGGCCATGCAACTCCTAAGTGTGGTACGTTGTGTGCACCTGCAATCAGAGATGTGTGCGTTTGGTGTACCTAGCCTTAGTTTTGCTGTTGATCTCCATTGAGCATGCAATACCTGGTCAGGTGGGTGGGGATGTTTTGTAGTACATTTAGACAGCTGTTTTTTATTTCTGTCACCTGCTGCTGGTTGTCTGTGATTGGTCATGTTGCCTTAGTCCTCCCCCCTACTTACATGTATATGTGTGTGTGTGTGTGTGTGGTGCTGGGGGGTGAATGCGGAGTTAGGGTTTTCAACCCTAACTCTGAATTTCCTCACTTTTGTAGCTGTGGAACAACCCTAAGTGATGCATTAAACAGAGTTTTTTGCCATGAATATATAGACAAAAAAACCTCTGTATGCAAGCACTGAGGCAATGGTTACCCCAAAGGGCATTTGGCTGAGAAACCAAGTTTCAAAGAAATGCAAAATCACACATGCCTCCACAATGCAAAGCATCATGGGCTTCATATACAAATCACCACAGAATATTATGCTGGTTCAATTTAAGCAGAAATGCATGGTGCCAAAAGGCCTGTCACATAGTTTGCAAAGGGTGCCAACAGAAGACATAGACACGTGTTCCGTCCTACCAGGACTCATCAGTAAGCCTCATCTGTTTGACACACCAGTGGAATGAACCAGCTACCTTAAGATGGTCTATCTGGATTATGTTGTGGTGAACCCAATTAAAATAAAAACAATTTAAAAGACAAAAACCCTCTGTGCGCAAGCACTGAGGCAATGGTTACCCCAAAGGGCATTTGACCGGGAAGCCAAGTTTCAAAGAAATACAAAATCACACATGCCCCCACCATGCTAAACATCATGGGCTGCATATGCAAATCACCACAGAATATTATGCTGGTTCAACTTTAAGCAGAAATGCATGGTGCTGAAAGGCCTCTTGCACAATTTGCAAAGGGTGCCAACAGAAGACATAGACACATGTTTTGTTCTACCAGGACTCATCATTTGCCTTGTCTGTTTGACACCCCCGGTGGAATGAACCAGCTACCATAAGATGGTCTATCTGGATTATGTTGTGTCGAACCCAATATATACATATATATATATATATATATATATATATATATATATATATATATATCTATATATATATATATATATATATACACACACACACACACACACACACACACACACACACACACACACCAGGAAAGACATACTGAGCTGTGTATCAGCTTATTTCCAGATGTGTCCTGGGTGAGGGGTAAAGAGGGATATATACATAGTATTTACAGCACATAATCAGATACAGTAACTGTATCATGAGATGGCATAATTACAATTTGGGATAAAACAGAGTAAAAGCAGCAGTATTACAGCATATACAACAACCAACCAACTAGATAGAAGCACCACACAAGAAAAGCATACAGTACTTACAATGTGTAATAATTCCAAACAGCAACAATATTACAGTATGCATACCTAGGTGCAGTATATACAACTACCAGTCATCTAGGTGGGGATAAGGCACAGACATGCCATGGAGAGGAGCAGAATAGAGTAGGCAGGGATTGAGGTAGTGTTTACAGGAGAGAGTGATTGAGTTAAATGGTAGAAGAGGGGGGAAATGAGAGAGGTAGGGAGTAGGAAGAAAGGAGGAGGGGGAGGAGAGATTGGGGCAGGTGCAGGAGGAAGCAATGAAGTCTTGGAGGAGACGTGAGAGGGAGCAGATGGAGTTGGCAGTATGGATGGGGAGGGGAAGGGCATTCCAGAATTTAGGGAGGTGGAAGGAGAATGCAGCTTATGTACTGTGTATACATATGTATACACACATTCTTTGCAAAAAAACTGCATTAATGCACCAGTTACTGTTCAACTTAACACCTGAAAAGTAGGGAAATGTGGCGTTAGGGTTTCCAACTCTAACTTCTCACCACACACTTAAGAAGCAAAAGGACAAGACCAAACAAGCAACCCCAGATAGCCATCATCAGGGAAGACAGACAACATGCAGCTCTTTCCAGATGACACAAATGCAGTAGCACTGATGTTTTATCTTTGTGAATTTGTATCTATGGCATGCACACTGCAAGATATACACACTCACTTGTCGCTGAAGATAGAAATCCATGATACTCAAGTCACAAAACTGCTTCTGTGTGCAGAAGCACTGGCCCATGTAGCCACAGATACAAATTTACAATACCCAAATTACAAGAATTCTTTTGTCTGCAGAAACACAGGCCCCATGGGACCAGCACTTCTGTAGCCTCATATACTAATTTACACTTTAACACATACAAATACTTGATAGGCATGCACTTCTGCAGCCACATGTGTAAGGCATGCACTTACCCAGCCACATGTGTAAAACATGCACACAGACTTCTGGATGTAGAAGCACAGGTGCCACAAAATCCATAATACCAAAATTGCAACAGTATTTCTGTCTGCAGAAGCACAGGTCCCTTAGATGTAAGATGTACACACTGACTTCTGGCTCCAGAAAGGCAGACCCCTGTGGGGCCTCCAGTTACACATACAGAAGTACTGTTGCAATGTCCCCACACCAGGCACTTGGGTTAAATCCTAATACTAACACTGTAGTGCAGCATGAGGGGGTGCTGCACTCCTGAGGTGCAGTCTTTTTGATAAGATGTTAAATTGAGGTCCTGTCTGCTTGCTCTGGTGGTTGTTCAGGTGGATGTTAAAGATCTCATGGAACTTTTCAAAAAGAGTAGGGGAATTTCTCCAGTGAACACAACAGATGTTACCTCATTTTGGAAATAGGATCCAAAAATAGAGCTAAAGTATAGATGCCATGGCCAAAGTAAGTCAAATTGTACATCAAATTTATTGATGGCAAAAAAGAACAAATAACCAACCGCACAAAGCAGTCCACAGTACTCCAGTTCTGGACTTGGCTCCTCCATCCCACATGCAAGGAATGCAGTGCTCCCTGCAGCAGTGTCAGGGAATTCCCCCAGTGTCCTGGCCAAATTTCTCCCATTCACTAAAAATACAACCAATAGCTTAATCTGGTTCAGTGTCATTTGTTATCCATCTGTATCCCCCCCCCCAGGATGAGGCTGAAAATAATCAGAACTGTCTAGTCCTCCTTTCCCAGTCAACAAAATCAAAATAAATAAATAAAATGTGGGTATCATGGTTCCAGCAGTGGATCTAGAAATTGTTCAAAGGGGTAGTAGTTTTTCAGTTATGCAGTTGCATAAAGAAATGTATGGTCTAGCAGATCATACAATCTAGCAAGGTATGTCATATTGTGTGCATGAGTACCTCTGGCTGTAGAGATGCTTCTTTAGCCACATGTATTCATGTATGCTATACAACATACACTCATAGGTATGGCTGCATAAGCACAGTCCCCTATGGGGTATGTGCTTATATAGCCATGTGTACAAACCCACAAAGACAGCACATTAGCGCTACTGCATTTGTGTCATCTGGAAATAGTTGCATGTTGTCTTACCTGATGATGGTTGTCTGTGGTTGTGGCTCCATGTCATAAGGGTGAATCAAGAATGGCTACTGTCATTATGGCGAATCAGTTAAGGTGACTACAATAATGGCAACAATAAATCACAGCAAAAGTAGTTTAAGGAGAATTTGGGAGGCAGATCCACTTCACCACATCCATATTCAGGGCCACACTAGACCTGAACATGAAAGCTATAGGCACAGCCATGCAGATATTCAGAAAGCTTGCAAGCAGGAGCAACGGTGTACCTTTCTGGCTGGTAAGACACTGTGCTGACATTCTCCTCCAGTAGCTCACCTGCATATGCCAGCACACCTTTATATGATCTGTCACACAGTTAACCTATTTTAATGTGGGGGGCTATGCCCCTGCACCACCATGGGGGGAGTATATCCTCCGAACCCCACCATTTCTAAAAAACCTACTCACAGTCGCACATTGACAGTCATGCTTGCCATGCCTGTGGTTTCACCATTTATTCCAGGTCACCATTATTTCATGGCTGCCATTTGTGTGTTTGCCATTATTGAGTCACTGTTTTGATTTCACCATTATTATGTGCTACCGTGCTTGCCTGTGTTATCTTGTTCATTTGCTGTTTGGGAGGTGGAGGTGGTGGTGAGGAGTTAGGGTTTGAAACCCTATTGCCACATTTCCCTACTTTTGTGGAATTAAGCTGAACCCTTTTGCAAAGAACTTTCTTTCTTTTTGAGATAGTGGAATCAAATCCTCATTCATGCAGGTCCCTTTGGGAACTGCATGAACAGATGCAGATGAGCAGGCTGTGCCAAGGGAAGACCCTGTGGCCCTACAGTTTTATGCAGCAACAGATGTGAAGAATTCATGGGTTGTTAGGTGAGCTGTGGAAGCCCAGAACCCTCTGTGCCCTGTGGTTCCATGTGGCTGCAGATATAGATGCACAGGGCAAACAGTCCATCCATCAGCCAAAGCACAGGGCCCTCTGGCACCCATTGGAGCAGGGGTACAGAGCACTATGCCAACAGAAGAGTTCTCTTCTCAGTGTGGTACTTTGATGTGCGTGGTCAACCTTGCACCTTCCCTTCCTAGACAGTGGGGTGGTGTCACATGACAGCACCATCCTCCCAGCCTTGGCCCATCCAGCTGGGTCACTGAGCTCACCCTCAAAACCAGTTCACTGGCACAGGATCACAAAGCACTACCCACTGGGATAAAAGTTGACACTACACATGTTTTTTAATAATTTTCTTTATCTTATTTTGACCCAAAATTTTCAGGATAGTCATTTTATGACTTCCCTTTATAAACATGACATGTGGTATTTATAGAATACTGGCAGAAATGTCATTTTGTACTACAAATGTTATAATGTATGTTGTCCAGGATTTGAAGAATGACACCTGCCACATTTATGCGGAAAAATGGCTACATTGAATGTTTGCAGTCAAAATATTGAAAATTACTAGAGTTATGAGTAAACATTGAAATTTTTTAATTTTCACTTACAGCTTGGTCATTTTACTGTAGTCGTTCACCAGATTTTCAACATAGCCTTCTTATGATCCTACCTCATAAACCCAGTATGTGAAAACTTTCAAATTCTGCCCACAAACATGATTTCAAGCAACAAATAGGAGAGTAACAAGTGGGGTGCCCCAGGGCACTGTCTTGGGCCCCACCTTGTTTAATATGTTTATAGGAGATATCAATAATAACATCCACAGCAACCTAGTCTAATTTGTAGATGACACAAAGCTAGGGGGCAAGGTTGACACTACAGATAAATATAAACTAATATGTAATGATCTGCAAAAATGCAAAATGTGGTGTGCTGATAATAAGATGATTTTGAATGAAGATGAATGTACTGTTCTGCATTTTGGCCACAATAATCCCAAATACACCTATTATCTACATAACAAACTATTAAAAGACTTAGTGAAAGACAGGGACCTGGGTGTCACAGTCAATAATGGACTTACTTCTAGAGACCAGTGTAGACATGCAGTACAAACAGCCAACATAATATTAATTAAAATTAAGCAAACTTTTATCAATAGAAATGAGGCATTCATTATCCCTTGATCCCGTTCCTATATTAGGCCATCTCTAGACTTTGGCACACCATTCAGGAGTCCCAACTTGGACGCAGATAAGAAACTACTGGAAACAGTACAGATAAGAACAACTAAATCCCAAACATAAAGCATTTCACATACAAAGCCAGACTACAAAAGACTGGCCTAGTCTCTCTTGAAGAGAGAAGGTCACGTGAAGTCATGTTACAACTCTATAACATACTGAATGACAGGGATTTAAAAGACCAGTGTGGTTTCACATATATGGCAAGAAATACAAACCTTAGAAGCCACAAGAAACAGATATTCATCCCTAAAGCCAACATTGATAAGACACTTTTTTATTTCAGAGTAAGGGCAGCTAAAATGTGGAACTCACTCCCATATGAAGTGATTAACTCAAAGAATCCATCATAATTCAAACATAGTTTAGATAAATACCTGAACTGGAAGGAGAACAGAGGTAACTGAGATACCCACTAGGAGTGGGAGACACATCACATGGGCAGAAGCCTTCTAGTGTCTAATTAAACTGAGTAAACTGCAAAATCATTGTTCAGTACATATTTAAAAAATTCAACAGTCTTGTTTATGAGGTGGGGTCCAAAAATGTCATCTAAAAAGTTTGGTGGAAAATTTTGAGAAATAATGAAGTTATGAGTAAACACTGAAATATTTCAACTCTTAACTTTCAACTATGCATCTGCAAAAAGACAAACTGTTAAAATGCATCTCCCCAACTTAGGGCTACTAGGAGAGGTGGGGCCAAATAATCAAGGTTACATATATATACACTCTGGAATTTATCCTGCTTTAGTGTTTTTCCAGTTCATTATAAAATTACAAATCCATTTTTATTTTAACAGTATTATTTTCTAAGGAAATATATGGCCCATTTTCTGCTCAGAGACTGATTGATTTTGATGGGTATACAATGTGATATTGTGAAATGCATTTCATGCATCTCAGGGTGCTTGACAATTAGTTACAGTATATTATGTCTGGATTTCAATCTAAATAGATAGGGTTACACAAATTCAGTAAAGCTGATATTTTAAAGTTAGAGCAGACCACTGTGTTGTCTTTCTTGTCACTATGACATCAGCATCCAGTGACAAGAAATAGTTGGGATTTGCTTGGAATGCCTTTTTTCATATTGTCAAGATAAAAGAAAGACTTACTGGCATATGTTGATGGTGGTCTGTTATTTTTTTTTTTGGGTTTCTGTTTGTATTTTAGGTACTGTAATTTGTTATTTTGATCCATGACCTGAGCAAGTCATGACAGATGATTCCATGGGATGGGGTTCAGTGTAGTGCTGGCAAAATGTTTTGAATTATTTCTGATCAAGAATGTGCAGGTCCTGGTCAGCAGATAATGTTTTATAGCTTCCCTTAAGTATCTTAAGGCTTCAAACATAAACCAATGTGCTCATACTATACAGCTACTACTTATATAAATACTAAAACCATTGAGTTTATATCATTAACTTTATCTGCATACCATTGGCAGTAGTTATAATTTGATGTTTATTTTAGCTTAGAGATTCAAAAAATAATTACCAGTGTGTACATGAAGTGAAATGACAAAGAAAGAAACCAATGAAATGTGTATCACTCTTTGTATTTCCAATAGCAGCTATTGACTGTCAAATGATCTTAAAAACAGTTACCATAGCCAGGTATCCACAAGATCTACAAAACTATATTAATTTGGTTTCTTCCATTGTAGCCTTATTGGTAAATTCTAGAATGAGAAGGTGAGTTAAGTTTTGTTTTACAGAGTGACTTTATTTTCTTTTCTTTAAACTATTCATATATTATCTGTCTTTGTGTATGTTCACCTATATACGTTCACCTCTTGATGAACATGGATGTTCTTTTGAAATTGAAAAGACTGTGCATTGTAGAGAACATGACCAAAATGAGGAGGTAACTGTGACATCACCAGGAATGAAAACTTCACTGGTGAATTTTCATGCTTGCGAGGAGAATGGCCATCATTTTTTATGCACCTGACCATTCACTACTTCACAACCAGATTGAATATAGACTTCTCTCCAGCCAAAGGCAGTTCAATTAAAGCAACATATAAACTAAAAATTGAAAAAAAAGTTGCTTTTTTAAAGAGCATCTATGCATTCTTCTTTATACAGACCCTCTTGCCTTATTTGTGAAAGAGAAATATGAATTCTCTGGAAAAGGGAGATAAATTTTGCAACACTTCTAACAAAAGTATTTTATACCATACCACACTGACCACTTAGAGTGAGTGAATGCATACATGTATAGGACCCATGGGTAGATTGGATGGGCCTAGCTGTCCTTATCTGCCAACAATTTATATTTGTTTAGAAACATTCTGTGGATTTTATACTATTCATTGTAAACTATGATCTCAGTTAAAAAGTATCAGTAGTGTTTTCACTTGACAGTTGTCACAACATCATAGGTCCAAATTTAGTAAGCAGATACTATATTAGGAAATTATGTAATATTAACACATAGTAGATCATCAAGCAATTCAAATATGTCCCATATATGCATTTTAAACACAATAACCTGCCAAGATACATCAGAAGCAGTAATCTGAGTAATGAAACATTTTCACAAGCAGTATGGATGTTGTCATCAGCAGTATTTTGACACTGTTAATGCAGTGATACCCAGACCATGGCTTCTGAGCTGCAAGTGGTTCTTTTGCTTATCACCTGTGGCTCCATATCACTTCTTTATCACCTGTGGCTCTTCCCCAGGGACACGTCTCACAAGGACCACTGATCTTTTGCCGATTATTATGTAGGGCAGTAAGGTTGTGACACTACAGATCCCCAGGAAAGTAACAATTATTTAGTCTGTGATCTAACTCGCTCTCCCTGTATGACACAACTGCCCTGCTGATAGTTCCATATGGTTTAAGGAGTGAGTCAAAGCTGGAGTCCAGATGGGCACCCCAGATTCCCTTGTGATACCCACATGTAAATCAATGGCAGGGGCCAGGGACTCCACTTACACCAAGTGCTGTTCTAAATTTCAAACACAAGAACCAATGCTGCATGTCAGGTGTAGGGATTCTACATCAGGAGGGGACTGAGGGATTATCAGGAGAAAAAGAGGTGGAGTTTTCAGGCACTCAACAAAAGGCATTGGATCTACAGTAGGCAAAATGCCCACATCTAGCATTGAATGCAGGGCATTGAGGGGTGAACACAGGTATTATGGCCATCAATTTTTCAAAGAGGGCTGTAACATGCTGTTGGAGTAGTCTTCATTTCAGAGAGACCTGATACAATAGTTAGGACGTGGAGAATTTCTGCAGTGATGCTAGTAAATCCAGTTTTCATTTCAGCTTACAAGTTTTTTATCATTGGGTCTTAGGTTAACACTGACTGCTCATGTGGCTCCTGAGTCAGTCAGGACTGGGTGTCACTAGTTAATGTCTCCCTCAATTGAACCAGCATCTGAATAAATCCATGAGCATATTATTTTTATATGGAAGGGCAATATGGGGCCAGTGATCAGAGGAGGGCACAAGAAACCAGGGGCCACTAGGGGCCAGCAATTGGCTGGAGGAGGGGGGCTGTGTCACTGAATAATACATTAAACTGCAGATGGAATACATTTCACAGTTTAATGTATTATTATGCAGTTCAGCCCAAACATTCTGTGGAAAACTGAAAATCCACAAAAAAAGGGTGGAAGTTTCCAATCTCTCCATAGGTGAAAGTGTGAAAACTTTTGCAGAATTTCCAAAATTTCCTGAAAGTTTCATGCAGAATTTCAAAATTCATGAAAGTTTTGCCAAGCAGAATTAAGCACCTTTGCCCATGGCTGGGGAGCAACTTCGAGGGGGATACAGATGGTAACCAACTGAAATTGAACCAGATTAAGCTGTTGGTGAAATTTTTAGTGAATGGGGGAAATTTGGCCAGGACACTGGGGAAATTACCTGACACTGCTGCAGGGGGTGCTGCATTCCTTGCATGCGGGATGGAGGAGCCCAGTCCAGAATTGGAGGGCAACAGAGAAGAAGGTGCAGTTGGAGAGCCTACAGGTACGGCAAACATTGAAATGGATATACAACTAAATATGCCAACTCAACCAGAGGAATCTACTGATACTACAGAACAACTAGCCACCAGTCTTATAGAATGCAAATAGTATTCTATCAGAAAAGAACAAAACTTGCTTCTTTTGACTTATTTAAAGAATGTATATTTGATGTTGTGTTCTTACAGGACTCTATAATAACAACAGCATATGAGATAGAAACTGTAATTCATGGGTATGGGGGCCGGATTTTTGGTCCACAGGAAAAGACACTTGTAGTAGGGTGAGAATTTGTTTTACTGATTATATGGTAAAAAACTTACATATGGTTGAAATAGACCCACGCAGGGCACTATTATTAGATGTATGTTTGAAAGACATTAAATTTCATTTAATTAACATATATGTACCCCAGTCCAAATCGGGACAGATTGCATTATTGGAAAAAATACAGTCCTTTCTTTTTACCAGGAAAAAATTTCCTTTTTGTGGGCGATTTTAATTGTAGTCATTTGTTATCAGTCAGAGGTTTAAAAACATCTAAAATATACTGTGACACATCTTTTTTAAATCAACTCATTACACAGATGGGCCTAGTAGATGCTTATCTAGCACAAACTAACCCAGTACCACATGTTTATTTTCAGGAAGCACTGTCAACTAGAATTAACTATTGGTTAATATCCCCCACATTATCTGTTGTTGGTACAAGAGTATTTCCTATAGCTTCTTCAGACCATGGTCTACTTAGTTTGAAACTACAGTAGCTAATTTTAAAGAATAATCTAAAGGACCAGGCTACAGGAGAATAAACTTCAGCTTGCTAGAGGAACCCATAATTGCAGAAGGCTTCCAGCATGTCCTAGAAGCCAGAAAATCTGTATTTTTCCTGTATGACTCTTTAGACAGGTGGTGAGAGGACAGCAAAAATGACAGCAGAGAATATTTCCAAAAGGTGGGAAAAATTAATGGGAAAATAAAAAAAGGACAAATACTTTGAGTTTAGATTCCAATTGTACAAACTACAAGACAGAAACAACAATCAACGGGATGAACAAATCTTTAACATAAAAGGAAGAAATGGCAAAAATGTAATATAACTGCATGAAAACCTTAGAGACAGAGCAAAGATTCAGTAACCAGGGGAAAAAGAACAAACCAATCCATTCAAAATGTGTGCACAACAATGAAGAAAAAAAGTGATGCACTGTTTACAAACATCTGATGGAAAATTAACACACACTGGAATTAAATTCTAGCTGAAATAGAACAGTACTTAATGCAAATGTTTCAGGATATTAATTCACCTGAAGAAAACATAGACAAATGGCTGACCATGTGTGAAGTGGCACAAATCCCTGATTATTTTAAAGAATCCTTAACAAAACCGATAATGATACAAGAAATACGATCGGCAATTTTAAATTTGGAAAATGATATGGCACCAGGACCAGATGGTTTGCAAAACAAATTATATAAGAAAATATTGACAGAAATCTCAGACAAATTAGTGCAAGTTTTCAATTACATATTGAGCAGGAAAATGACCTATAAGTATGTACAAAGGTTTAAGTATTTTATTGCACAAAGCAGGAGAAAAAGAATTACTATAAAACTGGAGATCAATAACTTTGTTAAACACAAACTGTAAAATTTTCACTAAAATATTAAGCAATAGAATGGCCATGGTATTAGATAGTACCCTTCCCAATTTTGTGCTATACCAGGCAGAAAGATCACGGATGTTCTCATCATACTCGGAGAAATTATGGAAAAGGGGCAAAATGATGAGATAACAGGTTTCCTAGCCTGTCTAGATTAGTCAAAGGCATTTGACAAAAACTCTCACTCATATTAATGGAAATGTATGTTACACTATGGTTTTCCTGAAACATTTATTAAATGGATACAGTTATGCTATCAGAATGCTCTGATATCACCGTATGTGAATGGGTGGAGTGTGCAGTAAACAGGCGGGTCAGACAGGGATGCCCTTTAAGTCCTCTATTATGTATTCTGACTATAGACCCTTTACTACACAACTTATACAAGTGCAATGATATCACAAGTCTCTCTGTAAACAGTGAAGACTCAGAAATAAAATGTGTAGCATATGTAGATGACATACCATATGCATCATTGTAGCAGACTCCCCATCTGGTATATATCAGTTATTGAAATCTGTACATATCAGGCTGCATAGTCTCAATTTCTTGGGGGTTCTTGACTAGCGCGTCCTTGTATCTGGCACTTATACTGACAATTGATATTATCATGTATAAAATCTTGTTGCAACAAAGGCTTAAGGTTTCTGGAACATAATAGCTTGTTGAAAGTATGCTGGGAATATATCTCCAGCCAGTGGTACTTTCATCAGTGTGATACACTTACTCACTTTGGGTAAACATTACTTTAATTATTCTATATGCCATGAAAAGATAATTTCTGATGTTGTACTTTTGGGGCTTTTTTATTATTTTTTTTACTTGGCAATATGTTACATTTTGGCATGTAGTTGTTTTCTCCAAGGTCATCTTATTGTCATAGGCTGTATTCACAAACAGAGTTCTGAGCAGAGTTGAAGCTGGATTTTACTGGCGTACTGTTACCTCACTCATGAAGTATGTGTCTTCAGGAGGTTTCTTCACTTGACATGTCATTTAGTGAGCAGAGAATCTTTAGGTTTTTTATGCATTAGACTGATACATGGTATAATATATGTGGGTTGAACTCTCTGCCTGCTGTTATCTCTGGACAAACTTTGACCTTTAAGTTTGGTTCAGCTGAAATCAAACTTAACATTTCAAGCTCTCCAAGGCGTGATTTAAACCAACGAGAATTATTTTTGTTTTTTTTTTCTGCATGTTCTAAGTGTTAATAATATGTGATTTTTTTATAATTAAATATATTTTATTAAGTTTCCGTACCTAACATACAGGCATCACAAACAGACCAGGCATACGCTGCCAAGTGTATACATATAAAACATGAGTTCTAACATCATAACAGTACAGCAGTTGTCAAACAGAAAATTACACTTCAATGCCTGTATTCCCCCCTCCCTCTTCCTCCCAATCCCCCCATCCCCACCATCCCAACACCCACCTCTCTCCTACCCCACTGCCATAATAGGGAGTTTATAGGTACATTTTTTATTTGGGTATAATTTAAGTACACTGTAATGAAAGGAAAAGTTAAATGAAATTAAACTGAATTAAAATAAATTAAGAGGGGGCACTTGTACTAGTGGATACCGTAGTAGACTGAATTAACAGCAAATTGAAGAGAGGACCCCAAACTTGCTTATATCTTTCCATTATATGAGTAATCCCAGCAATGACATGTTCTGCTTGAATTGCAAACATGATTTCTTTATACCATTCAGCATGAGTAGGTGTAAGTGAGTCTACCTAGTGTATGAGTAGTACTTTTTTGGTATATGCAGAGATTAATGCCATATAAGTTCTTTGTGTATGACCTTGAAGGGTCGTATAATCTTATAAAATGTAAACTTCAGGGGTGAATTTGTGAGAAAGGGATAATAACAGGTCTAGGTGGGATTTAATGCAGTTCCAGAATGGGGATACTTTAACACAGAACCATAACAAATGTAACAAATCCCCTGGGAATTACAAACATTTGGCACAGAGATAAGATGATACTGAACCCATCCGATATAACTTAGTCAAGGTGTAATACAAATTGTGGATAATCTGAAACTGCATATATCTATACCTGTCCCATCTGATGTATCTATATAGATGTTTCCAAATTCTTGACCAACAACTAGGGGACATAGGAGTTGGTAGATAATAGTCCCACCAGTAAATTCTTTGCCCTTCTAACCCCACAATCATGGTTTGCAAATGCTTGTAAGCATATGAGATTAAGTGAGCAGATGGAAGGGAGTTAGGGTATGGGGTCAGAGTGGCTGATAAGGTCTTAGTCCACAACCCAGCTCCAAAATACTGCAGTAACATGTGGGAAACCTGCAGATACTTAAATATATGGGTAGAAGACCAATGAAAAAGAGAATAGGCCTCCTGAAATTGCATTAATTTATGGTCAATAACTAGTTCATCTACTCTCTCAACTCCCATGTTGGGCAATAATATGTGATTTTCTAAATAACTCTCATTAGGCTTTCAAAGCAGGACTTGGTTCGAAAGCTAAAGCTCCTTGTTCTTTTTGTAACATTATTGTTGGTCCAATAAAAGGTATCAGACCATTTGTTCTGGGATATATTATGGGATTTCTAAAACTTTACAGGGTCAGAAAAGAATTATACAAAAAGTCAGCATCTACCAATTGGAGACTCACAAATAGTGCCTACAGAATTCAAGGAAATACCAATCCAATCAGGACAGAAAAAAATTTGAGGGATCTATTTTGGAAAAGGGGACATGTGTTTCTATAATTGGGATATCCTTCTCCATGAAGCACAACAAAATATTAAAAGATGGAAGTCCTGGCACATGTCCAAACAAAAAAAATGTATATATATATGTGTATATATTAAGACACATCTTTTAAGTATGTTTTTACATGTACTGTAAGTGCCATATCCCCTCCTCAAACAACTTGAAACCATGATTTAAAGTTGCTTTTTTCAATGCATTTGGGACAGCAGGCTGAACCCTATAAAAAGAGGAATCATGTACTAACCCATTGCAAAAGGAGGCCTTAACATAACCCCCTAGCTTTTTTCTTGTGTGTGTGTGTGTGTGTGTGTGTGTGTGTGTATATATTTATAAAATGGGGTGGTAAAATCCTAGAAATTCCAGTAACATGATTGGGCAGAATGCATCACATGACCGTGCATTATTTCCCAATGACCGCACACCTCCCATTATGACCACACGCCTGAACTACTTTCCATCCCACAGAACCTTCTCACCAGCAGTGAGATCACTTCACACCTGGCAGACACAGGCTGCCACACAAACACACACAGGCTGGCACCCACAGCAGTAACTAAAATGTGTTGTATATAGCTGCCCCACACACCTCTCACTAAAGTCTGTATAACCTCTGTTTTTATGGTATTTTTTTAAAGTCTCTGACTGTAATGGGGGCTAAACAAGCAAGTTGTCTCTCTCTGTATAGTAGCGTGACTGAGTGGTTTTACTGGCAGCTCAAGACGTGCTGGCACAGCTTGAAAACAAGGTATTTTACTTTCAGAACTGTGTAAACTTCTTTTTATTTTAAGATTCCTCATATTTCTGCAAAATGAAGCTGCCAACTGTAGAGAGTGGAGATGAGTAGTCGTTGGTTTCAGAATTGTAGAGCGGAAGCGAGCGGAGAGTTGTTGCTATAGCAACTCTTGCCTCGCCCATCTACAATTTGATGTCAAGCGACTCACCCGCCTCCACTCTCTACAGTCGGTGGATTCATTTTGTAGAAATATGACAATCTTAAAATAAAAGGAGTTTACACAGTATCCGTAAGTAAATACCTTGTTTTCTGCGCTGTGCCAGCACATCCTGAACTGCCAATAAAACCACTCGGTCACGCTACAATACAGAGATGAATAACTCACTCACTCACTCAGCCCCATTACAGTCGGAGGCTTGTTTAAAAAAATAAAAAATGAATAATTGTTTTTGAACGTCTGCAACCAGGTCTGTAATTACAGTTTACACTACTTGGTCACGCTACAGCACAGAAATAATACTGAAAGGGATTAGAGTGTAACACACTCTGACAATAGCAGGATCAACCAGATACATATTTTTATCACTTTTTTATTTAAACCAAGGCAGAATCAACCAGATAAATATCACCTTTAGCTTCAAACCCATCACAATTATGGCAGGATCAGCCAGATAACCTACTGTAAATTAAACATTTTTCTCTGCCAGACAGGGTCTACCTTTTGTATCTCCTCCCCTACCCAAATATTTTCCCATTTTATAAGATAGATAACCCACTTAGGGTGCGGTGGTCGTCGAGTGACGCTTGGTGGTTGACGCACACCAAGGTTTGCATATATCAGAGAGTCACCGCAACTAAGAGTGGGTTATCTATTACATATATATATATATATATATATATATATATATATATATATATATATATTTATTTAATTCTAGGATTAAAAGTACCTTTGAGCTGAGGCTCTTTTACAAAGGTTCCACGTCAATTCTGGAGCAGTACAACACAGTACAACAGAGCAGATGAGTTTTATACATGCTAGACAGATTAACACTCAGTTACATGTACATAAATGCATCCATTTCAGATAAGACAGGCAGGGCAGCAGAGGGAATAAATAGGGTTACAAGGGTGGGTAAGACACTTAGTAGTAGCATGCCAGGGGGCAATTGTCACAACACCTAGAGAAGTGCATGTGGTGGGACTGGGTGGAGAGGGGAGGATGAGAGGAGGGAGGAGGGAGGGAGGGAGGAGGGAGAAGGAAAGTTAAGTGGAGAGAAAGTGTGATGTGAAGACCTTAGGCAGGAACTGTGGAGTAGTAAGGAGGGCTGATTAGGTGAGGCAGTCACAAGTGCTGATGGCAGAGAGATTGAGTCGTAGCCTTGTTTTGAATCGGCCTAGCTTGGGAACGGAGGCAATCTCAACATTGAAACTATTCAACCAGCTAGGGGCCCTGTAGGCAAATGACCATTGTCCCAGAGAGGTTCTGCAGTGGGGGACCATCAGGAGTTGAGTTTCAGAGCTTCTAGTATGGTGGGAGTTACTATTTGGACAGAGGAGGGCTTGGACCCCCGGGAGGGGGGGAGGCCCATGGTTGTCTTTTTTGCCATAATGCAGGTTTGATATTTTAGGCAGTTGGATAGTTGTAACCAGTCAATTTGGGAGTAGATGTCTCATGTATGGGTAAGTCAATGAGATCCAGTGATAAGTCGGCAGGCTTTGTTGAGTGATGCAGAAATGCATCTGAGGGCTGTTGAAGTGGCTGAGCCATATATGTTGAGACCATAGTTGATAATGGAGATAACTGAGCTTTGAGCAGTGACACTTAAGGCTGATGGGGTTAAGCATGACCTGTGCCTGTAGAGGAGACCAAGTTGCATATTGGCAGCCTTGGCGACATTGTCAATGTGGGCCCCATATGACAGGTTACTGTCAAGAGTGATCCCCAGATACGTAAAGGATTACAGCTGTTCGAGGGTCATTCCTAGGCGGTTTGTGATGGTCAGAGGAAGCAGCCAGTGCTGGCTGTGGGAGTTACTAAAAAGCATGGACTTTGTTTTTTTTTATAGTTGAGAATGAGTCTCTGTTTGCTGAACCCGTTCTCAACAGAGGCAAAACCAAGCTGGAGATTATTTTGCAGAGATTGTGGGTCCTTATCAGAGGTGTGAATTACAGCATCATCAGCATAGAGTATAATTTGTTCTGAGCAAGATTGAGGGGAGTCTATTCAGGAAAAGACTGAATAGAAGTGGGCCTAATATGGAACCCTGGGAGATTCCAGAGCAGACTGTCCTAGCATCAGAGAGGACACCAGCAATTTTTACCCTTTGTGATCTATTTTTCAGATAGCTTTTAAACCAGTCCATGGAGTCTGGGGAGAGCCTAGCAGTTAAGAGTTGTTCCAGTAGCAGTCAGTGATGGATGGTATCGAAGGCCTTAGTTAAATCAATGAAGACTGACCCGGCTAGGTGACCATTGTCCAGGGAACTGTGGATGACTCCGGG
This sequence comes from Neoceratodus forsteri, assembly GCA_016271365.2. Classification (NCBI taxonomy): domain Eukaryota; kingdom Metazoa; phylum Chordata; order Ceratodontiformes; family Ceratodontidae; genus Neoceratodus; species Neoceratodus forsteri. Next base: position 1,114,456,329 of record CM057453.1, on the reverse strand, counting down.
TAAATTCCAAGAGTGCAGAAGAGGTACTGTGTCCTTCTCTGAAGCCATGTTGTTGTGTGCAGAGGATATTGTGTTTGTCCAGGTAGTCAGTGAGTTGGTCAGCAACAAGGTGTTCAAGAGCCTTGGAGAAGGGAGGCAATATGGAGATTGGGCGGTAGTTTCCATGATTGGTCTTGTCTCCATTTTTATGGACCGGAGTGACAGTAGCGGATTTCCATCTGTCAGAGAACTGGCTGAGGCTAAGGGAGAGGTTGAAAATCTTGGTTAACGGTCAGATCACTTTGTCATGGGTGAGGGACAGCAGTTTTAGGTCCAGTTCATCCCCACTGTTTCTTGATTTGGCAATTGCTTTACTGATGTATTTGTGTGCCTCGTGCATCTTGACTGCTTTAAAGTAGAAGGGAGGGTGGGTAGAGGAGGGGGAGTGCTGGTAGGGTGACCAGAGGGGACAACATCATTGAAGAAGTCAGGGGGTGGACAGAACCGAGGTATGCAAAAGCGGTATTGAAAGTGTTAGCAATAGTCGTGGGGTCCAGGGTAATAGTCCCATCAATGTCTAGCATAGTTGATGAGGTATTTGGCTGCTTTCTGGTTACTTCTTTGATATTGTTCCAGTAAGTTCTTCCATTGCCCCATGAATTGGTGAGAGCTTCCCCGTAGTAGGTGCTTTTGTGTAATCTGATAGCTTTAGTGCAGTCATTCCATGCACGTTTATAGTTCTGAATGTCGGTTTGTGAGCCAGAGGCTCGGACCGGAAACCATAGGTGGTCCCTAGATTTTAGCTGTGCTATTAGGTGTGCAGTGAGCCAGGAGTTGCAAAGTGCTTTGATTTTACGCTTTTTGAGGGGGGGCATAGGAGTCACAGGCTGCATTGAAGTAGGAAATGAAGGAATCCAGGGCGGAATTGACTTCCGTTGCATTGTAGATAGGAGACCAAGCCTGCTGTCTGAGGTAGGATTTGAGGAGATTCAGCTTCCCACAAGGGAGGATTCTGCTGGTGATGACTGATGGTGGAGGTTTGCAGAATTTGTTAGTCCATTCACAGATGACAGGAGAATGATCACTAAGTGAATCTGGGAGGATGGAGATGTTGGAGATACGGGCAGGGTGGCTTGTTAGAACCCAATCCAGAAGGGTGCTAGTACCAGTTCTGTAGTTGTGTCTGGTAGGGGAGGCGACCAGTTGTGTAAGGTTTACAGAAGAGATGGCATCTTTGAGGCCCCCAGGATCTGAGGCAAGCCAGTTTGTGTTAAAGTTGCCAAGCATGATTAACTCAGAACCAGGGGGTAGCATTCGGGTGAAGTCCAGGATGGCATTGAGGCCTTTCACTTGCTCCTTAGGAGGGATGTACACTGCTGCAAATGTGAGGCCTTTGTCATGGGCTGCTAGGATGATACAGATAGGAAGGATCTGTGCAGATGAGTCAGAGAGTGGGGTGGTTTGGGGGTGGCCCAGAAGAGTTTCTTTGATGTATATAGCACATCCCCCTCCTCTTTTGGCCTTCCAATCCAGCCTAAAGATGGTGTAGCCTGGTAGGGCAAGTGCCAAGTCAGGGACTTTAGGTGTTAGCCAGGTTTTGACAACCCCAATGATATATACCAATATAGAATCTCTTGTTATGAAATTAAATAAACTTTGGGTAACATGGGTAATGAACCACATACAGCCATGGCTTCAGACATGGGACTCACAGTCTTCAATTCCAAAACAAAAATCATTGAAAGGACTACCTGTATACATGCAATATTGTTTTGGAAAATTACAATTGTGGAAAATTCCAAAAGATTTATTGATAAAGTCATCCAGAAAATAATTTTATGACCACATTATGTTTGAATTTTTCATGGAATAACCCTCCTAAGAGAGTAAACCACAGAAGGAGAAAAAAACGAATTTAAGCTATGATAAAGAACAGTAGAATACTAGACAAAACATGGGATATTTTATGGTTATGCCTACTTGGAAAATTAAATGTTAAGAATAACTCAAAGCATAAAGAGCACAGTGAAAGAGTATGACTCAGGTCAGGGGTTTGTACAAACTGATTTGAAACTATGGAATACCTCTTTTTTGAATGTTCTTATATAATGGCCTTTTGGTCCTTTTTATGTTTGCTTGCACGCATGTGCAAGAAACATAGTGCCATCATCCGAGTTTTCCAGAGGTGTGTCAGCCTCTTCCAATTCAGTCAGTGTATTTGCAGGTGCGGTCACAGTGCGCCAATCACTGCTCCAGCTGTCTATGACAGCTGAAAATGCAGTGGCATACAGTTGAAAGGGAGAGCTCTGCTTCAGTGAGCAGAGTTCCTCCCTCCACACACACACACACACACACACACACACACATATGCGCGCACACACGCACTGCATGCTCATGCGCCTTCCCCTCCCCACACTGTTACGGGCAATAGGGTGCCCAATCCCCATCGGCTCCATGCCCTCTCAAAAGCATCCTGATGCCACTCTGGGAGCCCACCCCAGCATGGCAAAATGTTTTATGGCTGACAGGGGTGCCCAATTCCCCATCGGCTGCACGCCCCCCGGCCCCCAAAGCATCCAGGTGCCACTCTGGAAGCCCAACCCAGCATGGCAAAATGATGTTATGGCTGACGAGGGTGCCCAATCCCCCATTGGCTGCATGCCCCACCCAAGCATCCAGGTGTCATGCTGGAGCCCACCCCAACATGGCAAAAGCATTTGTAACCGATGGGGTGCCCAATCCCCTGTCAGACTGCACGCTCCCCAAGCATCCAGGTGCCACGCTGGAGCCACCCCAGCATGGCAAAATGACGTTATAGCGATGGGGGTGCCCAACTCTGTCTGCCCTGTCCCCACCAACATCCTTCCAGCTGCCACGCTGGGAGCCCACCCCAGAGTGGCAAACATCCCTCGTCGTCTTGTGAAATAAAAGAAACCTGAAAATACAAAAACTGTCCTCGGCGCTTCTCCTGCCCTCCTCCACAACCCGCACCCACCAACTGTGCACCCTGCCCCCACCCCTCACCCTTACTTACCTCCGGAGCTCAGCGATGATCTTTGGTGGACCGGGAACACGCTCTGTACTCTTCAAAGCCGACTGTGAACTGAGGAAATGCCGGTAAGCTGTATAATGGGATAGATAGGGTTTTTTCAACTTTATTGCATATCTCAGGCATTTTTTTGGAATTTTTGCACCAAATTTTCAACATGGGGTTTTTGGGACCCCTTCTCATGAATGCTGTTACTGTCATGGCATTACTCGGGCCCGAAGGGTGATTTCGCAGCCACTGTGTAAAATCACCTTTCCAGAATGATTAACAAAATGACACTGGCAGTGTTCGTAAGGTGGGCTCTCAAAAAGCCTATTTTGAAAATTTGGTGGAAAAATTCCTAAAAATGACTGTTTTACGAGCGTGCATTGTGCAGTTCCTACGTGTAAGTTCATGAATTTCCAATATTTTCACTCCAGATTTTCAACATTGCCATTTTACCATACCTCCTTATGAGCAGTACAGCTGTCATTTTTCACATCTCACCCAAAACCTGTTTCCGCCCATGTAGCGTACAATGGCACAGTCGGTGTTCGAAATCAATGTACGGGACACATTAAGAAAATCACAGTGACACTGTTCATGAGCAGAGGTCTTAAAATGGCTATGTTGAAAATTTGGTGAAAAATTCTATAAATGACTGTTTTACTAGCGCATGTTGTAGAGTTCCTACCACACCGTAAGTTCACAAATTTTCAATATTTTTCACTCCAGATTTTCAACATTGCCATTTTACCACACCTCCTTATGAGCAGTGCAGTTGTCATTTTTCACATCTCGCCCACAACGTGTTTCTGCCCATGTAGCGCACAATGGCGCAGTCGGTGTACGAAATTAATGTATGGGACACGTTAAGAAAATCACAGTGACACTGGTCATAAGCAGAGGTGTTAAAATGGCTATGTGGAAAATTTGGTGAAAAAATTCCCCAAAATGACTGTTTTAGGAGTGCACGTTGCGCAGTTCCTACGCACGCTGGCAAGTTCGCGAATTTGTAATATTTGCACACCAGATTTTCAACAGTGCCATTTTACCACACTTCCTTATGAGCAGTATGGCTATCATTTTTCACATCTCACCCAAAATGTGTTTCCGCACACGTAGCACACAATGGTACAGTCGGTGTGCGAAAACCATGTTTGGGACAGATTAAGAAAATCACAGTGACACTGGTCATGAGCAGAGGTCTTAAAATGGCAATGTTGAAAATTTGGTAACAAAACTCCATAAAATGACTGTGTTATGAGTGAGCATTATGCAGTTTCCACGCACCCTCGTAAGTTCATGAATTTGTAATATTTTCAGTCCAGATTTTCACCAGTGGCATTTTTCCACACCTCCTTATGAACAGTACAGCTGTCATTTTCCACAACATGGCTGAAATGTGTTTTCATACTTTCAGCACAGAAATGTGTGGTTGCTGTGGGAAATCATTGTTAGGGACAGATAAAGAAAATTGCACTGACACTGTTCCTGATTGGAGGTCCCAAAATGCTAATGTTAATTGTTAATGTTACAATTAACAATTAACATTAGTTAATAGTTAAAGTTACAATTGTTAATTGTAAAATGTTAATTAATGCTAATGTTAACAATCTGCTGTAAAAAAATCCCCAAACTAGTTACATTACGGGTGTGCGTTGCACAGTTTCTATGCACGCTCGTGACTTCACCAGTTTTTTAAGATTTTCACAGCAGATTTTCAACATTGCCATTTTTTACATCTCCCCATGAACAGTACCGCTGTCATTTTTCACATCCTGTTCGAATGTGTTTTGCACCTGTGGTGCCAAATGCCATAGTCGCTGTGCAAAAGCAGTTTAAGTCTAACAAACTGATATTGCCACTGTTCATGAGGTGGGGGTCACAAAAAAAACATGTTGCAAATTTGGAGTGAAAATACCAACGAATGCCTGAGGCATTAGGGTTTCCGACCATAACGCCCCACCCTGTAGAGAATGACAGGCAGCAGGGGTGTGACTTGGGATTCTTGCCTGTCATGCTTATACCATTCCACCCCCACCCACACCCTGCAGCCAGTGAGAGGCATCAAGGTGTGCCTTGGACTCTTCAGGCCCAAACTTCACCCCATTCTCCTATACCGCACCCATCTCACCATATTTCCTGATGGAATGGGGTGCGCATAAGGGCCAAAGACCCCAAGGCACACCGTGACACTTGTCAGTGTCTGCAGGGTAGGGTGTGGTGAAATGGCGTGGTCGTTATGCCTGACAACCCAAAGGCACAACCCATTGCCTGTCACTCTCTTCAGGGTGGTGGTGGGGTTGGCTTCAGTTCAATACTTCGCTGCCATTCCTATTGTGCAGCTCTGTAACTTCTACACTACCAATGCCAATGCCAGCAAGCAAGCAAACATTCGGCATTGACAAATGCTTGTTACTTATGAAATTGACTAAATCTCTCTTCTTATTTATAACACCAGATGTTTTATTTTATGGTATATGACCCAAAGTTTGGAACAGATATGACCAAGGTACCATGCATCTAATCTTAATGTTATTAAAATATCACATTTGGCACATAAGATGTCTCTTTACAAAAAAATAATTTATACCAGAACAATTTTATTGGATTATTCATTACACTGTTCTTGAGACTAGAAGAAGAGGAAAATTAAAATACCCAGGCAAAATAGTTCAAGTGTGGTGGAGAAACATTAACTGGTTGAATGATGATGCAGGTCTCCTGTCTTTTAAAACATAGTAGCTTTCATTAAGGAGATCTGGTAAAATATGAAATGGTTTCAGCTAAGATAGTTATTAAAGTTTATTTCAAAAGTATGAATAATTTATGTTGCTGTTCGATATGAACATGAAATTAATTTTCTTTGTTTTCTTATGATTTAGTGGGGCATGTGCAGTAATACTTATTTGATTTACTTTATGATTTACCCATTATTTTGTAATAACAAAAATGTATTGTAATGTGATTACTTTCTTTCAAAGTTTTAATAAAAAAATTCCCCTACTCTTTCTGAGAAGTGATTTTTAACGTCCACCAGAACAGGCAGATGGGACCTCGGTTTAATGTTTAATCTGAAAGACAGCACCTCAGGAATGCAGCATCCCCCTCATGATGCACTACAATGTCAGTACTGGGATTTAGCCCAAGTGCCTGTGTGGGGCTAGAACCCACAATCTTCCAGCCTCAGAAATGAGTGTGCAACCTGCTGAGCCACTGACACTGAGAGACAAAACAAAAAAAGAAGGCGCAATAGAACATCAAATTTTTCTCCACAGTGCATGAACATTTCTAATCACCTCAGCTCACTGATGATTGTTTTGCTTGTATTGATGGTAAGATGAAGTGGATTTTTTGCTGTTTGAAAAAGGCTGTTTTTCATAGCTACAAAAGCAGAGATTATTTCTGCCCCCCCACCCAAAAAAAATCATTCCTACCTTTAAAATCATTAGACAGACTGGCCATTCTTCACTACAGAGCTGAGCTTAAAATGTCCACATATATGATTCATGCCACTGATGCTGAAAGGCATTTATAAATTATAAACCTAGAAATCAAGGGGAGCTTGCAGTGATTCCACCAACCCCCTTGCTTAAAGGCTGGCCCTGTAACTTTGTTATCCAGTGTGGGGTATTTTCCTTCTCTTCTTCCCTTTTGTTTTGCCCCTTCCCTCCATACCTCTCAACTGTCCCTGATTTTCAGGGACATCCCTGATTTTGCCTCAAAATTTTACTCTGTCCCTTCTAAAAGTTTTGTTTCCGTGGCTAAACACCGGGGATTGTAAGCACAAAATAATGTCAAGCATTAAAGTTACAGACTTGTTCTTCTTTAGAAAAATGCATTTTGCTCTAAGCCCCATATTCTACCAGATTTGTGGATGGATATCTCTAATTTTGAGGATTTGTCCCTGATTTTGGTCCTTTGTCCCTGATTTTTTTAAGTTTTGTCCCTGATTTATGAGGCAGGAGGTTGAGAGGTATGCCTCCCTCTCTGCATTGTCAGTTCCGCAGCTTTTGTGACAAATGTAAATGTTACAGCATTTTCAATTAGATAGAGAGAGAGACAGACAGACAGACAGATATCCAGAACAAAAAATGGCAGTTAAGGGCATATGTTGTAAATGAATGTGTTCATAAAAGTGTGTGACAGTGCCGGTTTGTGTTTCTGCTTGGGGGAGAGGGTTATAGAAAGAGCACTAATGTATTTATTCCATCAGTGAGCATATAGCTTGATTGCTGTAGATACTGGCAGACAGAAACGGAGTTAAATCAGCTCCTCCTTGAAAGCACAAGAGTTTCTGTTTGTGGTTTGGGAGGGGGACATAAAGCTATATCCAAAAGACAAGTTAGCTGCTGCTTCTTTTTTTTTTTTTTTTTTTTTTTTAGTGCTCTAATAGCACAGTAATCAAGTATAGCGGTATAAGTTAGCCTAGTTAGCTATACATAGCGGCAGACAGAAATGGAATGTAAAATGGAGTTTAATCTACTCCAGCCAGTAAATACAGAGGTTCTGTTTGAGGTTTTGGGGTGCGGTGGGCTAGTACAAAAGTGCAGACAGGTTCTGTTTTATTTAAATAAGTCATCAAGCAAGATGGCGGCCATGCTGGGCTGCTGCCTGCAAGAGCTCTGAACTGAGCTGGAAACCTTTGATTCCCTTCCCTTATTCTATTTTACTTTTATTTGTTGCTGTGTTCAGGAGAGTTAAATTAGCTTGTTCATGACTTTGGCAACTCTTTCCAGTCCTGAGTCCTAAATTTTATTTGTTATTTTAAATAGATAGTGTAAGGTGTAGGGCAAAGAGTATTAGGTAGGGTGGGATAGTGAGTAAGTGTGAGGAGCCAGCTTTTTTGTTTTAAGGTAGGGTTTTTTCAAGTGCTACCTACCTACTGTCACTGCTGAGGAATCTTCAGAGGAGTGAGCTGGCCGAGGAGCTGAGGAAGCGATGAGCAAACAGTCAACTTCTGAGGATCTGTCCGGGATTGGAAGTCTGTGATGGGCTGCGGATTCATCTTTGCTACCACTGGGTTTCTCCGAGGAGGTCCAGTCTGGATCTGAGGGACGTTCTAGGATTTCCCTGATTTCAATTACACAGGAAGACTGCAGGTGTTAGCGTCTTGTGAGAGGTGCCGGTATCTGATAGCATAAAGTGCAGTCCTGGAAGCATTCCTCATCTCAGATTGCTGTTTCTGACTTGGAGGACTTGTGGGTGTGCGACCTGCAGTTTCTGGATCCCCGCTGTTAGCGTCGCTGGTTCAGGCCAAGATTATCCTAGTGTGGACAATTGAGTGCCAGGTTCTGGCTTGGTGCAAGTGAGAGTAGTGCCAAGTTACAACCCTGAACTATCATTGGCATTGCTCACTTTGTTGTGGTGCCCTGAGGCAGATTACCTGAAGACTGGGACTTTGGTGTTGGTGAGAGTAGTACCATAATGACTGGTGAGTCTGCTTGTCTGATGACCACTCTGTGTTTTGCTCTGTACTGCTCTATGAAGTCTGGCCCAGCATTGGTGAAAGCTTGCTGGGTTTTGGGATGAGCGAGAGTCGGTCCTCCTGAGGGATTCCTCTGCTTTTACTCCTGGGTTTTCAGCATTTTCGGCAGTATCCTGTTATTCATCTTCTGGGGTGTGAACTATTGTCACTGTGACTCCTCTGTAATTTCTGCAGTCTTGGTGTGAGCCTACTGTTGGACTTTAGAGTTACAGGACTACCTGCCTTTGATTTAACATCTGCTGATTTATTATTCATTTGTTGTATGTAAACTGTTGGACACTGCTCCAAGAAGGGAGCATCATTAACTCTGTTGGTACCACCTGAATTTTCTCTGCTGATTAACAAATTCTGATGACTTCTAGTTTTGTGGGGGGAGTGGCGTAGGTGTTTGTGTTTTAGTAATTGGGTTATTTGGGGGGGAGGTGCATATGGAGTGCCTGGTTAGTTAGTTTTGCTCCATATTAGTTAGGCTGTGTGTGGGTTGTGTCTGTGTTTCGTATTGATTTTAGATAAGAGAGAGTAAGGTTAGCTTTGCTGAATCAGAGTCAGAAAGAAGTGGTAGTGGTGCTGGTCTACTGAGATGTGCTGGTGTTTTGGATATTCACAGACTGACTACAGTGCAGCCTAGCTGCATGACCTCCATCCCTTTGGCAATCTTCCAGTCTCAGCTACGACAGCAAGGCGCTGTCGGAAGGTTGACTTTACTATGGAATGGAAAGATCATTGGTGTCGGGGTACTGTGGGCTCTGTGGAAGTGAGAGGTATTGGGGTGGTCAGGTGCAAGACATGCCCTGGGTTTAGATGGAGCCTAGGGAGGGACCAGATTTGTTTTGTTTCTGTCCTAAGGGTACCCACCAGACTGAGTAGGCAGGTAGCTAGAGGGGCTGTAGTGCCTACCAGTCCACTGCGGGCAGTGCTATGCAATGCCAGATCATTGAGGAACAAGACCGCAATTATGGTTGACTTGATTTCCTCGGTTGATCTGGTTTGCGTCAAGGAGACATGGATGGGTGACAATGCTGGGCCGGTTTTGGAGACATCTGTCCCTGCTGGGTACTCTGTGGTGCACTACCCACAGTGGAAATGCAGGGGTGGCAGTGTGGCCATTTGTTTTAAAGCTGACCTGGGATTCACCATGCACCTGGTGGGGACAACCAGGTCCTTTGAGTGGGTGGTGGTATGTGGGGGTCGGGGCACAGCATGCAGGATTCTCCTTATTTACCACCCTCTAGGTGTGGAGGAGAATTCTTGCAGGAGGTTGCAGACTTCATCATCAACGCGGTGTTGGAGTCCCCCAGATGTTTAGTTCTGGGGGACTTCAATACCTGGGTCAATAATGAAGCCTTGCAATTTTGGATCTCACCTCTTCCAGTTGATATTATCACTAGGCCTTTCACAAGTAGTTAATTCCAAAACCCATCACCATGGACAAATGCTGGAACTGGTGTTTTCTGAAGCTTGAGGTAAGTAACCTTGAGTTTGAACAGGTTGTATGGTCTGATCATTGCATGGTGAAGTTCTTGGTCAGGACCACCCTAAGAGTCCCTCCCATTGAGATGGCAGCTATTGTCCATTAAGGGGACTGTCCCAGAGGGACTTCTGGCAGTAGCTGATCTATCTAGTGTAGACGCTGCATGTGCAAAGGGTATGAGCAAAGTGGTGCTGCTTATAATAGGGCAGTCTCCGAGGTGCTTGATGCCCTCGCACTGGTCCATGTATGGCCCAGATCCTCTCACTTGAGATCCCTGTGGTTTGATGGGGATCTCAAGGCGATGAAGATCAGGGGTCAGAAGTTGGAGCATTGTTGGAAGAGGACCTGGTCAGATGTGGACAAGCTGGCCCTGTGAAACTCATTATTCTGACTACCAGGGGGCAATCAACCATAAGAAGGTAGAATTCCTGTCCAGGGAGATTGCTACCGTGAAGAACCAACCTACTCAGCTTTTTAGGACTGTTGACAGACTTCTTCATTCAGTCTGTCTACAGCCAACAAAAAGCCTTTTCAATCACTTTATGTGATGAGTTTGCTCAGTTCTTCTCGGACAGAGTATCCACTATCCGACATGGGATCCTGTCAGCGAGCCGCACTTTGACTCCCAGTGATCAGTCTGGATGGAACGGGGCACTCCACCTATCTGGGAGGAGTTTAAACCAGTAGAGGTGGCTATGGTCATCGATGTCATCTAGAAGCTGAAGCACATGTATTGTGAACTGCACTCGGCTCCAACCCATTTCTTGATGAGATGCGTTGCTTCTGTTGGCCCAGTGTTCATTAGGATTGTCCAGTGTTTGTTGACTGAGGGTTTTTTATGGATGCCTTGAAAGAGGCCCTGGTGCTGTCCATTCTAAAGTCATCTCTCGACCCTGACATCCTGTTGAACTACTGTTCTATCTCCAACTTTCCCTTTTTGGGTAAAGTTGCTGAGAAAATCATGACACAGCAGCTCGAGGGGCACCTCATGTCCTTTGACATCTATGAGCAATTCCAGTCAGGTTTCAGAGCTAGGCATTGCACCAAAACGGCATTAGTTAGGGTGCACAATGACTTCCTCAGGTCGAGAGATAGATAGGTCAATTCTTGTGCTCCTTGATCTTTCTTCAGCTTTTGACACTGTAGATCACATCATGCTTCTTGATCACCTTAGAGTGTACTGTGGACTCGCTGGCACTATCATCAGCTGATTTGAGTCCTTTCTCTCTGGCAGGAAGCAGCGGGTAGTGATGGGGAATGTCTTCTCCTCCTCCGCAAAGCTCCTGTCATATGGAGTACATCGGGGTGGATCCTGTCACCGATGTTATTTGCATTGTATATGCTGTCCCTGAGAGAGCTCATTAGGTGGCACAGTGTGGGTTTTCACTGTTATGCAGATGATACCCAACTGTACCTGTCCTTTGCACCTGGAACATTGGATGCTGTGGAAGTGCTTAATATATGCCTGTCCATGATCAATGCTTGGATGTCCTCCAGCTGGTTGCAACTCAACTCAGACAGAATGGAGGGACTAGTGATTGGGATGGGATGAGAACATGATGGGAGTGCCTCCAGTGTGGTCACTGGGTTATTCCTGGGACCTACATTGTTGCTGGCCTCCACTAGGGTGTAATCTTGGCGTGATCCTTGATGATAGACTGATACTTAAAGCTCGGGAGCCGGCTGTTGTCAAAAGTGTTTTTTACCAATTTTTAACCAGGATCAAACCCCTATTTCTGCCAAGGACCTGCCCACATTGGTGCATGCCTTTGTGACATCCAGACTCAATTACTGTAATGTCTCTACTTCAGAGTGTCTGAAGGTACCCTTCACCAGCTGCAGTTGGTGCAGAACACAGCTGTCAGGTTGCTGACTGGCCTATCTAGGTCCAGCAATCTGACCCTGGTGCTATGAGTTCTGCACTGGCTGCCGGTCAGGTGGAGGTTAATCTTCAAGGTGAGTTTACTCACTTATAAGGCCCTACATGGTCTTGGCTCTGGCTACCTGACTGATCTTCTGATGCCTGCCTCCTCAGTCTACTTCCTCTGTTCCTTGATCAGGGGCCCCCTTGAATTTCTCAGGACCAGATTAAGAACTTCTGGTGACTGGTCCTTCAGTGTCGCTGGACCACTCTTGTGGAACTCCTTACAGCTGATGTCAGGGAGACCCCATTGATTGAGGGGTTCAAGAGTTGCCTAAAATCCTATCTATTCTCCCTGGCTTTCCTGGATGGAGAGATCTGACCAGCCCAGAACATTTGTTAATAATTTGCCAACCCTGATATTGCACTTGTTTACTTGGTTTACTTGGTTTACTTGGTTTATGGGACAAAAGAAGGCAATTGCCTATAAGTATTGTCCTCCACATAAGTGGATTATTGTAGATGACTTTGTTCAGTCAACCATTTATCCAGTTTAGATTTAAAAATCACAAATGAGGGAGAGACTACAATGTCCTGGGGAAGAGTATTCCATAGTCTCGGAGTTCTTATTGAAAAAAAATGTTGTCTATTATTAGTTTTACATTTAGCAATATGAAGCTGTTTATTATTAAGTCTGGAACCAGTTTTCCTATTTGCGAAGGAAATACCACCTTGTTTCATTAAAATAGGATTTTGGATAATCTTAAAAAGTTGAAGTAGGTCGCCCCGTGTTCTTCTTAATTTAAGCGAGTGCAGACCTGTTTTATGAAGTCTAGTATTATAATCTTCATGAGCTAAGTGTGGAATAGATTTTGTAACTTTTCTTTGAATCTTCTCCAACCTATCCACATCTCCTCTAAGATATGGATTCCAAAATGGGGAACCATAGTCCATATAGGGTCTAATATGTGATCTATAAAGTGGGAGAATACATTGCTCAGTTCTAGAAATGAAAATATTTTTTATACTACGAAAAAGTGAATTTGCTTGATTTGCAATTTTATTACAGTGAGACACTTGAGTCAATTTGTTATTTACTAAAATCCCCAAATCTTTTTCAAAACAAGAGGTTTTAATAACAGAATTATTCAACGAATATTCTTGCTGGGGATTGTTTTTACCAAAGTGCAAAACAGCACATTTGGATGTGTTAAACTCCATTTTATTTATGCGTGTCCACTGCTCAATTTTTGAATGATCATTGAGTAATGTTTGTCTGTTTTTCTCATTATTTACTGCTCCACCAAGTTTGGTATCATTGGCAAATTTCATCAGTAGATTAGTAGACTGGATTTCCATATCGCTGATAAAAATACCAAACAAAGTTGGACCCAAAACCGAGCCCTGTGGCACCCTACTCGTCACATATCCACGGTCAGACAAAGAGCCATTAACCACGCCCTCTGCGACCTGCCAGTCAGCCAGTTTTTATCCATAACACAATATTTGTTGAAAAACCTAATTTGAGTAGTTTAAAAATGAGTATATTATGAGACACTTTGTCAAAAGCCTTGCTGAAGTCTAACAGAATAACATCAGATGGGATATTTAAATCAAGGTTAAGACTAATAAAGTTGTAAAATGATAATAAGTTAGTAGTGCATGAGAAGCCTGTTCTAAATCCATGTTGTGTAACATCTGTAAGATTAAGGGATATTATTTCCTTCTCCAATAATGATTTAATTACTTTTTCAAGCAATTTACAGGGAATGGAAGTTAAACTTATAGGACGATAATTGTTGACTAAGGAATAGGAACCTTGTTTATGAATAGGAGTCACTATGGCCTTACGCCAATCAGCAGGAACTTCAGATACACATAGAGATTTATTGAAAATAATTGATAAGGGGAGAGAAATTTTATTTATAGTACCTAAGAGGAATTTGGGGTGAATTCCATCTGGTCCCAGACTAGTAGTTTTCTTAAGAGATAACAATAAGTTATAGATGTCCTTTTGTTGGACAAATTTCTCATTACCAAGTACGGGTGTAGTGATTGTTGTGGATTTTGAGGGATCTTGGGTAAATACTGAAATGAAATAGTTGTTTAATGTAGAGGCTATAACAGAATCAGAATTTATTATTTTATTTTCGAACATAAGGGGGCCAATTTTTTATGTTTTCCATTCTTACTATTTAAATAGGCATATAAAGATTTATGCGTATCCTTTGTATGTGCTATATGAAATTCTAAATTCCTTTTTGCTGTTACTATTAATTTTTTGAGTAATCTCACTGATTCTCTGTATTGTAGAAGTAACTCATTATTATTATTCAAGAGTAAGTTACTATTTTTCAGACGTGCAAACAGTGTATGCTTACGACCAATTTGTTTTTTAATAGAGGAATTAAACCATAAAGGTATTTTTCCTTTATGGTTATAAGTACATTTATTAGGAACATATTTCTGCTCAACTGTGAGTATCTCTGTCATTAAAAATCCACGCCTCAAAGGTATTGAGGGTGCTAAGACATTTTCTCAGTCAATATTATCTAGGTAGGTATTTATTTTATCAAAATCGGCCATATCATAATGTTTAATTGTTTTATTTATGGGTGGCGTATGACAAGAAACAGATATGGAAAGGAATATAGATTTATGATCACTGTTACCCAAGGGATCAGATAAATATAGATTACTAACTGGAATGTCATGACTGGTTAAGACTAAGTCTAAAATGTTATTGCCCCTTGTGGGTTCTTTAACTAGTTGAAACAAACCCAAATCGATTATAGTAGTAAGAAACTTTTTTCATTGTTATTGGAGCCCATTAATGTATCCCAGTTAATATTTGAAAATTAAAGTCTCCTAAAGGAGGACTGACCCCTTACTGGTGAACTGAGTTATGTCTTCTAATAATTTTGCATTCTGTAAACTATCAAGTGAGGGGGCACAGTAACAAGTACCTACCAAAATTTGGGGGATGCCTATGGGTTGGATATAAACCCAAACACTCTCAGTATTATATTCAATAGGAGATTGGAATGATAGAATATTGTCTTTGACATAGATACTGACTCCACCTCCACACTTAGTGTCTGGTCTATTTTTAAAATAGTGTTTGAACCCTGGAATCTCAGCAGAACAGTTTTGTAGGAATTTCCCAGGTTTCAGTAACTGCAATAATTGACAGGTCCAAGAGATGTGCTTTAAGTTCCAATTCAGCTTTTTAACTGCATTCAAAGATCGTGCATTAAGGGATAAGATGTTTAAATGAGATTTTAGTGGTTTAAACCCCTTATCAAGAGTTTGAGACAATTTACCAAACTCCCCCTTCCCTAATAGTTTAAATGAGAGTTTATGTATGAAACAATTTTCTTCCCAAGTATGATACTACCTCTTCTACTGAGGTGAAGGCCATCCCAGCAGAAGAGGGAAGGGTTAAGATGGTAATCCTCCCAATGGGTTAGACACGAAATACCTTGTCTTAGGCACCACTTCCTCAGCCATTCATTTATGGCTTTAATTTTAGAGTTAACAAATTCATTAGCTCTTGGGATAGGTAATATTTCAGAAAGACAGATATCACAACCCCTATCTACCAATAGGTTGCAGAGTGAAACAAAGTCCTGTTTTATATCTTGCAAAGATTGCTTGGTAATGTCATTTGTGCCCACATGAACTACAACCAAAGGATTTTCTCCTGCAGATTTTAGAATAGGTTTAAGCATAGAGGTAATATCAGAGATTCTTGCTCCCCGGTAGCTTAGACTTGAACGATTTTCCTTGTCGGGGTTAGAAACAGTCCTGTCTATGTACTTAGTAATAGAGTCTCCAAGTATGTAAATTTATTTCTGATTTTTCAATGTGCCTAACAGAGGGGAAGAGTGATGGGGGTGTGGCCGTCCGGTGAAGTAGTGGAAGATTTAAGACCTGTTGAACTATTCTCAGTGGTTCTGCTAAGTTTCGGGCTAATTTCTATAGAGTCTTCAATAGGTTGGACAGTAGCTCAAATGAATTATATGTAGGAATATCAAATAAAACCGGGGGGGTTAAGATTTCTGATACTACATTAAGTTTAGCTCTGGGTGTTTTAGACCGAAGATTGATCCTACTAGTTGCAGACTGATGGTCAGATGAAATCATAGGAGTTGAAGTGGAGGAAGGTTGTCCTTGTGTTGATTCATAATTAGATTTAAGCTTCGTAACTACAACCTCACCTGTTGTTGCAGTAGGTTCAAGAACAGCTTCTACCATATTTACTGCAAGCGAAGTATTGGCCTCAACTAATATTGACATTTGGTCAATATAGTCTTCCAGGGCTTTAATCTCCGATTTAGCACACGGTTTAGGTTGGAGTCTCTCAATTTTGTTTTTTAATTCATTTACTAAAACACACTTATCACATTTAAAATCAACTATGTGTTTACCCATAGCATACATCTTGCAAGAAGTGCAATATTTATTAGCCTTTTCATTATTGTATTATATACTCACTGTGATCCGCACAAAATAAGAAACAAGTTTTATGTATTACCTTAATGTCCCCTTGTCCACGATGGACATGATAGACATGCGCAAGACGCGCGTGTCTCGTGCGTTCCGCGTGCCCACAACACGCCCCGCTCGCTAGAGCGGTTGTTTGAAGAGGTCCGAAACCGAAGTGCTATCGCACACTTCGCTTCGCCAGAGACCCAGCAGTGTTTAAAAAATAGAGAAAAGCCTTTAAAAGGCTAGCCAAAGTATATTTGTAAAGTGCTTGAGTGTGTGAGTAATCCTGTTGTAAGAAACACACTCGTTAATCAAATGTACTGGGGGGGGTCAGAAGGTGTACAGGACAGACCTCCAATACCCCACAATCCCCTGCAGGCAGTCACTGACTCACTGCTGCTGGAGAAAGTACCCCTGTGACTCAGTTTGATAAACAACACAGCAATAAATTCAGTAAAACACAATAAAGGTATATAATTTCAGAAATGAGCTTTAAAACCTCTCTCCAGAGGTAGGCAAGTGTTCTAATTATATATTTGTTTTATTTATGATTTTATTTTACCTGATTCTCTTCCTATTGTATGTTTTCATGTATGGCGCCCAGAGTCTTTGGGATTGGGTGCCTTAGAAATAAACTTTCCCTTGCCTTGCCATTATTCACATTGCACCTAAAATGGACTTAAATTCAGCTGCCAGGTAAACTCAAGAGTCTCTCTTTGTGGGCTGGGGTAGCCGTATTTAAAAGTGCTGACAGCTCCTTATTTATTTTACCAATAAATATTAAATTGTGGCCTGACATTACTTTCAAGCTTTCAAGTGTTGGACCCCTGTCACATAACATCTTATCATGCAACACACAAATTCATCATCATCATCAACTCATTTCTTTAAAAGCGCAAATCAAATTATCTAAGCACGTATGAAAAGTAAAACACAGTAGGATGACACATATCACAAATTAAAACATTTAAAACAATAAAATTCATTAAATATGTTATCAAGATTCTGGAAAAGCGAGTCTGAATAAATAGGTCTTCAATGCTGACTTAAAGCTCTCCACGGTCAGGCACTCCTTTATCGAATGAGGTAGAGAATTCACATCTTGCAGTAAATCATTGTATACATGATTGATGTGCCATGTAAATGCTGAATTATTTAAAATAAATAAGGAGCTGCCTGCACTTTTAAAGGTAGCCCCCCCCCAACAACCAGCCAACAGGGACTGTTATGTTTACTTTCAGGAGCTGAACTTAACTTGACTCATTTGTTCCCTCTATATGGGACTAACTCATTTCCTCTTAACTAATTTGACTTCAGAAATGCCAATACAGCCCATCTCAAACATAGAAACATAGAATTTGATGGCAAATAAGGATCTCTTGGCCCACCTAGTCTGCCCATTTCACTACCTGATGGATAAGCTGCAGATTCTAGTTAATCAACAGCTTACTTCCTCCTACCCCCCACTAGAATTGCCTTATGCCTGTCCCATGCATTCTTAAATTCTCCCACTGTTCCTGACTCCACAACCTCCTCAGGAAGGCTGTTCCATGCATCCACAACCCTCTCCTTGAAAAAATACTTTCTAACATTACCTCTGAGCCGTCCCCCCTCTATCTTCAAATTGTGCCCCCTTGTTCTTGCACATCTCTTCTTCTGAAAGATACTACCCTCTTGGACTTTGTTAATTCCCTTGAGATACTTGAACATTTCTATCATGTCTCCCCTCTCCCTCCTTTCCTCAAGGGCATACATATTAAGCTGCTTTAGTCTCTCCTCGTATGTCTTCTGGTGCAGACCCTGCACTATTTTGGTTGCCCTTCTCTGAACAGGCTCCACTCTGTCTATGTCTTTGTGGAGATGGGGTCTCCAGAATTGCACGAAGTACTCCAGATGGGGTCTCCCTAACTGTCTGTACAGAGGGATAACAACATCCTGTTTTCTACTGTTGATGCCTCTCCTTATGCATCCCAGTATCCCCCCAGCCTTCCTTACTGCCTTCTCACATTGCTTGCCCACCTTTAGGTCATCTGATATAATTACTCCTAGGTCTCTTTTGATTTTTGTTGTTGTTATTAACTCACCCCCCACTGTGTACTCTTCCCTTGGGTTTTTGTTTCCCAGATCCATTACCTTGCATTTCTTTGCATTGAATCTGAGCTGCCACATATTTGACCATTCCTCCAAACTTGCCAAGTCCCTTTTCATTCTTTCTACCCCACCTTGTGTATCAACCCTGTTGCAGACCTTTGTGTCATCTGCAAAGAGACATACCTTTCCTTCCAGGTGCTCTCCAATGTCACTTATAAAGACATTAAAGAGGACCAGTCCCAGTACCAAACCCTGCTGTACCCTGCCAGTTACCCTCCTTTCTTCACTGTGGACTCCGTTTACTATTACCCTTTGCGTCCTGTTGTCCAGCCAATTTTTTATCCAGGCTACCACCTTGGGACCCACTCCAAGGCTGGCTAACTTGTATGTTAATCTTTTGTGTGAGACTGTGCCAAATGCCTTGCTAAAATCTAGGTAGGCAATATCCACAGCTCCTCCCTGGTCTACTACTTTGGTCACCCAGTCAAAGAAATCTGTTAGGTTCATCTGACATGACCTTCCTGCTGTGAAACTATGCTGCCTTGGGTCCTGTGCCCCACTGGCCTCTAGGTACTCAACAATTCTCTCCTCCAGAAGTGATTCCATCATTTTTCCTACCACTAAGGTCAAAGTAACTGGTCTGTAGTTTCCTGCTTCTGCCCTGCTCCCACTTTGTGAAAAGGAATCACACTTGCCCTCCTCCAGTCCTCAGGTACCACCCCATCCTCCCATGATTTGTTAAAGAGAGTAGTCAGTGGTGTTACTAGTTGTACCCTTAGTTCTTTTAGAATTCTGGGGTGAATCCCATCAGGCCCAATTGCTTTGTCCACCCTCAGTTTCAAGAGTTCTTTCAAAACCCTTTCTTCTGTGAATGGACTGGTAGTGACCCCCCTATTCAGAGTTTATCTGTTGTTTGGTTTAGGTACCTCCCCCTCCTTTTCCATTGTGAATACTGAGCAGAAATATTAGTTCAGTATCCCTGCTTTTTCACTGTCACCCTCGGCCCACATTCCCTTCCCTTTATTAAGTCTCTGTATACCTCCCTTGGTCTTTCTTCACTCCCTAATGTACCTATAAAAGGTTGTAGCCCCCTCCTTAACAGAGTTGGTGATCTTTTCCTCAGTTTGTGCCTTTGCTATTCTGACTGCCTTCCCTGCCTCCTTCTGCTTTAACTGTCCTGCTCCTTCTGTGTTTCCTTATATTTCCTGAATGCTATCCTTTTCTCCTTAACCATCCCTGCCACCTCTTTTGAGAACCATAGTGGTTTTTTCCTTCATTTTGTTTTGTTAATTTGCTTCACACAAAGGCTTGTTGTCTGTTCGATGGCTGTTTTGATTATTCCCCATTGTTCCTCCATCCCTCCTTCTTGCCTGTTTGCTAGTGATTTTCTGAGGCACTCTCTCATTTTCCCAAAGTCAGCCTTCGTAAAGTCCAATACTCTTGTTTTTGTATGGCTTGACTCTATGGCTGTGTTTATTGTGAACCACACGGTTTGGTGGTCACTTGTTCCCAGATGGCTACCCACTTCTAAATCTGAGATCCTTTCTCCTTCCCCATTTGAGAGTACCAGGTCTAAGATTGCTCCCTCCCGAGTGGGTTCCAACACTAGCTGTCTGAGGCATGCTCCCTGTAGGGCATCAAGAATGACTCTGCTCTTGGATGTGCCTGCAGCAATGGTACTCCAGTTAACATCTGGCATATTCAGGTCCTCCATCAACAATATCTCCCCTTTTTCTGCCATTTTAAGGATGCCTGCTATAATTTCCTTGTCCATTTCCTCACCCTGAGATGGGGCCCTGCACACAACCCCCATGCAGACTGTGGTGCCATTTCCTGTCTCCAGGGTGATCCATAGTGACTCATCAACTTCCTGTTTACTCTTTAGTTCTGTTGCTTTAATCCCTTCCCTTATATAGAAAGTTACTCCTCCTCCTCTTTTACCCACCCAGTCCCTCCTGTAGACTGTGTATCCTGGTATGTTGACATTCCAGTCATAGTTCTCTGTGTACCATGTTTCAGTGACTGCCACAATATCCAAGCATCCTTCTTCCATCAAGACCACTAGTTCAGGGAGCATGTTGCACAGACTGCGGGCATTGATACTCATCACCTTCCATCTATTTTTATGGCCTTACCTCTTTTAGCCCCATCCCTGTCCTTACTGCCTTTTTCTGCATTTATCCCTGTCCTGCTCCCTACTGACTTCTCTACCTTGGTGTTAACCTCTCTAACTATTGTGTTTTGTGGGGTGAGATTGGGATTTCCCGGCTGTTTTTCAGTGCCTTCCCCCTTGTCTAGTTTAAATGCTTGCCAATGAAGCATTTAAACCTGTCACCTAGGATCCTGGTCCCCCCCCGGACAGATGCAGACCATCGCACCGGTATACACCTGCATCCCTCCAGGTGGCACCACAGTCCCCAATGAAGCCAAAACCCTGAGCTCCACACCAGCTTTTCAACCACTTATTGAATCCCATGGTGCAGAATACTCTAGCATCATCCTTGCCATAGACATGCAGCACCTATGAAAAGGTTACTATACATGCTACTCATCTAAGGCCCCTCCCCAACTCCACAAACTCCTCTTCCACCACTCTGATCCCATTCACAGCCAGGTCATTTGTCCCTAGGTGGACAATGACATCTAGTTCTCTCCCTCATGCAGCTGCTCCTGTGATCCTGAGGATTTGCTTCCTGTCCCTCCGAGCCATGGTGCCAGGCAGGCACCTTACCTCCCTATCCCCTTCCTCCCCCACTTCTACCCTCCTAATGATTGAGTCCCCCATCAGGAGTTGTTTCCTTTCCCTGTGGGGTCTCATTCCACCCTCCTGTGGGTCTCCTTTGTGGAGGTTCCCAGCATCCTCCTTGGTTTCCACTGCAGGTGCCTCCATAGAGTAACAACTCTTTGCCAGAACAGCATATGAATTGTGGGGAGGTACAACTTGAGGGATGCACCTCTGTTACACCAACCTCTCCCTCTCTAAGCCCACCTTGGTCCAACCACTCCTCTTTCTTGGCAACCTCTGAGGTAATAGTGGTGGCCCTGGTGGTCCCTGGGTGGGGGAAGAGGTTTCACAAATCCTAGCCAGGTCAGTCTGGAGATGGGCTACCTCCTTCCTCAGACCAGAGAGGTGCCTGCAAACAGGGCAGCATCACAGGCTCCAGAATGTCTCCCGGAACACTGCTGCCCCACAACCATTGCACTGCACCACTCCCATCTTGACTTATTTTGTGTTCCCTCTCCTGTAGCTTTGTATGCCCTCTATGTATTTTTACACTTACTTTCCTACTGCCTATGTGCCTTTACAACTCTCACCCTTCCTGTTCTGGGACAGGAACTTCCTGTAGTCTTCAGTGGTCTCCTTCTTCCATGCTTGGATTTAGACCTCCAGCAGCCGGGGGTGGAGGGAGAAAGAGTTATTTTTTTAGGTTACTTCAAGGTTGATGAAACTAATGTGTCTCAGTGATCCTTCCCTTCCTATTGCCAAACAGGAAGTTCCTGTTGTCATTCAAATCCAGTGGCTATAAAACTAGAACTGGCTTTGGGTTGGTGGGTGGAGGGGTGGGAAGGAGGGCAATTAGTAAAAAATCTGTAGTTCTAGACTGCTGCTTCTTGCTCTGAAACCAAAATTTTCTTCTGCCAAAAACAGCAGGAAACTATAATTGGAGACACCTGCTTTTGTACTCCTAAGCTGCTAAGCCATACCCCCAATTAGATTCACCCTCTGCTCTGACTCAGTAAATTAAAGTGATACAGCCCCCTTGCTCAGAGAAACACACAGTGACTTTCTTCTTTTTCTTACTTAAATGAGACCCCTTCTTCTAATAAAGTATCTGTTTGCTTAATCCAAACAGGTACTGACTCCTGCTGAGATAGAAGTGATTTATCAGTAAAAAATCTGTAGTTCTAGACTGCTGCTTCTTGCTCTGAACCCAAAGTTCTCCTCTGCCAAAAACAGAAGGAAGCTATAACTGGAGACACCTGCTTTTGTACTCCTAAACTGCTAAGCCATACCCCCAATTAGATTCACCCTCTGCTCTGACTCAGTAAATTAAGTTGATATAGCCCTCTTCCTCAGAGAAACACACAGTGACTTTCTTCTTTTCTTTTTTACTTAAATGAGACCCCTTTCTTCTAATAAAGTATCTGTTTGCTTAATCCAAACAGGTACTGACTCCTGCTGAGATAGAAGTGATTTATCAGTAAAAAATCTGTAGTTCTAGACTGCTGCTTCTTGCTCTGAAACCAAAGTTCTCCTCTGTCAAAAACAGCAGCAAGAGCAAGCAAGGGGGTTATATAATCAATCATGTTCTAAAAAAAGATATTACCGATTATGGTTGTTGACATATTTTCTCTTCACAGTTACAATAAAAAAATATACTAATGATTGTGGGTCTCAGATCCTTGTTAAATGCATTCATTCAAATGAGTAGTTAAAGAAACTTATGACAAAGAACAAGTAGCAAAGTTATATTCCTATGAGTAAGGTGAGGCAGAGTATGTGATGTGTACTCATGTCACCGGCGTGGCAGGAGGTAAGGTGCTGACAGTGCCTCAGCCCCCCAATCACTGGGCTGGGTATTTTTAAGCTTTTTTTAAAAATAATTACTTTTCTTTGAGGTTGGGATCAATCCTGGACAAACATCTGACCTTGTAAAGCCTAAGACACGTTTTTCACTATGATCTCACCTTTGACCTCCCCCTTTATGGATTTCTTTTGTAACATTTTTCTGTTCAGATTTATGTTATGGATGAATCTTTGCAGCCATAAAGGCAGTAGACAGAGACCTCAATGTCCCAAAAATCAAACAATGAATGCCCCTAGTTTAAAGAAATGAGCACAATGAGCCCAGTGCTAAATTAGTACACCAGTGAACGTCTACTCTCTGTGATGGTAGGGGCAAAATGTTTTTTTTTTCATGAGCTCCACTGGACCATACACTGTAGTTCCCCCCCACAACTGCAGCACCCATTGCCAAGATTGACAGGCAGCCTTCTGTTCCTTATTTGCTGACTCACCTGTCAGTCCTGCTGGTGTTGCTGCTGCTGAAGGTTGGGTGGGAAGGTTGGAGGGAGGTGCACATTTCAGCAATGCTGTGCTTACTTCCAATGCTCCTCATGAATGATGGCTCTGGCTCCAGTCCACACATGGTGTATCTCTTTGCACCAGTCTGTATCATGTAACCACCATGGCTGAGGAAGAAACATGGTGGCGTCTAGTGGCAAATTCATGTAAGCACCTGGTTTTCCAAAACTGAGAAAGAAAAGGCAGCCAGGTTGGTTGTCTGTGGGACAGCCTAGTGTTGTATAAGTGTTTGTCCCTCTACCAAAACTGGGAGCTTGTGACGTTGGGCTATGTGATTTGTCATCTCTTGCTATGTACCTAGAAATATTTGAAAAAGACCAGTCCTTGATTCAGACTATTGACTTTCATCATTAAATTAAGAATACAAATGACCTGAAAGCAGTGTCTATCACAGTAAATTATATACAAATAAAGAACAGTTATTCTCTTCTTTTGCCCTCTGGTCTCAGCCTGAAAGGAACGATAAAGGAGATTGAATTTGATTTTGGAGTCACTCTTGGGTTCTTCAGCTCATGTACTGTAATGTCTGCAGAGCAGTTGAATAATATATACAGTCTTTTATTTTTATTTTTGTGTAATTATTTTATAAAATTAGAGCATTGTTTTACACTAGTTATTGCTAACTCTGAAACATGATTTGTAAGTCAGGACTCACCGTACACACCCCAATTGTATATGAATTAAGGGAGTATATAAAAGGCACCAGTAAGAAAGTTCTAATTTTTTAAAGGATAACCATTCAAGTAGTGATCAGCATATGTAAGGTTATTCCAAGTGTGTGTGTGTGAGTGTGTGTGTGACAAGAGTTGTTACAAGCAGTGTTTTACTTCAAGTACACAAATAGATGATTTGATACCTTTTATGGACCAATAGAGTTGTTAAAAAAGAAATTAGGTGCTTTGAGCTTTCAGACTACACAGAATCCTTCATCAGAAAACAATGACAGTTGGTTTGGAAGAATACACTTTCTGACTGTCCAGATCATACATAAAAAAAACAGATAAAAAAGTCATTTAAAATCCCATCAACCTAAACTGCTTTTAAAAATCAACATAGAACCATATAAAGACAACAGTGTTCCATCAAAAGAAAGGTATTTCAAGGTCAAGTGTCACAGAATAGATAGCTCCTTCTCTGAGAACAGCCATAAAACATACTACAGCTACATTTATGTGTCTGTGCGTGCATTAGTAAATGTCTATGATTTTAAACCACAAGATAATATAAGCTGGAAAAATACGAGGGTGTATAATGTTAAAAGTCTTCTAAATAAGAAAATATTTTTGTGTTAGGCAAAAAAAGGGTTTAAAGACAACCTGCCCTAGTGTAAATTAAAGAGCTAGTGGAGCCAAAACAGGCAGACAGGAAAATAATACAGATTCTAAGAAGTAGTCAATTGTAACTTTTTATTTCTGAAGTATTTTTTTCCTTTTGCTCATCAGAAAGTCTTCTATGTGATAATATTTTGCTGGATGTGAGGAGCAGCTCCTAGTCTGTCAGCTGACATGTCTAACTCTACTGCCCCACACTACATCATCAGCATTATGATCTCGCTGACATGGACATCACAGGTGAATGACCTGGCAGTCACTCCCTTGCTGTTCCTAAGTGCCAGTGATGTCACAGTCAGGGAGATCACAGTCCTGATGATGTAGTGTAGGGCAGCAGAGCAAGATATGTCAGCTACCAGGCAGAGTGCTGTTCCACACATCATATCTACTAACACTAGATAAAACATGAAGCACCCACTCTGAATGGTATGTAAATAATATTTGTATCAGCACTAAAAATTGAAAAAATAATGCTGTTCACCAGATTATGTAGAAAACATTATTTATTTTCACATGTTTCATAAATCAACATAATTTAGAAATGTAAAAATTAGTGCAAAGTGCAACATGCATGTGCATGGTATGAGACAAGGCAATTATAGCAGCAAAAACAACAAAGCTGAATATAGAGAAGGAATGGCAGTTCACACTGCTACAGTATAGCCCCTAAGGGTGAAAAAAATGTATTTTTCACTGCGTCTGGGTGAAGCTTCTTGCTCTGTCTCTATATTCAGCCTTGCTGTTTTTGCTGCTATAATTGTCTTGCCTCATACCATGCACATGCATGTTGCACTTTGCACTAATTTGTAAAGTTCTAAATTATGTTGATTTATGAAACATGTGAAAATAAATAATGTTTTCTACATAATCTGGCGAACAGCATTATTTTTTCAATTTTTAGTGCTGATACAAAAACTATTTACTTGCTGTTCAGAGTGGGTGCTTCATGTTTTGGTTCTGTCTTAGTAGATTTTATGTGAGCACCATTCTATGTGAATGGCTCCTTGGAGTGCATATTTCTGGTGGTTTTAACACTAGGTAAACAATCTTCTAATAGACAAAGGGAAAAGAAAAAGTACCTCAGATATAAAAGGTAATGGTTGGCTGCTTTTAAAATCTAATATTAGTTTTAGGCAGTATGCTAGCTCTTTAAGTATTAATTAGCTGTTTCCCACATTTATACAGAGTAAGTGTTATTCAAATATGTATGTCTTAAAACCTGTGTACACTTAGTCAATATTATTCTTGAATATTAAAACTTATACTGTTCAAACATGATCTATCTGCAACTCTGTAACAAGTGACTAGTATTTGTGCACATTCAACATCCAAATCTAACACAGACCCCCTTATAATTGAGATACTGTTATGCTAATATGTCCATATATCAACATGTGTCCATATATACCTAATATTCTGTACTATTAAATAACAGTTTTATCAATCTGAATCAAAAACTAAGGGAATCAACACTCCATCACCACACCCTCCCCCTGAGGTGAAAGCAATGTACAGATAACCAGTAAAAAGGAATCCATATATCCATTTTGTATCCAAACACATTTCAATACCACCATATACCACAATTATTTGTCTATGTGTTGTCCCTGAAACAGCGCCAGGTGGTGGGGGGTGGGTGGGTAGAAATCAAACAAAAAAGGACCCCTTGAAACAAAAAAAAGAATCAGACAAAAAAAAGTCCAAAATCCTTTTTCATGACAAGGGATCCTTTTTCATTTGAATGGAAGTATCAAACTAATAAGGATCGCTTTGCACGAAAAGGGAATCAGAAAAATAACTAAGTCTGAAATCCTTTTTCATGCCAAGGGATCCATTTTCATTTGAATGAAAAAGGAATCACAAAAAAAGCCGGACAAACATGAAGTCTGAAATCTTTTTTCATGAGACGAGATCCTTTTTTGTTTGAATGAAAAAGGATTCACAAAAAACGCCTAATACAGTGATGAAAAAGGATTTAAAAATGAAATAAAAAACACATTCTGGGGTAATTTTACCAGCTGAGCAGTGCAGAATCTACCTAAAGGAGTCCCAACGAGCACTATACGTTTTGGTGTCTCTATAGGATGTTATTTTGGGGTGTTTTGACTTTTTTTTTTAAGAAAACGGAAAACAAGATGGTGGAAAATGAAAAAGGAATGTTTTCTCATGGGAAAAAGGGTTGGCCCCAAATGAAAAAGAATCCTGTTTTGTTTCATCAGATTCTTTTTCATTCCATTCCACTATCCTGGAGAGTGAAATTCCCATTTAAAATAATGGGAACTTAAAAATGTAATAACTTTGGAATGGATTAATAGTTCTTCACCAAACAAGTGAAAGGCACATCTGTGACTCAATCCCTTTCTACCCGAAAAACATCAGAGCAAAAGAACAAACCCTCTGGACACAAGGTGATGAGAAAAAAAACAGCAAAAAAAAACCTGTCAATTTTTTCAGGATTTTAGAATCTTCACATCCGACTGCAATGAAACTTGGAACATCATGTGACCTACACCATGAAACCATGCATGCAAAATTGTATGGAAATCCATTGAAGGGTTGCAATCATATTGAAAGCCCTGCTCAACCCCAAATATAGGGGCCCTACTGTGCCCCTATAATATAGATGAAGTCATTTGAAAAGACTCAAAATTGCACCCCTCTTATCCCATTTATCTCTTTTTTCCTCTAATTATCTCAGTATAAGCAAGGCTTATCTATGCACCCAGAAATATTACAAAAAGACCAAACAGTCTGTGATCCAGCTTACCACTAAATCAACCATATACATTTTCTGAAAACAGTGGCTGTTGCGTTAAATTAAACAAAATAAAGAACAGTTTTCCTGATTTTTTCTCTTTTTGCCTTTTGATCTCAGCCTGAAATGAGCACAGGAAGGATTAGGGAGCCTGAATTTTGTTTTGGAGTAAGTCTCGGTGTCTTTAGCTCATACACTATAACGGCTATAGAGCAGTTGTAGTAGTAATACAGTATACTGTCAACAAGGACCTGCGAGCATACTGGCTCCTGGGTTAAAGAAAGCCCAGATTTCAGCAGGAAGATAGGTTGTATTTACATGTGATGGATAGATAGATAGATAGATAGATAGATAGATAGATAGATAGATAGAGTGATACATGCATACATACATACATACATACATACATACATACATACATACATACATACATGGAGACCATTACAAGGTGGAATTATAGGGCAGGCACTAAAACATTAATTGACTGGGTACTCACCAGCCTCCCTGACAGGTTGGTTAGGGTTCAAGTGTTATCAGATGCCATAAGTGACCACTCACCAATACTGTGTGAGTGGACTGCACAGATACAGTAATCCCCTCCTAGAATAATCAACAGCAGGGTTCTACACAAGCACTTCATCGATGACTTCAAGGAGTATCTAGTCAGAACTGACTGGACCCCCGTGGACAATTGTTTGGATGTTAATCTGGCCCTAGAATACTTCACAGTGCACTTTACGGCAGCTTGTGGTAAATTTGCCTCTTACAAGAGGCATAAAGCCAAAGGCTGCACTGCAGACTGGATCACGCCAGCCTGTCTCACTCTCATGCAAACCTTGGATAATATATGGAATAGGGCAAAAGACACTGGGACTCCCACTGGTCTTAATAAATACAAGGAAGCCCAGAAGAAATGCACCAGAGCAATATGAGCACTAAAGGTGAATTTCTACAAAGAACACTTTAAAGACAGTCCTGATAATAGCCAGAAATTCTGAGCTACCATAAAAGAGATTATGGGAAAGAGTAATAAGGCCTCACCTACCATGCTAACCCCCCCCCCCGGAGGTGTGGTCACCTCCCCAATAGACATATCCAAAGCTTTCAATAAAGCCTTCACTGATCTAAGCTCAGTTCTCCTGGCCAATCAGCCCCAGTCAAAAACAGCTGAGGAGGTCCACAAGGACTCCAGCCCAACCATCCCTACATCACTCTAATGGAAACCATCAAATACATTACGTGAGCACTAGCTAAAACCAGGATTGGGAGTGATGGGGTTGACATGAAGCTGTTATCTATAGCCCTGAATGAAGTAGCTTGCCCCCTAAATAAAATCTTCAATCTCTCATTGAGGCTGTCTCAATTTTCACAGGTTTGGAAGAAAGCTATAGTTACACCTGTCTTTAAGACTGGGGACAGCTCAAGTGTCACTAACTATAGACCTATCTTGATTCTGTCCCCCCAGTCTAAGACACTAGAAAGGATGGTGTCAGATCAGCTCATGGAGTATTTAAACAAATATAACCTGATGTGCATGGAAAAACATGACTTCAGAAAGCAGCACAGTGCAGTCACGGCTCTCACTGAGTACACCAACTCACTCCATGAGGTGCTGGACAAAGGGCAAGCAGTTGGTGCAATTTACATAGACCAAACAAAAGCATTCTATCTCATAGCCTACCCAGTGCTATTCACGAAGCAACACTCTCCTGGCCTCGCCAAGGAAACTGTATCATGACTCAAGTGCTACCTAGCTGGTAGATCACAAAGAGTGAAGATAAATGGGGTCCTCTCAAGTGAGAGGAGTGTCATGGCAGGGGTCTCACAGGGGTCAATCTTGGGCCCTCTACTATTCAGTCTGTTTATCAATGGCCTGCCTAAAGTGAGTTCTAAGGCAAAGATGCTGCCTTATGTGGATGATGTGGTTATATACTACAACAGCCCACTGCACAGCAACCTTACTCATGTACTCCAGCATAGCTTTGAGGCCTTAGAATCATGGTTTACTGACAATAAACTTGCTCTTAACTACAAAAAAACTAAAACTATTGTTTTTACAGGGACACACAGCAAGAACAGGTTAACGCTACTCAATTTACACAAGCACTGGGCACCCCACTGGAGCAAGTAAAAACATTCAGATACTTGGGGGTTATTCCTGATGAAACCCTATTGTTCAAAGAGCATATGGACAGCATCATACAGACTGGAAACAGGAAGCTAGGAGCACTCAACCAACAAAGGCTGACCTAACAGATGAAGCAAAACACCTGGCAGTATCAAGCTCAGTGTTCTCATTCATTGACTACAGTCTTCTACTCTATGGTTCAGCCACTGACACAGTCTTAGACAAAACCAGGATGCTGCTCAATAAAGCATGCTGCTTTGTAACTGACTTGCACAAATTCACAAACACACACACGCACACACACACACACACACACACACACACACACACCTGCAATCTATAAGCCCTTATGAACTGGCTCCCTTTCTCTGCCAGGCGCCACTACCAAACTATCTTACTGGCCAAGAAAATACTTTTAGCCCTTATTCCACCCTCCATTAGCTCCCTCATGAGACCTGTCCACAAGAACAACACCATGCGGAGCAGGCCCTAGAAATTCCTCCATGAAGAATTAGCCTGCATCAGTGCTCCTTTACTAACTGGGCAGCTGTGTGGCTAAATGAACTCCCTGTCACATAACTTGTCTACCCAAAGTCTCACAATTCAAATGGGCCCTCAAAGCTAATGCTACCCAGACCTCAGCATGCCACTGCCTCGACCTGACCCGAACAGCGGAGGTAGCGTTTACTGAGCATACTTAGTAGTAGGCTTTACACAATGTCTCACTGTTACTTTAATTTACTGTATATGTGTTATTTATTTGTAAATACTGTACCATACTTATCATGAAACACTAGTAACCATGCAACAAGGCTCCCCTTGAGCTGACTAGTATGAATTTGTAACTTATTTGTACTCTGTGTCTGCTGTTTTGTTTCTCATATGATGTGGAACCTTTGCAAATGAGCAATTTTTGCTCAAAGGTTTCTGATTATTCTCAATGAACAATAAATACCAGAATCTAGCTAAATGGATCCTGTTTACCTAGGTTCAAGAGTTTGTTTTCTTGAAAATACATAATTTTCATGTATTTTCAATGTTTTCTAGTTAAAAAAAAACAAGATGGTGGCTGCCATTATTGTTTTATTTTTCCTCATGACAGGTAAATCATGAACATAAACACTCAAAATCAGTGTTTGTTTTACTGGTTGATCTAGAGGATATTCTAAAATTAACTTTAAATCCTTAAAACTCTAGAACCATATAATATTTTTTATGAAACCTTTGAAAGGTACTACCTCTGTAAGGCCTCATCTACCCTGAAAGTTTCATGACAAAAAATGTGTACTGTCTAGGCTGTACATGAGAACAACAAAACAAGCAAATGAAAAATGTATTTAGTATAGGAGAACCAAACACTTTGTCTTAGCATTTTTATGGTGTTCTGTATCTTGAAAAGCAAACAAGATGTGGTCACAAAATGTTTCACATCTTGCGACTCTGCCATCCAAATCGCATGCCAAAGTTTGAGCTATTGTGAACGCTGCCAAAGTTATTAAGGTGCATGAATTGGGGCTGAACATTAAACAACCTACTCAACCCTAAGCACAGGGGCGCTACCGTACCCATGTAATATATATAAAATATACAATAATAGATGGGGAAGTGTGCTTAACGAGAATTTAATGGTTGCCCAAGGTGTGGGATGCTACATAAACCCTGAGGGCAAAGCCCAAAGGGTTTATTAAAGCATCCCATACCAAGGGCAACATTTAAATTTGAGTTTTAGCAGATTTCCCCATCTTTAATTTTTTATAATTGCTGTTCAGCAGTTTTTTGCCACACTGATTTTACTAGTTTCACACACACACACACACACACACACACACACACACACACACACACACATGCATGCACACACACTTTCTCTCTCTCACTTTCTGACAGACTTTCCTTTTGTGTTTTTAATTTTTTTTGCCATATTTTTTATTTATCTGGGTTCTGGTTTGTCCCCTCCTGATGGCACTTACCTCTGAAGAGCATCCAAGCCATTCTCAGTAGCAGTTTTTCTCTGGTGTGGCTTTGAAATCCCAGGTGTGGATTTTGGGATGGCTGGATCAGCCAGATACATCATCATGCAGTTTAAATAAGGGTGAAAAGAAGTGTTTAAAACAAAAAAAATTCACATGCTGTTGGTGTGGTGGCTCCTTGCTAAGTGGGATGGAGGAGTCGCCATGTTTCTATAACTAGTAAGCTCACCTAGGAGGAGTAAAGAGCCAATCAGGATGCGGCTCTTGTTTGACTGATGTGGTGCATGTTTGCCATTATAACCCATGGGTTATAATGGTAAACTATAACTGGGTCAGTCAAAGGAAAAAAATTGCTGACCAGTTATTATTATACAGTACATGCTATATATATATATATATATATATATATTTTATGTGTAACTCTAGTGGGCCAAATAAATAGGACCTGATTATGCATTTTATTTTTTCAACTAGAAGAGTAATATTTAAGCACCTACATTTTCTCTCAATAACCAGTAAATTCCATTCTGTACAGATATGTACTTAACTTGTCTGGAGTTGTTATTGTGATCATCAATAAAATCACACACACGCACACACACGCACACATGCACACACACACACACACACACACGCACACACACATATGCGCAC
Organism: Neoceratodus forsteri; assembly: GCA_016271365.2. Classification (NCBI taxonomy): domain Eukaryota; kingdom Metazoa; phylum Chordata; order Ceratodontiformes; family Ceratodontidae; genus Neoceratodus; species Neoceratodus forsteri. Next base: position 1,114,423,993 of record CM057453.1, on the reverse strand, counting down.
ACGCTTACACATGTACACATGTACACACACACACACACACACACATATATCATCGAGGCCAATTACTGGCTGCTTTTGAGTAGACAAATTATTTTTCATACAAACAAATGTATAAGTGACTGGGTTATGGACATAGTTTACAGCAGTGAAATGTATTTTAATTAACAGATCGTATTCATACAATTTAACATTGACCAACACAGTATACAGGTACATCTTCCATAAAAAGAAGTGGTACATTTCATTTAGCAGCATACAGTTCATTCTTTCTGCATAATTAAAAATACAGCCAATTTAAAAAACAATCTGTAAAAAAGTAAGAAAATATATCACAATATAAAATCCCAAACAAGTATCATACAGTATAATATTGAAGTAACACTGCATTATTATGCGGCCAAATGCTGCTCTGAAGTAACACTGATTTTCTTTGTGCTTCAGATGCTTCTTTGTTTAAAAAGGATAAGGGACAGATTTTCTTTTCCTGCAATAACAAAATTAAAAAGCACATTAGTAACAACCAAGAAGCAGATATTTTATATAAAATATAATATTATGAATTATGCACATAAGTCTAAAAGTCAACATAAATGGTTAGAATTCATATTTACAGAAGTGGACAAAAACATCCTTTATCAGGCATCACAGTTGCGAGAAAAAAATAGCTGGCTATGTCTGCTTTTTCTCAAACAGCTAAAGTCTCATTTTAAGTTTGGAATGAGTATAAAAAATTTCTCATAAAAATGGTGGATGAGATTTCATGCTAAATCTCATCAACAAAATCTTATCCGGTGTCTTACCTGCCCTCAGTGGGTTAATGCATTTGTAAGTGTGATAAGATTCTCGCTTATATTTTAGTTTGGTTATTGGTGGGGGACCCACTGAACCCCTCCTCACCACCCAGAGCCCTCATCACCACCCCAACCACCCTCACTACCCTGACCTCCAGGCCACCCAACCCACTCAAATCTCAGAAGACTACTACTAGCAACTGCTAGTACCCCTATTGTTGAATTCATGCACAGAAAGTTATGTTAGAATGAGAATCTTATTCTAAATTAATATGAATCAGGGTCTAGAATCAACCCATTTGTGTTGTAATGTGTGAGACAAAGATTCATGCTGGAAGTCCAATTTACAGTGCTGGGTCAAAGGAGCCTGCAGCATGCTATAGTAACAACATACTCAGACTTTGAGGAGGGGCACATCCTCCTTTGGAGTGGGAACAGGCTTTGATAAGTGCTACACAACATCCAACCCTCTTCTCAGAAAGACAGGTAAGACGGGGGTGATCCAATGCAAAAAAAGGTGGAATAAACCTAATGTGTGTCCATGCCCCAGTAATCTGCCAATTACTGTTTCAAGCCCCAGTCCTTGACCAAACACTCTGCAGTTGTCATCCTTCAAATATACAGTACCTTCAACAGGGTGGAGCCCTGACTTCTCATCTAAATTTTAAGATGAGCTTACTTGAGGGGTAAGGAGGGGGGTCAAGTTCTGATTAGTCAGGAGAAATGGATATGAAAACTAGGCTGATGGTTCAAATAAAACAGTGATCATCAAATTAAATTATAGATGGCCTGTTAAATTCAGTGATTCTTTTAACACAGAATGTGCCACTGCACTCTCTCCCTGCTGCAGAATTCACAAAGTGTCTCAATTCAGTATCTATGGGGATTTTTCTTTAAAGTGTACATTTTTTCCAAAAGCCTTGCTCACTTTCATTATTTGTTCAAAGAGCAACTCTGCACTTTCTGGTGTACTTTCATAAAGATGTTTCAGCTATAACAGTTTACTTGAAAATGAATGTTTTTAATATTCAGATTTCCCTTTCAGGATTTATAACACATTTTCATAGTCTACCTAAAAAGCCTGTATAAAAATATTGGTTTGTACCTTATTGAACTCATAGTCATATTGTTTGACATCAAAATGCTTACCAGGAGAACAGACTATGATGTCACAAACTAATTATGACGTCAGTTGGGAACAGTTGTATTTGGAAAGACTCAATAAAATAAGCATTGCATTATTTTAAATTTTTAGTAGACCAAGAACAAAAGAAAGTAAAAGAAAACTAGAAACCACCACAGTTAAATGTAATTGTTGGAAATCTTATAGTTTGAAGCTTTCCGTTTTGGTAGAGAGCTGCTCTTTAACCTGAAGCCTCTCTTCTATGCTCAGCAACTGATGTCATCGATGATGTCACAGCATACAGTGAGCTTGATTTTCAGTGCTCCCAAGACTGCTGCCAAGCCCCTGGTGCGCGATCATATCATGCTTAATGCTTGCAACAGTTCTCGATTGGCAATCGGGATTTTCCCTCCCCTTGCGCCAAATGCTGCAAGTTAGACCAGCTCCCGTGGTCTAACTCGTGGCGTTTAGTGAATCATTTAATGGAGCTTGCTCCAAATATGTGGCACAAGCTGACATAAAGTGAGAAAGGTGTTGCAGTTGTGCACAAGAGTATAAAATCAGGTGCAACTGTAGCAAAGCTGTTTGACACAGCAGTGCCAACAAATGAGTTTGACGCCAGGCTTGACACAAGCCCCGCATCATCCTTTGAAAATCAAACCTAGTATCTGAGCAAATGGCTGAACTGCATCTAGCCAATATAGTGAATAATTTATACTGCATAAATGAGTAAACCCTGCCACAGAAAGCTAAGATGCCTGCAATGAAAATTAGGGCTGAAGTGCCACAGAGAATTGATGACCATGGTTATAGCATGAACAATAGCACACTGCCACTTTAAAAAAAACATTAGTGCCACTAGTTTTTTTAAGCACCCTTATACCCCTAGAACAAAATCATAGTACTAATTCTTGCCTCACCTCTGGCAGTTTTGATAACCTCCAAGCATAATTATGCTATGCAAAATGTAAACCAACACAAGAAGAGAAAAGTTAAAATAAATGAATAGTGCTGTGTGGAATACGGAATTCCACCGACAAAATTAGTGTGGAATGACCACTCCACTGGTGGAATATCTGACAGAATTTCACTGTTTTTTTCTGTGGAATTCTGCTTGCTGTAATCCATGGAATAATGTTCAGCTGAACATCATTTTTTTCTGGGGAAAATCATTCTGCAACCATTTCCATGGAAAATATTTTAATCCATGGAATAATATTTCATAGAAAATCATTTTTTCTGGGGTAGAGCATTCCACAACCATTTCCATGGAAAATACTGAGATCCACAGAATAGAATTCCACAGAAATGTTGCAGAAAAACTCATTCTACAATTTAGTTCTGCCATGGAAGTCCACCCATTACATTTTCAGCAATATTCATCGGAATTTCAAAACTTCCGTGAAATTTTGTTCCACTGCAATTTGAAAATTCCACACAGCACTACAAATTAGTAGCCATTGCATGTACTGCTTTATGAAAATTACCTCTCTTTTTATGGAAATGTGTATTATCTTTATTATACGAGTTAATATTTTCTCGGTGGGTGTCTCTTATGATATAAGATACTCTGAACATGCGGCATTGATAAGATGACCGCAAAGCAAAGCTGAGTATTTCTGGTTGCCCAAACTTCAGAACAGGAGTCTCTTAAACCATATGAGACACCCCAAAAAGGTCCTATTAATTTATTATAGATCACTCATGTTCATTACAGTGATTTACTAATAAGTTCTAACTATTTTGTTTTATTACAAAAGTTAAATGAAGTCACCTCCCCCTGACTGTGAAGTGAAATGCTCCATTCCTAGCATTTCTGCATGAGACACCACTTTGCGCCAGACCAGAAGTACAGTGCCTCTGTGCAAGAATTGGCAGGACTCACAAAAGTGATTTATAATATATCTCATCCCCTGTTTCTTACTCGGATGATGAGGTCACTCATGGCCGTGCCCTTCCTCTGGCTGGGAATCAAGAGGTTGCCATCACAGCCAGTGCCAATTCAACTTCTGGGTTGACCAGCAAGGGAAGGAACAGTGCAAATTGTGGGAGGACCACCTTGCTTCCTCCCTTCCTTGGAGGTGAGCACATTGGTACCCATTGCCAAGTTCCTTCCTGTCATGTTACTCGGCATCTGGAGTAAAGAACTGGCAAGAATAGACAACCATCACTTGCTAACTGCTTAATTTCCAACTTTTTGCAAACATTATGATTAGCTATCACTGAAGACATTGTGAGCACAGTGTCATGAGATCTCACAACATTTGGAAACCTGACACTGGGCACCACTGTCATTCATGACTCTGATGTACCTGTCACAGTGTAGGATTCCAGAGCTCAAATGTGGACACTGGCCTTTTGGGTGGATGTGCAATGCATGCTTCTGCTGTACTACTGAGTCGACTAACAGATTATTGTTTTGAATTCTTCAGGTCCTTCTCGTGAAAGAAAGGGCTGTCAACATTTTCCTCCAAATAGCTTTTTATGCACTATGGATAACACTGCATGTGACTATTCTGAGCTCCCCCACAGTATACTGGCATTTGATCAGCCTTGCAATTGGCTTGTGAGATGGAGGGTAGGACTTAACCAGGGCTGGCAGTTGTAGTGGCAAGTTAGGACAGCACTGGAGAGCCATCAGAAATCCTCTCCTAAACATATAAAAATGGTATCCCCAGTCACATGCTAGATTTTTAAACATATCTGGAAAAACAGAGCCCAGGTTTCAGGTCCACAGTCAGTTGGAGTGCTGGGGAAATTTCTTTCCTGGATTCAAAAATCAAGAATGAAATTTACGGGAATATAAGTACCACACTATTTAGAACCCACTGATTGGAACACCCTTCTCCTGGCAACAGTTTTCACCTCTGCCACACGATAACCAACATATCCAAGGGGCAATTCATGTGCCTTAAAATAAATTGTAATTCAGAGGAGATGTATCAACAGGAGGCAGAGGGTATGGCTCTTAGATTTCATGAAAGGGAGTATGGGAATCATGTAATATCAAAGACCAAAGGAGAGGTTGATAATATGTCAAGGGATAGTCTCCTTGAAATCAGACAGGGGACAAGGAAAAGGGACAACAGGCTCAATTTTGTCATTTCTTTTCCTCATGAGTCCATAACGTGCTATGAAACAAAGATATATTGAAGGCTGAACCTAGCCTTGGGGATTGCGTGGATAATCCACCCAGATTTGTATATAAAAGGGAGAGAAGCCTTTGTGATATCCTTGTTCACTGTGTTAAAAAAAAATCCACAAAGACAGCCTTCTTTCTTCCCCTTCCTCCAGATGCCATGGCAGGTGTAACATTATGCATCTGTGGGTATCACTATTCTTTTTTAAACCCTACAAATGGTAAGTACATTAATATCAAAGACTTCAAAAATTGTGATACCTGCAATGTGATGTACCTTGCCACATGCCCTTGTGGGGCCTTTAATGAAGATCATACTAAGCAGAAATTTAAAGAGAGCATTGAGTCACATATCAGGGCAATTCAGCTGCAAAATAGAAGAACTCCTCTAGTTATACATGTGAGCAGCCTGAGAAGAGCTGAGGATCACAGCCTGGTTTCTTCTGGGTATAGCAAAAAAGTTATCTTAGGACCCACAAGAAGGATTTGGATGAGATGTTAGTGCTTAGGGTGGCCTACTGGATTTATAAACTTGGAGCTCTGTTTTTGCTTGGTCTTAATAACCAGATAAGAGATTACATACATTTTGCAAATTATTTTTTATAATTGGTGTATTTATATATTTCAGACTCCCCAGAACAGAGCTGGGAATCATGAGAGAGGAAGGACTATGCACACTAATATCAGTTTTATAATTGTATTTAAGGCATACTTTTTGCATCGTTGTCAAACTTTATCTTAGTATAGGTGTATAGATCTGATATGCTGTCTATATAGACACATTTCTGTGCTTGTTATTAACTTGTTACACATTGTGTGGTGGTCACTGTTTTGCAATTTATTGATAGTGCCTTAAGGTTGACTGGCTACAAACTGAGCTGCCACTGGGGGATCCACACCTTGCAAAGCATGGGGAGCATTTGGGTGTGACATGCTGGAGCTCCAATGAGTCCTCTTGTCTTTTGGACTGTGCACCTTTTTGTTTATTTTGCACAATTGGGACTTTGCAATAAATTATGCTTCCAGTGCTATTTAACAACTTTTGACCTTTTTTCTGTGACTTTGAACTGAATGCTGAACCCTTTTCTCTTCTGGACTATAGTTATGGGATTGCAGCACTAATGCTAAGCCAGTGGTCTTTGTATCCTACTTGTTAAAGTGTTGCTAGTACATTATGTTACTAATTATACCTTTTACATGAATGTCAAAGGCTGTCATAGATTAGAATCTTAAAATTCTGAGTGAAAACTGTTATAGGAAGACTGTCAACCTGAACAGTCAGATTTTGTTCCTGTTGAGTTAAAACAGACAGTTGACAATGTTTGGAACCCACAACTTATGTTTGAGTTTAGCAAAATAATATTTATTTACTTATTTTTAAAATGGAAACATTTGCATGATAGTTCTACAGACTGTCACTGGCAAGGTATGCTGACTAGGAGCATGTCTAGCACAACTGAACTGAGGCTCTGTGTTTTGTGTTAATGAACCAGTAAGCTGTGCTGCTTTTTTATTTATGCCCTACACCCTCCATCGATTGTTCAGTCCCTGTTTTTCATTTGTACTCCCACACCATTATGCCCTGATATAACTATGTATGCTCAGTTTTACCTACAGTACCTTAAAGAGCTGCTGACACCATGTGGCCGAAAGTGCTACATTGTAGAATTAGAATAAGCATATCCCCAGTAAACCTCATACCAAAAAGTAGATTTCTATGTTACTTCATGTTAACATTATTAGCCATTTTGTAACCCAGATTTCACTACCTGTTCAAAAAAAATAAAGCCTATTTCAGTGAAGAGCTACTGCTGATGTCATCTAGGGACTTACAGTCTAGCATGCCCCGTCAGCAAACTTATATGACCTGTTTTTTTAAAGTTGTATAGATCATGTGCAATGGTTTTCATAAGTAAAACAGGCAGCATGAGTTGGTAAACATTGCTTTAAAAACTTTGTGCTTCAGACTTTGTAACAAAACTGGCAATATTTTGTCTGGGTGCCTTTTTATTGAGGTCCTTTTTTCCTGGTTGCTGAATGCTGGGTCATACTCATAACACACTGTTGAGAGGTTTGCAGACTGAATAAGTTCCTGATGTGGTGAAAGACTGAGCCCATTTACACCCATCAGTCAATTAAGGCAACTTCTAAGAATGGCAATTTAAAACAATTACCCCATCTCCTTGTCAATGGGGGTGGGGCAGACTCATCTATGTTCTACTCTAAATTACAATGATCCTTTTATAAGAGCTAACACTTCCACTTATAGTAGGAATTAACACATATAAGGCTCCTATTAAAACACATTATAAAGCAGACAATGCCGAAACAGCAGTGAAATTACTGTATCAACATTACAATACTAGCAGCATATACAATTTCCTAACAGGCAGATTAGAGTAGCACTCCAAATGGCTTCAGTAGCCTGGAGGCATACTGACTAAGCATCCAACAACCCTGGAGAAATGGACCACACCAAAACAGCATTAAATAATACAATTTGATCAATTTTGTTACAAAACCTGAAACATATATAGTTTTATAGCAATGCTTACTGACTGGTGCTGGCTGTTTTACTTGTGAAAGCCATTGCACATGATCTTTACAACTTTAGAGAAGTGGATCCTACAAGCTTACTGACAAGGATTACTAGACTTTGAGGTCCCTACATGACATATTCAGCAGCTCTTTACTGACACCTGCTTTTATTGCACAGGTAGTGCAAGCAAAGTTACAAAATGACTAATAACTTTAAAACGAAGTAACATAAAAATCTAGTTTTTGGTATGAGATTTACTGGGAGTATGCTTATTTGGATTCTGCAATGTAACACTTTTGGCATCAGCAGCTCTTTAAGCTTCTTGTTGCATTATTTCATCCTGCACTGATTATTAGTGTGCACAACTGTATCATATTGTACTTTGCTCGTTTTTGATGTATTGTATTGCTTTCATCAACTATTGTTGATGTATATCTGTTAAGATCAGTTTTTATGATTGCACTTATGCAAAGTGAACATGTTGCTGTGATGGTAGGTTTGAGAGTTGTGTCACTGTTGGTCTGATGCAGGGAAGTCTGCAGTGGGCTCGACAGTGTCTAGTAAACCATCAGCTCGGCTGACAACTTATCTGACAATCATCAGCCAGGCTGAGCATGACTCTCTTCAGTGCTTGCTGGGCAGAAACCTTGTGAACTTCAAAGGAAACAACTGCCTAAACCACAGGGTGGCTCTTTGCTTTGCTCTGCATGATGCCGACCAGCAAACAGTTGATTGGCATCATGATCAGCCTGCGCCTTATCCTCACCCTGCAGCACAACTGGTAGTCCTACCTTCTACCAAGTATTTCTCCCACCTCCCTGTTGCTTCCTATGCCTTCTGTCAAGTATCCTGCTCACCTCCCAGTTTGCTTTCTGTTTGAATAGTTTGCACGTATCTTCCTCATCCTCCTGCTGTTATTCTGGTGGCCTGGAGGCTACAGCTCACTGGCCCCCCTCCCTCTCCCATGGACATACTATGCAGTCCCGAGAGGGGGCAGACAAAGTCCAGAGTAAATCACAGCCAGTGTCTTGCCTAGCTCATGATGCACAGTGCACACACCGAGAAAGAGAGAGAGAGTGTGTCTCACCATCCTAACCAACTTCTCCCTGGTACAGTACAATACAGCACCACATAGCACAGCACAGCACTCACTCACAGTGCCCATGCAAGATTCCACCCTCTGCCAAGTATCCCACCCACCTCCTCATCATTTCCCATGCCCCATAAGTAAATATGAACCCAACACTGGGGTGCTCAATCCCCAGTGCCAGTACCGGCTGCTCAATCCTGTGTCAGTACCTGAAATAAAGAAAATGTCCTTCAGTGTCTCTTTTTTTAAAATTTTTACTCCCAGTAAAAAAGAAAATGGTTAATCAAAGCATGTTGCCACTGTCTTCTGCCACCATTACCCTCCTGCCACCCCCCCTGCACACTCAGCATCTGCAACCCCCACCCTTACTTACCTACCTACCAGGGGTCCAGTACCATAATTTTATCTGGACCAGAGCATGTCTTTACTCTTCAACACCAAACCAAGAACTGAGAAAATTAGACAAGTTGCGGTCAATGTATTTCAATGCATTTTGAACATGTATTCATAACTTGCTCATTTTTTAATACTTTTTTCTCCCATGTGTTTCAATATGGCATTTTTTGAGACCCTGCTTCATGAACATGGTAGATGACATTTTTCAAATCTGTTCTGAAAGGTGATTTTGCAGTCACTCCACAAACTCACCTTTTTTTGGGGGGGTTGGAAAATGTTCGCCTGCTGGGTTGATGAGGTGGGGTCATAAGAAGATTATGGTGAACATCTGGGGTCAAAATATTAAAAACAACAAAGTTAAGAAGGAACATTGAAAATGTTCAATGTTAGCTCCTAACTTTGGAAATTTTTGACCTCAAATTTTCAACACAGACATTTTTTCACACCACCTCTTGAATGTGACAGGTGCCATTTTTTAAATCCTGGCCAAAATGTGTTTCCGCATTTGTGGCACAAAATGACATTTCTGACAGTATTTTATAAATGACATCTGACATGCTCAGAAGGAAGGATCATAAAAAGACTATGTGGAAAATCTGGGGTCAAAATGTCACCAAACAAGTTATGAAGAAATGTTGATTTGTTTGCAACATTTATTCATAACATTGCAATGTGTGCAGATTTTGGCTCCCAATTTTCAATACAATCCTCTTGTTACCCCACCTTATTAACATGACAGGTATCATTTTTCATATCTCCTCCAAAACATGTTTTTGCATTTGCTCCATGAAGCCACCTTTGGAATGGAATAATACAAAAAAAAAAAAACAGTCCACCTGCTGTGGTCATACGGTCGGGTCCTAAAAAGACACTGTTGAAAATGTGAGGTCAAAATGACAAAAAACAACAAAGTTACAAAGAAACATTGAATTTGTTTTCAATATTTCCTCATAACTTTGTGATTTTTGCAGATTTGGGCCTCAAATGTGTACATAGCCATTTTGTTTCCCCACTTTAATGAACATGACAGATGTCATGTTTCAAATACCCTTGAACAATGTTTTTGCAGGCCTTCTGTGAAACCTCCTTTTGGTCAGGATTTAAAAAATCTACCTGTCTTGACCATAACATGGGGTCATACAAAGACTATGTTGCAAATGTGGGTCAGGATGTAAAAAACACAGCTAAGTTATGAAGGAACTTTAAATTGTCCCAACATTTACTCATAACTTTATTTTTGCAGATTCTATCCCCTAATGTTCAACATATCCCTTGTGCTACCACACTTCATGAATGTTATGGTGTCATTTTTCAAATTCCCTCGCAAAACGTGTTTTCACAGTCACATTGCAAAATGACCTTGTGGATAGGATTAAAAAATACCACCTGTCTTGATCATAACATCAGGTCATAAAAAGACTATACTGGAAATTTGGGGTCAAAATGTGGGTGCTCACTGAAAATTAGATGTTGCCTCTCAGCTGGCCTATCTTGAATAAATACAATCTACAAATGTGTAAAAGCAGGACACCACTGAAAAAGATATTGCATCTCATTTGGTCTATCCTGGTAACTACATAGTAAAAAAATATATATATATATATATATATATATATATATTAAAAATGTAAAAGCAGGACCCAGTACAGCAGAACCCCACTGAACCGCATGTATGCTGCTCTGTCCTGGGAAACTACATTGTAAAAGCTGAAACTCATGGAAATTACAACTTGCATTTCAGCTAGGCTATCCTGGATAAACACATTATAACAATGGGTAAAAGCAGAGCCCTGTTGAAAACGAGATACTGCATTTTGATTGTGGTATACTGGGTAAATAGAGTGTAAAAACTATGAAAAGCAGGATCCCACTGAAAACAAGATAGTATCTGAGCTGTGCTATCTTGGATAAATATAGAACTAAAAGTGTGAAAGCCCGGACCACATTGAAAATGAGATATTGCATCTCAGCTGGGTTACCCTGGTTAAAAATATTGTAAAACTGTATAACAACAGGACCCTGTAGCAGAACCCTCAAGGAGATGTTGCATCTAAGGTGATCTGTCCTAGAAAAATACACTATAAAAGTAGGACCACTAAAAACAAGATACTGCATCTCACCTACTATCCTGGGTAAATGCAGAATAAAACTGTAAACTCAGGACCCCATTACAAATGACATATTACATCCTATCTGGTCTATCTTGGGTAAATATATTACAAACATTTGGCATTGGCAAATGCTTGTTTCTCTTTATGATACTGTCCTCCACACCCCTCCCCAAGATGCATCTGGAAATGAACTGGTATCAGCTTAGTACGTCCTTCCTAGTAAAATGTTTAGAATCAAAAAATAAAATTAAAAAGGAGTCGATTTTCCTCGTGTTCAATATTTATAAATTCTATGTTTAAAACAATGTGGACTCCCTTTGTTATTTTCAAAATCCAGTTTCTGCTGGCAGTGTTCCTTTAAGGGATACTGCACCCCAACCGTTCCACTGGCCCCTTGTGTCCCTTTTAAACTAATATGAGAGGTTGATTGTATTTGAGTCATATAACTTGATTCTCAGATTGACACAAGAGTGACAGTGCCATAGGTTCTACTTTCAAGAGTGAATAGAACAGCAAAGGAGTGGACCAGCTAACTGGCATCTTAGCCATCAACAGCAGGAAGCATGGAAGCAGGGGACTCTGCCAGCTGACTAAGATAGGGTACCTGGTCACTCCCATTGTAACATTCATTGCAGGGCAGGGTGGAAGGTAAACTATTCCATAACTGGAAATCGGTGCAATGTACTATCTAGGGTAGGAATATAAAGGGGTTAAGGGGGAACAGGGGGAAACTAACACCCTATCTAGGGCAAGGTTATATGGGGGAAAGTTAGTAAAGCCTAATTAAAAGCTTAAAGGGAATGCAACTTAATAACCTACTTAGGGTATGGCAACAATGAGTAATCTAAACAAATAAAGGGAAATCAAGAAACACCCTGTCTGGGGTAAAGCATAAGTTCTTTTTCATGTCCAAGGGAGACTAGATTTGGGAATTTTGGGAGTGGTGCAGTGCAGTGGCTGTGGTGCAATAGCCTTCAGAAAGACCTACTGGAGATTGAGATACTTCTTCATCTGTATGCACCTTTCTGGGCTGAGGAAGAAGGTCTTTGGGCTCTGGGCCAAGTTGGCTAGGATTCGGTGAACCTGTTTCCCTACCTAGCAGTCATCAAGTCCTTCACTGTTGCATCAGAGGGTGCCAAGAAGGAGTTACAACTGAACTGTGGGAGGGTGAGGTTGGGGGGAAAGAAAACACATTCTTCATCTGGTGTGACTACACAACTCTTTCACTGCTTTGGCAGGACAGGACTGCTGAGATGAGGTAGCCATAGTAGTGGCAAGGGAGGATGTGTGGATCCTTTATAGTCCTTTATGGGACTTCCATAATTTATTATTAAGGAGGTCCAAGGTGGGAGGAAGAGGACCCCAGAGGAAGATGAATAAATTTCTGGTAGGGGACTCAGTCATTAGGGGTGTAGTTTTGGGAACACCATGGGATAGAAGGAGGAAGGGAGGTGATGTGCCTACCTGGCATCTTGGCACAGAGGGATGGGGAGCACATCCTTAGGATTGCTAGGGTGGTGGGTCAGGAGGGGGAGCTGGATGTCATTGTCCATCTTGAGACAAATGACCTGGCAGGGACTCAAATGGGTGCTGCAGGATAGGTTTAGGGTGCTGGGGAGGAGCCTGAAGCAGGTGGCTTGCATAGTGGCCTTCATTGATGTGCTATTTGTGCATGACCAGGGGGAGGAGAGGGAACACCATAACATGGTCTTCAGCAACTGGTTGAAGGCATTGTGCTGGGAGGAGGGGGTTGGCTGCATCAGGAACTGAGGCCTTATCTGGGTGGAGGGGGGTGGTGGAATAAAGGCTTGTACAAAGGAGATGGCCTCCATCCATCCAGGAGGAGAATGGCAGTGCTGAGGGAGGCAGTGATGCCCCCACCCCAGAAAATGGAGCAGCAGAGAGGAAAAGCCCTGTTTAAATAAATGTCCCAGGGTAGAGGGAAGTAGGGGCAAGGGATGGAAGGGTCAGGGGGGTTGAGAGGTGGGTCTAAGACTGAGAATAAAAGTAGGAGGGATGGGCAAAGGGAGGAAAAAAAAGAGAAGGAATGTCCCAGGAAAAGGAAGGGTAAAGGACTCAGGAATGGAGGGCAAAGTAGCAGCAGACAGGGACAAAAGGAGTGGAGAGCCATTTGCGCCAGCACACAGAGCCTAGGACACCAAATTCCTGACCTTGATGCTACCACTGCAGAGGCAGACCTACAGCTGGTAGCCATAACAGGATCATAGTGCACTGGCAACCATAGCTGGAAGGTGACCATACTGGGTTACGACATGTTCTTAAAGGATAGGGCAGGGAGGAAAGGGGGGTTATTTTATATGAAAGGGAAGGTATAAAGGACAAGGAGAGAGATGAAAATAGCATTGAAAAGAGGGCTTGGAGATTCTTTGGGTTGGCTTAGAAACAGGGTCTGGGGCATTTATCCTAATAGGGTGGTGTACAGACCACCAACACGGGGAGAAATTGGACAGTGTTTTGGAGGAGGCCATTAGCAGAATGGCAAGCAAAGGAGAAGTAGTGATTATGGAATACTTTAATCTGCTGGATATAGACTAGAACATCCTGGCTTCAGCTACAGCTAGGAGCAGGGTTATCCTAGACTCCCCACAAGGGGGATATTTTAGGCAACTGGTTACAGATTCCATTAGAGAGGGGACAGTGCTGGATCTTGTACTTACAAGCAAGGACAGCATTGTAAACATCACAGTGGGTACCACTTTGGCTACAAGTGATCACTGTACAGTGGGGTCTGGCATGCAGGGTAGACAGGAGAAAAACACACTAGGGTAAGGGTCCTGTCTTCAGGAAGGCAGATTTTAAATAAATGAGAGACTGCCTTAGGGAAGACATTGAAGGGGAGATATTTCCTGAAGAAGACCTAAGGTCAAAATGTAGATTTTTAACTCTATTTTCTATTTTTAGTGTGCATTTAATATAACCATTTTGTTTTGCTTTTAGACCACATGCTGACGCAGCACCTTGTTTTTGTTTTTTACATATTGATATATCAACTTAAAGTTTTTTAGCCCTAATTGTTCCAAACATGTTTTTATCATTTTAAAAAAAATATATTTCAAAAGGTTTAATTTGTAACAGTTGGGGCTAGAAACATATTTTTTAATCCTTTATTTATAAATTTTGCAAGAAAAACTTACAAAAAAAAAGTTCAAGGAAAGGATACATACATGATGTATAACACCACATTTTCTCTTACAAAGGAATATATTAGACACTTTTCAAAGCAAAACAATAAGGGGTAATACACATTATTACATTATTAATCTAAACTTTCAATGGTCATGAGCAGCACACAGTACAACAGGGTTACTAGCCATCAAGTAGATAAGACAATGCCCCATTAATCATCCAGCCTTAAAGGCATCCTAATGAAGGCTTGGAGTCAGATCATGAAAAATTGTAGAAACATAGATATTGTTGCCAGATAAGGACCACTAGGCCCATCCAGTGAGCCCAAAAGCCCTACATTAGTTTTTGGCCTCTGACCCTAACTGGTCAATGGCTTTTCACCCCACCTTTCCACATCTAAGGTCCTCGTATGCCTGTTCCATGCATGTTTAAAACCCTCCATTGTGCTCACCCCCACCACCTCCTGTGGCAGTCTATTCCACGTGTCCACCACTCTGTCCATCAAAAACATCTTCCTCACATATCCCCTCAGCCTGCCACCTTCCAATTTCATATCATCCCCCCTCGTTTTTGTGCATCTCTTATATTGGAAGATGTCTTCCTTCTGTACCTTGTTTATGCCCTTAAGGTACCTGAATGTTTCTAACATGTCCCACCGATCCCTCCTCTCCTCCAGTGAATACATATTGAGGTCCTTTAGTCTCTCCTCATATGTTTTCTGGTGCAAACCCTGTACCATCTTAGTCGCCCTTCTCTGGACTGCCTCCACCCTGTCAATGTCCTTATGAAGGTGCAGTCTGCAGAACTGTTCAGAGTACTCTAGGTGAGGCCTCATTAGCATTTTGTACAATGGCATCACTACCTCCCGCCTTCTGCTAGTGATACCTCTACCTATGCACCCCAGAATGCCACTGGCTCTCCCTGCAGCCTTTGTACTCCACTTAGACACCTTTAGGTCATCAGAAATGATAATCTCCAGGGCACTTTCATTCTGGGTGATTGTCAGCAACTCCCCCACCATCCTGTAGCTGTAGCTCTCACTGGGGTTCCCTCTTCCTAGGTGCATTATTTTGCACTTCTTGTAATTGAACTTCAGTTGCCACACTTCAGACCATTTTTCAAGCTTCCCCAGGTCCTTCCTCATTCTCTCCACCCTATCTGGAGTATCCACCCTGTTGCAGATCTTGGTCTCATCTGTAAACAGGCAGACCTTTCTCTCCAGTCTTACCACAATGTCACAAATGAAGACATTAAACAGAACTGACCCAAGGACTGATACCCACTGTACCCCACTGGTAATCTCCCTCTCCCCGATTGGATCCCATTTACCACCACTGTTTGCTTCCTGTCCGCTAGACAGTTCCGAACCCAGTTTACTACCTTGTACCCCATGCCCAGACTACTCATTTTGTTGAGCAGCCTTTTATATAGGACGGTGTCAAAGACTTTGCTGAAATTGAGGTGAGTGATGTGGTGTGGTGTGTGACCGCACATTGAAACATTCACAGTGAATTTCCCACACAGCAACAATCTCGACAGGTTTCAAGATTGTTGCTGTGAGGGACCCCAGGGTGAATTTTACCCCTTTGCCATGTTTTTCCCCTCCTCAAATCAACTCTGACATGGAGATGATAATTTATAAAAGGGGCGGGCGCAGCCCCCCACATGGGGAGTTCGGGAGCGCAGCTCCCTGAGAGAAACGCACCAATGTTAGATAGGCAAAATTTTGCCTGTCAGCACTGGAGATCTTGCCATACCAAACTTCGACAACAGTGTTGTTGGATCAGCATAAGTAAACCAAGTGATGTCTACCACCACTCCCAGTCCAATTAATACAGTTTTTATGTGTCAGTACCATCCTACATGTAAAATTAAGTAAATTGCAGGCAATTCTGCTCACAAGTTACTTTTAGTCCATAAAAGTGGGGTATCTGGGTATTCAGTTCCAGGGGAGATTAAATCTTAAACAAGTTGTGAGGTTGCAATGCCCCAGGTTGAACAGCACTCCATATGTGCATAAAACCTACAGCTTTAAAGCAGTGAAATTGTTTTTGTTACCTCCAAAGCTTTGCAGTTAGTTAATAGGCAGACCTTATTTTTCTCATGGTACAGCCTACTGCTGCTTTTCTTATGAGCATTTAATGGAAAATTCATGGCTCCACTTTAATTGCTTTAAACAGTTTATTGAAGTGCTATACTTGCCACTCCTCTGTTTAACTTCATAGTTCATTTTTTTAAACTGAAAATGGCCTTGGTGGGGTTCACCAGCTGCATACAGGGCGCCTTTGATAAGGGACACTCTGTTGCAGCTGTATTTGTGGACCTCACCAAGGCCTTTGATTTAGCTGATAATAGCATGTTGCAGGATTCTTTCTTTTCTCTGAACTTCTCGAAAAGGAGCTTAATATGTATATCCTTGAGGAAAGGAGGGAGAGGAGGACATGATAGAAACTTACAAGTGCCTCAAGGGAATCATCAAAGTCCAAGAGGATAGCATCTTTCAGAAAAAGAGATGTGCAAGAACAAGGGGACACAATTTGAAGATAGAGGGGGGACGGCTCAGGGGCAATGTGAGGAAGTATCTCTTCACAGATGGGGTGGTGGATGCATGGAATGGACTTCCTGACGAGGTAATAGGGTGAAAAACAGTGAGGGAATTCCAGAATGCATGGGACAGACATACAAGTCAATTCTGGTGTGGGGGGGGGGAAGAAATAAACTGTTAGTTAACTAGGATCTGCAGCTTATCCAGTAGGTAGGGACATGGGCAGAGTAGGTGAGCCAAGCAGTCGTTATCTGCCATCGAAGTCTATGTTTCTATGTTTCTCGAGGGATGTATATGACGGGTACTCCAACTAATTAAGTAATAGAGTGTACTGTACAAAAAATGATGGTATTTTTTCAAATGTAGTGTTATTAAATGTGGGGTTCACCAAGGAACAATATTGGGCCCCCTAATCTTTTCTATATATATGAATTCTGCTTCAGCTATTTGCCAGAAATCACTTATGACACTTTACACAGATCATGCCGTAATTTATAATGATGGCGATCAGCCTAGGGATGCAGCTGAGACAGTGCAAAGTGGTTTTCTTCTGTTTCAAAAACAGTTGGTTTCTTAGTGCATATTATTGAGGAGTGAGATGAGTCTCTTTGCAGATGACTCGAAACTGGGGACGGTGGTGGATGGGGAGGAGGGGAGGGTGGCCCTGCAGGGGGACCTGGAGGCTCTGGAAAGATGGTCTAGAAAGTGGAAGCTGAGGTTTAATGCAAGGTACTCCACCGGGAACAGAAACCCTAGCCATGTACACCTGGGGAATACTACAAGTCTCAATGGCTGAGAGGGACCTGGGGTGGTAGTGGATGTCAAGATGAACAACTCTGAGACTTGTAGGAGGGCAGCAGCCAAGGCCAACAGGATGCTGGGATGCATCACTAGGGGGATCACCTCCAGAAGGAGGGAAGTGATACTCCCTCTGTATAACTGCTTGGTGAGGCCGCACCTGGAGTACTGCGTGCAGTTTTGGAGGCCACACTTAAAGAGGGACATTAACCTCCTGGAGAGGGTCCAGAGGAGGGCAACCAAAATGATTTGGGTCTTGGGGGACAGGACCTATGAGGAGAGGTTCGAAGAGCTAAATATGTACACTTTGGAAGAGAAAAGGGACCGGGGGGACATGATAGAGGTCTTCAGGTACATGAAGAGGGTAAATAGGGGAGGAACAGTGAGGGTGCTTCGAAGGAAGGAGGAAGGGGCCACTAGAGGGCATGGGTGGAAGCTGGAGGGGGGAAGATTCAGGGGAGAAAGGAGGAGGTGCTACTTCACTGAGAGGGTGGTAGAGCCATGGAATGCACTACCTAGGGGGCTGGTGGAGGCAGAGACAGTGGAGGGGTTCAAGAGGGGGTGGGACAGGTACAGGGAAAGGGTTCAGGAAGCAAAATCCAATGCAGCAAGAATATCCGGAACTGGGAAGGGAGAAGCCAGAGAAGGCGAGGGGGACAGCAAGGTCAGCACCCAGGGTGGGGGCTGACCAAACAAGCAGACACGAAAGACCATTAGGCCTATTCTGCTGGCATTTTAGTATGTTAGTATGTTAGTATTAAATATCAAAAAAACTAAAACTATAATTTTTTCAGGTCCCAGAAAAGAATTGACTGTACCCCAATTGTTGACTTGAATAGTGAGATAGTTGACAATTTTAAACATGTAGGAATAACTTTAGACTCTAACCCTACTTTTGAACAACATATTTACAATACAATACAAACAGTCCACCAAAGACTGGAAGCACTACATAGAGCCAAGTATTTTTTGACTTCTGAATTGAAAAAAATTCTTACCCATAGCTTTCTCTTCAGTGTGCTTGACTATGGTCTTATTATCTATACAGCAGCTAGTGAAAAAGCCGTAACTAAATTAAAGGTCACCTACAACAGCGTCCTTAGGTTTATGATAGATTCCCCATTTAAAACTCACCATTGTGACTTGTTAAAAAATCTAAATGTCCATCTTTTGAAAACAGGATAATAACTAAAATGGGTATATTACTTTTCAAGGTTATTAATAATCTTCTCCCCAGTTCTGTCCACGCTCTATTTACTCGTAGTCTCAATGTATAAGGGACAAGATCACAAAATAAATTTGTATTTAGGATACCCTTATTCAAAAGGTTTTTTGGACAAAAATCATTACAATATAGGGCTCCTTCTTTTTACAGTTCAATTCCAAATATTATCTGTAACTGTACTTCTGTGGCTGTTTTTAAAAGCAGTCTAAGATCATGGCTTGACACCTTAAATGACTGCCTTTGTAATCTAACTTAAAATGAATGTCTAGTATATGTGTTTCATAGAAATGTACCTTATTAACGGCACGGGGTCATTATACCAAAAACAAAAACAGCACAGCAATGTACCATGCTGTCAATACAGCGAGTACATTACCAGCACTCGGCCATAAACAACAATCGGCGAAAAAGGCACATCAGTTCTTCATTTTTTTGTGGGTAACTCCAGACCTGCACCCCCCGTTATGGGGGACTGTGCTCCCAAATTCCCCCATTTATATAGTCAACTCCAGGGTGGGGTACAACACAGGGATGGGGAAAAACACGGGGGGATGACATAGCACAAACTGTTACAAAACAAAAAAGTAACAGTGCACATCAGTGGTCTGGGACCAAGATTCAAAACCCAGTCCACAGACATGCCGCTTCCCTCCATTGCCGCCAGCTCATCCCACTGACCCATGGCAGCTGCTCAGTGGACCACTTCCCCAGTAGAGATCTTATCCTCTGCATCACTGTCTACCAGCAATGAGTAACAGGGAACAAAACTGCGCTTGCAACATTCCCTCCTTGAAGTGTTATGTACCCTGTCGCTCTATTCCCCCATGCTGTGTGTGGTGCATGGTTTTGACTATGCCATACCATATTACATATAGCACATTGACCTGGTATCCTTATTAACTGTTTGTTCATATGTGTTGCATATTGTAGTCTTTGTTATATGTTAACTTGTTGCTTGCTAAAATGGTCAGTAATGCTCATCCCTGCAAGAGCACCATTCTGTCACGGCCATGGCTTAGAGTTCCTCCGGCCAGCTGCCACTGTACTTCTGCCCACTCAAAAGCCAGCTCTGAAACACAGGAGCACCATTCTGCTGCCAGTGGCCATGGCTCTGAGCTCTCTGGCCAGCCACCACTCCTCTTCCACTCACCCAAAAGCCAGATCCGAAACACAGAAGTACCATTCTGCCACAAGCGGCAATGGGTCGGCGCTCCTCCAGCCAGCTCCCACTCCTCTCCCTCCCACCCAAAAGTCAGCTCTGAAACATAGGAGCACCATTCTGCCACCAGCAGCCATAGCTCAGAGCTCCTTTGGCCAGGTGCCACTCCTCTCCCACCTGCCCGAAAGCCAGCTTCAAAACACAGGAACACCATTCTGTCACCAGCAGCCTTGGCTTGGAACTCCTCTGGCAAGCCACCACTCCTCTCCTGCCTGCCTGAAAGCCAGCTCCAACACACAGGAGCACCATTCTGCTGCCAGCAGCCATGGCTCAGAACTCCTCTGGCCAGCCGCCACTCCTCTCCAGCCCACCGGAAAACCAGCTCTGAAACACAGATATGGCCACATTGGGACTTTACCCACAAATTGCATTGGTTTCTTTGCGAGCCATAACTGCCTGCTATTGGCCAACACCCTCAGCTCATTGTCTGCCATTGGTTCCCCTTCCAAACCAGCATCTCTATGCTTAAGGCTTTCCCTACAGCTCTTGCCAGCATCAGCTCCAACAGCTATTTTAGCCCCTACGGTTTTTGTACAGATCTGAATTTTTGAAACAGTATTTTGTCCCGACTGCTCACCCTGACCCCGGCCTCGCCTTCGGCCTCTATTAAATACTCACTCACCCCACCCACTTCCACCCCTTCTCTATCTTGACCATCCTTACATCTTGCTCTACAGCCAGTTAGGGTTGCATTCTTGTCTCTCCTCCTGATCCACTTACTCCTTCCCTGTTTCACAGGTCCAGCCCCTCAATTGTGTCTGAAAATAACTCTTGCTTCTCTGGCCCAGCCCTAAGTGGCTCCCCGAAGCCCTTTCTGCTCGCCTCTCACTCAAACTATTTCTCTCCTGACTCTGGCTATCACTGACAAGGCCAGTCACCTACAATTAAATATGCACTCATGTTCAATCATACTTACGTGGTTCTACCCACCCTGCTATTGGCAAGTGATGTATGTGCATCAATCCTGGTGATTGACCAACATAGACTATGCCCACCTACCACCACTTATAACAGGTTGGATACCCCATATTATGTGCATGGGCAAGAAATCACTCTCACAAGTGAAATCATTCTGGCCCTATTGTCCAATTATGAAAGCCGGCTGCTTGGTCTATTTGTGTTCTCCCTCACCCTCATCCTCCACTCTGGCACCAACCAAACTGCCCTCTCCTCGCTCTCCTCTTATCCTCCTCTCTGGAGATATAGTATCAAACCCTGGCCCCACAACTACCCACATAGACCATACAGATACCATTTGGGCAAGGCATTCCAGACTAAAAATTAGTTATATAAATGTCTGCAGCCTCCCATCAAAGCTCCCAGAGCTTGAGGCATGGGTAGCCCTGTACAAGCCACAGGTGCTAGGCCTCTCCGAAACCTGGCTCAAGCCCTCTCACCCAGATTCACACCTTCACTTACTATGCAGGGACAGACCGGACAGAAGGAGGGGGGAGGGTGTAGCACTTTACGTGCAAGAGCACATCACTGCTACCATTATCAACTGCTCCACCCCCACCTCACCGAGTGAATGGCTACTCACTGAATTAACCCTGGGTGAGTCAAAAAAACCTACGCATAGGTTGCTTCTATAACCCCCCGGCCCAACAGGAGGCATCCCAGGACTATCCAACTTTTTGGATGGTGTGGGGCATTTAGAACCTACAAGAGACCTGGTTACGATCAGAGATTTCAACCTCAATTGGTTGGATGCCTCAGCACCAGATTATGCAAACCTGCTGAAGGAACATAATCTCTTGAACAACTTATCTCCACCCACACAAGACACAATGCTCATACACAAAACCACTCCCTCATTGACTGGGTCACCACAAATCATATAGACCTAATAATCCAAACAGGCACCATGTCTGACTCGATCAGTGACCACACCCCAAACTACTCTGTACTGATGACCAAGCAAATCCACTCCCACTCCACAAACTCCTGTCCTTCTGAAGGTTTGATTGCCAGGATCCCAACCTGGTCCTCGGAGAGTTTAGGGCAATTAACTGGTTTGTCCTATACCACTACAGCAACATCTTCAATGCTGTCACTTTCTTTACCTCCACTCTCTTACACTTACAGGATACCTGCTTCCTTCTCATGACCAGAAGGGTAAGAGGCGGCTCCATAAGCTGGATATCCAAAGAACTCCTCGCATTAATGAAAGATTGGAATAGAAAATGGAAGGCATACAAAGCGTCCCCCTCCCCCCAACTCTGGAATGCCAACCAGCAGCTAAGAAACTCCTGCGAACAGACTGCCAAACTGCTCAAATGCCAATTTTACCAAAATCAACAGAGAAACAACCTTGGAAACCTGCACACTTTTTGGGCTACCATTTCCTCTCTTCTAAACTCCAAGAATAACAGGCAGATAGCACAACTTGCATCACCTACTGGTCCCATATTGGACCCCACTGATACTGCAAACACTTTCAACCTAAAATTCACTGATCTATCCCCCTGCTTTATCAAACTCCTCTCTCAGTCCTCCCTTACCCAGAACCCTCCCACCCAACAACCCTCCCTCCTCCTCAACCTCCACCCTTTCCACTTTAGGGCCATTGGCCAGACTGACACCATCAAATTGCTAAAGTCTCTACAGGCCAAAGGAAGTCCTGGCAGCAATGGGCTGTACCCTGCCTTCCTAAGACTCATCTCACCTGCAATTGTTAAACCTCTCACTCACATCTTCAATCTTGCACTCACCACAGCTACCCTACCTAACTCCTGGAAGCTTGCCAACATTGTGCCAATCTTCAAAGCTGGTGATCCCTCCTCTCCAGAAAACTACAGGTCGATCTGCCTCCTCCCCCACCTAAGTAAGCTGCTTGATAAAATCGTGCATGCTCAGCTATCAGAGCACCTGGAAAAATACAACCTCCTATGTCCCCTTCAGCATGGTTTCTGCAAGCAGCACAGTGCCTCATCTGACCTGGCCATTTTCACAAATCACGTACTCAGGATCATGGACCAAGCCCACAGGTGCAGTCTTCATTGACTTGTCAAAAGCGTTTGACCTGGTCGACCACAAACTCCTCCTCCCCACCGTGCTACACTTTGGTTGCTCCCCTGGACCTGCTGCCTGGCTCCACAGCTACCTATCAAACAGGTCTCACTCAGTTATCATTGGGAAAGCCTCCTCTGATCCCCTCCTGATATGTACCGGAGTACCCCAAGGCTCCATACTTGGGCCTCTGCTCGTCTCCATGTTCATCAACACACTCCAGAGGGATAGCCTTAGCTGCAACGCTGTCCTCTTGTCGACACCATCTTTTCTGCCCTAACACATGATTTTGGCTCTGCCCACAAATGATCCATCTCCAACAAACTTCTAGTCAATGAAAAGAAGACTAAGTCCATGATCTTCGGCTCTAAACCCTTTCTACCAAAGGCCACAAAAACAAACTCCTCCCTCCTGATACTCACCCCATCTGGCCCTCCCCTTGAAAATGTCACAGCATTTAGGTACCTAGGAGTCACCCTTGACCCCTCCCTCTCTTTCTCTGAGCAGGTCAATCACACCACATGCAGGATCCACCAAAAGTTTGGCACTGCAAACTGATACAAACACTACCTATCTGATGAAGCATGTCTTGCCATTGCATGTGGAAACCTGCTACCCCTCCTTGACTACTGCTCCCTGGTCTACTCACATCTATCCTCTACCCTACTGTCATGGCTAAACATGACCTACAACTCGATATGTCATTTTGTCCTCCTAGCTCTTTTCCATTCACATCACTGCTCCCTCTGCAAGACCTTAGAGTGGCTCCCACTTCAAGGTCATTTCAACTATGCTATGGGCCATCTGCTGGACAACACAGCAGTGTTGCAGTGTCAGTGGCTCAGCAGGTAGCACACTCGCCTCTGAGGCCGGGAGATCAGAGGGCTGTGGGTTCAGTTCCCACATCTGGCACTTGGGTTAATATCCCAGTACTGACACTGCAGTGCAGCATGAGAGGGGTGCTGCACTGTTGAGGTGCCGTCTTTCAGATGAGACGTTAAACCGAGGTCCCATCTGCCTGGATTGGTGGTAGTTCAGGTGAATGTTAAAGATCCCAAGGCACTTCTCGAAAAGAGTAGGGGAATTTCCCCGGTGTCCAGGCCAAATTTCCCTCATTCACTAAAAATATCACCAACAGCTTAATCTGGTTCAAGGTCAGTTGGCATTCATCTGTATCCCCCCTCCCCCGGGTCGTGCCTGAAAATAGTCAGAAATTGTCTAGTGCACTTACCCGGTCAACAAAAGCTAAATAAATAATAAATAAATAAATAAAACACTCTGAAACCAGCACATGTCCCCTTATTTACCCCTACTGACAGACAGAGTGCTCAAAGGGAATCTCAGGGCCTCCTCGATCACTCCATTAGAAGTACCTTGTGTCACCACTATTATGGGAAGTCGAGCCTTCTTGGTCGCAGCTCCCTCCCAGTGGAACAAGCTCCCTCTGGCCATCCACTCATCTGACACTCACCAAGCTTTCAAACAGAACCTGAAAACCTGGCTCCTCATGACTGCAAACCATCACTGCACCATGTAAAGAAGCTAGAGCCAACATACCATATGGATCTCCAAGAAAGGAAAATTACGTACCTACCGTAATTCTTGATCTTCTTGGACGAGTCTCCACCACTCATTCACACTAGTGGGATTAGCGCCGGAGGCACTAAGACCCATCGGGAGCAAACTTTTTGCTGGAGGGTCGGCGCGAGAGACGGCGCCGCGAGACATGGCGCCGCGAGCAGCGGCTCGAGCGGTAATGACCATCTCGGCGACGACCCTCCAACCGCCTCAGTACCTTTTTTACCAAGGAGGTGCAGCGCAACTAACGTAAAGAGTAAACCCAACATTAAAAATCGGACATAAGATAGTCCGTATGACCCGTGTAAGAAGGGTCAGCAAAGAAGTCCTCACGGCCTAAAGATTTGAGGGAGTGAAGACCAATACAGCGGTGAGCTCGGGAGATGGAGGGTGGGCGTGTGGTGGTGGTGGAACTGGTCAAGAAGATCCAGAATTACTGACCGTAATTTTCTATCTTCCTGGACATAAGTCTCCACCACTCATTCACACTAGTGGGAGAGTACCAAGCTGATAATCCCCCAAAAGGGCGGCAGGAGAGCCAGAGCTCACGCGTCTAAGATAGAAGCCCATTAAGGATAGTTCTGCCGAATGCGGAATGTCGCCTAGCATGAACATCCAGTGCATAGTGCTTAACGAAGGTATGCACTGAGCTCCAGGTGGCGGCGTTGCATATATCTGCAATTGGAACATTGCGAATTTCCGCTAGGGATGCCGCGACCGCCTAGTAGAGTGAGAGCGTACACCTACCTTCTAATTTAACTTGAGCCATGGAATAGCAATGACGAAGGCATGCCACTAACCATGAAGAGATGCATCTAATAGCTACAGGTTGACCCAGCCGAGTGTCGCTGAAAGAAACGAACAGTTGCTGAGAGTCTTATGAACATCCTTGGTTCTATCTAAATAGAACCGCAGGGCTTCTTAACATCCAAGGAATGAAGAGCTCGCTTCTTCATTTTGGAAATTAGCTAGTAAGCGGAAGTACCAGAGGTTGGTTTAGATGGAATTCTGACACAACCTTGGGAAGAAATTTAGGATGAGTACGGAGAACTACGCTTGTCTTTATGGAATACAGTATATGGAGGGTCCGTAACCAGGCATGTATCTCAGAGACCCCGGGCTGAGGTAATGGCCACCAGGAAGGCAGTCTTCCAGGTAAGAAATTTTAGCTCACAGGTAGCTAAGGGTTCGAAAGGCTTCCGAGTGAGCATGTCCAGCACCAGGTTAATGTCCCAGGCTGCAACTGGACGCTTAACAGGGGGTCTGGTATGAAGAATCCCCTTAAGAAATCTCTTCACCATAGGTAACTGAGCCAGAGTTAAGGAAGAAACCGGCTCATGGAACGCTGAGATGGCACTAAGGTGAACTTTAACTGTGGAGTACTGAAGACCTAAGTTTGACAGGTCCAAAAGATACTCCAGAACCTTGCCAGGAGGACAGGAAAAGGGATTCCAAGAGGATTTTGCACACCAGAGAGAAAAACGTTTCCATTTGGAAGCGTACGTTTTTCAGGTGGCTGGCTTCCGAGCAGCCAGAAGGATGTCTGAGACTCTACGAGAGCGTTGAACCGATTCACTTCTATCTCTTCAGGAGCCAAGCATGAAGGTGAAGTGATTTCAGGTTGGGATGGACCAACAACCCTGAGTCAAAAGACTGATTTGCAAAGGAAGTGGTCTCGAGAGGCTGCCAACATACTGTTGAGTAGAGGAAACCATAGTTGCCGAGGCCAGGAAGGAGCAATGAGAATCATCTTGGTCCCTCTGAGACTCGAACTTGAGGAGTACTCTCTGATTAGAGGAAGCGGTGAAAGGCGAAGAAAGCGCTTTGTCCACCGCAGCCTGAACGCATCCTGACAGAAAATGCCAGGCCCTGGATTTCTGGAGCAGAAGAGAGGCAGTTTTGCGTTGAGTGGGGATGCAAAAAGGTCCAGGTCTGGAGTCCCCACTCTTTGAACAGGGACCGAGCTATGGCTGGATCGAGAGACCACTAGTGAGGGTCTGCCTCGGTTCTGCTGAGGTGATCTGCTAGGTCGTTTTGTATACCTGGAAGATAAACCGCTTGAATCAGAGACTTGTGCTCCAAGCACCACTCCCACACCCTCATTGCTTCCCGCAAAGGGGTAAGAATGAGCACCGCTTGCTTGTTGATGTAATACATCACTGCTTTGTTGTCCGCTTGAAGGAGAATGTTCTTGTGACAAAGGACATCCTTCAGAGCTCGGATTGCATAGAGGACCGCCTCATCTCCAGGACATTTATGTGGAGATGAGTTTCAACTGAGTCCATACACCTTGAGTGTGGAGGGAGAGACAGTGCTCCCCATCCCATTAGCGATGCGTCTGTGGTGATGGAGATCTGATGATCCGGGGAGCAAAGGGGAATCCTTCCAGGAGATTGCTTTCTTGAGACCACCAGGTGAGAGACCTTCAAGGCCCGCCACCTTGATGGGATAAGACTGGGGTGAGAGGTCGGGGACCACTGAGTGGAGAGCATCCATTGGGTGGTTCTCATGTGCAGTCGGGCCAGAGGGACAGTGAAGACCGAGGACGCCATGAGACCCAACATGCGTTGCATCGAGAGAGCTGTAACCGATTGGTTCTCCCTGATGTAACGGGCCATTCGAAGGATGTCGAGTCTTCTGTCCTCTGGAAGGAAAGCCTTCGCTGAAGAGGTGTCTAGAAGCGCCCTATGAAAAGGAGCTCTGGGAGGGTTGCAGTTGAGATTTTTTCAAATTCAGCAGAACTCCCATGGACGTGAGAAGACGAGAAGTCGTTTGCACGGCTTCCAAAGTCCCTTGATGGAAGGGCTTGCTAGAAGCCAATCGTCCAGGTAGGGAAACACTGAGTCCGACTTTCCTGAGATGCGCCGCGAGAACTGCACAACACTTTGTAAAAACTCACAAGCGCCGAGGATAGCCCAAAGGGCAGGACTCTGAACTGATAATGTTGACCCAAAGCTAAAACCTGAGGAACTTATGTGGGTCGGTGGACGGGATATGCTGGTAAGCATCCTGCATATCCAGAGAGGCCAGCCAGTCGTGCTGATGCAGCAAGGGTAACAGGGTACCTAGGGAAATCATCTTGAATTTCTCCCTGGGGAGGAATTTGTTTAACTTTCTGAGGTCTAGAATGGGGCGCATCCCCCCAGATTTCTTTGGAACCAGAAAGTAATGGGAGTAGAACCCTGTGTTTCGCAGATGCGGGGCACCAGTTCTATTGCCCTGTTGTTCAGAAGGCCCTGGATCTCAGTGAGGAGGTCTGACTGAGAGGCCGACAACCTGGGTTGTCGCCTGGGAGGACAATTCGGGGTTTCAAGAAATTGAGAGAATAACCTCGGAATTATCCGAAGGACCCATTTGTCCGAGTTATGGACTTCACTGGTTGTAGAAGCACATCAGACGACCTCCCACCGGAGGAGAAAGTTCCACTCGGCAGAGTGGATGAACTTGGGCCAACGACTCATAAGGTAGCTGGGAGCTTTGGGCCCCTCGCCTGCTCACGTCTTCTTTTGAGGTTGGGCAGGTTGGCTTTTATGGAAGCTTCCCTGCCTCTGCCTCGAAAGGACTGACGACTATGAAACTGACGTCTGTTCACATGCCCCGAGAGGCAGGCGGAGGTCTGGCCAACTTAATGGCTGATCTAGTCTTCTGAGTGGCCTCTAAGGCTTGCTCCACCTGAGGCCAAAAAGAAAGGAGCCATCAGCAGCAGCGCCATCACCTGCTGCTGAGCATCATTCGTGAAGCCAGAAGTACGCAGCCAGGAATGGCGCCAGGTACAACCCCTGGCTGCTGAGCGAGAAGCAGTGTCGAAAGCGCCCATGGCGGCTTTGACCTGTTGGTTATTGGACTCAATAATCTAATCACAGAAGAAGCTCTGACTTGAACCGAATCTGGAAGAGCTTCAACCATTCTTTTCATAGAGTGCCACAGGATATACTCATACTGAGAAAAATAGCCTTGATAACTGGCAACACGATACTTAGAGTGAGGCAGCAAAGACTCTCTTACCTAATGTATCAATCTTACGAGACTCTTTGTTAATAGGTCGAGCTGTAGTAGTTTGAGGAAGAACGACCTTGTCATTCTCGCCAGGACTACAATAGGATCCGCAAAGGCTTGGGATGCCAAATGGGACGATCCTTGGGAGCTGAATACTTTATCAATGGATTTAGCCACTGAGGGAATAAGA
This sequence comes from Neoceratodus forsteri, assembly GCA_016271365.2. Classification (NCBI taxonomy): domain Eukaryota; kingdom Metazoa; phylum Chordata; order Ceratodontiformes; family Ceratodontidae; genus Neoceratodus; species Neoceratodus forsteri. The sequence continues at coordinate 1,114,395,097 of CM057453.1, read as the reverse complement.
GCAGGATTATTCCATACCATTTGAGACAGCCTCAAGGAAGGCTGGATCGAGGAGTCAAACTGAGGGATCTCCGGCATGAAGATACTGGAGTCTTAATATCTTCCCAGGATCGATGTCTGTAGTCTGGAGAGAAAGAGTGGATCCCAGGTTCTTCAACAGAGACTTAAAGGACAGGTCCTCGACCACAGGCTCTGTAGCAAAGAAAGATCCTGTTTCCTCCACTTCATCACCCAACCGGGGTCTGGGTCAGGCTCAACATCATCTCCTGATGGTCCAGAAAGGACTGTTTGGACAGGAAAGGAGTGAAAATTAGAGAGGAGGAAATAGCAGAAAACAAGGAGAGTCCCTGGGGCTGCCGGCGCCGAGACGGAAAACGGGCTGAAGACGGCATCTAGGAGGCGACATGCGTCAAGAGGTATGCGTCTCTGCAAGTGCCCCGGCGGCACCACGGATGACATCGCGCCGGCTGGCCGACGACACGTCACGGCGCAAACGGGATGTCCCGGACGACGCTTGAGAGAGCGCCAATAACGGGCGCTGTCTATCCAACGGTACATCGGGGCGCCTGTGGAGACCCCACGGGCCAAGAAGATCCAGCGTAGCATCAAACGCACCGCAAGCTAACAGACCCCGCCGGCGCTGGAAAGCCCCAGGAACCTGGAAAGCTAGAGAAGGAAAACAGAGATAAGGGCATCGGTGAGTCCCGTGCCGCAGCCATGTGAGGGGGAACACCTGAGCACGGAGTCGCTGGCACCAAGAAGGCGCCACGCGACTAGGAAGGTCCAACCGCCCCTACCTGATCGCCGAGGGGCCCGAGGGCCCGAGGCAACCGGCCAGGCAGAAGAACCAACCTCCAGCCCATTGCTCCACAAGAGCGCCCACTGATGAAACTGCTCATCTGGAGTCCTACCTATAGGCGGAGGGACTCCGATGTCGAGGACGACGATTACTGGAAGTTGGCGATCCAAGAAGGAGACCGGCAACTAGCAACGATAACTGGACGCCGGCGACGCGAGACATACCGAGGGCGACCTCGAGTGATGCTCTTCTTTTGACCTGTGGTCAAGAAGAGCTCGAGTCGAACGGTGCGCGAATGCGACCGTTTATTTTTATGCCGGCGGGGGGACCGCCCATCCCCCCGGGCATCGGACTGACCGTTGTCGGAACCCCGCTGAGGAGAAGGAGGCTGACCGGATCCAGCCCGGCTGACTGAACAGCTTTCATACGAAGTCTCCCTACCGTCACCTGACCTGCTCATGGTCGACTCCGTCCAGTAGGCCGAGACTTCTTCAAGTAAAATTTAATATTAGAAAAATTTACGAAAATAGAATAAAATTAAGCGATACTACTTATCGAGATAAAGTTACAAAAAAACAAACTGAAAACTATGCGCTAGTTTGAAGTTTGACTCCCGACAGGCGAGCGACGTCGTCACTGAAGCGCACTCGACGGCGGGAAAAAAGGAACTGAGGCGGTTGGAGGGTCGTCGCCGAGATGGTCATTACCGCTCGAGCCGCTGCTCGCGGCGCCGTGTCTCGCGGCGCCATCTCTCGCGCCGACCCTCCAGCAAAAAGTTTGCTCCCGATGGGTCTTAGTGCCTCCGGCGCTAATCCCACTAGTGTGAATGAGTGGTGGAGACTTATGTCCAGGAAGATTAAGCAGCACTCACTTTCTTCTTTGTCTGCCCCAGAGAACAAGCAGAGCACCAGGAGGAAGGAGCTGCTGGTATAACTAAACTTCTGTACTGGGAGTAAGAACTAAAACTCTTGTACTGGGACCTTCAATTTAGGGTAAAAAAAAGTGTGTTTGTCAGAGTTGATATGAATTGTTATCTGTGTATCTGTTATCTGTGTAGTTATTTAGGTGCTTGTCAAAGGTGGCTGAAGGGAATTGTTATCTGTGAAATTAACTAAGTGTAGAAAGACTTGCAAAGTAGGGGGAGTGGCTTAGCTAGAAGGAGCCAGGTTAACACCAGATTTAAATCATGCCCTAGATAGCTTCTGCCAGAGAACAAGCAGAGCACCAGGAGAAAGGAGCTGCTGGTATAACTAAACTTCCCTACTGGGACTATATTGCCCTCCTTTCCTCCCCTCCACCCCTCCCAGTTCTACTTTTATGGGCACAGGATTTGACTGACAACAGGAACTTCCTGTTTAGGAGCAGGAAGTGAGTGATCACAGAGCCACCAAAGACTCACCATCCTAAAAGGGCAAGAGTAGCTCTCCATCTCCCCCCCCAGCTACTGGAGGTCTGACTCTGAGCAGGTAAGGAGACTACCGAGAAATATAGGAACTTCTTGTCTCAGAACAGGAAGATCAGGAGCTAAAAGGGCACAGAGTAAGTAGGGAGAGAGAAAAAAAAGAAGCAAACAAACAGAGGAAAGAGTACGTATTCCAAACAACAATTAGGGGTCCAGAAATAAGACATGATGGGAGTGGTGCAGTGCAGTGGCTGTGGAGCAGCAGTCTTCCGGGGGATGTTCTGGAGGATGTGATGTTGTCCCATCTGTAGACACCTCGTTGGACTGAGGAAGGAGGTTTCTCATCTCCAGGCTGAGTTGGCCAGGATTTGTGGAGCCTCATCTCCCACCCAGGGACCACCAGAGTCACTGCCATTGCCTCAGAGGTTACCAAGAAAGATGAGCGGTTGGGCCACAGTGGGCTCAGGGAGGCTAAGGGTGGTGGAACAGAGGTGCATCCCTCCAGTTGTACCTCTCCATAATTTCTATGCCATTCTGGAAACGTGTGGTTCCTCTATGGAGGCACACACAGTGGAGACCAAGGAAGATGCTGGGAACCTCCACAAAGGAGACCCACAGGTCCTTGGCATGGGACTCCACAGGGGACAGAAACAACTCCTGGGGGGGACTCCATTGTTAGGAAGGTAGAACTGTGGGAGGAAGGGGAGAGGGAGGTAAGGTGCCTGCCTGGCGCCATGGCTTGGAGGGACAGGGAGAAAATCCTCAGGATTGCAGGAGTAACTGCACAGGGGTAGGAGCTGGATGTCATTGTCCACTTAGGGATAAATGACCTGGCTAAGAAAGGGATCAGAGCAGTGCAAGAAGCATTTGTGGAGATGGGAAGGGGCCTTAGACAAATAGTACACATGGTAACCTTCTTGGAGGTGCTGCCTGTCTATTGCATGGGTGAGGCTACAGTGCTCCACACCATGGGATTCAATCAGTGGTTGAAAAACTGGTGCAGAGCTCAGGGATTTTGGCTTCACTAAGGACTGGGGGTCCACCTGGAGGGATGCAGGCCTATACTGGTGTGGTGGTCTGCATCTGTCCAAGAAGGGAACCAGGATCCTAGGTGATATGTTTAAATGTTTCATTGGCAAGCATTTAAACTAGCCAAGGGGGGAGGCACTGGAGAGGAGCAGGAACATCCTAGCCCTCCCAAAAAATCAAGGTACTAAGTGAGGTAGACACCAACATAGAGATGTCAATAGGGGGAAGCGAAGGGGTAAATGGAGAAAGTGACAAATGCAATAAGGACAGGGATGGGGCAAAAAGGGGTAAGGTCATCAGGAAATGGAGGGTAATGAGTACCAATGCCTGTAGTCTGGGCAACAAGCTCCCTGAACTGGTGGCCTTGATGGAAGAGGGATGCTTGGATACCATAGCAGTCACAGAAACATGGTATACAGAGAACCATGACTGGAATGTTAACATACCTGGGTACACAACCTATGGGAGAGACAAGGAGGGGAGAAGAGGAGGGTGGAGTAGCTCTATATGTAAGGGAAGGGATAAAAGCAACTGAACAAAAGAGTAAACAGGGAGGAGAGGAGGTACTGTGGGTCACCTTAGAGACTGGAAATGGCACCACAATCCGCACAAAGGCTGTATACAGACCCCCATATCAGGGGGAGGGAGGAGGAATGGACAAGGATATGACAGAAGGCATACTTAGGATGGCAGAGAAAGGGGAGATACTGTTGATGGGGGACCTTAATATGCCATATGTTAACTGGAGCACCTTTGCTGCAGCCACATCCGAAAGCAGGGCCATTCTCAATGCCCTTCAAGTGGCATGCCTCAGACAACTAGTTTTGGAACCTACTCTTGAGGGAGCAATCTTATACCTCATACTCTCAAATGGTGACAGTGAGAGGATCTCAGATCTAGAAATGGGTAGCCATTTGGGAACAAGTGACCACCAAACAGTGTGGTTCACAATAAACTCAGCTACAGAGTCAAGTCATATAAAAGTGAGGGTTCTGGACTTCAGGAGGGCTGACTTTGGCAAGATGGGAAAGTGCCTTAGAAAAGTACTAGCAAACAGTCTAGAAGGAGGGGTGGAGCAACATTGGTGAAATATCAGAACTGCCATCACAGTGGCAACAAGCCTTTGTGTGAAGCAAATAAATCAAAACAAAAGAAAAAGCCACTATGGTTCTCAAAAGAGGTGGCGGTGAAGGTTAGGGAGAAAAAGATAGCATTTAGGAAGTATAAGGAAACACAGAAGGAGCAGGACAGAGAACTCTACCAGTTATGGCAGAAGGAAGCGGGGAGGGTAGTCAGAATAGCAAAGGCCCAAACTCAGGAAAAGATAGCCAACTTGGTTAAGAAGGGGGATAAAACCTTTTATAGGTATATCAGGGAGTGTAGAAAGACCAAGGGAGGGATAGTGAGGCTGAATAGAATGGACGGTGGGTGGGCAGAGAGGGACAGTGAAAAAGCAGGGATACTGAATGAATACTTATGTTCAGTATTCACAAAAGAGGAGGAGGAGGAGGTGCCTTATCCAATTAATGGAAGCACTCTGGATAGGGGAGTCGATCCCAGTCCTTTCACAGAAGAAAGGGTCTGAAAGAACTCCTAAAACTGAAGGTGGAAAGAGCAATGGGAACAGATGGATTTCACCCCAGAATTCTAAAAGAATTAAGCAGAAAACTAGTGACACCACTGACTATCCTTTTTAACAAATCACAGGAGGATGGTGTGGTACCTGAGGACTGGAGGAAGGCAGATGTGATTCCCCTTCACAAAAGTGGAACCAAGACAGAGGCAGAAAACTACAGACCTGTCATTTTGACCTCTGTGGTAGGGAAAGTGATGGAATCACTTCTGAAGGAAAGGATTGTTGAGTACCTAGAGGCCAGTGGGGCACAGGACCCAAGACAGCATGGGTTCACAGCTGGAAGGTCATGTCAGATGAATCTAATTGATTTCTTTGTCTGGGTGACCAAAGTAGTAGACCAGGGAGGGGCTGTGGACATGGCCTACCTAGACTTTAGCAAGGCATTTTACACAGTCCCACACAACAGATTAACAGTCAAATTAACCAGCCTGGGAGTGGATCCCAGGGTGGTAGCCTGGGTAAAACATTGGCTGGACAACAGAACACAGAACATAATTGTAAATGGAGTCGACTATGAAGAAAGAGGGGTTACTAGTGGGGCACCGCAGGGTTCAGTACTGGGCCGGTCCTTTTTAATGTCTTTATAAGTGACATTGCAGAGGGACTGGAAGGAAAAGTATGCCTCTTTGCAGATGACACAAAGATCTGCAATAGGGTTGAAACACAAGGAGGAGTGGAAAGGATGAGAATGGATTTGGTGAGGTTGGAGGAATGGTCAGAAGTATGGCAGCTTGGATTCAAAGCAAAGAAGTGCAAAATAATGCACCTGGGAAACAAAAACCCAGGGGAAGATTATACAGTGGGGGGGGGGAGGTAGTAACAACAACAAAAATGGAAAGGGACCTGGGGGTAATCATACCAGATGATCTTAAGGTTGGCAGGCAATGTGAGAAGGCGGTAGGGAGGGCTGGGGGGATACTGGGGTGTATAGGGAGAGACATCGACAGCAGAAAACAGGAAGTTGTTATCCCCCTATACAGACAGTTGATGAGACCCCCTCTGGAGTACTGCATCCAGTTCTGGAGACCCCATCTCTGCAAGGACATAGACAGGGTGGAGGCAGTTCAGAGGGGGGCAACTAAAATGGTGCAGGGTCTGCAAGAGAAGCCGTATGAGGAGAGACTAAAGGAGCTTAATATGTATACCCTTGAGGAAAGAAGGGAGAGGGGGGACATGATAGAAATGTTTAAGTACCTCAGTGAAATCAACAAAGTCCAAGAGGTAACATCTTTCAGAAAAAGAGATGTGCAAGAACAAGGGGACACACTCTGAAGATAGAAGGGGGATAGGTTAGGGGCAATGTGAGGAAATATTTTTCACAGAGAAGGTGGTGGATGCATGGAACAGCCTTCCTGAGGAGATTGTAGGGTCTAAAACTGTGGGAGAATTCAAGAATGCATGGGACAGACATAAGGCAATTTTTGTGGGGGTAGGAAGAAATAGGCTGTTGGTTAAATAGGATCTGCAGCTTATCCTCTAGGTAGGGAAATGGGCAGACTAGGTGGGCCAAGCGGTCCTTATCTGCCATCAAAATCTATGTTTCTGTGTTTCTATGTCTCTCTTTCCTCACCACTGTCCTTCTTTTCACAGCCCCTAAGACAACTTGCATCTTGGACTGGTAATTGTAAACTTGCTTTTAGAATTGAAATTGTATACTTGCGTTGTATGCAACATGTACTGCAGCACAAACCACATGTAGTCTGTGCTACTGGAATTGTTTTCTGTTATTGTATGTAATCTGTACCATCTGTTTCTATTACACTGTACTGTATCCTTCTTGTATGCACTGTATGTATTGTACTTTTGTCACTGTGTGGCCCGGGTCGTGACTGAAAATGGTCCTTTGGATCAATGCACCTACCCGGTTACCAAATAAATAAATAAATAAAATAACTCTTCCCTACAGGTATGAAAATTAAAAATGAAATGAAATGAAAGTGAAAGTACCTGGTCACATAAATTTCATTGAATTTACTCATACATTTTTTGTTTGCCCTGGTTAGTATTTTCTGATTCCACATGGGTATCACTTCCCTCTTTTGCATCAGGTGAGGTGTGCAGTCACAAGCACACAGCAACTGCTGACGTTTCAGCAAGATAAGTCCTCACCTTCCTCAGAGCATAGCATGCTTGTGACGGTTCCGTTTTCTTCCCAGGTTGTAGTCTATAGCAAAGTTTGTGCTTGGATGAAGTAACAAGTCTTTTTTCAAATGTGTTGTTGTAAATGTATTTTTAAATGTGTGTTAATTTTTCACTTTGCACCATTGGGTTTACCTTGTAATTTTGGGGTCACATTTAATCCTTGAGTTTCAAGGTAGTTTGGTTACATCATGACACTATAAAACTGGACCAGTCACAAGCACCCTATACTCTGAGGTAGGTGGAGACTTACCTCACACAAATATCCTCAGCAGATGCTATGTGAGTGAAACTGCATGCCTCACCTGATCCAAAACTCGGAACTGATGCACATGTGGAATCAAAAAATACTAAATATGTCTGCAGAGTGATGCTCATACTAAACAGGTCAAACAAAAGTTCCAAAAAAAACAAAGGGACAAAAAGTGTGTGAAAAATCAACTCATGTATTTATTTCATAGTATACTCACACACCATATGAACAAAACAGATCAGGTGCCACCCCTACAGTCCATTACTAAAACCTGACAACATTTTGCTCCCTTCCTCCAGAGCTTTATCATGGATCAAACAAAAGTTTATAAGTAAAGGAAATAAAATTTCTCTGAATGGGTACTTGAATTTAAAAAAAATTAACTATGCAGTGAAATTGGAGTGATGTGTACATCATTTCAATAAATTAAAGTGAGCAAAATGGATTTGTAAATTTTTTATGCTAAGTGCTCATGAGAAAAACAGCAGAACGCTCTAACCTGAGTAAAGTAAGATCTGGCTATTATCTAACTGCAGTGCTTTGGAGTTGATAAAAAGAATATCACAGCTTAAAGCTGTAAGTGCTATACATGGTAGCATGTCAAAAGGGTGAACCAAGAATGGCGAACTGTCAAAAGGGCGAATGAACAAAGGTGCCAACACTTTAGGGTGACCTTGGTTTTGCTCCCATCCCCAAAATGCACCCCTCCCTGGAGTAGGAATCCAAATGGGGGGTGGGGGTGGGACAAAGCCACCACAGGAAAACACTTTCTGAAAAGTGTTCGCTCCATGGGTTCAGCGCCTTTGTGACGGGGCACCCTTTATTTGTTCGCCCTTTTGACATGGAACCGTATGCACATATGGAGTTCCATTTAACCTGAGTGGTTACACCCTCCCAACTTGTTTATGATTATTCTTTATATGTATCAATACTATTTCAGACTACTTTATGAATATATTATCAATACATGTTTTTTAGTTGTGGCACAATCAAAAAAAATCACACTCAAGACAGCAGTGCAGCACACTTGGGACTTTGCTTATAAACTATTGTTTGTCCATATTTACAGCTAAGTTCAGGGACCCTCACATGTTATAATAATTAGTTCATCAGTAGCATCACATCACATTAGTACATGCTTTAAAGAGGGCAGCTCCATCAGCTCATGCACCTCAAAACATCACTTTAGGCTCCTCCTGCCTTGGTAAAAATTTATCTTGAGGCACTTCAGTGGGACATGCAAGACCTATGGCTGAGAACCCATGGTAACTCTGTCTTGTACTCAAACCCCTGCACATCAACCATTTCTATTTTTGCGCACAGGCAGCCAGCATTATTGTTGTCACTTCACCAGTGAACTTTAGAATCTCTCTCTCTCTCACTGTTTTCTCAGCCAATTAAGACCTCCTTGTTTCCAAGATATGCCCTTGGAGCTAGAGGCTGTGAAAGCTAGTGTCTGAATAATATCCCATAAGGGTGAGAAGCAATAGGGACCATAATGTCACAATAGCAATTGCCTCCCCGCTCCAGCTTCCTTCCAGCACTCTTTGGGTCAAAGAATAAGGTGATCATCAAGATCAGGCATTAAATAACTTCATTTAGTTACACTCTCATATGTACTTTATTTACATAGTGTTCATTATAGCTATGCAGGCTCCCCAAAACACAAGTACCTTTTCTGCCTACAGACAGGTCAGCCACTTGCCTACATTCTTTGTCATACCAGCAACCACATGACAGCTTCATAATCTGGGTTCTCTTCCTCAGGACTCCTCAGACTTAGAGACTGTGCGCACCTCCTACCTTAATGCACCCAGTCATCCCCTAGATTCTCTGCATGTTTTCTTTGTGTACCATCTTCCTAGGTATGGGCACTCACCAAAGTCTCGCCCCAATCCCCCACCAGGGTTGTCTGTCAAGCTTCATGGAATCTGCCTACTGGTGGTCCCATGATATTTAAGGCCATTAGTTACTATGCATGCCCAAAGGCTGCAGTCCATAGGGGGCTTTCCCTGTCTCCTCTGCTTCTGGATCTCCTTGTGCATACTGCCAAACCATCTGGCTGTCCAAGACTCAGCTATATTTAAACCCATCCCATTTATATTACCCTTGCCAGACTAAAACCCCACAGGTCCATCTGAGCATGGCACCTACTAGTAATCAACCCCCTCCCCCTTTCGCAAGAAGGGTGTTGAAACATATGTTTGAATTGTGTGAGACTTTGAAGTTGTCAAATGAAAATACTGTAGAACTGAATATTATATAATTTCCTCTGGTTATATCGCTATTGTACCATTTCAATTTATGAGGGATAGTGAAGTGAATGATTGTGATGGTTCCTTCATTCCATTAATTGCCTGAGAATAAGCAATGTACTGTAACAATATACTTACCTTGAACAGTCCTGTCCAGTCCAGCCAGATGAGCACTGGCAACGATTAGGCCGTACACATTTGCCACCATTTAAGCAAGGAGACTGGCAGATTGCTGAATAAGAAAACAAAACATTTAATTATATACAAATATTTAAAAGCAATGGTATCATTCTTAGCCTGTTTCTAAGTACTATCCCATGGTGATGAAAGCCTGATTTAATATAACACAGAAAATACTGTATATGGAGGGGCGGTGAAATGAGCTAGTACATAGACTTGAGGTGTATGGTTGTGTGGGTGTGTGGTTGTGTGTGTATATGTGTTTGTGTGTGTGCGTACTATATAAATAGGCATTACACGCTATACGCTACAGGCAATCATAGAAACTCATTGCACAACCCTCTACTCATATTGTTTTATATAACTACTGACTTCTATTTGAGATTATTTTTTTGCTATATAGGTTTTTACCCTCTTTGGCATGAGCAGGCAGCAGTTTTCAGCCCCATCCTTGCCACTCACAGCCACCCAGAATCTTCTCTGATGCCAGGGACCAATATCCTCTTTGGATCCCCCCCACCATGGCAGAGCTGGGACAGGAGGGCCATCCTCCCCTACCCGGGATACAAATCCAGACTGTCCTGGACCAGAGAGATTGGGTGGGCCATCAGCCCATTGGGCAGGGCTTTATAGAGCCCATCCTCCATTTCTCCTCCTGATTTTGAGCACTGAGTACATTGCTTAAGTTCCACCTCTGTGGAGGCACCCCAGGCACTCTGAACACTGGCTCTTCTCCTCTAAGTGACTCAAACAAGCCATCACCTGGATTCCTCCAGGTGGCAATTATGTAGCGAGTCATGGAATCCCCCCTCCCTGAGGCAGGAGAGCAATCCTACGGATGCTCAATCCTTCCTTTCCTGGCTGATCGCTGAGCAACCTGTGCCCATTCCCGAACGTGGGTCACTGGTGTGGTAAGAGGTAAGATGCCCACAGTGTATCACCCCTCTTCACCACTGGACCGGTTGTTTCTTGTACTTAATTTAATTTTTGAGTTGTTTCCATTTATAAGGTACAATACATCACATAACATACTATAATATGTATACATTTTGTACATATAGTAATATGAATAAGGTAGCATGTTAACACCTTGTACAACCATGACATCTTGTGTTAAATAGTCTGTTTGACAGGTATGAGAAGATATGTAAGGTGTTACAATTAATGAAGTGAGACACCAGTACTGTTTTGACAGATACACTTAATCATATAATTGTATAACTACTTATAGGAGTTGCATAGAAGGATATATATATATATTAGGCAATAAATGTCGGATGATACCAAGAAGGAGGGTCTGGTAAGGTAACTTCACTATTTCTCAAGAAAGTTCAAATAGTCTTGCCAACATGAATACAATTCATTGAGTCGGCCTTGTATCAGATATGATATCCTTTCCAGAGAGGCAATATGGGTTAGGCTGTTCAAAATATCTGTCATAGTAGGTACTGATTGAGATTTCCACCGCATTAGTACCAACCTTTTTGCCTGCATAAATAGGATGCTCAGCCATTTATGTTGATAATTTGTTAATTTTGTGTTTATGTCTATAACATTAAGTAAACAAAATTTGGGTTCAAATGGAATATGGCGGCCAATAATTTTAGATGCTATATTAAAGATAGATTGCCACAAGTTATATATTGGTTCGCATGACCATAATATGTGCAGAAGGTCTCCATTCTCTAAATTGCATCGCCAGCAGTTGTTGCTATATATTAATCCCAACTTATGTAAGTGAGTAGGCGTTCTATACCATAAATATAGTATTTTGTACTGTATCAGCCTACTGTGTACATCTCTAAAGGTGTTATGACAGAATTTCCAGCATTCATCCCATTGGGAATCAGATATAGTTTCTTTTAACAAAGCATTCCATTTGTTTCTGGACGTGATCGATTGATTTGGCAATGCGTCCCTAATTGATTTATAAATTTTACTGACCAACCCAGAGGAAGTATTAGCCTACGAATTAATGTATAGAGAATTTGTGATTGGTCTAGTAATTTGTTGAGTAACCTGAAGTGTGGCAGAGCGAATTTGCAAGTATTTCCAAAATTTGTTATTGGAGATATGCCACTTTATCTGTAAATTACTGAAAGAATCTAGTGATTTGCCTTTATCATCAAGGATATCTTTCAAAAAGAAAATATTTTTTAATTTCCAGGAATTACAATATATGGGTTTTCGCTCTAGTATAATTTTTGGATTTCCCCATAAGGGTGTAAAGGTTATAGGGGTAGGGTCTGTTTTAAGCCATTTGTGCAATTTAAACCAATAATGGATAGATGTTTTAATTGTGAGATGATTGTTTATTTTAGAATTAGATAAAGAATATTTAAAGCTATTGGGTATTTGTCCGGGAGATAGGGTAGCTTCCATATCTAGCCATAATGGCGAGTTATAGTTGGGTTTAGTAAACCGTTTAATAGTTTGTGCCACTCTGAATGCCCATAAGTAAGCCAAGAACCAAGGTAAACCAAAGCCACCGTTAGACCAGTGAGAGCATAATTTGAAATGGTTGAACCTAGGTACATGGCCTTCCCATAAAAAATCTCCTATTATTTTATCAATTTTTTGAAGCAAGCAAGGGGAGATATTAAGTGGGATACAAGAAAATAGATAAATAATTTTAGGAGTAATACTCATTTTTATAGCAGCAATTTTATCAGGGAAAAAAAGATTTAAGTTTCTCCATTTATTTAAGTTTGTTTTGATATCCATTAGTAGGGGCTGGAGACTGAATTCCCATATTTTATTGAGATCAGGAGTGATTTTTATCTCTAAATAGGTGATGCCCTGTGGAGCCCACCGAAATCCTAGAATATTGTTCATAGAGGGGTTGCAGCTTTTATTTAGGGGTAAAATCTCTGTTTTTTGGTAATTTACTTTTAAACCGGAGAGTTTAGAGAATAGGTTAAGTGCTTGAATAAGTGATTGAGTGGATAAATCAAGATTTTCAAGCAGGATAATCATATCATCTGCATATGTTAAGGATGTATAATATGTATGCCCAATGGGTATTCCTATAATATCTTTATGCTGTCTTAAAAGAGTCGCAAGAGCTTCTAGAGCTAAGATAAAGAGGGATGGAAAAAAAGGGCATCCTTGCCTGGTTCCCCTTTCAAGTTTAAAAGACTTGGATAACGTAGAGTTGGTAAGAACCCTCGCTTGTGGATTTGTATAAAGAAGTTTAATCCAAAAACAAAAAAGATTACTAAAACCAAAGTGAGTTAGTACCAGATAAAGGAACTCCCAGTCTAAAGAATCAAAAGCTTTTTTGAAGTCTACGGCTATGGCAGCAGCAGGGGAATTAAGAGATTGGGCCTTGTGCATTATATTAATTAAAGAACGGAGGTGATCAGAGCCCATCCTACCTTTTACAAAACCTACTTGCGATCTGTGAATTAGCTTGGAAATATGTGGTTCTATACGATTAGCTAAGAGTTTGGCATATATTTTACCGTCTGTATTGAGTAGCGAGATAGGGTGATAATTCTCCGGAAGAGTGTTATCCTTGTCTTTTTTTGGAAGAACAGTGATAATTGCTTCAGTCATAGTAAGGGGTAATTTACCTTTCTTAGAAGACTCTTGAAATACATTACATAATAAGGGACATAATTGATCTGCTAAAAGTTTATAAAAGTCCACTGGGTAACCATCTCCACCTGGAGATTTACCAGATTTAAGGGAAAAGAGTGCCTTCATTACTTCTTCTACAGTAAGGGGTGTATACAAGGAACATGCTGCATCTTGAGGAAGTTGGGGAAGCATTAGACTGTCTAGAAAAGAGGCAATATCTAAGCTTGATGCAGAAGAAACAGAAGTATATAACCTTTTATAATAGGAAGTCTTGATCTCGTTTATAGAGGATTCTTTGGTTTGAATTCCTTCTACCTAGTCTTTTAATGCTGCAATATGGTGTTCCATTTGTTGCATTCTAAGTCTGTAAGCAAGTATTTTGCTTCCTTTTTCCCCTCCTTCCCAATATTTATGCTTTATTCTTAATAAAGCAATTTCTGTCTTATGAGCAATTATCTCATTAATTTGCATACGTAATTGCAAAATGTCATAATGTAAAGGAGATGAAGTGTTGGGGTGAGGGTTAGCCAAATATAATTTTGGTTTTTCTTTCAGTAAGTTTTCAAGGTTTTTAATCTTTTGTTCCCTTGATTTCCTCCTATACGCTGCAAAACTAATTATCATGCCCCTTAAGGTTACTTTAAGTGCTTCCCAGGTGGTTCCCATAGATGTGTCACCTGGGTCAATATGAGCAAGAAATTCTTCAAGCTGTGTTCTAATCCAGGGTAGAAATTCTGGATCTTTAAGTAATAAGGGGTCTAGTCTCCAGGGGAGAGATTTTGAAGGAGGGGATCCCCATGTAAGTAAAAACTTGACCGGAGCGTGATCAGATATGATTAAAGGGAGGATGTTAACATCTAATATATTCACTGTAACATTAGGAGAGGTTAACCAATAGTCAATTCTACTATAAGATTGGTGACGGGGAGAATAAAAAGTGTAAACTTTGTCTCTAGGATGTAAAACCCTCCATATATCTGATAAGCCCAGATCTTTCATTAGCTGTAATACCAAATTTAAACTTTTAGGGTGACTTTCGCAGAAGATGTTACTTCTGTCCATATAAGGATCCAAAGTGAAGTTGAAATCTCCTCCAATCAATAAGGCCGAATTAGCCAGATTTAGTGAGATTAACTGATTAATCAGCTCTTGAAAAAAATTGAGGGTCATCAATATTAGGCGCATAAATATTAGCTATTGATAATGGACCTGTAGGAGTATCAAAAGTTATGATGAGCCACCTACCATCTGGATCTTTCAAAAAATTAGAAGGTTTCCAATACAGATTTTTATGAATTAATATAGCTACACCTCTTTTTTTTTGTAGAGGTGGAGGCTGCAAAAACCTGACTGACCCATTCACGTCTCAATCTGAAGTTGTCTGCATCCAATAGTTTAGTTTCTTGCAGTAATGCAAACTGTATTTTATGTTTTTTTAAGATTATTAAGAATTTGTTTACATTTACTTGGAGTATTTATTCCCTTGACATTCCAAGTGCATATTGATAGGTTAGTCATCATTTATTAATATCCATTGTATATTGTAGATCACATAAGAAGTCAAGGGACTCATATATCCAAGTAAGTATAAAAACAGTATTGCAGATCATCACTGTGTATATATGCAGTGTGAAAAAAAATCGTTGGCAAGATATTGTAAGGCCAGACCCTTAAAATAGTATATAAACTCAACTTGCTTGCCTTCCCGCATTCCTTTCATGCAACTCCTTACTAACAATCTAACTATACTATTAATAAACATCCAAACGATATAATAACAGTACACTAAAGTCATCTAAGATGAACAAAGGAGAGAAGGTCGGTCCAACCAGAGAAAAAGGTATTAAACAAAAGGGGACCAAGACCACTCCTGTGTTCTCTAGGATGTAGCTTATCAATGAGAACTGGAATAGTACAGGCAAAAATAAGGCAGACTGGAGTACTATTCAGTTCACCTTGTAATAAGTTGACTAATAAGTCAGCTATAACGGTATTAGATCTTGTTCTAAATTAAAATAGAATGGAATCCCTAAACAAAAATGAGGGATTCAATAGTGAATTTTCACTATTGGGTATGGATCTAATTAAGTTTTATCAACATTCTCACTTCTAACATCATGATCATTGTAGTAGAAAACTGAAATAACTTACAGATTGATAATACAGCCAGATTAAAGAAAGGGACAGAGAGAGAAAGAAAAAAAAGTATGGTCGGTATCCATTGTTTATGTTAGTACCCTAAGGTATCAGCATAAATACACATCTCATCATAAGTGTATCCAATTACATATAGGTGTAGCTAGTAACAGTATGCCTGACACATTATGTTTCACACATATATAAGTCATCGTCTTATATGAGGCTTTATAAGGATCTTACAATGAGTATTTGACCCTAACGCAATGTGACAAGCTAAAATTGAGCTAAATAATGTGCTGGGCCACATTAACCTTTATCAGCTAATAATGTATATTGCAACTATTTATTCACCTAGGTAGATAACATTCAGCCATATTATGCTGGGAAAAAAAAACATATATCAATTATCTCTACTGATTCGTCAGTATGAAAGGCCTCTTTTTTCTTTTAATATTGTTCTCCTAGGGCATATTGTTTTTAGAAAAGTCACATAGCATTAACCCTGCTAGCTCTACATTGAGCTTACTTATAAATTTTGGAATTAAGGTATACTGAAAAAAAAAAAAAGCCCAATATTTTACACTAATGAGTTTGGTTATTAGCAAAAGTACATTCCATCCTAAGTGTTACTTGTCATATATATATATGTGACTAGTAGTTGTGTATTAACATTATACGAGTCTATTACATATATATACCGTTTCATACAGAACATTACAGTGCTCTTATAACCAGTAGCTGGCCCAAATGTGTAGACGGCAAGATAGCATTAAAATAATAAATGCATTAGTCCTCTCAGACTGCTGTCAGCTGTAACATTTACAGATTACTAGTACTTGATATATAGACTCAGTAATAGTTATTAAAACTAATAGAGAACATGTAGCAGTCATCTCTGATGTTTCACCGGTGTGGAAGACCCTTTGTATTTGCCCTTTCCACTATGCTTTTTTTTAGGGGGTTCATTTGTTTTAGAAGGAGAATTATCTATGTTACTATTCCAAGAAGCCTCCATGAGGTTATTGTCCCTATCTGATCCAGTAGCATGTTACTCTCTTCTATCAGGTTTTCAAGCGAGGAATGTAAGTCTTGCAATAGAGCATATTTATTATGTACTGGAACATTAGGAATATCGGGAGTGTTAGAAACAGATTTGGAAGTATTGTTGCACATTTCCTCTGGGATGCAACATCGTGGCCTCAAGTGATCACCTCCAGTTGCCATCCATTCCTGCACATGATCAGACCGTCTTCTCCCAGTTGCCTCAAGGGGAGTCATCCGAACGCAGCACCCTCTCCTCGGGCGGCACGCCCGAGGCCGCACCGGAGCCATCCCCACTCAGGGGCACAATTGCAGCCGAAGACCCTCCGACCACCGAATCCACCTGGTGAGTTTTATATTGTGTTTCCAAAAATGATAGCAGGGATTCTGGGGCATGGAAGTCCTTTTGCGAGTTACCAATGTAAACCCTCATTACTGCAGGATATCTGAGGGAGAAGCGGAGCCCTACCTGGTGCATAATTCGTCTTGCTGGAGTAAAAGCCCTCCTTTTTATAGATAGCTCCTTTGAGAAGTCACGGTAAATATATATTCTGAGCTCTTGCCAGATAAGTTGACCCATGTTTCTTGATTTCTGTAAAATGAGTTCAACGCTTGCGTAGTTAAGGAATCTGGCAATTATCGGTCTAGGCCTTTGCTGCATGGAGGGTTTAGGGCCTAGTGATCTGTGGGCTCATTCTATGATTAGCTCAGTGCCGGCATGCAGTTTAAGTATTTGCGCAACACATGAGACTAGAACGTTGTAGTGTCATTAGCTTCCACTCCTTCAGGAAATCCAAAAATCCGAAGATTATTTCTACGATTTCTATTTTCCAAATCTTTGAGTTTTGATTATAGTTCTTTTATTATCAGGTCTTGGGATCTGATGGTAGTTTTAAGTTCCTGTATTGAATTCTCATTAGTACGAATTCTGTTCTCTGTGAAGGCAAGTCGAGAGTCAATAGATTTCATAGTTTGTGAGTTATTTTGTGTAGCAATTTTTAAATCAGTCATATCCATCGACAACTTAGAAAACATTACTTCTATTTTCTCCAGGGAAGTTAACTGCATTTCCGAGCTAGCCATTTTGACGAACTGTGGTAGGCCTTCCGATTTTGTAGATAAACCAGATCTGTAGCACTTACGAAGAAAGAGAAGAGAAAAAAAAAAGCTTTTAAAATCTTCTGTTAAGTTGCTCTTGTATTTATTTACATTGGTATGGTCTCTCAGTTGACTTAGATGTCTGGAAATGATGTTAGATAGTGATAGTAAGTGGGAGCTCAGAAGTCAAGCGACCATCTTGCTCGGTGCCAGGCCACGCCCCCTGGACCGGTTGTTTCAATCTGAGATTTAACAAGAAAACTGCAAGGGACTGCGGTCTGAAATAAAGCCCCTCAGACATTTTTTTAAGTTGGACTAAAGAGATTCTTTAAAAGAGATGTACAAGAGAAATGGATATACAGAGATTTCCTTTATGTAGGGAAGTTTTTGTTTCACTGTATCATGGATTCTCTCATGTGGTGTCACTAAGTGTGAACATTTAGGAGCTTGCATAACTTTTAGTCAGAGGAACTGTTTCAAACAATGGGCTTGTGCTGAACTAATGACAGCCAGTTAGTTGCAGTCTGACACCCACCGTACACTTCACTGTATGTAATGGAGGATTACAGCAAAGTTTTACGTGTATAAACATTTCTAACATATTATTAGATACAGGAACTGTCCACATTGATTTCAAGTGACTGCTGAAGCATTTCTACTGAACAAAATGTCATTATGTTTTGTATTTGAAATGTGATACCATAAAGTTCCACAGTGGGACATACCTCTCAGCTGTCCCTGATTGTGAGAGACAACCTTCATTTTGCCCCTCAAAATTGTTTTGTGACTCATCCATTCCTCATAGAAAAGGTGCTGCTCACACAGTGAATGAGTTGTAAATTCAGACTTTTAAGCAGGAATTCATAATATTCCAAGATGCTAAATCAAATATCAACCTTTATCCAACAAGCACAATGGTTACTACAGTGTTCTGAGCTTGTATCTCCATGTTTGAGGATGTGTCCCTCATTATGAAGGTTAGT
The DNA here is from genome assembly GCA_016271365.2 of Neoceratodus forsteri. NCBI lineage: Eukaryota > Metazoa > Chordata > Ceratodontiformes > Ceratodontidae > Neoceratodus > Neoceratodus forsteri. The sequence goes on along the minus strand of CM057453.1, from coordinate 1,114,376,562 downwards.
GACCCTCATTGTCCCTCATTTTGAGCATCTGTGTCCCTCATTTCAGTGACAAATAGTTGAGAGGTATGCCACAGAACGCATTACCATGAAAAGCCAGCAATCTGCACTAATGCAAATGTAGTAGGAGTGTGCAAGCAGCAAATATTTTTCCTAAATACCAAAAATAATGCACTATTCATTATTCAGATCCTGGATAGTGAATAGTAGCACTATTGATTCCTATTGGGGCTTGCCAGGGCTTGGCCCCTCCAACTCTGAAGTGAGCCCCAGTAGCTGACGCATCAACACCATTAACTTATAATAGAAAGAGTGACATAAGTTTAAAGATAGCACCTTTACAGGCCCCACTAGCTCCCAAAGTTCATAAAGTATAATTCCAACACTGCTATTTGGGAAATATTGAAACAGGAGGCAAGGGTGTGCACAAGGATGTGATGCTTCCTTAAAAAAAGGAAAAGAAAACAGCCCCCATCCTCTTCCCCAGCCCCGATCCTTTAAACTATAGATGCCCACATCCCTCCTCAGTTAGCATTCAAATCTTTCCTCCTCCTCCTCCTCCTCCTCCCCATCAGCACCCATGTTTTGATAATTATGCATTTCTTAAGTAAAAGTCTAATGGTGGGTGACTGGCACAACCCATCTGCCTCCATGGCCAGCCACCATCTTTCACCACTTTGGCTTCTGCTTTTGCTTTTCAGCTCTCTGTAAGAACTTGTGTTGAACTGATTGTACCCCCTCCCCCCCCGGAAGCGGTACCCTCTTTCACACTCACTTGGCGGGCTGTGACATTCACCATCTTCCCTTCAGAATTATGAGCGGGTGTGGGTGGTGAGCGTGAAGGGGGTGCTGGCTGCTGCAGGGTGGGGGAGACAATTCAAAACTAGTTCTTACAGTGAGCAGAAAAGCAAAAGCAAAAAGCAAAACACTGAAAGCCAGTGACCAGTCGTTGAGGCAGTCACCTGTCTCTCGACTGTTACTTAAGTAATGCATAATCATCAAAATGTGGGTGCTGGGGGGTGGGATGATGAGGGGGGAGAATGGACTTCTATATTTTAAAGGATCTGGACTAGGGAGGAGTGGGGGCTGTTTTTTAATCTTTTCTTTAAAAAAAAATAAGTTGAATACTGATTAGCCGGGCTCCGAATATTGAATTTTCAGCTGACTATTTGGAAACAAGTATACGCATAGCCCTAAAATGTAACATAATAACTGGGGTCAGTTCTCCTCCATAGGAAGACCCAGTCATAATTTTCCATTAATGGCAAACAGATGTTGGGTTCCCTATAAACCTCCTTTGAGCTTACTGTACCTTGGGCTCATAACTCAAGTGCCTGCTGTTAAAAGTAATCAAAACAAGACTCGGACTACAGTTCATGGCTTTTTACCTGACATAAATTTGAGAGGCTGACAGAAAACACACTCAGAACCAGAGATTATTTTAGAAAGCAGAGATTTAAAAACCAAAAACAAAAAAACAGCACTGTAGAAATGTTTATGACCATTCATTAATCTGATTCTCTTTCAGTGCTTTTTAGACACTCCCTAACTCTAATGCACTAACTCTCTTCTCACTCAATTTCCAGAAAGTTGCTCTTGCAAACAGAATCTCCATGGTGATGCTTTTTTTGAGAAACAGACTAAACTGAGGAAACCAGAAACATGCTCCTAGTTCACAGGGAAGTGTTGAAACCTTTTACACATAATCATTAATCTGCTGAACTGCATGTTCCTCTTTTTTTAGGGCTGTGGGCAGAGCCTACAGACCTTCAGTCATCGATCACACTATAGTTCTAAAATAGATTTTCGGGGAACTCAATTTTTAGACATTTGGAAGTATTTCTCCACAGCTGCAAAGTATTGCACTCCTCCTCTGACTTTTTGCTATTTGCTGCTCTGTGTTAAAGGCATCTGCAGGAAGGGAGGATACTTTTGTATTGTGCCTCAGAACTTCTCAGGCTATTAACAAAAAAAGCTTTTTAAATTACTGTTTCAATCACCTGTCAAGCTCAAACTAATAGATGTATTCCATTTCTTTCAGCAACATGGGGTTAATTCATTTTATGGTGTCTGAGAAACACTGAGCCTCTACAATGTCAATTACAGACAGTGATTTGTGAGCTATTTCATTCCTATGAGCACACATATGAACTGCAGAGGGAGGGGGGGGGTGGGGCTGTAGTCCATCACTTTTCTGGCCTGAAGGATCTTGCCTTTAAAGTAAAGTAAAACTAAAAAGTAAAGTAAAGTAAAGTAAAAATTTATTTTATAAGCTTTTCAAAGCCCAAGCGCTGTACAAATAGGAGGCAATTAAAATACAATCATATAACACTAACAACAATAATAACAATACAATCACAATAAAATCACAATAAAATCACTCTCCATATGCCTTTAGAAATAAATACGTTTTTAATTCTGACTTAAAACTCTCAACGGTCAGGCAGCTTCATATCCGACGAGGTAGAGAATTCTACAGGGTAGGGGCAGCATAAGAAAATGCCCGTGCTCCAGATGTTTTTAAACGAACTCTGGGAATCTCTAGCAATCCCTCATCAGTGGAGCGGAGTGAGCGAGAGGGACAGTAGGAAATAAGGACATCTTGAAGATACTGCGGTCCCTGTTCGTGTAGGGCTTTATAGGCCAGTAACCCGACCTTGAAGGTGATCCACCACTGAACCGACAGCCAGTGCAGTTCGTGCAGCACAGGCGTAATATGACTTCTCATAGATGTCCCAGTCAAAAGCCTGGTGGCTGCATTCTGCACCAGCTGCAAGTGGCAGATATCAACCCCCCCCCGGTAGCCCTAGGTACAAGGCATTGCAGTAATCAAGGCAAGAAGTAACAAAGGCATGGACCAATGTCGGAAGGTCAGCCGGAGGAACTAGGTGTTTCACCCGAGCGATATTCTTAAGATGGTAAAAGGAGGATTTGACAGCAGATGACACCTGAGATTTCAGGGTCAAACCATCGTCAATAATAACGCCCAGGTTATGCACCCGGTCTGAGGTTGGGAGCTGGGCACCATCGATCCATACGCCTGAAGGAAGCCCAGCCCTACAACCCAACTCAAGGCGACCTAGGTCCACCACCAACACCTCAGTCTTATCTGGGTTTAAACTTAGCCAGCTGGCACTCATCCAATCCTTGATCTCGGATAGACAGTTGTTAAGTATAGAGACTACATCTTCCTGTCCGGGACTAAAAAGACAAATACAGCTGGGTATCGTCTGCATAGCAGTGAAAACCCAAGCTGTATTGCCTAATAATGTCTCCCAATGGCAGCATATAGACAGTGAACAACATGGGTGCCAAAATGGAGCCCTGCGGAACCCCACAGGGCAGGAAGACGGTATCAGAGGAATAAATTCCAGTGATGACCTCTCTGTCTCTGCCCCGTGAGGAAAGATTGAAACCACTGCAGAACTGTACCAGACAGTCCACAACAGAGCCACAGGTGTTCCAGAAGCACACCATGGTCCGCAGTATGAAATGCTGCAGAGAGATCAAGAAGGGCTAGAATAGTATGAGCCTTTCGATCTCTCGCTATCAGGAGATCATTTAGAACCCAGACAAGGGCAGTCTTAGTACTATGTCTTTTCCTAAATCCTGATTGAAGAGTATCGTAGACATTGTGATTTGTAAGGTGGTCATCCAGTTGCAGTGCAACCACCTTTTCAATAACCTTGCCCAGAAAGGGCAGATTAGAGACAGGTCTGTACTTAGCTGGGCAGTTTGGATTCAATGAAGATTTTTTCAGGAGTGGTCAAACGACCGCCTCCTTTAGGGGATCAGGAAAGATCCCCTGCTTCAGAGATTTCCAAACAATTTCAGCAATGATAGGACAGATACTATCTACGCAACTTAATAATAGTGGCGTAGGGCCTGGATGCAAACTACAGCTGGTTGGACGTACAGTCTGGACAATCCTCACAACATCCATGAATTCCGGCTTACCAAAGTCAAACCAGGTGATGCAGGTGTTTGTTTCCCCCTGCCAAACACCACAAACCCTTAAAGAGTGAGCCTGGCCGATATCCGACCTAATGCTGGCAATCTTACCTGCAAAAAACCTAGCAAGCTCATCACACTTTATTTGTGAAAAATCTCTTCCAGACTGTAGACAGAGTGGATTGCACAGTCTGTCGACAGTCTGAAAGAGTTGAGCTGGTCAGTTCCACACAGCAGCAGTCTCCCTGGACAGGAATTCTGCCATCTTACGGGTTATTGCCGATTGATAGATACCATAATGATCCATCAACCTAAGTCTGTCAGCATCCAAGCAAGATTTCTGCCAGGCCCTCTCTAGCCTTTGCCCCACTCTCCTCAATTCCTTCAAAGACTCATCAAACCATGGAGTCTTTGGGCGCTGAGTGAGTGGGCGAACGTGAACAGGAGCAATTTGGTCCAAGGCCCTGCTCACTGCCTTATTATAGGCAAGAACAAGGTCCCCTGGACCCATGCTCTCACCTGAAATACCCGATAGGTCCAGTACCACTAGTAAGCCCTCTGGGTTAACTCCCCTTAAAGGGTGATACTGGACCATCTCTGTCGAGGGCAGGCCTATTAGGGGGTGCCCCAAAGCTGAATCTTATGGTGTGATGGTCTGTCCACACATTCGGTTCCACCCCCAGATGCATGACATCCAAATCCAGTAGGAACACCAGGTCCAAAGAGTGACCCCCTATATGGGTAGTAGAGTTAACTACCTGTGACAGGCCCAACATAGACATAAGTTAGAGGAAGTTCTTTCCAAAGTGCGAGAGTTCATCGTCGACCCAGGCATTGAAGTCACCCAGTATTAACCATCTGGGCAACTCCAATGCTTTGTCAATGATGAAGTCCGCGAACTCCTTCAGGAATTCTCCACCATCACCGGGGGTGGATGGTAGACGAGGAGAATCCTAAACTCTGCACCTGCTGCCAGGATACACTCAAAAGATCTGGTGTTACCCACTGGCACCTCCACAAGACTCAGATCTGTTCTAAAAAAGATGGCCACTCCCCCGCCCCTACGAACCAATCTCAGAGAGTGCATCACCGAGAACCCAGCCAGAGCAGCAGAGTCTAAAATAGGACCTGCATTCTCATCCAGCCAGGTCTCGGTGATACATGCCAGGTCAGATGTTGCAACAAGATCTGCAATAATTGCAGTTTTGTTCCTAAAAGACCTGGCATTACATAACACTGCCTGAGTTAAACAAACAAACTAAAAAAAGTAAGCATAAACTAGTGTGACAAAGTTAAGTCCAGCTGCCCAGGCACACATAGAACATAGCTTGTTTGCTGTTTCTGGAGTCAGAAGTGTCAAGTGGAAAGTGCTTTTCAGTGTGTGTGTGTAAAATCCTGCTTTGGGATGGGCCATGTGAGGCAGACTGTTCATGTCATATCAAAGATTTATGGTCTGAAGCTCAGCTACACTGTTTGAGCCCTCTCACACAGTAGAAAGTCAGTGTAAAACTGGTATGTTTCCATCCTCCAGACAGACAGTTTCAAAAGTAAACTAAAAGGAAAAAAATAATATAATTTTATAAATACATGTATATTATTTCCTTTGGCAACCAGGTAAGGCCAACTAGAAATAGATACTTGTTTCTATGGACAGCCCAGGGATACTGGGGAGATTAAGTGACTTAATTAGAGCCACACAGTATTGAAATGGAGGGTGTAGGAATCAAACCCACATCTGAATGCTGGATGTACAAAGCTCATTTATAGCTCATTACTCTAATCTCTAGGCTATTCTGCCATCCCCTTAAATAGTGAACAATTTAGACCAGGCTGTTAATATCTCAAAGGAAAACTGCCTTGATTCAGCAAACATGCATTTTTGTAGAAGTAGATGATATTTTTTAAAGTACCAGTTCTCATTTTGTTACAGCTTAATCTGAACTGGCCTTTTGGTAAATTCAGTGAGTGTTTCTGATTCACACACTGCTGGCATTTTAGAACAGTATGATCTTGTCAAGAACTTACATTGTTGGTACAATGCGTCTGTGTTCTAATTTAGAATTCTTAGGCTCATGGGGACATAAATAACATCATACACTCCTTAGATGGCACTTTGCAGCAATATGTAACCCATAAATATCCAATGGGTTAACTAAAAGGCCAGCAAAAGTGGGGTAGAAACAGAAGGGGCCCACTATATGAAAAAAAGCTTTTAGAGGAAACATTACTCACAGGTTCTGTGCAGTTCTCCTTTAACTAAGCTTGTATGGAATGTCAGGTATTTTATCTGAATGGTAAGGAATTCTGTTTACATGGATTTGGAGCCATCTATAGGAAAATTCTTCCTGTAGACTTGCATTAGTTATAAGGGAAAACAGAAGAATTTAGCTTCCATTGGAAATAATGTAATCTACAGGAAAACATAGGAAAATTGCCCTGCAGTTACAGGAAAAAAGGCAGACTTAATGTGGGAGCAGTCACACACACACACACACTTACACACACACACACGCCAGTAGCATTTACTCTGATAAATAAATTCAAGATGACTGATTCAGCAGTGTTGCAGTTTTTGATGATTGTGACTAAACTGCACTATATGATACCAACAAGAAAATAACTTTGGTCATTTGGTAGCTGTTCAATGCCTTATCAGCTCTGGCTAGAGTTCATTTTTCAGATGTGACCACTCTCAAGTCAATCTTTCTTGTGCTATATTAATGCAAATCAGTTCATGTTCTTACAGTTCAGTCAATCTAATCAGTTTTAAGTAAAATAAATGTATTAGTAAACTCCAATCTAAACTCCATTCTGTTTGAATGAATTAATAAATGAATAAAAAAAATACAATATAGTACACACATTTTTCAAAGTACTCTTTATTGTCCAGACCTTCTCTATTTTGGCAAAAAAACAAAAAAACCTGACCCCAGCAATTATATAGAAACATAGAATTTAACGGCAGATAAGGACCACTTGGCCCACCCAGTCTGCCCATTTCCCTACCTACTGGATAAGCTTCAGATTCTAGTTAACCAGCAGCCTACTTCTTCTTACCCCCACCCCCCAGAATTGCCTTATGACTGTCTCATGCATGCTTGAATTCCACCACTGATTTTGACTCCACAACCTCCTCCGGAAGGCCGTTCCATGCATCCACAACCCTCTCTGTGAAAAAATACTTCCTTAAATTACCTCTGAGCCACCCCACCATCTTCAAATTTTGCCCTCTTGTTCTTGCACACCTCTTTTTTTGAAAGATGCTACTCTCTTGGACTTTGTTGATTCCCTTGAAGTACTTGAAAGTTTCTATCATGTCCCCCCTTTTCCTCCTTTCCTCAAGCTATACATATTAAGCTCCTTAAGTCTCTCTTCATATGTCTTCTGGTGCAGACCCTGCACCATTTTAGTTGCCCTCCTCTGGACAGCTTCCATCCTGTCTAAGTCTTTGCGGAGATTGGGTCTCCAGAAATGCACACAGTACTCCAGATGGGGTCTCACCAGCTATATAGAACAAAACATTAAAGGGTGTGGCAGCTGCAAACTAGTGGTGTTGGCTGCATACTCGAGCAGAGTTAGAAAAACTGGGTGGTCTGTTTCTGCTACCACATTTGTTTGTTTGTATGTTTGTATTATGAGGTGCACAAAATTCAAATTTTATATTGCTGACCTTGGAAATGCGCATTGAGCCAAGACTCATTTCCAGGTGCAACTTGATATGCATCTTTGATGTGGGATGCATCTATAAACCCCTTGCGCTTTGCTCTCAGGGTTTATTTAGCATTCAACACCTTGGGTGTGTATAACATTCTCATTATGCACAACTCCCCATGAATTACTCTATATGTAATATACAAGGGTTAAGTTGGGCAGGAGCCCACCGGAACTCAGTTTCACCACCTCTATAAAAATTGTAGGACAGTTCCATCACCTCAGTTATCTTTCTCCATTTACTACTATAGGACAGTCCACCACCGAGAAATGGCAGTTGCACCACCTAGAAATCTAGATGTGAGAGTTCCTCTGCCTAAACATTTCCAGTTTAACCAGTGACAATGTGGCTACTGAAAGTCAGTTGCATTTGCATCTGATCTTAAAATGTTCTTGCGCCAAGTGCTCTGCATTCCTGAGTCTATTAATGTAAATTAAAACTTCCTGAAGCACATTCTTCCACTGCAAATTATACAAATGGGCCTCTTGGCAAGCTGCCTTGCATTCAGGTTGATTATTCCAGGAATCGATCAACATTTTTAAATACAAAAGATCTTACTAACACAGAGCAATGGATTTCTTCAGCTAGCTAAAATGGAGTGCTTGAGAATACATTAAACTGCAAGCTGGTAATAAAGGAATGATATCGTGGTAAGAGAATACTGCCACTAGCAAGCCAATCATTTTTGTTTTGTTTCAGTATAATATCTATCTAATCTATCTATCTGTCTAGCTGTCTGTATCTGTCTGTCTGTCTATCTACAGTATCTTTCTATCTGTAGAAGTAATTAGCATATTTATGCTAATGAGATTACTGTCAGTAAATATAATTGGTTTATGAATTTAAAGTCTTCTTAACTACTAATAAAGTATGTTTTAGGTAGTTTATACTCCCCTTAATAATTGACTACTTGTCTGTGGATTGGGGTAGGGGTTGCATATGGGGGAATGCATTTATTTTTTAATAAAAATGTGTTTCTCAGTTGTTCAATTTCTTGAAAAGTTGAATATGTGTTATATGCCAGAACAAAGGAGCAATTTTCCTCTTAATTCTAAAAACTACAGTAAAATATGAACTCCTCTATTAGAAAGACGAAACAAAGACACTGTCAGCAGAAAGAGACCGAGGGCCCATCGAGTCTGCCCATAGTATTACTACCTCACCCACAACCTATTATCTTTCCACCCCTCCCTCATCCTTCCCTCCCTGGTTCCCCTTAGTGGAACTATGAATCCCATTGCTTACATTCAAACAGCTATGTTCAAACCCATTAAGGGTACCTGCCTCGCCACTTCCACTGGGTATCTCGTACATGGTTTTGCCATCCTCTCAGTGAAAAGAAAATCCTCACATCCCTTTTAATCCCCCCCCCACTAACCTCTATTCATGCCCCCTCATGGCTGTATCCCTAATTCTAATACATAAATCTTCACTATTCACTCTATTTGTACCTCATAGAAACTTACAGGTCTCTATCATGTCCCTTTTCTTTTTCTGGTCTCCAGTATGTACGTGTTCAGGGTCTACAGCTGTTCCTCACATTATCTGTCCTTGCTGGCCCCAGATCATTTTGGTAACTCTTTGCTGTACTGATTTAATATAACTAGAAAATAAGGTATTGGGGGGATGAAATTAATTTGTACATAGACTTGAGGTGTGTGTGTGTCTGTGTGTATGTGGGGGGGTGCATGTGTGCTGTACATAAATAGGCATCACACACTACAGGTAAGCAAAGAAACTCATTGCACAGCCCTCTACTATGTTCTTTCTGAGGGGACAGTATTCCAGGTGAGGCCTTAACAGTGATCTGTATAGGGGGAAAAAAATCACTGTCTTCTCCTAATATCAAAACCCCTCCCAATACACTCCGGTATCCTCAGTGCCATACCATAGGCCCTAATGCACTGACTGGATTACCTTATAGAGTAACTGATAATAACCCCCAGATCTCTTCTTTGGATGTAGCAGCCAGCCTACTCCCCTCCCCATCCAACAACTTGTAGTTGGCTTCCTTTTCCCTATGTGCATCACCTTGTAATTTTTGGCACTGAATTTCATTTGCCAGATCTTAGATCACTTTTCCAGTTTTTCCAGATCTCTCTGAAGTTCCCTCATCCCTTCCTCACTGTCCACCCTGCCACAGAGTTTTGTATCATCAAAAGAAAGACACATCTTTATCTGAATACCTTCCCCATGTCACTACTGAACTTATTGAATAGAACAGGTCCCTGGACTGACCCATGTGACAACCGGCTTGTAACCCCCATCTCCATATTTGACCATGTGTACTACTATCCTCTGTTGCCTTCTTCAGCCAGCTAACCACCCACCTTAGAAGCTGTCCTGGATGAATAATTGTGCTTCTAGGGAATTTATATACTTAATAAATATACTGATTTACTGTAAAACAAAAGAGTTGGAAACAGATTAAGTAACTGCTGAATCACAAGTGCGTATGTGAAATCCTAGGTTGTTGTAACAATCCCCCCACCCACCGCACACATTATTCCCTCAGCTGTGACTGGGCAATGCAGCATGGATGGACTGATTCCGTATCATATTCTGAAATGGTTATGTTGTAGTTACTTTCATATGACAGCCACACAGGAGCAAGGTGGGATCTGGAGGAGCAGCTATTGGTAAAATAATATATATAAAGTCCACATCATTAGATCAGAACACAAATCCACTCTTCTGAAGTTGGGTCTCGGTGTCCAGGAGGGCTGATGCATCAACAGGGTTTGACACCACTATGCGAATTAATACAGTCTGGGTAAAACACTGAGCTGGCAGTTTGAGTTAGAATCTGTTTATTGAACAAGGTTGTACTGATCTTACCGTTAGGCATAATGATCTTGTTTTTTAAATGAATTGCAACAGATAAACACATGATAATTAGAGCCAGTTTTCATCATACATTCATTTTTTATTCTGTTTATTTAAAGAATTTTACCAGGAAAGGCCGACTGAGCCAAATTAACTAGTTTCTAGAGATCTGCAGTAGTGTGGCCACTCTAGTAGGGGTGGAGAGAATGGGCTAGATTCAGAAAACATTTTGGGGCTAAATCCCACACCCCAACTCCAGTTGCGGACCATAATCTCCACAGCTGTGGAGATTGCCATTCACAGCTGCAGCAGTTGTGGAAGATGCTATGGCTGGTCCCAACAGCTGTAACAATTTTCTGTAGCTGTGGGGATTTCACTGGCAGCACCATCTGCAAGCTGCCATGTTTTGTGGAGCATGTCATAATCCGGCTCCACCTTTAGGAATATCTGTAGCTGTGGGAAAACTACAGCAATCTGTGGATCTGTAAGTGGCAACCCACATGCACTGTTTCTGTTTTCCTGTAGCTGTGGGAATTACAGATGTTTTGTGAATCTTGCCCAATGTGTGGAGACCTAAAGAAACTCAAAGAGTGGTCATGGATACTGCAGCTGGATTTCAATGCAAGTAGAAATGAAAAATCATGTACCTAGGGAACAGAAACACATGCACACTATAACATGGGGGAAACAATGGTCACCAAACAGAAAAGAGACCTTGTGGTAATCATATTTGATGATCTCAAGGTTTTGAGGCAGTGTGACGAGGCAGTGGGTGGGGCAACGGGATGTGTAGGGAGGGGTATCACCAGCAGAAGGAGCTAGGTCATGTTGCCACTATATAGATTGTTGAGGAGATCCCACCTGGAGTACTGTGTCCAGTTCTGGAGACCATGAGGCCAGATTTTCACAAGTGTAGAATTGCCACAAGCCCTGGGGGTCCCAAAGATATTCTGCTTCAGGCTTGAGGCAATCTAAATGGATTTTCTATCCCTTGCAGCAAAGTGACACTCACTAGACAGTCTTTTTGTGGTCTAAATTGCATCGAAACTGAGGACCTGGCTTGTGTCTGAGATTTGGCACAAGATGCAGTAAACTGGGTCGATTGTTGCAACTGCACCCAGGATCACAGTATCAGGTGCAATGCCACAGCTGTGTCAGTGATAGGGTTTGATGCAGCTTGCATCAGTTTTAGAAAATCTGGGCCCACATCTCAAGAAGGATATAGACAGGATGGAAGCTGTTCCATGGAAGGCAACTAAAATGGTGCTCGGGCTGCATCAGAGGCCCTATGAGGAGAGACTAAGGGATCTCAATAAGTACACCCTGTAAGGAAGGAGGGAGGGAGGGAGGTGGGACATGATGGAGACATATAAATACCTCACAAGGTTGAACAAGGTACAGGAGGGGAGTATTTTTCAGAAGACAAGGTGCACAAGAACAAGGAGATAAAAAATGAAGTTGGAAGGTGGAAAATGTAGAAGGGATGTGAGAAAGTATTTCTTCATTGAAAGCGTGGTGGATGCCTTGAACAGTCTTCCAGTGGAGGTAGTGGGGGCAAGAACAATGACTGGCTTCAAGCAAGCATGGGATGGGCACATGGGAATCTTAGTTGGAAAGTGTGGGGAGTAGCCGGGGATTAGGTAGAGCCTACAATGTAGTACAGGCAAGAAAAAATGTGAAGAATGGTTGGGTCAAGTGGTCCTTATCTGCTGACAATTGCTATGTCTCTATGTGTCCTGGTGGAGGCAGTACAACAGAAAAAACAGCACAATAGCAGTTATATGACAATGCCACTCCAGATGATAGGCGTAGGCTGGAACAGCATGTACTTGTGCAGAAATTACAAATTACAGTGTACATAAATGTACAATATTCAGTGCAGCTACAAATAAGGAGATTTTGGAGATTAATGGCAGGTGCAAACAAGGCATATTTGAGCAAAATATCATTTTAATACACATAAATGTACTGATATTCAGTGTAGGTCCAAGGGCAAAATAAGTTATTAAGGGCAGGTGCAGGTGTGAGTAGTGTGCATGTGCAGAAGAGCCTTCAGAAGTGATAGAGTAGAGGCAGCACAAATGGTGGATGAAAAGAAGGACCAGAGTAGAGAGAGGCTGTAAGAGAAAGCAGACTGCCCAGCAGAGGTCTTAAACTACATTGCATAAATCAAAGCAGGGAAGATCCTTTTGGAGACTCTCTCATGCATGATATTGGGGGGGGGGGGCGGTAATACAGACTTTGTTCCAGTAGTGTGCTCCTAACTTGGAAAGGAGCTTGGAGTGGATTTCATCAACATGGGTTCAGAAATCAAAGGTGCTGTCAAGCCAAACTCCTAGGTACTTAAAGGAAGGGACAGTCTCAATTTTGGCACCCCCAGATCTGGAAAGAGGGTGGGGGACTTGATGGCGACAAGATATTGTCAGGAGCCAAAAGTTGTAAAGACAATCTTTTTGGTATACCGTGAGTACAGCGATCGGATATGGGTGCCACATCAAAACGACGACTCATATTCAGTGCTATACTCATGGGCTATCCTACAAGGGTAGTGACGGTATACGACTGTGAGGGTAGTGAACAGTGACAGGATGATGGGGATAGTGAGGGGAAGAGAAGGGACATTGCAGGGGTTCTGAGGGACTGTTGTAATTGCTGCCGCCGAGCTTGCCGTGTCGTATGGTGGTGTGGGTGGCTACCCCTGGTGCAGCAGGTTCAGAATTTTGCCACTGCCTCCGACTCTTAATTTATTTTCCAAAAAAGGATTTTGCCCCCTTCCCAACATTTCAGAATTGATGGGGAGGGGATAGGGTGCTACCAACAAAGACTGACTGAAACCTCCCAACCAGGTAGGAATGGAATTACATACCTGATGAGACAGTTGGACCTGCAGAGGCAGTTAGCAGAAGGGTGTGGGAGACTGTCAAATGCTTTTACCAGGTCAATAAAAAAGATAGCAATGATGTGGTCTCAGTCTATCCCTTTAAGGACTGAGTCAGTGAGGTGAAGGAGGGAAGTGGTGATGGAGTGGGATCTGTGAAAGCCAATTCCTACTGCAGGGAAGGTTGCTAAAGTCCTCCCTCTCCACAAGGGGAGTGATCTAACCCTCCCAGGGAAGTACTACTCAATGTCCCTCCTCCCTTACCTTGCTAAGCTTCAAGAACATCTTGTTCTTTTTCAGCTCTCTTCATTTCTTGACTCCTCTGCCCTACTAAGCAGGTAGCAGAGGTGGTAGACATGGCAAGTACAAACAAAACTGTTAAAACACACTGTTGGCTACCCAGAAACACAATGACCAAGGCCCTGCCCTTCTGTGATTCTGTGGCCATGGAGATTGCCACAGAGCTTAATAAAAACTGGAATCATTTTCCACAGTTTACATAAAGTGTTGCTTAAACCCACAAAAGAGTGTTCTGCAGTTTACGTAAGCTGTTATTTCAGGGTTTAAATAAACCACAAAATATTTTTCTGCAGTTTAGATGCATTCTGAAAAAGAGAAGAATAAAAAATATTTGATGACAATTCAGATTGTCATATCTTTTATAGCAAAACATTACAACAGCACAAGAAAAGTCATAGTATTTAGTTCATATAGTGAAGCAGATAACTCTTTGAGGAACACAGATGATTCAGTTCTGGGTGTTGCGAAGCACGCAGTTCAAAAATCTTGAAGGACTCCCTTCTCAGTGGTGCAGATGCTCTGTAGCAGGTCGGGCATGCATGACAGGCACGTGCCCGACTTGTGCATGGCTCACCATTTACTACTGACAGCCACCTGTCCATAGTCCCACCAGTGCGTAGGAGTGTGGCAGGGATGAGGCAGGGTGTGGATTGGGATGGAGGATACCAGTCATCCTCCAATCGGATGCCTGCCCAGTCACCAGAGTGGATCCCCTGCTCTGCACAAAGCAGGGGACTGTGGGACATGGTGGATCTCAAAGTCCCTCAAAGGGACACAATTTCAGGCAAGTGACCTAACGGTTGATCCCAGCCTTCACTGCAGGTTCAGGGGGCTGGGGTGGCTTGGCGGGGGTTGCTCATCCTACCATGGCTTACCAGGGCAGAAATGAGGGGTTGCATAGCAGCAATGTCAGTCTCTGTTTGTGTAGCCTGCACCTTCCATCCTTCAGCATTCTACGCCTTAGAGCATGGCATGGAATGTAGTACCACCCCTGGCTACTTCCCCAGTCTATTTGTGTGCAGAGCCACAAATGGACAGGGGATCAAGCCCCTTTAGTTAATGCCATGGGGGTCCATAGGACCCCTGATATTCAGTGGCAGGTCGTAGTGATGTTTACACACCTTGTATATGTGGCGCATAGGCTTCGTGCATAGGGGCCAATATGAGGGAATCCTCTCTCTCTCTCTCTCATGATGCACTCATTCTGCAGGCAATCCAGAGTCTGACTTGATGAAGGCTGTGAATTCTGCTACAAGAGCAGCAGTCTGCTGTTTCTGGTGATGGTTTGTTCGTAGCATATATGTATTCTGTTATTCTAATTTGGTTAGAACCTTTTGCATCCTTGCAGTTTCTCTTGTATGCTGGCATAGTGACTTGTTTCTAATTATATAATATTTTTAACCACAATTCTGTTTTGACAGTTACACTTTTAATCACATTGTACATAAGGTTCTGTGGGACATAGAGATGCCGGGTCTCACTGATGAAGAGTACATGTTTGAAACCAGTAGGGTTTTTTTATGAATCTGGAACCCTCTCTGAAAGGGCATGCTGCTGTACTGTTATAAGTTACCAACTTTTTGTAATAAACTCCAACCAGCTCAGCTCAATCCCTCCTCCATACCCCTCCGTGTGAGCCTCCCAAAGTCACCTTAATTAAAGTAGTAATATTTGGTCAGTTCCCACACATTTCAGCAATCCTCATCCTTCTAGTTCACTGCCAGGCCTGATGTTCAGTTTATTATCCCAGATGTGCTTTGTATGCAGCTGCACAATCACTATTGGAATGAGAAACTGACATTCTGGCATGGTGGTGAAACTGGAAGGATGTGGATCACTGTGCAGAACGGCAGCTGATAAAAATATGACTACTTCAAATATTGGCTTTCAGAGTGGGGCAGGATGGTTGATGGGGCTAAGATCCATGGGGTGGATTTGTCCTGGTTCAAGGCCCCAGCCCCAAAACAAATATTTTTCCCCTACCCAGGTGCTTGGGGGTACCTGAATGCTGCCAAAGTCACCAACTGCTACAGCTGAACTCTGCAGTAATATTATTTATCTCTTTTTTTGGTAAAGGGGTAAATACACTAGACAACTAAATACCTGTTTTTAAGTACAACCCATTATAGTACAAGACAGGTGAAACAAGATTTGACAAATGGTTGAGTAAAATCAAGTTACACAGCTATGGGAACATCAAAGGCATGACAATGAATGTAGCAATGAGATGGCAAGTAACAAAACAGTATAACAATTTTATGATACCAAATCTCAAACAGTATGTTAATTTAGCCACACAAAGTAAAAGAAGTGGGCATATTAAGTATTATGACACCATGCAGTTTGACCGGTCAGTGTAGATGTGTGTTTACTGAGCAGTTGGTGGTGGGTAATATTTAATGCATCCAGGATTCCAAGAATAGGATTCTTAGAATGGGAGTAGTGTACAGGCCGCCATCTCAGATGGAGGAGTTAGACAGGGAACTAGCAGGACAGATCATGAGGACCTGTGAGAAGGGTAGTGTGGTGATTGTGGGGGATTTCAACATGCCAGGAGTGGACTGGAGTTCCCCAACAATCAGGAACAGAAGGGAACAGGTACTGCTGGATGTCTTCCAGGACAGCTTCCTGCTGCAAATGGTCAGTGCACCAAGTAGGTTAGGGAATACCCTTGACCTTGTGCTGGCAAATGGGGACTTTGTGAGAGAACTTTCAGTGGAGGAACCACTGTCAGGGAGTGACCACCACTCAGTATGGCTCACATTGGATATGGGCAAGAAAGGAGTGGAATCTGGCACAAGAGTGCTGGACTTCAAGAGGACTGACTTTGGGAGGATGGGGGAAGTGGTAACAGGGTACCTGGCCAGAATTCAATCTAGTATAGACACTAACCAGAGGAGGGAGCTCATAAAGCTGGGGATAGTGGAGGCAACCAAAACCTGCTGCAAGGCCCAGAACAAGAAGGCTAGGGCTAAGAAACTGAGTTGATTGAGCAAGGAGGTCATGGAAAAGGTAAGGAGGAAAAGAGCTGCTTTTAGAAAGTACAAGGAAACAGGAAGGGAATCGAAGTAGGTGACAAGAGCAGTAAGGGGAGTCAAGGCATCTACGGAACTCAGACTGGCACAAAGCATTAAGAAGGGGGAGGAAGACTTCTTTAGGTACATCAGGGAGAAAAGGAGCTGTAAGAACCACATAGTAAGGATTAGGAAGGTTGGGGGTTGGTTGGAAGCAGAGGCACAAGGCAGAAGCACTAAATGAGTACTTCTGCCCAGTATTTACTAAAGAAAAGGGGGGTGACACCCAAGGGGGGGAAGAAATAGCAGAAACGGGGGGGAGTGGGTGACAGATGGGGAAATCATGGAGGGCAGAGTTCGGGAGGGTTTGAAGGCACTGAGGGTGGACAAGGCACCAGGCCCACATGGCATCCACCCCAGGGTACTGAAGGAGCTGGCAGAGGTCCTTGCAGGGCCTTTCGCAGACCTATTTAATGCCTCACTACATTCAGGGTGTGTACCTCAGGACTGGAGGATGGCTCAGTGGTGCCCTCCACAAGAGTGGCCCCAAGGATGAACGGGAAACTACAGACCAGTGAGCCTCTCATCCATCGTGGGTAAACTAATGGAGACTATCCTGAAGGAGGCTGGTGGCCCTCCCTAGAGGCCAAAGGACTACAGGACAGCAGACAGCATGGCTTCATACGTGGCAGATCCTGCCAAACCAACCTGGTGGAGCTCTATGACTGAGTAACTAGGCAACTGGACAGGGGCTATGCAGTGGATGTCCTGTATCTGGACTTCAGTAAGGCATTCAACTCGGTGCCGCATGGAAGGCTGGAAAGTAAGTTAGTAGGTACAGGGACGGGTGCAAAGCTGGTGAGATGTTTAGGGAACTGGCTTCAGGGAAGGCAACAGAGGGTGGTGGTGGGTGAGGAGCTCTCACACCCAAGGGTAGTGACGAGCGGTGTTCCACAGGGCTCGGTGTTGGGACCAGCGTTGTTTGGGATATTCATTGCAGACATATCATTTTACATCAAGAGCAAGATCAGACTGTTTGTTGATGATACCAAGGTAGGAGTGTTGGTGGATGACCTAGGGGGATGG
Source organism: Neoceratodus forsteri (assembly GCA_016271365.2). Classification (NCBI taxonomy): domain Eukaryota; kingdom Metazoa; phylum Chordata; order Ceratodontiformes; family Ceratodontidae; genus Neoceratodus; species Neoceratodus forsteri. The sequence goes on along the minus strand of CM057453.1, from coordinate 1,114,358,798 downwards.
CAGGGGTTGCAGGATGATCTGGCAAAGCTTGAAACCTGGTCAGACACCTGGCAACTGGGATTTAATGCCAAAAAGTGCAAAGTGTTGTATTTTGGGATAAAGAACCCAAGGAGGAGTTACCAGTTGGGGGCAGTGCAGCTAGCCCAGACAGAGGAGGAGGAGGAGAAGGATCTGGGGGTGCTCATTACAGGGTTAATGAACAACTCGGCACAAAGTAGGATGGCAGCTGCAAAGGCCAACAAAATGCTGGGTTGTATTGCAAGGGGTATATCTTCGAGGAGGGAGGAAATGATTCTGCCACTGTATAGGTCATTAGTTTGACCACATCTGGAGTACTGCGTGCAGTACTGGTGCCCATATCTGAAGAAGGACATTAAGTTACTGGAGAGGGTGCAGCGCAGGGTGACAAAGATGATCAAGGGGCTGGGGGACTTATCATACGAGAGGAGGCTGAGGGAGTTGAACATGTACACACTGGAGGAGAGGAAGGACAGGGGGGACACGATTGAAACCTCTAAGTACATGAAAGGAATAAACAAGACAGGTACAGAGGGGCTGTTCAAAGTAAGGAAGGGGAGGGACACCAGGGTCCATGATATGAGACTGGAGGGAGGAAGGCTCAGGAGGGAGATGAGGAGACACTTGTTTACAGAGAGGGTGGTGGCTGGGTGGAATGTGTTACCTGCAGAAGTGGTATCCAGCAGAACAGTGGACTACTTCTAAAGGTTACTTGGTTACTTGGTTACTTGGTTTGAGGGACAAAAGAAGGCGGATGCCTATAAATATTGTCCTCCACATGAGTGGATCATTATCAGTCATCAATGGCCCTATCTGGTTAACCATTTGTCCAGTTTAGATTTGAAGATCATAAATGAAGGGGAGTCTACAATGTCCTGGGGAAGTGTATTCCATAGTCTTGGGGTTCTTATTGTAAAGAAGTTTTGTCTATTATTGGTTTTACATTTGGCTATATTTAGCTGTTTATTATTTAATCTGAGTCCGATTTTACTGGTCTCAAAGGTAATACCACATTGCTTCATTAAGGTAGGGTTGTGATGGGACAGGACAAGGGGGAGGGTCAATGAAGGGGAAGGGTGGAAGGGAGGGGCAGCTGCAGAGTAAGGGGTGCTAGCTGCACATTCGAGCAGACTTGATAGACCTCTACGCCTTTATCTGCTGGCAAATTTCATATGTTCGTATGTTCATATATTTGTAGGTACAGCTTGTTGATAGAAGGAGATGAACCTTCAAGCCAGTTCTGAAGGCACATAGGGTTGGGAAGTTGTGAATGTTGGTAGGAAGGGTGTTCCACAGCATTGGGGCAGACAAGGAGAAGACCTGGTCACCCATTTTGGTTGTGCATTTTGGAACAATCAGGGAGGTACAGTAGTATCAGTCGATCCAAGTGTGTAGTTGGGGTGAGCATCATGTATTAGTGACATAGGGGAGGCTAACCTGAGAAGTTTGAAAAGAAAGCATCCTTGGGTATAGGAATGTAATGTAGAGGGGATGAGGCCAGCCCAGAGTGGATTATGGAAACAGAAACATAGAATTTGATGGCAGAAAAGGACCGCTTGGCCCACCTAGTCTGTCCATTTCCCTACCTATTGGATAACCTGCAGATCCTGGTTAACCAACAGCCTACTTCCTCCTACCCCCCCACTAGAATTGCCAGAAGCACCAAGGGAGGTTGACAGTGAAAATGCGGACCTCTCCCACAGTGACAGCACAATACTGATGCAGGTATTGTGCCGCCTGTTCAAGAAGTGTTTTCTGTGGGGGGCTGTGCCCCCCGCATGACCCCGACTGTAGGATTCCAACTCCAGGACAAAGTTTTTTCGGGGAGGGGGCGGAACACTGGGGGAATGTGAAACATGGAAAAAGGACCGCAATTGTCATCGTAATGGTCTTTTTTCATGTTTCGCTGTCGGGGTGTCGACCTGAAGTGGTGCACCGGAATTGCCTTATGTCTGTCCCATGCATTCTTGAATTCCCCCCCACTGTTTTTCACTCTATATCCTCCTCAAGAAGGCCATGTCATGCATCTACAACCCTCTCTGTGAAGAAATACTTCCTCACATTACTTCTGAGCCGTCCCCCTCTATCTTCAAATTGGGCCCCCTTGTTCTTGCACATCTCTTTTTCTGAAAGATGCTACCCTCTTGGACTTTGTTAATTCCCTTGAGGTATTTGAAAGTTTCTATGATGTCCCCTTCCCCCTTTCCTAGAGGCCATACATCTTAAACTCCTTTAGTCTTTCTTCATATGTCTTCTGGTGCAGACCCTGCACCATTTTGGTTGCCCTGCTCTGGACAGCCTCCACCCTGTCTATGTCTTTGTGGAGATGGGGTCTCCAGAACTGTACACAGTACTCCAGATGTGGTCTTACCAACTGTCTGTACTGAGGGCCAACAACTTCCTGTTTTCTGCTGGTGATGCCTCTCCCTATGCATCCCAGTATCCCCAACCCTCTTTACTGCCTTCTCACATTGTTGGCCCACCTTTAGATTGTTTGATATGACTACCTCCAGATCCCTTTCCATTTTTGTTGTTGTCAGTATCTCACCCCCCACTGTGTACTCTTCCCCTGGGTTTTTGTTTCCCAGGTGCATTACTTTGCACTTCTTTGGGTTGAATCTAGGCTGCCGTACTTTTGACCACTCCTCCAACCTTGCCAAGTCCCTTTTCATCCTTTCCACCCCACCTTGAGTATCAACCCTGTTGCAGATTTTTGTGTCATCTGCAAAGAGACATACTTTCCCTTTCAGTCCCTCTGCAATGTGACTTATAAAGACATTAAAAAGGACCGGCCCCAGTACTGAACCCTGCTGTACCTCACTAGTAACCACCTTTCTTCACTGTGGACTCCATTTACTGTTACCCGCTATGTACTGTTGTCCAGCCAGTGTTTTACCCAGGCTACCACCCTGAGACCCACTCCCAGGCTGGCTAATTTGTTTATTAATCTTTTGTGCTGTACTGTGTCAAATGCATTGCTAAAGTCTAGGTGAGCCATGTCCACAGCCCCTCCTTGGTCTACTACTTTGGTTACCCAGTCAAAGAAATCAATTAGATTTGTCTGACATGATCTTCCTGCTGTGAATCCATGCAGTCTTGGGTTCTGTGCCCCTCTGGCCTCTAGGTACTCAACAATTCTTTCCTTCCGAAGTGATTCCATCATTTTCCCTACCACTGAGATCAAACTGACAGGTCTGTAGTTTCCTGCCTCTGTCTTGCTCCCACTTCTGTGAAGGGGAATCACATCCACCCTCCTCCAGTCCTCAGGTACCACACCATCCTCCCATGATTTATTAAAAAGGTCAGTCAGTGGTGTTACTTGTTCTTCCCTTAGTTCTTTTAGAATTCTGGGGCGAATTCTATCAGGCCCAATTGCTTTATCCACCTTCAGTTTTAAAAATTCTTTCAGAACTCTTTCTTCTGTGAAAGGACTAATATCAACCCCCTATTCAGAGTACTTCTATTGACTGGATTAGGTATCTCCCTCTGCTTTTCCATTGTGAATACTGAACAGAAGTATTCATTCAGTATCCCTGCTTTTTCACTGTCGGTCTTTGCCCGACCACCTTCCTCTTTAGTCAGCCTTGGTATCCATCCCTTAGTCTTTCTTTCTCCCCAATGTACCTATAAAAGGTTTTATCCTCCTTCTTAAACAAGTTGGCAATCTTTTCCTTGGTTTGGGCCTTTGCTATTCTGACTGCCTTCCCCGCTTCCTTCTGCTTTAACTGGTACAGTTCTCTGTCCTGTGCCTTCTGTGTTTGCTTATACTTCCTGAATGCTATATTTTTCTCCCTTACCTTCCCTGCCACTTCCTTCAAAAACCAAAGTGTTTTTTTTCTTTCATTTTGATTTGTTTATTTGCTTCACACAAAGGCTTGTTGCCTTTGTGATGGCGGTTTTGATGTTTCCCCATTGTTGTTCCACCCCACCTTCTTGCCTGTTTGCTACAGCTTTTCTGAGGCACTCTCCCATTTTGAAAAAATCAGTCCTCCTGAAGTCTCCTACCTTCACTTTTCTATGGCTTGACTCTACAGCTAGGTTTATCGTGAACCACACTGTTTGGTGATTGCTTGTTCCCAGATGGCTACCTGCATCAAGATTGAAGATCCTGTCTCCATCCCCATTTGAGAGTACCAGGTCTAAGATTGCTCCCTCCTGAGTGGGTTCCAAAACTAGCTGAGGCATGACCCCTGTAGGGCATTTAGAATGGCCCTGCTCTTGGATGTGGCTGCAGCAAAGGTGTTCCACTTAACATCTGGCATATTCAGGTCCCCATCAGCAATATCCTCCCTTTCTCTGCCATCCCAAGGATTCCTTCTACCATTTCTTTGTCCATTTCTTCCCCCTGAGATGGGGGTCTGTATACAACCCCTGTGCAGATTGTGGTGCCATTTTCAGTCTCCAGGGTGACCCACAGTGCCTCCTCTCCTCCCTGTTGACCTTTTAATTCTGTTGTTTTGATCCCTTCCTTTACATAGAGAGCTACCTCCTCCTCCTCCTCTTCCCTCCCTGTCCCTCCTGTAGATTGTGTACCCTGGTATATTGACTTCCCAGTCATGGTTCTCTGTGTACCATGTTTCTGTGACTGCCATGATATCCAGGCATCCCTCTTCCATCAAGGCCACCATTTGGGGGATCTTTTTACCTAGACTACGGGCATTGGTACTCATTACACTCCATTTTTTAATGGCTTTATTTCTTTTCACCCCATCCCTGTCCTTACTGCCTTTGTCTTTTTCTCAATTTACCCATGCCCTTCTCGCTATTGACTGCTCTTTCTTGGAGTTTACCCCACTAACTACCCTGATTTGTTTGGGGGGGGCTAGGATTTCCCTTCTCCTTTTCAGTGTCTCTCCCCTTGGCTACTTTAAATGCTTACCAATCAAGAATTTAAACTTATCACCTAGGATCCTGGTGCCCCTCCTGGATAGATGCAGACCATAATACCTGTATTGGCCTGCATCCCTCCAGGTGGAGCCCCATTCCCCAATGAAGACAAATCCCTGAGCTCTGCACCAGTTTTTCAACCAGTCATTGAATCCCATGGTGCAGTGTGCCCTAGCCTCATCCATGCCATAGACAGGTAGCACTTCCGAGAAAGTTACCATGTGTGCTACTTGTCTAAGGCTCCTGCCCAACTCCACAAACTTCTGTTGCACTGCTCTGATCCCATTCTCAGCCAGGTCATTTGGCTCTAGGTGGATAATGATATCCAGCTCTCTCCCCCTTGCAACTGCTCCCTTGATCCTGAGGATTCATTTCAAACACCATGAAGTCTTGCTTATATTAGGACCTTTGCAGTATGCCCCTGGCTTTTGACTGCCCTGGAGATGAAATAGTTAACTCCAGAGAAATCTGGAGTTCCACAGCGCGAGGGCGCTTATTGAAAGCTCTATCTGGGTTGTTTGAACCCAAACTGTCAGATTCTTTACTCCGCTTCACTGAACAGACGCTCCGGAGACCAGCTCCTTCATTTCGGTTCGTTTTGCAGTTTAAAGTGTTTAAAATTACCGCGGTTTTCGGTTTAAAGCTCTATCTGGTAACCGTAAGTAAAATAATTTTAGTCTGTGTGGAAACTCATTATCGGTTCGCTCTGAACCGATCAGTTTTCTTTAAAAATTGTTTTCTTTGCATTTAGAGTGAGGTACCCGGTTCTTATCGGTCCTAAAAAAACCTGCAATTAAAAGTGTTTTTTTCAAATACCCGTGACACGGTTAGGGACCGATAAGGGTGTCTTGTCCTGGCAAGGCCTGAAACAAAGGACAAGTTTGGTTAGGCTGGCACTATGTCTGAGAAACCCAAAAGAAAAACCGGGCCCACTGGGTTTCAACACTGTGATGTCTGTGGGAAGCCTTGCCAAGGCTGACCCACACACCACTGTGTCTATTGTCTGGGGGCGACCACCTCCTGTCAGACTGCCAGATATGTAAGATTCCTGCAGCCACCTGGAAAAGAGATTGGGCAGGCTCAGGGAATGAGAAGCCAAAAGTCCGCTGACCCGGATGGCCAGCCCGGCCAGCTACTGGCTGGACCAGAGGAGTGCCCTGACCAGGGCTATACTTCTCGGCAAAGAAAGGCTGGTCCTGAGGAACCAGTCAAAGCAAAAGGACAAAGAAATCAGCTATGTGGAGGTCCAGTTTGTCTCTCCTTCTGCTGTAGAAATAGCTAAAGCCATACAGATTGTCCAGTCTTTGTCTCAGGGACTTGTTGAACCCTCTCTGGTTGAAAAAAGGGGTCTCGTTCAGGTCCAGTGGTTCAGGATTATGATGTTGGGGTTTTTATGAACCACAGGAGGAGGAAGATTTTGATGATTGTAATTGTGATTGGGAAGGTCTGGAAGTGCCAATAGAACTGGACATTTCTCCAGACAGACCCTTTGAGTCTCCCCTTTATTGTCTGAGTCCCCATCTCATTTCAGATTTTATAAGAAAGTAGCAGAAACTCTCCAGCTCCCTTAGAAGAGTCTGTGGATGAGCAAGAGGAGCCTGACTATGTGGAAATGATGGATATTCCAGAGCTAGAAGGTTGTCTATTCCTTTACATAAGTCATTTAGGAGACAAACCACTAAGATTTTAAAAATCCTTTTCTGTCCTCCTGTAGATAAAAAATGGACAGAAGGTATCGTTGTCAGGCCTAATACAGACTTCCTTACTGAACAGTGTAGTCATGTGGGTGTGGTGCAAGCTGCAGCCTGTGACAAGGCTAATATTCCCTGGCTTACATCCTCCTGATAAGGATTCAGGAAGATTGATGCCATGGCGAAAAAACAGTATGTGGCAGCTTCTTTGAGACTCAGACAGGCTAATTATATGGCTTATGTGGCTAGATATCAGAAATCTAGATGGGACACTATATTGCAGTTGGCCAAGCAGGCCCATGGCCAGCTGGCTAGTGAGATTGGAACAGGTGGCTGCTGATGGCATTGAAGCCTCTAAAGTTCAATTTCATGCTGCTGTTGATGTTAATGATGTTTCCTCTAGGGTCATGACCACTTCTGTAGCTCTCCAGTAGGTTGGCATGGCTCAGATGCACTAATCTGTCCCAAGATACCCAGTCAAGGCTATAGATTTTCCTGTTATAGGAAATTCTCTGTTTGGAGAACAAACAGAAAATTACATGAAAAAGATGGATGAATACAGAACTACTTACAAAAGTGCCCAAGCTAAGGAGAGGCATGCCACTCAACATAGGCATGCCCCAGGGGAGGGCAGGCCTTACAATGAGCCTTTTACCAATTCCAGGCTTCTTCTGCTTTTGCACAGAGAGGATTTTCAGAGGCAGAGGCAGGCGGGGCACAGGCAGGCCCTCTCCCAACCTAAAGCTGCTCCTGCCAAGCAGGCACCCTGACCGGGGTGTCTGGGGCCGACTCTCCCTGTACCGGTGGGGGGCAGACTGGCTTATTTCTGCCAGAACTGGTTGTCCCTAACCTCAGACAAATGGATTCTGGAGGTGGTAAGCCAAGGCTTGGTTCTCAGTTTCAAACAGTTTCCCAAGATGAGAGCCAGGCACTTTCCCCCCTCAAGTCTTTTAGAAACCCTTGCACTAGAAGCGGAGGTTTCCTCTCTTTTGGACTGCAAAGCAGTGGAAAGGGTCCCCCCTTGCCACCAGAGCAATGGTCTTTACTCAAGGTACTTCCTGACCCCAAAAAAGACAGGAGACTGGCGGCCCATCTTGGATTTAAGATTTCTGAACAAGCATCTTGTAAAACCAAAGTTCAAAATGCTGACTTGTAATGATTTTGCCATCCTTGAGGCCAGGGGACTGGCTAGCTTCCCTGGACCTCAGGGCCTCTCCTATATTCTAATCAGGGCCTCTCACGAGAAGTACCTCAGGTTGAACTGCCCTCGGGCCACTACCAGTTCAGGGCAATGCCCTTCAGACTCACTTCTGCTCCAAGAGTTTTCACAAAATGTCTAGCTGTAGTAGTGGCCCCTTAAGAAGACAAGGGATAGCTGTGTTTCCCTACTTGGACGACAGCCTGCTATTGTGGGTCAGTCATCAGAGCAGGTAAAATCCACTTGCAAATCACCAGGAACTCCTCACCTTTCTGGGGTTCCTGCTGAATGTTCCAAAGTCAGTTCTCGAACCAGTTCAGGTACTAACTTTTATAGGTGCAGAGCTGAACACAAAGTTAGCCAGGCATTCTCCCCTCAGAAAGAGTGGACAAACTCATTGCCCTGGCATCTTCTTTCTCCATGCAGGTCTCTCGACCAGCAAGGCACTTCTGCAACTCCTGGGGCACATGGCTGCCTCTACAGCTGTTGTGCCAGGGCAAGATTTCAGATGAGGGACATTCAGTTCCACTTGAGGTCTATTAGTCTCAAAGGAGGGACCCCTTACAAATTGGTCCCAGTGACCAAGACTCTGATCCTAGCTCTCCAGTGGTGGCTGGATCGGAGCAACCTGTCCTCAGGGGTCCCATTCCTTCCTGTCCTCACTCCCTCATCCTCACCACGGATGCGTCCCTGTTGGGTTGGGGGCTCACCTGGGTGACCTTTCAACTCAGGAGTTTGGTCCCCTCAGGAATCTCTGCTTCACATCAATCTGCTGGAGCTCAGAACTGTCTTCCTAGCTCTCCAGGTTTTTTCAGAAACTGTCCAGAACAAAGTTGTTCAAGTCAGGACAGACAATACCACAACAATGTGGTACATCAACAAGCAAGGGGGCACTTGCTCTTCAGCCCTATGCACCGAAGCAATGAAGTTGTGGTCTCTGGCCTATTCCCTGAACACCTCTCTGATAGCGGTTCACCTCCCAGGGAAGGACAATGTCCTAGCGGATGCCCTCAGCAGGATTTCTCAGGGCCATCATGAATGGGCTCTGAACCCTCAAGTGCTGGGGTCAATCTTTGCCAGCTGGGGCACTCCTCAGATAGATCTTTTTGCAGCCCCAGACAACCACAGACTTCCCCTGTTTTGCTGCAGGCTCCCAGTTCTGGGGTCAGTCCCCTGGATGCCTTTCAGCTGGATTGGGAGGAAAGTTCCTATGCTTTCCCTCCGTTCCCTCTCCTCTTCAGGGTTTTAGTAAATATCAGAACTCAGCCTTGCAGGGTGATTCTGATTGCTCCAGACTGCCAGGCAGCCTTGGTACCTCTTCTTCTGTCCTCTATTATTCCACCTCCCTGACCTTGCCCAGGGCTCATGACCTGCTGACCTGTGCACAGGGAGAGTGTAGTATCAGATCTCAACTCCCTCCACCTCAAGGCTTGGTTCTTGAGGAGTTAGAGTTTCTCATTTACACCTTTCTCAAGGTGTCTTGGATATTTGAAGGCCTCCAGAAAGCCTTCCACTAGAGCCACTTATAATTCTAAATGGAAGAGATTCTCATTTTGGTGTTCTGAGAGGCAAATCACCCCAGAATCAGCTGACCTGCCTATTTTGTTGGACTACCTGGTCCCATAAATTCCTTAGGCCTCAAACCAGCTACCTTAAAGGTTCATTTGGCAGCTGTTTCAGTTTTATTTCTGGGAAAACCAGTTTCTCTTTCTTCTCACCCTGTGTTTGCCAAATTTTTCAAAGGGTTACTTCATACTAATCCTCCCTTTCGGGAACCAACTCCTGCATGGGACTTGAATATTTGCATTGCCCAGCTAATGCAACCTCCCTTTGAGCCTCTGGATTCGGCAGATCTCAAGTTCTTAACTTGGAAAACTGTTTTTCTAGTGGCTATCACTTCTGCTAGGCGTATAAGTGAATTGCAAGCCTTGTCAGTGGAAGAGGATTTCATTTCTTTCCACAGAGATAAAGTGATCCTCAGGACTAACAGAAAGTTTTACCTAAGGTGGTTTCAGATTTTCATCTTAACCAATCCATCTCTCTTCCAGTATTTTTTACTGAGCACTCCTCTTCTGGTGAGAGAAGCTTGCACAGTTTGGACGTAAAAAGAGCCCTTAGCTATTATTTGGATCGTACCAAGGGTCACAGGTTCGAATCCCTCCAGCTCTTCCTTACCTATGGAGATGTGGGTAAGGGGAGGCCTGCTACTAGGAGGTCAATTGCTAGGTGGATTGTCTCTTGTTCCAGTTCTGTTATCAAAAACTGGGCAAGGAGCCGCCCTCAGGTCTGAGGGCTCATTCCACCAGGGGTACAGCTGCATCTCTAGCGGCTGCTAGAGATATTCCCATTTTGGAAATCTGTCAAGCTGCTACCTGGAAGACAGTCCACACTTTCACTACATTATTCCCTGGACGTCCAGTCCAGGAGAGATGCTCGCTTGGCACAGCTGTCCTGCAGAGCCTATTTCCTAAGTGAGGTTCTGACCCTCCTCCATGGGGGTACTGCTGTGTACTCTGCAAAGGTCCTAATATAAGCAAGACTTCATGGTGTTTGAAGAAAAATTACTCACCTTAGTAATTGCTTTTCTTCTCATGAGTCTTGCTATGATGAGACAACCTCCCTCCTACCCTCTCAGAATCCCTACTTGGGTATGGGGTTGGCAAATTGGTGCAATCACTGTGTCATGCCTGTTTAGCTTCTAGTTCCCCCCTTCTTTTCTTTCTTGGGTTAGGAACTAGATAGTTTCTGTTTTGTTTTTTTTTGTTAATTGGTAGCTGGGCCCCTCTCTGGACTTGAGTCTTTGGGCAGAGGGGGCCTTAGTAGTGATTGTCAAGGGTTATCCTAACAATAATACGTGATACTGTTTTTCTTTATTGTTGTTGTGTTTTTGTGGTTCTACTGTTAGTAGGTAGCCAATGGCTAGTGTAAGGCTTTTCCACACAGACTTGCTATGTTAGTTTAGCCTCGTAAAGAACCTGACAGTTTGGGTTCAAACAACCCAGATAGAGCTTTCAATAAGCGCCCTCGCGCTGTGGAACTCCAGATTTCTCTGGAGTTAACTATTTCATCTCCGGGGCAGTCAAAAGCCAGGGGCATACTGCAAAGGTCCTAATATAGCAAGACTCCATGAGAAGAAAAGCAATTACTAAGGTGAGTAATTTTTTCTTCCTGTCCATCCACGCCATGGTGCCGGGCAGGAACCTTACCTCTCTTTCCCCTTCTTCCTCCAGCTCTACCCCTTAACAATTAAATCCCCCACCAGGAGTTGTTTCCTTCCCCTGTGGGGTCCTGTGCCACCCTCCTGTGGGTCTCCATTGTGGAGATTCCCAGTATCCTCCTTGGTCTCCACTGTGGGTGCCTCCATAGAGGAACCATGCTCCACCAGAGTGGTGAATTAACTGTGGAGCAGCACAACTGGAGGGATGCACCTCTGTTCCACCACCCTCACCCTCCCTTAGCCCACCATGGTCCAACCACTCCTCTTTCTTGGCAATCTCTGAGGTAGTGGTGGTGACTTGTGTGGTCCCTGGGTAGGGGAGCAGGTTTCCCGAATCCTTGCCAGGTCAGCATGGAGACGAACAACCTCCTCCCTCAGACCAGAGAGGCGCCTGCAAATAGGGCAGCAGCGCAGTCTCCAGAATGTCTCCCGGAAGACTGCTGCTCCACAGCCAGTACGTTGCCCCACTTCCCACATGTCAGTGTCCCTTCCTGTTACAGATGCTTTGTTTTTTCTGTTCCTGTTTTAGTGTGTGCAAGCTTGTGAGTGTCTCTACCCCCATTCAGTGTGCTGTGCCTTTAAGGATATGAACAGGTGTATGATGTTAGCAGTTTTGGGGAAGTGATGTCAGAACCCCTGCTATAAAGGAAGTTATGCACTTGGGGTAGGTGCGTGGGAGTAAACCTATGCCCTCCAGAAACAATCAACTACAACTCTGACCCTCCATTCCGGGGAGTGCCTTCCTTCGTTTCAAACACCAATTTCAGAGGTTAAGTAACAGGTCTAGTCACAAATGACTGCAAATATCTCCCAGCTACAGTTCCTCCCTGGCAAATTAAACTAAGAAAAGTCAACCCCAAAAACAGAATCCATACTAGTTACTTACACAGGTCCAAAAAGTAATAATTCAATTCAGTGTAGTCTAGAAAATAACCTCCTTGTTTTAAAGAAGCTTTGGCTGCTTTTTCTCTTTTTCTCTGATGGGTAAGGTGGAGGGGGTAGAACGGCAAAGTGACAGATGTTATTCTAAGTAACATCTCATTTATGTAGCAAGGTTTTGGAGGCATTAGTGAGGATAAGTGGACTATACTGGAAAGAAGGGAGGAGTATGCCATAGGATATAGCCGGCTCCATGTTGTAAGGGTGAATAAAGAACAGCGACCATCACTATGGTGAATCAATTAAGGCGACTTCAATATCGGCAACAAAAAATTATGGCAAATGTTGACTTACAGATTTTATTGTTCTCTGTAGATGACGCACACACATAAACACACTATTACATACATTCTTTAGGGAACAATGTAACATTTGGTGTATCCAGGAGTCTTCAATAGCATTGCAGATCCTAACTTAGTAATTTTTGGCAGTATCTTAGGCAGTAATATATTTTAATTATTTGCTGTATTTGTGAAGATCTTGTCAGTAAGTGGATCAGTTCCTGTCCCCCTTCCTTTGGAGGGGGAACCTAACGAACCCGGCCTGTACTACTGCCTTAGTTGCAGTATGTTATATCTAATCAGGTCCTGAAAGAGAAGAGATGTGGTGCATTCTAAAACATAGGCATGGTAATATCAACTATATACAAAGTGGCAATCTTTTGTGGTAGGGAACCATCTGTAGTGTTGGGTACAGGATACCAGATGGGTAGGGAGGTAGCTGTGGGGGCAGGTGGAAACTGTTAGCAATGGAAGGGAGTCAGTACGTCACCTCCCCTGTAGGAGCTTGTGGCAATACTTTAAATTAAGGTAGGGCTGCCAGCATTTCTCAAATTGAGCCACCATTCCCCCTGCAAAGCTCGAGAGTCTCTTGAATGTGGCCCCTTGAACCATTGTTAAAAGGAGCTCATTGAAGATCGATATCCTGGAGGAATGCCATCTCATCAGAATTTGTCTTTTTGCCATGACCCCCACTACCATGACCCACTGGGCTCCCGGGCAGTGCCTCAGCATAGTATGCTTCCCACAACCCAGTAGAAGATGGGGGGGGGATCTGGGTCCACCATGGGAAATATCTTTTGACACATGTCCTGGGTTGCTGCCCAGAATGATCGAAGATGGCGGCAGTCCCAGACAACATGGTACAGGTGGGCTCCCTTGGCTCCACACCCCCAGCAGGTATCATTTGGGGAAAGTACCATCTTTTTTAGTTTGGCTGGGTCTCTGTACCATCTGAGTTGGGTCTTGTTCATGATAAGCCTGGTGTGTCCATCTTGGCAAGCCGTATGGATTCTCACTCACCCACGATCCCATTGATGAGCTGAGATCAGGGTCTGCAATTCCTCCTCCCATTGTGGTTTGGCAGTTTGGATGAGATCCAGGGATGCATCCCTGAGTGCAGCATATATCCAGCTTGCACTATCTTTAGTGTGTTTCCTCCATACATCTATTAGGTGAGGGCCGTGGAGCACCCCCTTACTATGGGGGCATTTTATACGTGGACTATAGCATACCTTATTTGGAGATATCTCCAAAAATGTGTAGCTGAGAGATGGTATTTTGTTCTTAGAGCTTCAAAGGTATCAATTGTACATGGTCCAGAGAGTAGCAGATCATGTACCTGTGAAATGCCTTGTGCTGCCCAAAGCTTCCAGTGAATAGGTCAAGGAGGGATTGTTCCTGAGAGGCATGTATTTGCACGGAGCTGGGTCAAGTTTTAGGAGACAGCATGTTTTTCTCCAGTATTTAATAGAGATCTGCATGGGAGGAGGGAGGCTAGGATGGGTACTGTACTTGTCATAGAAGACCACTGCTGGGGATGGGGCCCAAACTAACAGTGCTCCTAAGGGGAGCCAGGTTGGAGAGGCCAGTCCTATCTTGGAAAACCATCTGGTGACCTGAGCTAAGACAAATGCCATATGATACCCTTGTAACTATGGTAATCCCCAACCTCCCCTACTCCAGTGCTGCCGCAGCTTAAGTTTACTAAATCTGGGAGGGGAACCCTTCCCAAAGGAAGCTACCCATCAGTGCTTCAAATTTATTAAACCATTTCTGAGGAACAGGGACCAGTAAATGGGCTAGCAGGCATGATATTTCGGGGGCAACCATCATCTTGATGGAGTCTATCTTACCCGCTAGTGAGAGCCTCAAGACCTTCCATCTCTCTGTGTCTTGTCTAAGGGAGTCTAGTAGTGTATTGAAATTGGCCGTAATCATTATTGTCAGGTCAGGGTGTAAGATTATACGGAGGTATTTAATGCCATTAGGGGACCATTTCAAACCTAGGGTTGTAAAATCCTCCCCAGAGCTTGCTGAGTTCAGGATGGGACCTCTATTTTAGCCTGATTCATCTTTAGGCCTGACACTAGGGTGAATTCTGACAAGATATCGAAGATCTCTTGGATCACTTGGGGGGTATAGGTCGTGGTGATTAAGAGATTGTCGGCATATAAAAATGTTTTGAAATTGATGTCACCTGCCTGTATACTGGGGATGAGGTGGGATTCCCTGAGTGCTATGGCCAGGGGTTCGATAGCTAGGATGAATAAGAGTGGGGAGGGGGGCAGCCCTGCCTCGTGCCTTTCTGAAGTTTAAATCGGGGGGACATAGTACCGTTGGTCAGGACCGATGCCATGTGGGAAGCATATAGGAGTTTTGTCCAGTTGAGAAAACTAGGTCCTGTACCCATTGTGGTAAGGATTTGAAACAAGAAGAACCATTAGATTGAGTCAAAGGCCTTTTCAAAGTCTATTGCTAGGGCCACAGATGGCACTTTGGACCTTTTTGTCAGGTGCATTAAAGTAATCAGCGTTCTGTGGTGGTCTGACCCCAAGCAACCTTTGACAAATCCTGCTTGGGATGAGTGGATCAGGCCTGGTAGGAGTTGCCCCAATCTCCCTTCCAGTACCTTAGCCAAGATATTGGCATTGGCATTAATAAGCGATATAGGTTGATAGCTTCCTGGAGATAGTGGGTCTTTCCCTTTCTTGGAAAGGACCATGATAGTCACTTCTCTCTTCAAGGGGGGGAGATGTTCTGTGACCAGAGAGTCTTGAAAGGCCCTGATCAAGTATTTGGTCAGGTTAACTCCTTGCACTTTGTAAAGGTCGATGGGCAAACCATCTTTCCCTGGGGCCTTATAGTTGTTCATGTTTTTGATGACCGCTTCTACCTCTTCTTCCATTATTGGGGCTTCCAGATTTTTAGTGTCAATATCTGGGAGTCGTGGGATGGGTAAGGAGGCCAAAAAGCTTTTGATTAAGAGCAGGTCAGGGGGGGTGGGGGGAGGCATAGAGTTGCTTATTGAACTGAGACATTATTTCATTCACCCCTTTCTGAGAGTAACAGGGTACTCCAAGCTTATCTGCCAGGGCATGTATTGTCCTGGCTGTTTGTTGGTGCTTTAGTCGATAGGCCAACAGCTTAATCTGGTTCAAGGTCAGTTGGCATTCATCTGTATCCCCCTCCCCCGGGTCGTGCCTGAAAATAGGCAGGATTTGTCTAGTGCACTTACCTGGTCAACAAAAACTAAATAAAAGGCCAGTAATTTACTGGCCTTTTCCCCAGCTTCCCAGAAGGCATGGCACATCCTTCTCAAATTCAACTCCGTCTGGCGTGTTAGGTGGGTATTGAGTGAGATCTTTGTACTGGCTAGCTGTGCTAGAAAGGTTTGAAGTGGGGTTTGGGATTGAGGTTTTTGTACTGGGTTTCCAAGGTATGCAATTTTTTTTCCAGGGTCCTTTGATCCACCTCTTGGCGTCACTTCCTGGCAGATGAAAAGGCAATTATTGTGCCCCAGAGGGTTGCCTTAATTGCCCCCCAGAGGGTCGAGTCCAAGACGTCTCCATTATCATTATGTCCCCAGTACTCCACCACTTCGGGTCCCAACCAGTCCCAGAATTGTACATCCTCCAAAAGGAGGGTGTCCAGGTGCCAGGTGGAGGTCTGTGGGAGTTCTCAGCTTTGTCTGATCGCCAGCTTCAAGGGGGCATAGTCCGAGACAATGGTCAGATGCATCATTGTGTTAACAACCCTGTTGTATACCCCACTGGATTAAGCCACAAATCAATCCTACTGGATGATCCGTAGGTTTGGAAGAAGCAGATATAATCACACATCCCGGGGTGTTGTGATCGCCATGCATCTAGCAACACATACTCATTCATTAGTCTCTGGACCACTTTCTTTGCTTGTCTGTGAGGTTCTGGGGCTTCATTGCTCCTGTCCATTAAGTGGTCTATTACAAGGTTGAAATCTCCACCCACTAGCACTGGTGCTTTCTTTGAATTAAAATCTGTGAGGGCCTGGTTGACTACATGGAAAAACCTGTGGGCAGTCCTGGTTGGGGGCATAGATATTGGTGAGGATCAGGGGGCCCTCAGGGGTCTCCATTTTGGCCATGATCCATCTCCCGTCCTTGTCATGTATATGTCTGGTCAGCTTCCATCCTAAGGTTTTATGAAACAGTATGAAAACCCCCTTTTGTGAGATGCAGCCACTCTGTGTAGTTCATCAGTCACCCTCCCTTGTATAAGTTTCCTTGCTTCCCCAGTGGAGAGTTTCATCTCCTGTAGGAATGCTATCATGGGGCCCAACTTCTTCAAATGGAGCATAATCTTTTTTCTTTTATCTGGTGAACTGAGCCCCCATACATTCCAGGATATAAGTTTAGTCTCCGTCAGGTACAGGGTATAACATGGATGTAAGATAATGTGACAGGCCACTCCAACTTGCCTCCTTATTGCTTCTAGTGACCATCTGCCCTTTTCCCTTCCTCCCTCACCTTGATTGAGTCTGGGCCCCAATCACTGGATTTCCAAATCCAAAAACAAAACTGTGTGCATCAAACCATTTTTTAAAAAACAATTGTACCTCAAACATAGGTACTAACCATAACCTTGTATGTACTTTTGCAGGACTAAGGTATCCAGCATTCCCCTTCTCCCTCCCCTTCCTCGTCCCCTTTCCCATGGTTGACCAGCATCCGCTATTTGTATTGGCTGTCTCGCAGCCCAGATACCTGCGGAGGTCACTGGGAGGTGTATATTGTGGTGAGAACATCGAGAAAATAGTCAAACTAAAGACCTGGTGTTTCTCTTTGGTCAGATCTCACCCTGTTATGAGATAATCCTTTCTGCAGCTTTGAACCTTTTGGGCTACAGTCAGTCTCAAGAACTGCAGCCTCTGTGGATCTCCACTCCGTGTTCCCTGTCCCCCTCCCCCAGGGCACAAGCTGGTTAGAATACCTCCGGGGGTTATCTGTCTACCCTACCTAGACTGCTGTCTTGACCTAGTTTCCCCAGATAAGGGCCTTGAGGGTAATCGCTGCACCTGGTTTCGGGGGGGGGGGAGATAGGGATCCAGCTATTGTGCCCTAGTTAAGCCCTTTCGGCACCAGTTCTAATTCCCTGCCACCGCTCATTAACTTTGTCTCCACCATGACCTGTGGGCAAGACCTAAAATGAAACAGTATACAGATATGCATAAACAAACAGAGTGGAAATTGGACTTACTGTCAGTCAGGCGGGGGGAGGGGGAGGATTGTGCAAGGGGCAATCCCTGGAAAAAAACAAATAAAACAGTGGATCAAGCCCAGAACAGCCAGTTACATTCCTCCTCGAGCGAGTTAAATAGAGAATAATGGATGGGGAAGGGTTTGATATGAGAATTTAATGCACACCCAAGTTGTGGGATGCAACATAAACCCCGAGGGTGAAGCCCGAGGGGTTTATCAAAGCATCCCACAATGAGGGTGTGCATTAAATTCTCATATGAAACACCCTCTCCATCTTTTATTTTTTATAATAACAGGCCAGCAATTT
Organism: Neoceratodus forsteri; assembly: GCA_016271365.2. Taxonomy (NCBI): domain Eukaryota; kingdom Metazoa; phylum Chordata; order Ceratodontiformes; family Ceratodontidae; genus Neoceratodus; species Neoceratodus forsteri. The sequence goes on along the minus strand of CM057453.1, from coordinate 1,114,341,024 downwards.
TTCTCCAGCAGTTTGTGAGACTGTTTGGCTCCTCCGACATACAGAATGTTGGCCAATGAGGCAGCAGCATAGTTTGACTGGCATGGCTCATGAATGTCATAACAATGAGCCGGTTGTTATGGAAAATATCAGCCTGGTCAGTACATTGAGAGAAATTGCTGACCAGTTATTATACCTCCATATCAGTCCACCGGTTCAGCAGTTGGTTTCTGGGATATGGACAAAGTCTTGTTTGGTGGTAAGGGCTCCAATGTAGCCACGGCTGTTTCATCTGCCCATGAAAGGCTTCTTGCCACCGAGGCCTTTGTCCCTTTATCTGTTGAGCATCTGGGTGGTAGCAGGGGACAGTTCAGAGGGCCATTGGTTGGCAAGTCCATCAGGGCCTTAAATTGATTGTTATTCAGATCAAGTAGGAGGGAGCCCAGTGAGGCATCCGAGTCCAGGCTGTTACTGCAGCTTCTGGAATGGAGCCTGGGAGTTTTGTCAACATGCACACCTTCCTCCCATGTCCTTCTTCTGTTCTGTTGCTTCCTGTCCAGGGGCTTAAGTGGAAGTACCCGGTGTGGTGTGTATTCTTCTTTGGCCGGAGTTGGCATGAGTGTCTGCCTGTGGGGGTCATGCTCTGGTGGGAGTGAATTCATTGGGGTAGGTCTTGTTGATGGACCTAGGGGTCCACCGATGTCATGGAGCTTACCCTAGTTGATTTTTGGGCCTGCACAGCAAGGAAGTTCTCTGAGGCTCTAGGATTGTCAAAGAACCTTGGGGATCCATTGATCATCACTCTAAATGAGGCCGGGTACCTCAGGGAATATTTGAGCCCCAGTTCTGCACAGGGTCTTAGTGCTGCTGTATAAGCCCCTTGTCCTGCTGATACCTCTTGTGAGTAGTCAGTGAATATTTGTATTTTCTGCCCCTTCCAGTGGAGCTCTTTCTGTTGCCTAGCCAGTCTGGCAATTATTTCCAGTCTTGAAACTAGATGAACCAGGCTAGACTAGTGTGTGGGTGGCCACCTGGGGCTGGGCAAGGGGACAGGGTTCTGTGGGCCCGATCGATCTCTGGCGGGTCCCCACTGTGCCAGTGAAGGATATTCGGTAACTTGCACTGGAGAAATTGAATGGTGTCCTTTCTCTCACAGCCCTCTTGAAACCCCACGAAAACCAGAGGTTATTTCGTCGGCTGCAGTTTTCAAGGTCCTCAACTCTGAACCACAGCAAGTGTATAATTCTGTCCTGCTCTTGCAGCCTGGCTCCCACTTTGTGCTTTGGCTAGCCTATGTTCCGAGACACAGGCTCTTTGCGATAAGCCTATTACATGAACTGCGTTCTTTTTAGTCGCTAAATCCATATTGTCCATTCTATGCAGGATCTCAGTGAACATTTGCTGGATTTCAGACAGGTTACCATCGGGCGGTTGCACTGGTGTAGCGGAATCCACCTCGGGGATCCCCTCATGTGGCTGCGCCGCTTGTCAGAGCACAGAGTGAGAAGGCTGAAACTTGGTAGTGCTGGTGGCCAGAGGTTCGATTGAGGAGTTGTTGGAAAGGTAAGCACTAATATACTGTTTGAGTGAAATTAAATTGTGCCTCACTGTAGAAAGATCAGAGTTATTCCAGATTTAGAATAGGGTTTCAGTGAGCTCAGGTCTCAAGCGACCATTTCTTTCAGCTTTTGGCCAGGTCCCCCCATGGCAAATGTAGTTTAGGGCAAATTTCAGAGGCAGACCTACTACAACACAGCCATCAGCAGAGTTCACCTGTTTTAATGCAGGGGGCTATGCCCCCTGCTGCCCCCAATTTCCCCCATTTCTAACTAACCTACTCCCAGTCACACATTGACAGTCACACTTGCCATACCTGTGGTTTTGCCATTTATTCCAGGTCGCCATTAATTCATAGTTACCATTTGTATTTTTGCCCTTATTGAGTCACCATAATTGAGTCGCCATTTTGCCGTAACTGTTATTATGTGCTACCAATACAGCCCTATGTGAATCCAGTGTACAGAAGTGGTGGGGGCATTATGCCATGCCTAATCTGGAATTTGTGGCCTTGGTAATAGCAGAGATAGGGAGGAGATATCTAGGGAAGGGTATAGGGTGATGCCAAGGTACTTAAATTCATTCACAATGATCCCAATAACATAACTTGGGTTTTGGTGGCATTGAGAACTAAGTTATTGACCACAAGTTAGTTTTGTATATGGGTGAAATCAGTGTTAATCAGGGCTTTAACCTGTGGAAAGTTTTAGGCACTGTAGTAGAGAGCAATAACATCAGCATACATGATGAAAGAGCTTTTGGAGGAGAGAAAAAGAAAAGGAGTGGCCTAGTATGGATCACCTGGGGATGCAAAAGTGATTGGCAAAAAACTGGAGGAGACATCTCCAAATTTGGGAAATTGCTGCCTTTCTGTCGAATAGTTAGAGAACCAGGCAGTGGCATAGGAGGAGAGGCCAATATATTTTTAACTTTTGTGATATGAGGGTGTGATCCACAAAACTAAATGCTTTGGATAGGTCTATGAAGACTGTACTCATTAGGAGCCCTCTGTCCATGGCAGTTTTAATGTAATCAGTGACCTGGACGAGGGGCGGTAGTGATACTGTGTTCTTACAGTAGCTGTGTTGGTGAGGTGTGAGGAGGTTGTGCAACTGAAAGTAGTTGGTTAGTTTGGGAGGCAACCATCTTTTCAAGTAATTTGCCTAAGAGAGGCAGTAGAGCAACAAGACAATATTGGGTGAGTAGTGTACGGTTATCCTTTTTGGGGACTGGGACAATTTTGGCCATCTTTCACAGGAAGAGACAAACCCAGAGGTGAGTGAAATATTGAAAATATGGGTGATGGGCAAAGCAAGTGCAGAGGCTGCAAGCTGGAGTATTCAAGACTCAATCCCATCTGGGCCTGTACTAGAGTTAAGGATCAAGAGTTTAGTAGCTTGATGATCTCTCTTCTGTAGACATTTTTCAGTAGGAAGGAGTAGTCAGTAGGGGATCAGAGGGGGTCGGAGACGGTAGCCTATCTAGCAGGGGAGTGGGAGGGGAAGGATAAGAGATCAGCAAATTTGGCATTGAAAGCACTGACTATGGTGGTTTTGTTGTTGCAAGGCACACCATCAATGACCATGTCTTTGGTTACAGGTTCAGAATGGTCACCCAGGAGCCTTTTGATATGGTCGCAGAAACATTGTGAGTTGGGGGTCAACCGATCGAGGCCAACAGCTGCTCTTTGCAGAAGGAACTTTTTGCAGAGTGGGTAGCCTTTTTTGTATTTATTATGCATTCGTCTGCAACAGAGACAATCTTGTGGTTTGGAAGAGGCTTTAAAAGTTGCCCTGCATGTGTCCCTGAGCTTCAAGAGGGATAGGAGGTCAGGGGTGCCGTGCTCTGACTCTTTTCTTGATAAGGGGGTGAGTCTGTCTTGGAGGCTGATGATGATGAACTGGAAGAGGGCTAGAACCGAGTTGATGTCTGTGGTGGCTAGAGTTGGAGTCCAGTCAGTACTGGAGAACTCATCATTGAGGGATGCAGAGTCAAAGTTGGAGAAATCCCTGAGTGAAAGAAATTTTTGGTGTGACTTTTGTGATCAGGGATTTCTAGAGGCAGTAGATGGGGGTGTGGTCACTAATTGAGTTAGAAAGCACTCCAGATGCTTGAATTCTATGAGACCTGTTTGTGATCATCTAGTCTATGAGGAAGGTGGATCCACCATGGTTGGAGAGGCAGGTGCGACTGGAGATAACCTGAGTGAGACTGGTCTTGCCAAATGTTGATCTGCAGTTCTTGTAATTTGGGCTTAGCTTGTCGAGATTTAGACAACCCATGATAATGGTCATGTTAGGACTAATTTTGGATTGTGTGGCATCCATTATGGCAGATAGGCCTTGGACCCCTGTTTTGGGAGAGTTGTAAGTACAAATCATATGCAGTTTCTTGATGTGTCCAAGTAGCAGGGATGCATGAAGCAGTTCACATGTTGAACCAGTACCAGATTCATAGGGAATCATAGACAGTTGTAAGTGGGACTTGGATTAATAGGCCCACACCTCTTTTGGAGAAAGGCAATCACTATGAAGGGAGCTATGATTGGCCACATTACAAAGGGAGTTTGGAGTGCTTCAGTTGAGCCAAAACTCAGATATTCTGAGACCGTCGAAGGAGTAGTAGGCAACCCAGGTTTCTAGCTCAATTTTGTTGGCTATGAGGTTGTGGGCATTTAACGGGTGATTTTTAGCCCCTTAAGGTTTGACCATGGTGGGGAGGATTTTAAAGATTATCTCAAGAACTTTGAAGAACATAATATTTGGACACAAAGCAACTTATATTTCTCATTAAGTCTGTATTTCTTATCTCCATTATTTATTACTGAGGTCAGATGCATGAAAACAGAAGAGTAGTTCCCTGAGGGTTCATCAGCTCCTATTGCTTCTTTCCAACCTGATGTCATAATACTGTATTTGTGACATCACAGTTATTCCCATAACAACAGAATGTGATGTCACAACAAAGCTTTATGATGTCAAGTAGGGAGTAAGTTATAGAGGCAGATGAGTTCTTATGGATAAATATCCTGTTTTTGTGGGAATTTCTTTAGTAATAAATAATGAAGAGGAGAAATCTATAGACGATATGTGAAATACTGGATGAACTGTGTTCAACTGTTATGTTTTCCAATTTTTTCTCAAAGGTGTCAGCTGCTCTTTAAGAGCCCCTGATTGGGTTCAATATCCACTGCTAAGCAAAGGTATAGCTTGGTGGTCCATAAGGCTATGATTTTCAGCAGGGACCAGAGTGCAAGATTAGGGTAATGTCACTCTGAGTGTGGTACTCTAGGAGGAGTAACTTTCTGCTAAGGAGAGCTGTGGCATTGGAAGATGTGTAGGCCACCACCATTAAACCGGAATGGTAGAAATCCATTAGAGGATTTTATGGAGAATTGACAGCAGTCATTCTAGGAACTGGCAGTGAGTCTGTTATAGAAAGGGAGGAGATTAGGAACCCTGCAATGGAGATAATAAGCAGGCAAGCATTTAACATGATTAAGGTGGATGGCTAACAGATCAGGGGGTAGATAACAGCAGTGACATGAGTACCCTTGTCAGCAGCCAGTTACGTCGTTAGGAACCAAACAGAAAAACTGGCTCACTGTATCTAGAGTAGTGACAGAAATACTTGTTTGAAGGACAGGAAACTAACCGTGGGGGGGAAGAGCAATTGATTGTAACAGCAAAGGTACCAGCATACCTATAAATTACAGTAAGTAGACTAAAACTAAAAGAATATTCCATAGCTAGCAGCTAAAACAACTTCTAAAGGTAGCAAATTATGAAGGGTTGCAATATCTGGGCAAATGCATACAGACTGAGACAGAGTCAGCAAATTAGTGACTAGCAGCCAAAACAGTTTGCAATTGTAGACTAAGACCAAAAAAGAGCACCATCAAAGATTCCATGGCTAACAGCTGACACAACTGCTAAGGTTAGCAGATAATGAGCAGTTGCAATACCAGAGCAAATATGGAGGCTGAGACAAATGAGGGAATCTGTGACTAGCAGCTAGAACAATTGCAGAACTGAGCGAAGTGAGATAAATGTAATGATGCAGTAGCTGGCAGCTTGGTATGGAGGCAAAAGCTGAGTGTGCCAGGTCTATGCTATGATTACTGCTCGAGTAACTAATGAAAGACAACTAATGCTCTAGAAGTTCTGTGGTAACCTGGGGTGGGGGTGGGGTGGGCTTGCCACAGAACTTAGATCCAAACTGCTACAGAGAAATTGGGACCCTAACAGTGACCAAAATGTCCTAAGATACTGTCAATTATGGAACAAAACAAGGAGGAAGCAAGGTAATAGTAATGCATGATAACCCCAAGATAGATGATCAGATTACCCACTAGCAACCATGAGAACAAATGGATGCAGATTCGTAACACAGCAGTGTTAATAGGAACTCCAGCAAAATGCATGGTAACTGCACTAGTATAGTGAGTAGGGGCCCTGGAAACCTCATCCTTCAGGAGTAGCTGCACTAGGGACTGGGATGAGGGTTTCACTCATTTTAGGGGAAGCCATGGTGCATTTGCATAAAAATGAAGCAGTAGCAGGGAGTTTAGGGATTATGATAGCTAGGCGAGTATATATAGTGAACCAAGCACCACAAACAGTTTATTTCAGGGAAACACAGAACATACACAGGGTTAGCTAAGATGACAGCAAAGTAGAAACATGGCAGAAAATCAGTGATATCTAGTTGGGTAACCAAGAGACACCTGCGCAACGCTGAGCTCCACAATAGACTCACCTGCTCTCATCACAGAGCCAGCAGTACTTATAGTCTACAGAGTAGAAGATAAGCAGAGCCTCCTGGCATCCAGGAGTCTCCCTTTGGTGACTCCCATTAAGGACTTCCACTCCTGCTGTGCCACTTAATGTGGGACTGCTCATGCATGACATCTAGGAAAGATGGCTTAATATGGAGCCTAGAGGGCAATGCCCTGCCTTCTGTCTGAGTGTACACTGCACTGATAGGAGCATGTATTAAAGTTCTTGTGTTCCCAAAATGGTAATCTGGCTGATGAGTGTAGGGAGAGCCTCTCAAGTACAGGCTCATGACCTCAAGGACTGATCCACATTGTAGGTGGTCCAGTTCCAGACTACGACTGAAGAAACAAGGGCTGCTGCAGTGATTACACAGCAGATCTCCCAGTAAAAAGCTTTCAAGTCCATTCCTCTGTCTGAGTGCACACTGAACTGATAGAAGCACAGATTAAGCTCCTATTGCCCTCCCAAAATGACAGACTGGCTGGCAAGTGAGAGGGGTGCCTCTCAAGTACAGGCTCACAGCCTCAATTAGTTAGCTGGTCTGTGTGGTGAGTCATCCAATTCCTAAATATAACTGAAGAGAAAAGGGCTGCAACAGTGAGTATGAAACAGAGCTCCCCATAATAAGTTTAAAGTCACACCCTCTGTCCGAGCACACACTGCATTGATAGGAGTATGGATTAAAGCCCCTGTTACCCTCCCAAAATGGCAACCTGGCTGATGAGTGTTGGGGCAGCCTCTCAAATACAGGGCCACAACCTTCGCTGGTGGGCTGGTTCATGCATTTAAGGTCAACTTGTACAGCTTGCCGAATTATATTTAGCAAAACAACTAATTATAGTAATGTACATGGTCTCTACTGAGGAGCACAATTACTGTAATGTTCTAAGGAAATGCAGGAAGAAAAATATATCTGCAGCATAGGAGACCCTCACCCCACCAGTGTCCTTCTACTTTCATTTTTTTCTGCACTTTGTCATGCTGTCACCTGTGAATTCTAGGAAAGGTTAAAAGCACATTGTTTTCATTCCATTTGTCCTACAGTGGCTCCCCTTGTTTGCATCATAACTGTCAAAAGCGTTTGCTTTAACAAAGTTTTTAAGTGACCATAAACTGGTTTTATAATTATGGGGGCTGGGTGTCAGTTAGTTTCAGTAGTGTGACCACTGGCCAGACTAGGTGTGTCTCAACAAAAAGGAGTCAAGCCAAAGTGTTGCAGCTGAGCCTTTACACCCTACCTCTGCAAACATGAACTTCAGTCATTTCGTACCATAGAAAGTCATCATTAAATACAACATATGAACTGAAAAAGTCTGTCACATTTCCTGTATTGACCCTGGCTACTGGAGGGGATGCAGAGGAGGGCAACAAAGATGGTATGTGGAATGGAGGGGAGAGACTATGAGAGCAGACTGGGAGACCTGAATGTGTACACCCTGGAGGATAGAAGGGACAGGGGGAACATGATAGAGACATTCAAGTATCTGAGGGGAATCAATGAGGATGAGGCACATAGGGTCTTTAAGCTAAGGAGGGGGAAGGACACCAGGAAGCATGGACTAAGAATGGGGGAGATTTAAGAGGGAAATGAGGAGACACTATTTCACAGAGAGGGTGGTAGCAAAATGGAACACACTACCAGAATGGGTGGTATCATGCAAATCTGTGCACAGCTTCAAAAGGGCATGGGACAGGGAATGGGGATAGTGAAGACGGAGAAGATGGGGAGTGGCAGTGGGATGACAAAGGGAAGGGGGTGGGGCAACTGCAAACTAGGGGTGCTAGCTGCACACTGGAGCAGACTTAGATAGACTGAGTGGTCTGTTTCTGCAGGCACATTCATATGTTCGTATGTTCCTATGACTATTTGTGGAATCCAGAAAATACTTAGGGATTGTGGGTAAAAAACAAGCAAATACTAACCCTTGTTCCTTTGCCTTCTTTCACATGAACTCATCTGCAGGTTAAGGTGCATTTTCCTTTCACTTCTCAAAGCTCTGGTCCTCCCTCCTCTCTACTGTCCTCACTGCCTCATTCCTATTTTCACTCCAATCCCTCCTTTGCAACTTCTCTATTCACTCCTGTAACTGCTCTTAACTGCATATGCCTCTCTGGCTTCCAGTCACTCACATAACACCTTCCTTTGACTACAGCAGGGGTTCTCAAGTGGTGAGGCCAGCCTCACTGGGGAGGCCCCAACCTGTTCAAGGGGAGGCTCAAGCAAGTCTGAAAAAGTACTGTATTTAAATTTTGAGTCTTATATATTTTGTGTGAAGAGATGAAGCAAACTGAAAGAGGATAATAGTAGGCAAATTTAATGTATTTATTTACTAAAAGGTGACAAGGGAAGGTGAATGAGCCAAGGCTCATCTCAGGTGTACCCAGGGAAGGGAAGGGAAGGGAAGGAAGGAAGGGAAGGGAAGGGAGTGAATACATTTCAAAAGGTAAATGCAAAACAATCAAGAAATACACAGTGAGCAACAGTGCAAACAAATACGAGCAATAAACTAATAATGAGTGGTGGTAATTGATCAATTTATTTATTTATTTAGACAGCAGTTTGGAAAACCTTTGAGCCATAGGCTCATTTACAAAGGTACCTTGTCACAGTAAGACAAGCGAAAATACACCGTATAACAGTATAACACAGTATAACAGTAACTTAAGACATAGATACAAACAAGCTGGTACAGGTAGGATTGATGCAAACAATACCAGAGTTATGTTGTCCTTAGCAGCTTAGTAGTAAGCTTTGTCATTAGTATTGAGTACGGCTTTAACTGGTGGCAATTACAGCTTCGGTGTTAACAAGGTGGTTCCGTAAGGACGTTTTGAAGCACGATATAGTTGGAGCTTCGGAGATGGAGGGGGGCAGTGTGTTGAACCAGGAGGGCACCCTAAAGCTGAAGGCTCTTTGGCCGTGAGAGGTCCTAGCTCTAAGGATAACAAGAGAGGTTTTCCCAGAGGTCCGAGTATGAACTAGTGGGACAGAGCGGCGGATGGTGGTGGTCAATCCAGGCGGGGATAGCCCAAGGAGGGTCTTTTTTGTAAGGGTGCAGGTCAGATATTTGAGGCGCCTCAAGATCAAGTACCAGCACTTAGCGCGACAGTAGACAGGTATGTGTTAGCCTAGGTGCCCCAGTAATTAACCTGCAGGCCTTATTCAGAGTAAAAGCGATTTTATGGGAGTGCGGTCTGACAGCAGCACTATATACTGGCAGTCCATAGTCCACTAGGGACAGGATAGAGAGGTGATCATAGCCTAAGAGCCTCTGGGGAGGCAGTGTTTATACCGATGTGAGCTGCCCAATCGGATATTAGTGGCAGTGGCTAGGCAGCGATGTGTCCATGGAAGGAGAGGGAGGGGTCAAAATGGATCCCTAGGTATTTATAGGAGCAAACTTGTTCGAGTGGGAAAGAGGACCCAGAGTGAATGAGGAGTTTGAAGTTGCAGGACTTGTTTTGAGGATGAGTGAAGAACATGGTTTTGTTTTTAAGATTTATCACCAATCTGTGTTCCTTGAACCAGCCCTCGGCTTCAGCGAAGGACTTCTGCAGCGAGTCCTGGAGGGCAATAGGGTTACGACGTGAGGCAAAGATGACTGCATCATCAGCGTACAATAGAATGTTCCCCGAGCAAGAGCGTGAAAGGGTGTTAAGGTAAAGGGAGAATAGTAAGGGGCCCAGAATGGAGTTCTGCCACCCCCAGCATCTTCGTGGCTGTGGCCACCAATGTTTCTGGTGTCTGAGCCCCATGCATAGATGGGGTCTGAGTGCCAAATGGTGTTTCTGCACCTCCAGGTGCTTTGGGAGGTGTTTCAGCAGACTGGTGGGCTCTGAGAAGCCAGACTGTCGAAAAATGCAAAAAGAGATGCCGGCTTGCACTTTGCTGCACATGCGCATCCCCCTGGGAGGATGAAATTAAAGGAGCCATTGCTCCATTTAGTGTTTTGCCCATCGGCCACTAAATAGTGATATCCCTGGCTCCAGGGTAGGCAGCAGAGTTGGGGATCGTCATTGGAAAGCCTCCGGGCTTGGGGGGACTAGTGGTGTGGCCTTGGAAATGGCTAATAATTCAGATAAAAAGGGGGACAGTTTGGGACTGTAAAATAAACAAATATGGCTTTCCCATGGGACTGAAAAATCTGGGGGCTGCCGGGAAAGGTCATAGGGTAAAATATTTTGCCCAGGAGAAAAGCCTGGCAAAGGGGGATTTGATTCTAAGAGTGGAGTGTGTGTAGGAGTGCAGAAAAGACTGTTGAGGGACTACCCAACCCCAGGCCTGAACTCAGCACTAATCAGCCAATACAGCCCCGGCCATCTTCATTTAGGCAGAGATCCTGAAAATCAGTTCTGCTGCTGTGGAGAAGAGAATTTTGGAGTTTGCAGCTAGAAGCAGAGAGCTTGGAGTCTGCTGAATGGACCGAGCCCAAGGCTGCAATGTGAGTGCAAAGACTATAAGGTGTAATTGAAAGACTGAAAGTTCTGCAGCCTAGCAAAAGTGTGAGCCAGCTGTGTCCCTCTCAGTGGGGTAAGTGTCAAGTGAGTCCGCTATTTGCTACAATCCAAGAGATTGTATATGCTGAGGCTAGAGACTGCGCCACAGCCCAGTCACCACTGTGTTTAGAGAAGCTAAGTGAGAGAGCTGGGGCTAGAGACTGAGTCAAAGCCCAGCTGCAATGTATGTTTTAAAAGGGTGTGCAGCAGAGAGGTCTAGGGGATCATGCCTGCCCAGTCCCTAGACCAAAGAAGATGACAACCTGCGGAAGAAGATGGCAAAAGGCCTGCCTGGTAAACACCGTCCACAAAGACCTCAGAGGCAAAGCTGGCAGGGCTAGGCAGGTGAAGACCAGCTCTGCAGCTGAGTGGTGCACCACCAACAAGATACCGCCACGGTACCATACTGAATCCAGCTTGCTGAACCCCCCTGTTAAACTGCTGAACTATAAGTACTCCTTGGCTATGGCTTTAGGAACCTTTTATTAGCTAGCTAGCTAGGAAAAAGTCAGGGGGTTAGGTCTTGGGCAGGACCGTCCTAAGAGCTGCACCCAGACCTGAAGTTAAAGAAAAATTGTGTGTAACAGCTTTGGGCCCCACCAAGAGATCCCTGCGTCGACATCATCACGACAGTGAGGTACCCACCAAAAAGACTGTTTGAACAGTCTTGGTAACTGCCAGGAAAATACGGGTGCACCCACAGGAGGTGAGGATTGTTTTGGGGTAGAATTGTTAGCCACTTATTGTCGCTGTTGCTGTTTTTATCTGCCCTTTACCCCTACCCTAAAATAAAATACTGTTATTGTTTATGATAAATGCTCTTACAGTGCTTTATTGCAAAAGGGGGGGGTTGTTATTGTGGGGGAAGTGTTTTGGGGCAGCTTGTTTATTTTCCTGGGGGTGGTAACCTGCAATCTATTCACAGGTATTCCCTAGCATTTCCCCAGTTGGAGGCACCATGTACTCTCTTATCCTTGTACCGTCCCAGGCCGGCCCTCTCGGAGGTGTGTGCTAACTGGACCTCAAGAGCCCCGGAACAGCCATGGTGAGTCAAAGGGCTGTTACAGGTGGAGGCACCACTGGGATTTGCTGCACCCTAGTAGTTATCCCACAAGAGTGCAATTCTGAAAAACAGGTACCCCCCCCAGAAAAGCAACTTTAAACAAAAAATCAATATGGAGCAACAAGAATTGCTTAGTTGGTGCAGGGGGGGGATGCCTGGTCCCAGAGAAAGCCATTCTAGTGATGGGGATCCCAGATGAGAGCTGTGGTAGATGACATTGAAGGGTGGAGGGGGCTGCAGGAGGATCTGACCAAACTACAGGAGTGATCGAAGGCATGGCAGTTGGGGTTTAATGCCAAAAAGTACAAGGTATTGCACTTCAGGGCTAAGAACCAGGAAAGGTGCTATCAGCTGGGGGGGGGGTACAGCTGGAATGCACCGAGGAGGAGGAGAAGAATCTAGCAGTGCTTATAATGGGGAGCATGAACAACTTAGTTCGGTGAAGGAAGGCAGCAGCAAAAGCCAACAGGATGCTGGGGTGCATAGCAAGGGGAATCTCCTCTAGAAATAGGGAGGTGATCCTGCCCCTCTGCAGGTCGCTGGTCAGGCCACACCTGGAGTAATGCGTGCTGTTCTGGTGCTCATTCCTGAAGAAGGACATCAGATTGTTGAAGGGGTGTACAGACTAGGGTGACAAAGATGATTCATGGATTAGAGGGATACTCCTATTAGGAGAGATTGGGTGAGCTGAACATGTATTCTCTGGTGGAAAGGAGGGATGGGAGGACATGATTGAAAACTTTAAATACCTAAAGGGGATAAACAAGACTACTACAGAAGTGATTTTCCAGATCAGAAAGGGTGAGGGTCATGAAGGGGCACCTACTGAGATTGGAGGGGGAAGATTCAGGAGGGAAGTCAGGAGACAGTATTTCACAGAGAGAGTGGTGGACAAGTGGAATACTCTGCCTGAGGAGGTAGTAGCCTGTAGCTTGGTAGATGGCTGTAAGAAGGGATGGGACAGAGTGAGAGGGGGGGTAAGTATGAAGAGGGGAGGGGGTGGAAGGGGAAGCTGCAAGGTGAAGGGCTAGCTGCACAATCGAGCAGGCTGAATAGACTGTGAGGCCTGTATCTGCTGACATTTTCATATGTTCATATGTTCATTGTGGAAGCACTGGAAGCTGTACTAGATATTGGGAAACTGAAAGTTCACAGCCTAAGATATACTTGCATTGCCCATAGTATTATGGTTTAGGTTATGGTTTCGGCCTGTTGCCTGACCTGTGACTATGTATTTTTGACTTGTATGCTTGCCTTTTTCAGCACCTTGTATCTCATGTATTTGCACTTTATGTAATGACCCCTTGTTCTGTAATTTCCTGCACCTCATGTTGAGGCCTGTAGTTACTGTTCTTCTGCACACCTGTATTGCTTAATGTGCCATGCTGTGGCTCGGGTAATGCCTGAAAATGGTTCTTTGGTTCAGTGTACCCACCTGATTATCAAAGACATAAATAAATAAAAACGGTGAGGCATGACAAAGATGTGGATGCAGGCAAGCTACCAGCAACCCTCACCGGTAAAGGGGTAGAAGATGCCTGGAGCCTGTTTGCCAAGGGGAGTAGCCCACTGACTGTCCCCACTCCCTTACCTGCCCTGAGTCAGGTCTGCTGGAAAAAATTCAGTCCCTTTTGGCAGCAGAAGGAAAGACTTTTAAGGATTTGCAGTCCCTTCTGCTAATTGGGGTAGTCCCACAGACTCTGGGCTGACGCGGCTTGCTAGTTCTGATTATTACCGATGGCCGCGAGCTTTTTCTTGCACCCTCACCACACCAGCTGGAGAAGATGATTATGAGACCTAGGTAGACTAATCTGTCCCTATGGTCCAGGAATTGCAATGTTCTGAGGCCAAGAAATGAAAAAGGCTAGTAGAGAGTTCGAAAGGGCCTGCATTGGATTCCTTCAGTTATTAAAGGCCACAGATCCAGAGACCAAAGTAGAAGAGTACCTTGCCATATTGGATAGTGTATTCTAAAGTACAGAGCCCTATGACGATCTGTACTGGAAATTCAAGACAACCAGGCAGTGGCAAGGGAAGCCCCTCCCGGCTTAACTCCATAGACTGGAGAGGGCATTGCAGAGACAGCACAGGAATAGAGGGAGGAATAGCTGCTAAAGACCTGAATAAAGTACATCTTGAGCAGGTGTTAAAAGCTGCCTAGTTCTCATAATTATTGTTCTTAAAGTTATGTTTGAGAGAAAGGCTGACTGCCCCCCTCCCATAGTGCACTACAGCAAAAGGTTAGAACATCTGAAAAGCAAGATGGACAATGGGAGCAACCTTCGGCTGCCACTGCTAGAATCCAGGTGGCAGATAGTGGAGATTCTCAAGCAACTGCTGAACTTCAAAGTTTGATCCAAGACCTGAAAACTGCTATGCAACAAATGAGAAAAGCTAGTACCACCCCTGTGGAGTCAGTGTCAGTGGTATCGAGTATGCCTGTGGGCGGTAAAGTGGGCTGCAATGCCCTTGGAACCTGAGGCCAAAGCTGCAGAGGCAATCACATGTAGAGAAGTGTATGAGCAGTTAATGGAATTGAAGAAGATGGTTGAAAACCCCTGGTGACCTCCTGCCCTACTGCCTTCAGGGGCCTCCACCAGAGCTTCTCATCCCCAAGAGCCACCACCGCATGTTTTGTTGCTTCTGGTGTGGAGAAGATGGACATATAGCCTGTGGATGTGTCCATCCCAAGAATTCCCAGTTGGTGGAGGAGGAGAAGAGACAACATATGCAGCAGGAAACTGGGGGGGCAGTGAGGGAGCAAACTGGGTCTCCAAAATTAGAAAGCTCCACTAAATGGACAGAACTGAAGATTCCACTGGGGAGTAAGGTGCCATCCAGGCTAGTTGGACCCCGTGCCGACGTTGAAGTTCTCATTGAGGGGCTCAGTCCTGACTGGAACAAGTGCCAATATATCTGACCAGCTGGCCAAACTGTGTCAGGAGAGAGGTGGAGTGGATCAACTGTTAAAGCCCTCCATCTAAGTGGTAGTGAAGAGGGTCAGATTGTCTTTGGATGCTGCAGAACCAGAACTTGAATTGGCAGATGAGCCCATTGGCATGATTCAGAGAGTGGAGAGTTGAGAGTTAATCCTGTCATCTAAGTTGGAGTGCAAGGTGGTGGATACAGCTGAATTTGCCCAGCCACCTGAGGGACCAGCCTTCATCATTGGTGCCCCGCCAGAGGATCAGCTGCCAGAAGGATTGATGGTGCAGCTTGGGGTAGTACCACCACCTGAGACCCCCTTGGGCCTGGCGCATTACCACGAGAGTGAAGAACAAGTCAGAAACCCGGTAGTCATCCATAACTGCTGGGTGCTGGCCCACATCTACCAAACAGATAGTGTTGCAGAAGGGAACCCCTAGAAAGCCACTGATGTGGAAATAAATGCAGCTATATTCGACTTGGGGACTTGACCATCCCTAGCAGTTATAGGTGGAGCCTGAGCCAAAAGCTGGCAAAGAGGTGCAACTTGTTTTCACTCCATGAGTGGGACATAGGGTGCATCTGAGGGGAAGAACATCACATTCACTTAAGAAATTATCACCCTTTCAGAGAGAGGTCCTGAAGATTGGCACCCGGAGACATCGAGGATGTTCGGTGGCACCTGCAGGAGTTGTTGGCCGCAAGTATCATTATGGAATCACAGAGCCTCTATGCCTCCCCCATCATCATGGCCCGGAAAAAGAATGGGGCCATACAGATGTGTATAGATTATTGCACACTTAATAAAAAGACCATCCCTGACCAATACATGGTGCCTCAGGTGGAAGATGCACTGGCCAACCTGTCAGGGAGTAGATGGTTCTCCAAGGTGGATCTGAGGAGTGGGTGTTATCAGATCCCCATGGCAGAAAAAGATAAGGAGAAATCCATCCTTATCTGTCCCCTTGGGTTTTACCAGTTTGAACAAATGCCCCAAGGGATCTCTGGAATACCTGCCACATTCCAGAGATTAATGGAAAATGTCATTAGGGGACATGCATCTCCTGACACCAATGAGCAGTGTAGCCTATGGGTATATACTTGTAATTCAAGGTTTTAGCAGTGATGGCAATCTGCAGCTTCAGCTGTGTATGGCCTGTGACATGAGGCTTGATAAAGGGGCCACCGTCTTTTGTGTGATGCCCTGTTGCTATTTTTTTTTTAAAGAGCGAAAAATTACTGTGCTCAGCAATGATCGTTAACGTCTTTGAGTAACAGACAGTAACAGCAGTGGACTTCAGGAGATGGTGGACTTCTGGAGATACGAATCATGGTTGATATATAAGTAAAAGTCAATTTGCGGTTTAAGTCAGGTGCTGTGGTCGTATGTGTGACTCAGGGTTGCTGTTTTTTTTTTTGTCATGGTTGGTAACAGCAGAGGACTTCAGGAGATGGTGATTTAAATCTTTTGTGTTAGTCTGTGAGTGTGGGAGCCCTTACTGTGAAAATCTGCACACTAACCATCACTTTTAAAACAGGGCCACCGGCAGCACTGAAAACTGCAGTTTGAAAGAACAGGAGTTACATTGATTGAGCTATGGTTTGAGGTAGTGGGGCTTTTAGTGTCACCACCCCCATCCTGTGGAATTTGCTGCCCCTCAGGGTTAAGGGGTCATCTACTTTGGAGGTATTCAAGGCCCGACTTAAGGCCCTCCTATTTGCTCAGGCATTTCTGGATTAAAATGTTAATTTATTGATCTGATTTATCCATAATTGTTTACATGATGCATTACTATTTTTTTTTTATTATTTTTGTATCCATTGATCTATTTCTGATTATGTGTTTACTTATTTGTGCAGCACCCAGAGCCTCCAGATTGGGTGTTTTTAAATAAATTTTGCCTTGCCTTGCCTAGTTTCACTATGGTAAGAGTGAGTGGCCATGATTTATTGGGGAAGCACAATGTAGTTGATTAAAATATGGTTAGCAAGTTATATGGGGCAAGAGCTGTTATTTTGTTTTTTAATAAACAATCAGATTCAGCGTGGGAGCGAGCGGGTAGTCAGCAGTAGCGGGTATGAAAATGAGAAATGATATCCTGAGGGTGGACAAGGTAAACAGGACTCAGGACAGTCGGAACTTCTTTCCATGCTATTATGCTGGGATATCATTACAGGGTACAGAGGTCCTCAACCAATCAGGTTATTAGATTTTCTTGATCCATTTCATAATGAGATTTGGCCCTGAGCATGTGCACGCATGTTTGTATGAGTTGCTGTTTTCTGTATTCTGTGGGCATCAGTGTCAGTGGCTCAGCAGGTAGCAGGCTCATCTCCAGAACTAGAAGATGGAAAGGTTGTGGATTCTAGTCCCACACTATGCAGCTCGGGTAATATGCAGCTGGCGTAATATCCATAATTGGCACAGCTGTGCAGTATGAGGGGATGCTGCTCTGGTGAAATGCTATCCTTCAAATGAGACATTAAATTGAAGTCCCTTCTGCCCATCTCTGGTCTCTATTCTGGTGGAAGTAATAGATCCCGTGCCATCTAGCTGAAAAGAGCAGCTGAATTTGTATTGAAACCAAACTATATAAACAGAAACAGGCAACAATTATACAAACAAAGTATAAAAAACCAAAGCAATCATCTAAGTAGGAACAGAAAAAAAGGAAAACACAGTGTACTGTAGCTATACATAAAGAATCTGTGAAAAGAAGTAAAAATATCTCTGTAGTACCCTATTACCCATAATAAATAAGACTAAGAAAGACTAAAATAAAAGAGAAAATGAAAATAAAGAAGGAAAAAGACTCATTACAAAACTCACACAGATATCAGGATACTTAGCTGTACCACACTTGCTGGCTACGTCACAGGCTTGTCAGCATCTGTCCCTGTTTTGTGGAGTGCCACAGGGCTCAGTCTTGTCGCTGATGCTGTTCGCAGTGTACATGCTGTTCCTGGGCAAGATCATTCGACAGTACAATGTGGAGTGTCACTGTTACACAGATGATAACCAGTTGTACTTGTCTTTTGCCTCAGAACATCAGGAGCTGTTGATGTGCTTAACAACTGTCTGGCTAAAATCAATGACTGGATGGCTTCCAGCTGGCTGAGACTAAACCCGGCAAAGACGGAGGTACTGGTGATGAAACCTGAAGCTGACGTGATGGGTTGCCACCTGTGGCTGATACAGGGCTTTTCCTGGGATCTGCTCCATTGCTGGCTTCCCCGAGAGTGCGAAATCTGGGCTTGATCCTTGATAACAGATTGACTTTTGAAGATCACAGCTGAGTGGGTTGGGGAAGGAGGTACTGAAGCAGAGGGTAGGGGAATACATAGCTACGAAGGAGGATTTAAACTAGGTGGGGTGGAGGTGAGTGGACAGTTGGTAGGCAGGGAACCCCGAGAGGGGAGCCAAATGAGCCTACCCCCCAGGATAATAGGGAGGACCTAGGACAAGTGGTACAGGAGGGACCGGGGGGGGAGTAACTGAGGGAGGGGAGGGAGCAAGGACAGGCTGCAGGGTGGTCTCACTGTATGAGAGAAGCCTTGGTAACAAATCAGCAGAACTACAGGCTCTCTTGGTGCTAGGGAGGGTGGACATTGCAGCCATTTCGGAAACATGGGTGAACCAGTACCAGGAATGGGATTTGATGATCCCAGGGTACAGGTTATTCAGGAAGGATAGGACTATGGGAAAAGGAAGGGGGGTGTGGCAATATATGTATGGGATGGGATAATGTGCATATGGGAGGAGAAAGAGGAAGGCAGAACAGAGGCCCTATGAATGCTGTTTCAAGACTCAAAAAGTAGGACAGTGAGGTTAGGGGTGGTGTACAGGCCACAAACACATGGGGATGAGCTGGACAGGGAGTTAGCTGATCAAATCAGAGAGTTCTGTAGGAAAGGGAACACTGTGGTGGTTGGGGACTTCAACCTATGGGGGTGAAGTGAAATATCCCAGCCACCACGAGTACAAAGGAGTGGGTCATATTGGAGACATTTCAGGAAAGCTTCCTGGTACAGATGGTTCATGAGCCAACTAGATTGGATAGGACTCTGGACCTGGTTCTATCAAATGGGGAGGCTGTAAGGGATGTGTAGGTGGAGGACCCTCTGGCTGGGAGTGACCACCACATGGTGTGGTTCACGCTCAACATGGGCAGAGAAATAGGAAGAACAGGGACCAGAGTGATTGACTTTAAAGGGGTGGACTTCCAAAGGATGGGGGAAATATTGGGCAGCCATCTGTCGGGAATCCAACCACATATGGATGACAGTCAGAAATGGGAGATTATTAGGAAAGGGCTGGTGGAGGCAACTAGGACATGTGCAAGAACAAGGAATAAGAAGGGAAGGGAAAAAAAAACAGCTGGCTGACACAGGCAGTCATGTAGGGGGTGAGGGCCAAAAGAAAGGCATTTCGGAGACTCAAGAAATTAGGAGGGGGGACAATAGAGAGTTGTATATGAAGAAGTCCAGGGAGGTTACCAGGCTGGTCAGAGCAGCCAAGACTTTCAGAGAACTGAGATTGGCACAGGGCATTAAGAATGGAGAAAAGGACTTATTCAGATACATCGGTAAAAAATGGAGAAACAAGGATCAGAATGTGAGGATTAGGAAGGCTGAGGGCTGGGTGGAGAAGGGGGTAGACCAGGCACAGGCACTCAATGATTACTTCTGCTCTGTGTTCATGAAAAAGAAGGAAGGGTAGACATCTTCTGGGGGGGCAGGGGGAAGGGGTGACTGATATAGGGATTACAGAGGATAGGGTGCTGAAAGGGTTAAGGGCACTGAGGGGGGATAAGGCACTGGGTCCAGACGGTATTCACCTGAGGGTACTCAAGGAACTAGTGGAGATTCTGGCAGGACCACTGTCTGAACTGTTCAATACCTCCTTGGACACAGGATGCGTACCACAGTGGTGCCCATACATAAAAGTGGTCCTACGGACAAACCAGGCAACTACAGACCAGTGAGCCTCACATCAGTTGTGGGTAAACTCATGGAGACGATCCTAAAGGAGAGGCTGGTGATCTTCTTGGAGAACAATGGTCTCCAGGACGGTCAGCAGCATGGGTTCATCTCGGGTAGATCCTGCCAGACAAACCTGATTGAGTACTATGACTGGGTGACAAGGGACCTGGGCAAAGGCCATGCGGTGGATGTCCTGTATTTGGATTTTAGCAAGGCCTTTGATTCCGTGCCACATGGGAGACTGGGAGGGAGGGAAGCTGAAATATATAGGGGTAGGAACAAAGATGGTTAACTGGATCACCAATTGGCTGAAGGGAAGGCAGCAAACGCTGGTGGTTGGTGGGGAACTCTCATCTCCGAGGGATGTGACAAGCAGGGTGCCGCAGGTATCTGTATTGGGACCGGTGTTGTTCAGGATATTCATAGCAGATATTTCCTATGGGTATGCAGTAAGGTCAGTCTCTTCACAGACAACACAAAGATGGGAGCTGTGGTAGATGGCATCAAGGGGTAGAGGG
The DNA here is from genome assembly GCA_016271365.2 of Neoceratodus forsteri. Classification (NCBI taxonomy): domain Eukaryota; kingdom Metazoa; phylum Chordata; order Ceratodontiformes; family Ceratodontidae; genus Neoceratodus; species Neoceratodus forsteri. The sequence goes on along the minus strand of CM057453.1, from coordinate 1,114,320,724 downwards.
GACTGCAGGAGGACCTGACCAAACTACAGGAGTGATTGGATGAATGGAAGTTGGGGTTTAATGCCAAAAAGTGCAAGGTATTGCACATCAGGGCTATTAACCAGGGGAGGAGCTATCAACTGGGGGTTAGCTGGAATGCACAGAGGAGGAAAACAATCTGGGGGTGCTTATAACAGGGAGTATGAACAACTCCGCTCAGTGCAGCAAGGCAGCAGCAAAAGCCAACAGGATGCTGGGGTGCATAGTGAGGGGAATCTCCTCCAGAAACAGGGAGGTGATCCTGCCCCTATACAGGTCGCTGATCAAGGCCACACCTGAAATACTGCATGCAATACTGGTGCCAATTCCTGAAGAAGAACATTAGATTGTTGAAGGAAGTACAGAAGAGGGCGACAAAGATGATCCAGGGATTAGACGGATACTCCTATGAGGAGAGGCTGTGCAAGCTGAACATGTATTTCCTGGAGGAGAGGAAGGATGGGGGAGCATGATCGAAGCCTTTAAATACTTAAAGGGGATTACCAAGACTAGTACAGAAGGAATTTTCCAGATTAGAAGGGGGAGGGTCACGAGGGTCACCAGCTGAGATTGGAGGGGAGAAGATTCAGGAGGGAAGTCAGGAGGCATTATTTCACAGAGAGGGTGGTGGATAAGTGGAATACTCTGCCTGAGGAGGTAATAGCTTGTAGCATGGTTGACAGTTTCAAGAAGGGATAGGACAGAGTGAGAGGGAGGGTAATTATGAAAAGGGGAGGGGTGGGTGGGGCAGCTGCAAACTGAGGGGTTAGCTGCACAATTGAGCAGACTTGCTAGACCGTGAGGCCTATTTCTGCTTGCATTTTCATATGTTTGTATGTCATCTGTTGTCAACAGTGGTTTTTACCATCTGTGGAACATTACCCGGATTAAGCCCCTCGTTCCGTCCGAGGACCTGCCGACGCTAGTGCACGCCTTTGTGACCTCCAAGCTTGACCATTGCAACTCTCTGTATTTTGGGGTCACAGGAGGGACCCTCCACAGACTGCAGCTGGTGCAGAATGCAGCGGCCAGGTTACTGACAGGCCTCTCCAGGTCCAGTCATGTGGCTGCAGTCCTGTGGGCTCTGCACTGGCTGCCGGTCAGGTGGAAAGTCATTTTCAGGGTGGGTCTTCTCACTTTTAACGCCCTGTACAGACTGGGTCCTGGTAACCTGTCAAAGCTCATGACACTGGTGTCCTCTGCTTGTTTCCTCCGCTCCTCTTCTAGGGGCCTCTGGATGTTCCCAGGGTTTGGCTCAGGACCTCAGGAGATTGTGCATTTTGCGCCTCTGGGCCGACCCTGTGGAATTCGCTACCACCTTCAATCTGGGAGGCTCCCTTGGTTGAAGTGCTCAAGCAGAGACTGAAGGTCCACCTCTTTGTCCTGACTTTCTCAGATTCCTGAGTCCATCCTGATCTAGTTCCCTTATGTGACTGTCCAAAAGCCTTTATTCCATTTTAAATTGCTGTATTTAGTATTTTAAGAACTGCTGCTGCTATATTTATTAATGTTGTTTTATTCTTATGCTTCTGTTATAATTTTGGTTAGGCACCCAGAGCCTCTGGGATTGGGTGCCCTACAACTAAAATTGCCTTGCCTTGTCTTGCTATCCAAAGCATATGTTGCCACAAACTAGTCAAAACCTATGTTAGAGAGTGTCTAGCCTCAAACGTGTATATTTCCAGCAATTCATAATTCATTTTTACAAACAGTTCATGCACAATAAATATTTTTTGCTGCAAAGAAAAAAAATCATACAAAAATAACAATGTGCTCTTATTCCATTTTTATATATTACCCTTCATAAATTCCATAAATGAGTATATTATTATTTACTGTTCTAAACACAGGTTCTGTCCAATTTTTCAGCAACTAAGTCCCAGAATTTTAAAATGTATGGGCACTGGAAAAAAGGTGCTCCATGGTTTCCAGCTGAACTTTACAAGAAACCCTAGTACTTAACTGTGGTTCAGAGCTCAGTGCTTATGTTGCATACTGTAGTTGGATGCTGTAGGTTGTGCTTGGATACAGAGGCCAGACCAGTAAGTAGGATAATGCTTGCAAGGTACTAGTAGTATGAAATGATTCATGCTTAGGTACTTAGCATAGACATGAGCAAGTCAGTGATTATAGTACATATGAACTGGATAGTATATGCAAGGTGCTTAGATGCATGAACTGATGAGTCACTTGCTATGATTTGATAGTTTTTGGCCTTTCTCTGTATGCCACCATAGGAAGGATGCTTAGCCCAGTATTATGACCCCCCCTCCGTGGGATAAGAGTGCCGCAGAAGGAGGAGGTGTCAGGGGAGGATGGTGGGGAGTGCGGCTCACTCTAAGCAGGGCGGTGCGCAGCCTGTTGGTCTAAATAAGATGTGGGGGAGGAGCACTTCCCCCACTTAACTACGGACATAGCCCTAAATTTAACAGTGGTTTAGATCCCGGTGCTTATGTTACATACTGTAGTTGGATACTGTAGGTTGTGCTTGAATACAGAGGCAAGACCAGTAAGTAAGATAATACTTGCAAGGTACTAGTAGTATGAAATGATTCGTGCTTAGGTACTTAGAATAGACATGAGCAAGTCTGTGATTATAGTACATATGAACTGGATAGTATATGCAAGATGCTTAGATGCATGAACTGATGAGTCACTTGTTATGATTTGATAGTTTTTGGCCTTTCTCTTTATCCCACTGTAGGAAGGATGCTTGGTCCAGTATTATGAGACCCCCCAAAAAATAATGATATCAACAATTGTTCTGTATCCGACTGTTAGAAGGAGTCGAGTAGGATGACACCCCCAAGAAAATGAGTAGCAGTATGACCACCTCCTCCAATTCCAGAGAGTGTGACCAGTAGCACGCAGGAGAGGAAACCTCCCCCTTGGGGGGGAACCTCTGAGGACCCATGGCTACTGACCTCCCCGTCCTTCTGGGCATACTAAAGGAGTGCAATCTGAAAGATTGTTAATTTAATCGGCTAATCCGAACCCCAAGTCGTATGACCTGAATCAGAGAGACGGAAAACTGAAAAAGTATTGAATCATGACATATTAGGTAGACAAAGCAAGCATCTTCCTAGTAAACACCAATGTCGAGAAGTCATAGGCAGGTCGTAATGATAGTAGAGTAGAATCCATAATCGATATAAATTGAGAGTGACGAGTTGCAGCGGTGAAGCACTCCAGCAGGTGAGGATGACTTTCCAGAGGAGAACCAGGAATCAAAGGCTCAGCATCCATGTCCAGAAGGAGGACTGTTGGGTCATGTTCCGCTTGCAAGCATAGCAAATGAAGGCCGGGACGATGGAGCACAAGAACTGGTGTATGTTGCATGATCAGGGAATGGAGCAGTAGGAACCTCCAATCTGGAGGGGAAGCAAGTACGTGAAGTAGGTAGATCGTAGTGCGAATAAGTAGATATAAGTCAGATGTATGTCCAGCTCACAAGGAGCGAAGTAGGTTGTAATCAGAGAGTTAGTCGTGATGACCTCTAGGCTCTGTTAAGGCGAAGCAGGTAATGTGAGCAAGTAATGTAAATAAGTGTACTTGTACATAGGTTAGTTGTAGTAGTAAATAAAGCTGCATGATGCGGATGTAGTAGCAGGGAAGCAGTATCGCATAGCTTATGTGCGGCATATAGGGAGAAGCAGGAAGAATAGCAATAGCACAGGAATCGTAGAGCTTCGTCTGGATCCAAATGGTTGCATAATGATGTTGATATCCATGTTTCAAGCCAGAATAGTTCATTAGCTAGAATTGACTATGTAAGAATAGTTTGATGAGTCCTGAATGGTCGAGCTTATGAGTCATAGACAGTGATGATAGAGGAGGCTGAGTCAAATGAAGCAGCATCGTGACAGGGTGCAAGGCTTTAAAGCATAAATCAGGATAGGTAGGCCTTCTGGATAAGCTCAACTAAGAGTCCTGGTAAGAGTGTAGTAGCAGTAATGTCATATAACTGAAGTGGCAGGGCAGAAGCATCCAGCAATGATGAGAAATGGCTAAACAATCCAGATATGAGTCCATGGTTAAGGGCTTCCAGGGCTGGCTGACACATCAGCCATTAGGCATATAGTAGAATATTAGAATCTCCAAGCCCCGAGCTGGGCGAGGCAGGTGTAGAGTAGAAGCAGGTAAAACCCCCGGCCCGATGGTGAAAGCAGGCTATAGAAATAGGCAATTGTAGTGTAGTAAGATAGGAGCAGGGGACCTCTGGCCCATAGGAGGCGCAGGTCTGGCGGGCGATGGCAAACCCCCGGCCCCGCGGGGTGAGGCAGGTTGCAGAGCAGTGGTAGATGGCGTAATGGAAATGTCAAACTGCAGGCAATGCAGAAAGAGTAATGAAGTTGTGAAGAATAAATTGTTAATGGAATTATAATGGCGGCATATCCAGAGCCAATTTCGTGCGGAGTAGTACTGTAGTTTTTTGGCAGCCTTATGAGAGCAGAACAGTGCTATAGATTGTCGTATCCTGAAGACCGAGGATTGTAAGGATTGCAGTGAAAAAACCTTGGCGAAAGTGTTGGCAGTTCAATGCGAGGTAATAATCATCCTGAAATTGTAGTAATTAATGTTTTAGGCATCTGTTAAACTAAGAAGACAGCATGGAATAAAGGTCATCAGGGAGTCCTGGCGGAGATGGTAGTAGCTCTGGGGGGAGTTGAAGTAGCATAGCAAGGAGCATCCGAGGATTAAAGCGAATAACTTGATGTAGTCCAGAAAGAATCCAATGGAAGGCGGAAGCTTTAGGGAGCATATATTGGAGAGCTAGGTCCAAATGAAAAACAGCTCTGTAGGAAGCATACATGGGAACGAAGAAGAGCTAGCCCACCGATGGGAAAGATGCGGCTAGACCACGTATAGGTCAGCCGATGGGCCGTAGATGGTATGGTTGAGTGAGTACGTCAGCCTGAGTAATAGAATTAGTAGCTAAATCCAGGAAGGCTAGCATGCAGCTAGACCATATGAGTTCAGCTGGTAAGGTAAATAAAGAGAGGCAACTAGCCCCACGTAAGCTAGCAGGTGCAGCTGACCACACGTAGGTCAGCTAGTAAGGTAAGGAAATAGTGGAAGCAATGCCCCAGAAATGGTAACTAATATGGCTGGACCACACGTAGGTCAGCCAATAAGTGAGTAGCAAGAAAGGAAAATGCAGCACAGCCATATAATAAGCAACCAGGGACATGAAGTAAGCAGAGACGTAGTGTTAAGTAAGCTATTGGCGGAGCACGAATGGGCATCCTAGACAAAGGAGAGGTGGAGCAGGGTGAAGCTGCTGCATCCAGAACGCGAGCTGCACGACTGAAGGCGAAATCCAGGGTATCCGAGCATGAATATAGGAGACTGATGAGCACACGAATAGCAGGCAATTAGTCCGATTCTCCTACACTGTTGACAGGTGACCGATCAGCAAATTAAAGAGGGGACTACAATGTGGAGCAACTTCCATGATCATGACACAATAACAAGTTCAACGGGAAGTGGCCCCAAGTCAGCGCTAGGAAATGTTTTCAGCAACTGTGTTCAACGATATACACTGAGCATCTAGAATTAGCTGCAGACAGTAAGAGAGCATCAGGAATCCACAGAGTCAGGGTCAAACTGCAGGCAGAGTGCTAAACATAGTTCAATGCAATGGAAAGGCCTGGGATGGCCTAACATAAATGCAGGCTCCCGGCTGACACCTGACTTGGGTAGTGAGGCAGACAGAGTTAGTAAATAGCCAGATAGCATAGTGTTGAGCTCCAAAATAAGTCCCAGTCTTTGAATTATGCAATAAGAATGACTAAGCGAATGCTAGAGGTAGCTGAGCTAACAAAATGCTGGAGCATGCAAAGGCTAGGTAGAAGCAGCACTCACTATAGACGTAGGCAGCTGCAATCACTTAAGCAGCATGAAATGCGGAGGTGCTGAGGTACATTCGCTAAGCGATTAGCCAGGAAACAGTAGCGGTGGACATGCCAAGAATTGGACGTTAAAGGAACCTTGCACCTGGTAAGTGTAACAGTGCGTAATGGAAGGCTCATTGTTCCGGAGCTTGCACCTGGACCGGGAAATAAAGGGGCAAGTTGGCACAGTTCAGGTATCCAGGCAATAAGGTTAAAATTCGGAATGCTACCATGTGGTCCTGTGCATGAATGGAACATCAAGGTTCATAGTCCTGGTGCACATACAGGCTGAGGAGAACGGGTAGAAAAGTACTGAGGAATAACAACAGTGCCGGAGTGAGCTGTATGGCACTGAGCAGGGGGTCGTATGCGGAGAGTAAGTAGCTGGAAGGAAGGCAGCATGGAGAAGCTAGGCAAGTCCAGTGGTGTCCGATGGAAGTCAATAGTAGTGAGGCTGGGCAAACACTCCAGCGAATGGGGCATGAAGGAGCTGATGAGGACGAACAGAGCAGGTTAGCAGGAGATGGCGGAGGACAAACTGCGGTGCAGCCGGCGGAGAGAGCCCCAAAATAAAAAACAACCAGAAGAGCACAAGAGGGAAGGAGCTGGACAGGGAAAACACAAAAGGGGGCAGCAAAGCAGACAGAACGAGGGAAGCGAAGGGCAAGAGAAACCAACAAGACAGGGAAGGAAAAGGAAGGGGGGGCCAGCCGTGCCTCTGGAAACCGAGTGTGACTCGCTCTAAGCAGGGTGGTGCGCAGCCTGCTGGTCTAAATAGGATGTGGGGCAGGAGCTCTTCCTCCACTTAACTATGGGCATAGCCCTAAATATATGTGTTTGTTATTTTGTTAGTTGTTTAACCAGGACTAGCACACTAAGCTGAAAGCTTTTTTACAGGTTCGACCTGGGAGCACAGGGAAGTTAAGTGACTTGCTCAGGGTCACACAGTCTGCAAGTGGAAGCTGTGGGATTCAAACCCAGGTCTCGTCTGCTGGATGTCACCAGATTTGCAGCTCAGAGCTTTAAACCACTGTGCTATACTTTACCCCCCCCCCACTAAGGATTCTAACTCCAGGGGGTCCAACTCCGAGAGCGCAGAGGTCCAGGGTGTGCCATAATGCCGTACGCTATTAAGCGTATGACATTATGTCCTGGGGTATCCCATGACAATCATGACTCCAAAACCGTGACTCTCAAAATAGTGACTAAATAATGGCTACCAACGAATAGGCGACACAGCAGAAATATTAGTACAGTTATAGCGAAAAAACTTGCCATAGAGTGATCAACATAAGTGACTTCACAACAACAGTGACTATGCGCTCAATTGGTATAATCTACTCACTCTTTCATCCCGTAGCAGCCATTTCACTACAACTAAGCAACTATTTTCACAACAGCGACTATGCGCGTAATTGGTATAATCTACTCACTCTTTTATCTCGTAGCAGCCATTTCACTACAACTAAGCAACTATTTTCACAACAGTGACTATGCGCTCAATAGGTATAATCTACTCACTCTTTCATCCCGTAGCAGCCATTTCACTGGAACTAAGCAACTATGATCAGGAGGAAAGATTTCTGGTCACAGGTCAAAGTTCACAGCACTGTGTCAGACGTCAAAATAGCGACTCAGCACTTTATTAGCTCTGTTCAGCACTTATTCCTTTTATTTGCTGACGATTTAAAATTGCTCCAGTTTTATTTCAGCTAATCGCTGTTCCTCTTTCAGGCACTGAATCAATTTCCACACGCTGGGGTGGCAGGCTACTATGCGGCTGTTGAATCCATGATATCACCCCTCAGCCGCATTATTTGTTCTGGCTAGACCCCTAGAGGTGGCATCAAAGCAATTCCATTGGTCATGTTTGAAAATTGCTGATCTTCGCCCTAAGCGTCCCCTAGGTTTACCTACCCACGTTGCTTGGAAGTACTCCATTAATGGCTTTAGTACTTCAGCATTACGTAAAAAAAAAATCCCATTCTTTCATTTGATCAAAAGTATCAATTACATCTGCAGTGGGCACAAGAGCGAGCGAAAGTAGCATATGTAAATGAAGTGAGGAGTCTGGATCCAAGCAGTACCTTTCATGTATTGATGGGAACTTTTGTATTTTTCTCCATATTGCCTGTGCAAAATGAAAAAAACATCCACATAGTTCTGTTTCTGGAAATACTGTCTGAAATGCACGCCAGGAAGACTTCTCGAAGTCCATCATAGCAGTCTCTGGCTTTAAGCAGGGGCACAATATTCCTGTATCTTGGTGAAAACCCTAGTATATGCTGCTGCAGTTCTGCTACACATCAAAACATATACTGCTGTTGCAACCTGGCCTGCCTTGATGCAGTGTATTGTGTAGAGTTGGTCGAATCATAATGGACAGAATTTAAATGTTCCATCGATAAACCAGTCAGTATTGTCTTCTAACATTTTTAAATTTGAAGCAGTAACAAATATGAGCAATCTATCCCTCTCATGTCCACTATCAAACAAGAGGAAAGGCTCCCCAGCTAAGGTTTCCATGAACTCAGGAGGTATTTGTAGCTCCTCAGCTGAAGCAGGGGTGGCAGGCATCCACGTTCCACCTGCCTGATTCTTTGGATGGTACGTTTCATAAGAGATACAGCTGGCAGGTGGCCAGACACAGCATCAGGGGCAGTAGTTGTACACTGTACCAGAACCTGTGTTGTGGTCTCAACACTAGATCTGGCCCTCTCTCGCACATCAGCCATTATCCTCCTCACCCCCACATCAGGGACATGTGTGTGATCCTTTATCTTTGCCAACACTTTATTGCCAGAAGTATGTAACCTGGAAAGGCAGCTGTACTTATGAGCGTCTATACATCGCCAATAAACTTTATCAGCCTTCTCCTTATCCTTTCTGTAAGTATAGCCCCCATAAACAGCCAAGGGCTTACCTTCCTGGCTGGTGACCAACTTGAACTCCATGCTGCAATGTCAAATGGAAGATGGTAAATGGCAAATTGAAATGGATAACACACATGTACCTTTAAGGTAATCAAGGTCAGGTCAGGTGGGAGTTGACAACTGCATTGTGGGTACCAGGAAATACTTAGTGTAAACAAGGAACAAAGGATGATCATAGGTCGGTAAGTATTTGAAATCAGTAACAGAGCTATTTTGACTGTAGCGCTATAATATATGAGCTAATATGCTTCATCGCGAACAGCACACTTGCGATTTTGCCATTGCTATTATTGAAGTCGTGCTTTCGGGTTGCAATTTTCATGTGGAACCTGTCCCAGTACACAGCTGCACAATGAGTTGCTTCAATATAGTATTTGAGAAACAATTTATTTATTTATTTAAATTTTGGTAACTGGGTAAACCCACTGAGACCATGACAGTCCCTTTTTCTGGGGTGACCCGGGATTAAACACAGGTAAGAACATTTCATGAAGTTACAGAATATATACAGGTTGACAGTTACGTAAGTTAGCACAGAAATCAACAGACAGTATTATAATGGGCATAGAATGTTGTACATGGCAAAGCTTATCATACAAATTCAGGTGAACATTAAGTCAGATTCCAAAATTACAACCCTCACTTACAGCCTACAGTCATAGGTTGATAAATAGTTGACATTGGAGGTAACAGATAAGTTGGTAATCGGGACATGACTGGTGGCAGAAGGGGATTCGGGCATCAGCGATTGCAAGTGCATTGGTTAAGCTCTATCAGATGAGCCTTAAGTCCCTTCTTGAAACCCCCTAGGGAATTACATGTTTGCACATTTCCTGGGAGAGTGTTCCAGAGGGGTGATATGTAAGCCGAGAATGACCTCTGCGCATGGGAAGACCTAACTCTAGGCAATGTGAGGAGCTGGCGGCTGGAGGATCTAAGGGACCTGCTGTTGTGTTTAGCTGATAGTGTTTTAGCAAGGCTTGGTGGGGCATTTTCCGACCTTAGCTTGTAGGCTAAGCATAAGAATGGATACTCAAGACGCCCTTTCAGTGGTGGCCAGGACAGAGCTTGGAGGACCTGGCAGTGGTGATCCCTTGGCTGAGCTCTCGTGGCGAACTGGCACACCCTGTTGTAAAGAGTAGCAAGTTTTTGCATTTCCCCAGCTTTTACTGTGAGTAGGACTGGTGACCCATACAGTAGGGTGGACAGTAGGGTTCCAATTGCAATCCTTTGCCGGGAATCCTGAGTAAGAAAAGGGCTAAGACGGTACAGTACTCCCAATTTCTGAATCAGTGTCTTGGTCAGCAGTTCGATATGCTTTTTGTAAGAGCAGTCTTGTTCTAGTGTAATGCTCAAGTACTTTATTGTGTCTACAACCTCAATCCTGGTGTCATTTGAGAGGCTTGGGGTTAGGATTGAGCTTCTGTCTTGCCCTAGGCTTGATGGGCCAAATAACATGGCCCTAGTTTTTTTGCTATTGAGCACAAGTTTATTGCTAGTCAGCCAGTCCACGAGGAGTTGCAGGTCCTTTGTTAGTGCAGTGTTCAGAGAGCTCAGGTCCTTAGTGGACTTGTAGAGTACTGCATTATCCACATATAGAAGTATGTTAGACTCACTGCAGTGATTTGGCATGTTGTTTATGAAAATAGAGAATAGTATGGGCCCTAGACTGGACCCCTGAGGGACCCCATCGAGAATTTTGCAGTTCTCAGATTGCACCCCTTGCCATCTGACAAATTGTGATCTCCCTTGGAGGTAGTCTGTAAACCACTGAAATGTCAGACTGTCAAGGCCTAGGAGCTTGAGTTTTGCTAGGAGCAGCTGATGGTCTACAGGTCGAAGGCCTTAGTTAGATCTATGAAGATTGACCTGGTGGACTGGCCTTTGTCGAGAGCTGTTAGGATATGATCAATGAGACGGCCGAGGGCTGTATCCATGCCATGGTTTTTTCTAAAACCATGTTGTCTAGGTGTGAATAAGCCATTCCTCGCAATGTAATCTATTATTTGCTTATAGACAGCCCTCTCTAGTGCCTTGCTAAGGATGGAAATGATTGATATGGGACGATAGTTTTCCACCTGTTCCCGTGATCCACCTTTATGGATGGACTTAACCAGGGCAACTTTCCAGAGTGCCGGAACCTTCCCTTCAAGGAGGTACCTGTTGAGCAGCCACGAAACTGGAGCAGCTATGGCTGGGGCTGCAGTTTTTAGTAGTCTTGGTTCAAGCTTGTCGTAACCAGCTGAACCATGGGGTTTAATGTTCATAAGTAGTTTTAGGACCTTGCTTTTTGACAGCAACTTAAAATGGAAGCTAAGGTAGGGTGGAGTGTTGTTCAAGTCTGATATATTGGGTGGGAGAGCCCCAGTATAAGGAGTCTTGAAAATTTAAATCTGTGAAGGAGTTGATTGCATTGGCGGCATCAGCCGGGCTCTTTAGGCGGGTGCCATTTGCTATTATATCACAATCACCCCTAGGTGGGACTACCCTTGATGAGGGTGTTTATTTGTGGCCCGAATTTCCTTGGGTTGGATAGATTTTTTTCTCTGGAGATCTCTAATGTATCTCCTTTTTGCTGACATAAGCTCTTTCTTACATTTGTTTCACAATTCCATGTAATGCTGCCAGGCATTGGGTTCGTGAGTGCGGTTATAATTCCCCCAGGCCTGTCTCTCTCCTTCATGAGTTTTTTATGAGCCTGGGACAACCACCTTGTGTCCTGACATTTTACCCTGATTTTTTTCAATGGAGCATGTTTATTGGCTGCAGAAAGGAAGTTGTTTATGAAGAATTCTAGGGTGGCATCAAGGCTAGGGGCTTTCTTGATGAGGGTCCAGTTCACCTCCTGTAGTGTGACTAGGAAGGCATCTGTGTCAAAATTAGAGAAGTTCCGTGTCTAGAGTATTCTGGGTGGGGGGGGGGCTTTAAAATTATTTTTCCAAATGGAGAAGACTGGTGAGTGATCGCTTAGGGCATCAGAGAAAACACCTGCCAGTCTTATGCTATCCGGCTTAGATGCCAGGATCCAGTCCAGTGTAGTATGGTTTCCTGTTTTGGTGTGCAGTCTGGTGTGCTCATGAATTAGCTGAGTTAGATCAGCTTCAAGAAGTAAGTTCTTTAGTTCTCCCTTTGTTTGAGGCCCCCAGTGTATATTGAAATCACCCAGGATCACCTTCTCACCCCTTTGGGAGATTGGGTAGTGCTGTGAGAAGCGAGTTCAGGGCAGCGTCAGCTGCTTTTGGGGGGCTATAGATGGATCCGATTGTCAAGGGTTTGGCGCCTCCCATCAGCAGTGTTATGAATATCATTTCACAACTGGTGTTTTGTATGTCAGGAGTTGTCACTATGGAAACAGTTAAGGAGGATCTTACGTAGATCAGGACTCCTCCTCCCTTTTTTCCCAGTCTGTCCTGCCTGAATATTTTGAAGCCATTTAGCTCAGTCTCATGGTCACGTACCTGCGGTTTGAGCCAGGTTTCTGAGATTGCAGCAATGTCTGAAGAGTATAGATGCATCCAGGCTTGCAGCTCATGTATCTTTGGCCTCAGGCTATTTATGTTCATATGGGTTATCCTTAACCCTTTAGAGTTGGACCATGTGGATTGAGTAGGAGAGGAAATGCGCACATTTGTGCCAGGGGGCCGGGGTTAATTTCTATGTCACCTCCTAGTAGGAGTTTTAGCTCTGTTGAGATATTGGTCAGGGCCCGTTCTGCCCAGGGTGGAGTCCTAATTCTTTAGTCACTGAAATAGAGTATTAGATTGTACAGGTTGCCTTTTTGTTTGAGACCATGCATAAAGATCAGAGATTAGTGATGTCCAGTTACGGGGTATACAACTGGGCATTTGTGGTGGATGTTCCCTCCAGATGCTGGATCCAGGAGAATGAGATGTAAATCTATGTTAGAGCCTAGGACTGCTATGATGTAACGATGACAATGCCCTGTACCATCTTGGGATTTACAGCTAGGTGTAGGGTTAGTTTACAGCTAGGCATAGGATTAGTTGTAGTGACTGGGTATCGAGGATACAGTAGGCCTTTGTCCGGATCCGAAAAGCGGGGGGGGGGAATGATATTTCCCATAGTGGGGAAGTTAGCTAGCTAGACTGTCTTTATAGCTTATTTATTTAATTATATTTTTTAAGTAACCTGTGTGTGTCCATATATATGTATATACATACACACATTACTGCACACACATTTGTACAGTACTAGCTAGATTCTGTACTTTAGTCTTGAGCTTCTGAAAGAGGGACTGTCAAAGTCTCAGTGGGCCTACCCAGTTACTAAAATTTAAATAAACAAATAAATAATTGTAGGGTAAGCAGAGATGAGGTGTTGCACTGACTGTGTTGAAGTACTGTGCTGCTTTTTGTTTTAGTCAGACTAGGTAGGGAAAGTTTTTGGGGTCCTTGAATGGCTGCCAATGTGACCTCCAACAATAATACCACTGTTCTGTGAATGTATATTATACAGAACTTTAAATGAGACTTGCGCTAAGCTGACTTTACTCAACTTAAACAGTGTAGAAGGAGAGGGCAAGTTTTAAAGTGCAGCATCGCTACACCACCAAGACACTGATACACTCCTACTGACAGTTACATGACAAACAACTGGTTTGCAAACGTCACCAGCAAAGTCCATATGCAAAAGTAAGGGGATTAGAGTGCAATATACTGGTGCACCCAGTAACCCAGTACTAAAGCATGAGGAAAGTGCTGTCAGTCCATTTTATAATGCTAAATGTTGTGCCCTGCCTCTTCACATTCTGGTCCAACTGTTTCTTGGTGCAACAGTAACTTGCAGAAACCCTGCCAATGGGTGGTGTGTGGGGGGAGGCCATGGTAAACTGCAGGTCAGTGCGAGACAGTAATGTCAGTGGGAGAGGGCATGGGAAACTGTGGGCCAGTGCAAGACACTGGACTAAATTCTCAAACCTTTTGGTGCAGTGCAAGGGGCTTGTGCCACAATGAATGGCACAATGTTCCCCTTGCCCCAAAAGATGCGCTGGAAGAGATTCTCAATTGCAGCTTGCATCAACAGCCATGGCTCCCCCCTCTCCAGCCCCATCATGCATAATCATATTTAATAATAAACCCCTTTCTGGTGGTCTAGTGGCCCCCTCCCAGAACCCAATGCTGTCATAGTCATATTTAATAATAAACTCCTTCCTGGTGGTCTAGTGGCCTGATCTCCAATGTTGCTGTATTGTAATTAAAACAAACCCCATTCCCTAGTGGCCTAGTGGATTCCCACCCCACCTCAGCAGGTAGTGCCCACCACCATGCTCCCCTCATCCCGAAATACAGTCAGCGACCGCACAGCTCACCTCTCACTTCCATGGCTGGCTGCTGATTGAACTGTCATTGACAGTGTACTGTATAGTGCATGTGCTCATTGACTGACTGTTAGTCAATGAGTGCATACACCATATAGTACACGCTCAGTGACAATTCAGTCAGCGGCCGGTCGCAGAGGTGATAGGTGGGCTGTGCCAGTAACTGGCTATGTTTCATGATGGAGAGAGCGGGGTGGTGAGCACTAACTGATGGTGTGGGGGTCCGCTAAACCACCATGAATAAGGGATTTGTACACATTGTCATATATGGACATATGGGGGGGGGACTGCTAGACCACTAGGAAAATATTTTAATAAACCTTTACTTATGCAGGCATGTCGGGGAGTGGGGACTGCTAGACCACCTGGTATATATTTTAATATACTTTTACATATATGGGGGACTGCTAGACTGCCAGGTATATATTTTAATACACTTCTACATATATGGGGGGGCAGCGGGGATTGCTAGACCACCAGGAAAAGATTATAATAAACTTTTACATATATGGGCATGTCCGGGGGGGGCGCTAGACCACCAGGTATAGATTTTAATAATCTGTTACATATACGGACATGTTGGGGGGGCTGACTGCTAGACCACTAGGGTGTAGAGTGCCACACAGCCACCCTGCAGCTTGTGACAAACCCTCCAGGTGTGCCATCTACTTGGTGCATTGCCACGACTGCCGCATGCCATGAGACATTGCTGCCAGGACCCTGCCCACTAAAGAATTGGGTGCAGGGTCCTTGCTGCACAGGACATTGACACAAGCTGCCTCTGGAGGCAGCTTGCATCAGTCTAAGGGATCTTTGAGAATCGAGCCCACTCTCTTCAATGGGCTGCAGTTAGTTGGGGGAGGCTGTGAGGTACCACAAAACACCGTGGGACACTGCAGTCAAGTCTGATTAGTTTAATACTGTAAGCAGGAGGCTGACATAATTAAAGAAAAGCCAAGTACTGGGTTTCATTGAGTAGGAGAACAGCCAGTAGCAGGAGATGGTGTGTTCCTTAATCACTTCAACTGTGATGTGTCATTTGATAAACTCTTGGGATCATGCAGTTCCATTTTACATGCTAATAACAGGGTTGGCTGGATATCTGTAGAGGAGGGAGAGGGCTGAGGAGCCTAAAGCTCTGACAATATGAGGGTCTTTTGTTTGCCACCAGAGACACAGGGTTGAACTAGCAATTACAACACCTAGTAACATATCTACCTATAAAAACCATTCCATAAAAACTAATCTTAACTGCTGCCTAATGCTACCCTAAACAAAGCTTTCCTATTCACCATTTCCCTCTTGCCTTTCATCATCAGCCATGCCCTTCAACACTCCAGCTATCTCCTCAGGCCCCATGCCCTTCATGCAGTTGCCACTGACTCCAACTTCCTTCAGCTGGTGCCTGGCCCTCCACGCTGCTGCCACAAACATTTGCCAGCTACTTCCTGGCTCTCCAGATCTCCATGTAGCTGCCATTGACTCTGACTTCCTTCAGCTGTCAACTGCAGATGCCATACTGCTTTTGACTACAGAAACCATTCTGCTCCTGACTACAGACACCATGTCACTCCTAACTGCTAGCAACAACAAACTGAAGTTTGGATCACACCAGCTATGCCTCCTTTTCAGGAGGACACTGCACTAAGGAAACACTAGGCGAAAAAAACAGAGGTACCAAAAAACACCCAAAGTTGGTTCATGGTTGTTCGGTGAAACAATGCTCAGGGCAGGATTTGAAAATTGACAGCTGTCATGTTTATGTGATGTGATGAAAGAAAGGCCTTGTTGAATACTTGGGGTCAGAACTCTCAATAAACAATGGCATTGCAAGTAAGAGTTGCAGTTTTATTTCACTGTTGGCAGTAGCCAACTGTAGTTTGTTTCTGACTTTTTTCATGTCTTTTTAACTTTTTCTCATACCTTCTTATACCTTCATTTTTTGTTGTTGTTTTTTTTTTTTTTTTTTGAGATTTTGACTCCAAATTGTCAAAGAAAACTGGAGCAACAAGGTCCTGTCAAAATACAGTTTTCATCACAGGAGTCTTATGGAAAAAATCTCTTGGGCAGTTGTTTCTCTTGCAGTTAGTGATGTTTCTGCTGTGGCCTCAAGCTGCCCTTTGGATGCTGGCCACCGCAATCCCCACCCCCCACCTTCCTCCGAGACTTACCTTCATGCTAATGCAGCATGACCTGGATGCTCAACAGGGTGCAGGCCTCTGGGAGGCCAGGGCCAGAGGGCAGCTCGGGATACCTTTTTACATATCCTTCCCAAGGGGAGGAATTCAGTGCTGCCCAGATATGTTCACGCACTCATCCATGCATGAAGCATTGGCAGGTGCCACTTAATTCCCCTATGCAGACAGTCCCAGACTGCTTCACCCCGGATGATGCCAGGGGCCAGGTGAATGCCATGCACTGGGACCCTTCTTCCCCAGGAGAGGAGAGTAGTTTTCCAGATGCTCCATCCTCCTCCTTCCCAGCTGATCCCTAGTGACCAGAGACCATATCTGAACCTGGGTAGCCTGGTGTGAGGCGTGGCATTGAGCACCTCAACCGTCAGCACCAATGGGTCCCCATTTGGGCAGTTGTTAAGAGCAAAATGTAATTGCTCATTGAAAAATGACTGTAAACTTACAGAAAACGAGACCCTAAATAGATTTAAAGAAAGTGAATTTACCCTCCAAAACACATTTTGGGGTGCGTTAATAAAATTACGCTCATATGTTCATGGAATGGAGTGTCAATATGGCCACCTACAATATATAGTTATAAAAAGCAAAAAGCAAGAAGAATGAAAATTACATTTGTAATTGTTAGTCTTCCAAAATATCTTTACCATTGATTGTCACTTATGTGTCATGGGCTGGAGGCACTAGGACACTATGGGAGAAACATTTTTGCTGGGAGGGAGCTAACATCCTCTGACGCCTTCTCCCTGTCTTGTGGGGTACCACAGGGCTCCATTTTGGTGCCCATGTTGTTTGCAGTTTATATGCTGCCATTAGGAGAGATCATTAGGTGATACAGTTTGGGTTTTCACTGCTGTGCAGATGATACCCAACTGTATCTGTCCTTTATTCCCGGACAGGAAGATGCAATCTCCGTGCTTAACAGCTGTCTGGCCGAGATCGGAGATTGGATGAGCACTAGCTGGCTGAGGTTAAACCTGGATAAGACTGAGGTGCTGGTTGTGGACCCTGGTTGCCTTGAGGTGGGTCCTGAGGCTGGGCTTCTGTCTGGCTTATGGCTTGATGGTGTCCAGTTCTTGACCTCAGACCGGGTGCGTAACCTGGGCGTTATTTTTGATGATGGTTTGACCCTGAAATGTCAGGTGTCTGCCGTTGTCAAATCTTCCTTTTATCATCTTAGGAATATCACCCAGGTGAAACACCTGGTTCCTCAGACTGACCTTCCAATATTGGTCCACACCTTCATCACCTCCCACATTGATTCCTGCAATGTTCTTTACCTAGGGCTCCCAGGGGTTGATATCTGCCGCTTGCAGCTAGTGGAGAATGTGGCAGCCAGGCTTCTGACTGGTACGTCTAGGTCTAGTCATATTACGCCTGTGCTGCGTGGACTAACTGACTACTGGTTCAGTGACGGATCACCTTTAAGGTAGGGTTGTTGACCTGTAAAGCCCTACATGAACAGGGACCCCGGTACTTGCAAGATCTTCTTACTCCCTACTGACCCTCCCGCTCACTCCGATCCTCCGATGAGGGATTGCTAGAGATTCCCAAGGTTTGGATAAAGACATCTGGTGCACGTGCATTTTCCTATGCTGCCCCTTCCCTGTGGAATTCTCTACCTCGCCGGATAAGAGAATGCCTGACTGTCTCAAGTTTTAAATCTGAGCTCAAAGCTTATTTGTTTTTTAAAGCTTATTCTGAAGGATTTTAAATATGACTGTTTAATTTAATTTAACTGTTTCTTTTAATATGTTTGTACAGCGCTTTGGTTATGAAAAGTGCTTTAAAAATAAAGTTTTACTTTACTTTACTTACTATTGAGCATGGCACCTGTGTACCTCATGTGGTGCCACATGCTAGCCAATAATCATCACCAGCTCCCTCATGCACCTCAATTCTGGTTACCAGGAGAGAAACAAAATGCAGGAAAATAGAGAGGACTACAGACTTTTCTAGCCCAAAGGGATAAGGATAGGATATAGGAATAAAAATAAAGAATAAAATGAAACCTGGCTACCAACCTAGAGATAAAGAACAGGGCACACTAGGTGGCAACAATGGGTAGTTGGGTATAGAGCCAGAGCCTCACATCACTAGCCAGACAGGAGATGGATAGTGGCCTTTAGAACAAAGGGCAACAGTCCTAACCATGTGGCTTTGGCAGAAACATAAGGGTGCTACCCAGAACTGTGAACTCCTTCCAAATGAGATGACACAATGTGACAAAAAGGGAATGACACACCTAGACTCCTGGGACAAAGGGGCAACCATGCTACCAGATAGTGGGTTGACTGAATACATCAGTTAACTATGTCCCTCTTTTCCTCATCAGGGGAAAAAGAAAAGGGGGAGCCTAGGTGCATATAGAGTTGCAGGACTGGACAATGTGGTATGGTGAAACCCTCCCACTGCATTTTTTTTAATAAATATAGAGAACGAGGTCCTAAGGCACTAGAAAGCCATACATCCACAACAAGGCTGCTTTAAGGTGCTGAATAAAATAAAAGCATGCTCAGACCTGAAACCTACAGTACAGAAATGGGCTTGCAGCATGCCAGATAACCTCTGATATTTCTTTCTTATCCTTTTGGCTGTAGCCTTTCTTCTGTGCTAACCTATGTACTATGCTGTCCTTTCTAATATTCTCTCTCTCTTCTTCTCCAGCCTGACTCATCTTTGGTTCTGTTTTACTCAGAGTTACCATCTGTAAAATACAGTTACTGTGATAGAAGTTACATAAACAAATGCTATGAATCAGTGTTTGACTCTAAATAAAATACTGAAGGTGAGCTACATTAAACAACCTTTAGTTTTATATGGAGGGTAATTAAGGTATCAGTAAACTTAAAGCTATTCTTCTAGGATGAAATGTATAAAAGACATATTTTATAATCATTCTATCGCTCCCGGCGTAAACTCTCCATCTGCCTCCCTCTGACCAGAGCACTTCTCCTCCTTCTACTCCTAACAGGGAACATACATCCCAACCCAGGCCCTGCCCCCTCCCATCCATCCACTCAGCCCACTGGTCTTCAAGTAGCCTCCATGAACATATGCAGCCTGCTGAAGAAATTTGACGCCCTACAGTGCTGGGCCTTGGCTCACCAACCAGACATCATAGCCCTGGTTGAAACCTGGCTGTCCAAATCAACTCCTGACTCATTTGTCTCCCTCCCAGGCTATACCTTATACCGGAGGACCGAGTAGTAGGCAAAGGAGGGAGGCTGTGCAATCTACACCAGGGACACAATACCTGGACACGCACTCCCACCCTGCCCTCATAAATGGGGCCCAGGCCCTTACCCTCAGACTCACCCCAGACCCCTCTAGGAACCCTCTCTATCTCTCCACAGCCTACGTTCCCCCAAAGAACCAGCACCCAGTCCTGGTATCTTTAACGGACTACCTGGCCACCCTCCACCATAAGGCAGAACAAATCCTAGTGGGGGACCTTAATGTAAATTGGCTCAGCACCTCCTCATGCACCACCAGAGACTCATTTGTCACCCAAGATATGACGCAACTTGTCACCCAGCCCACGAGACTTAACCCTAAGAGTGGTACCAGCACCCTTCTGGATGTTATTATAACTAACCGACCCCATAAAATCCAAAACATTCAGGTCCTCCCAGACTCCCTGAGTGACCACTCCCCTATCCTATTCCACTGGGTAGCCCCAATCCCAAACCCAAAGCCCAGACCACCCTCCTCAGGCGCCTCCGCCCTGGTGGGCTGAAGAAACTTAAAGCACTCCTCACCCAGATAGACTGGTCCCCCATTCAGCAGGCAACCAACATTGACACTGCCCTCACCTTCTTCACTCACACCTTCAACATGGCCTGTGATCTCTTTGCACCCTTAACCAAAATCCGGTCCAAAAAACAGAACGCACCCTGGGTTAGCCCGGCCCTCCTACAATTACTTAGAAACCGGGATAACCTCTGGCACCTTGCCACTGAAACAGGTCGTCTGTCTGATAGGCAAGCATACAATGCAGCCGAATAAGAGCTCATGGGCCATCAGGAAAGCCAAGGCAGACCATTACCAGGCCTCCACCTCCTCCTGGGGCTCAGCCTGGACCTTCTGGGATAATATTAAGCAACTCAATGGTAAAGCTTGCTCCCTGCCCCATCCCAGCTCACTAGAAATGGCACCACCTCCACCGAGCCTGCCACCATAGCTAACTGGTTCAACACCACTTTCACTGACCTTAGCTCAGTCCTCCCTAGTAATTTCTTTGACCTCCCTCAGCCAACCTCTCCTCCAGCACCCCAGCTTCCTCCTGTGAAAGATTTCCACCCGGGAAGCCAGACCCATCCTAATCAAAGCTCTCAATGGCAACAATCCCGGCAGTGACTCACTGGACCCCAGCATCCTTAGGCTGGTGCTAGATGAAGTCCTTGCACCGCTCACAAGCCTAATTAACCAGTCACTCTGCGTGGGACAATTCCCCACAGCTTGGAAAACAGCCATTATCACACCTATTCATAAAGGGGGCGACAGGTCATTGGCCAACAACTACCGGCCAATCTCCATCCTCCCTCCCCTCTCTAAAGCCCTGGAGAAAGTGGTGGCCATTCAAATCACTGATTATCTGGCTAAGCATAACATCTTATGCCCAGAGCAACATGGCTTCCGTGCAGGTCACAGTACCAGCACTGCCCTTATTGAATTCTCCAACTTTCTACACTCCTCCTTGATACCAGCTCCTAGCTGGTGCAGTGTTCATTGACCTCTCAAAGGCTTTCAACACTGTCTCCCATCCACTTCTGCTGAATGCACTCTGCCACACTGGTCTCTCAGCTGGCCCCTGGCATGGTCGCTCAGCTATCTTGACACTTTCGATCTCAGTGTAAAAATTAATAGCACACTCTCCGATACCGTCCCATTCTCTCTGGGGTCCCCAGGCTCCATCCTGGGCCCCTTCTCTTCTCACTGTATCTGAACACCCTGCCCAGTGCATGCCCTGGCAAACTTCTACTGTATGCAGACGACGCTGTCCTTTTTGCCACCCACCGCAATCCCATCTCCCACAGGACTCCCTACAGCAGTCTTACAACAGTGCGGAGGCTTGGTTTAAGGAGCGCAGACTCGTCATCAATCTTAAGAAAACCAAAATTATGCTCTTTTCCCACCCCCAAAACAAAGGCAGCAACCACCCACTCTATATCCTTCCAAGTACCAACCAGCCACTGGAACAAGTCTGCTCCTACAAATACCTTGGGGTTACCTTCGATTCAGCCCTCACATTTCACAACCACATCGATGCCCTAACATCCGCCACTAACACATGGCTTGGCATCCTATTCTGCCATAGAACCTGCCTTCCCCCAAATGCTCTCTGGCTAGCTGTTACATCATCCGTTCTGTCCCTTGTAGACTATGGTCTACCAGTATATGGTGCTGCCGACACCACTGCACTCAACAAAATTCACCTAACCCTGAATAAAGCATGCAGATTGATTACTGGTGCCCCCAGGCTCACACACACCTGTCAGCTGTATGTCGATGCTAACCTGCTTACCCTGGATGAACGGCTCCAATACCAAACCTGTCTCCTCACCAAAAAAACCCTACTCGGGCTCTCCCCCCCTAGGGTAACGGCATCCATCCACCAGAGCCCTCCCACCATTGCAACACGGTCTTCCTACAAGACCACTCTAAAGGTCCCCAGATCAAGAACCAGCCGTGGCCAGAGGTCCTTCTGCTATAGAGCCCCAACCTGGTTTAACTCTCTCCCTGCCACCATCACCAATGCCATCACCATCTCCAAGTTCAAAACCACACTTCGGAACCACATCTTCAGCACTTGTAACTGCTCCTGTCTCTGAACATAGCCTCCACCTCTGCTTCTCTTGACAATGCCCCCCGGGCAGCTCTCCACCAAACCATCCCCTCCACCACTTCCCTGTACACCATGCCTATGTTTAACCTGGCCAGTGCCAGCTGTTTCAGTGTTTACCTACCAGATTGCTCACTTGATACCAACTTGTGTAACACCTGTTATCAATTACATGTACCCTGTACCCAATTGTATTTGTCTGACCACAATGTGACGTGGCGCCTCTGTTGAACGCCGATTGTTTTGAAAATCTTTGCTATGTAACCAAAAACACAATGTATGTCTTTATGTGACGAAGTACCTTTGGAAACGAGCCTCTGGCTCAAAGGTTGTAAACTGATTCTTAAATAAATAAAATAAATAAGTTTATTGGTGCTGTTGGAGGCCCTCTGATGGCTATGAGAGTGTCCCCTCCCATGTTCATAGGATGTGAGACTGAGAAGGTGAGCAGTTCTGGTGTCCTAAGAATGCAAGAGGTGACACTCTTATAACCTTAAGAGGATCTCCGACAGCACTAAAAAACTCATTATAGATCTTCATCACTTTTGCTTGATTTCCCTGAGTTAAAAATGGGGGTTAGTTTAGTATTTACCTTTTCCACTGCTATACAGTGTCAGCATGAGATGGGATTCTAGCAGCACTAGTGAGACGTGGCACTGCTTGATGATGAGTATGTGCGTGGCTCTGTGACCCCTGACTTATAATATTTTAATTGCCATTTTTAAACATGCTCCCCTGTTACTTTTTGTGTTCTTTGCCCCTCCAGGTGGAAGACTAGGTTTGCTGACAATGGCCCCCAGCTTCACTAGAGCTCTTTTCTTCTAGGTTTGCTTGAAAGGACCAAGAAAGGAGCAACATTATCAGAGCAAGGAGTAACATTAAGGCTTCTTTTGGCTAAGCAGATTTACTGTGTGTCACTATTTTGTAATATATGGATCGTTAAAATAATAGCATCGAAAACGATGCAAGAAAAAATCTTGTAATTCACACCACCTTCTCAATAATATCACACTTCACTCCAAAAAATACCATCATTTCATTTTAACGATAGTATTATCACTCAAAAACAAATGCTCAAGCACAGCCTGATGCCTCGCGTTGACCGCAAGCCGGGTTTTCCAAGAGTTAACATGAAGGATTTCAAAGCCGGCTCCACAGTAACCAAAAAGTACCTTACTTTTCTTTTTTTTTTTAAAGAAAAACGAGTAACAGTTACACGTTCCGTTGAAATGTAACTACATTTTTCCTCTTACTGTTAAAAGGAACTGTTTCCTGTAGTTTCCTGTTCAGCTCTCCAGAAAAAAAAATGCACAACTTCCCGATTCCTCATTGAACATGTCAGCCTGCACAAAGCTTCACCAAGTAAGACCTCGCCACGTTCTCGCATCTAAATATTGCAAAAAATAAAAAATAGGTTACAGTGAAATCCTCAGCTGAAATTCCATCCCGAGGTTCTGGGGACATAGAAACCTCTCAAGCTTCGCTCTCGAGGTTATCTATGTCCTCAGAACCTCTCGATGGAATTACAGCCTTGTAATTCACTGTAACCTATCTGTTATTCTATTTGTTTTGTGCTTACATGCTTTGTTACTGTTGTTTGCTTACAGATTACTGCTTTATTGTTCTCTGATTCAAATTGTTTTTTGCAGGGTATATTTTCTGCTAAATTGTTACAGGGTGTGCCTACAGGTTTGTTACTGTTTTGTGCTTACACATTACCACTTTATTTTCTCTGATTCAGATTGTTTCTTTGCAGGGTATATTTTCTGTGAAATTGTTACAGGTTGTACCTATAGGTTTTTGATTCTGTGTTGTGCTTACAGGTGTTACAATTTACTGTTTTATTTTTCTCTAATGAAAATTGTTTTTTGTAGGGTATTTTTTTTTGCTAAATTGTTACAGGGTGTGCTTACAGGTTTTGTTACTTTGTGTGCTTACAGTAGACACTACAAGGCTAGGGTGAATAGGAAGCTCTTGGCTGCCCTGACACCCCTCCTAGTTGTCTGCTACAAGCCATTGCCCGAGGTTAGGCAGCACTTAATCTTCAATCCGAGGAACCGGCCCCCTGCTCTCACTGACACTTGCAATCACAGATAGCCGGTAGTGACTCACCTTCAAACTAGGACACAGGGCATTTTGTGCAGGGGAAAGGGCTGTAATCACCTACCTTTCTTTCTTTCTTTCTTTCTTTCTTTCTTTCTTTCTTTCTTTCTTTCTTTCTTTCTTTCTTTCTTTCTTTCTCACACACAGGCACCTATCTGGAAATGGAGCAGGAGATGGACAGACACTTGGTATTTCCTCCTGTTTGAGTGGAAGTTGGCAGTGGGCTGACCGGGAACTCTAGACTCACATACCAGGAAAGCTCTTCTGATTGTTTTTTGGAGGCAGGACACAGTCAGACTATCCACCCACCCTTCCCTTAATTGCACCCTCCCCAAGGGGCTCCACCTTTATAGTTCTGCACTTCCTGCCCTTCCCAGGAGGAGGCGGGACATTGGCTCAGCATCCCCAATCAAAGCCAAATCACACTACTCCCTTTATACTAGGATACAATCAGCAACTATTAGCTATTCACTGCCATCTACAGGTGCCAGCCAGAGTGGAACTGTGGCAATATCTAGAAAAGGTATATTGTAATATTCTAAAAAAAAAAATAAAAAAATCTCTCTCTCTCTTTTTCATCCTACACTGTGGCTATACCTAGGAAAGCTATATGCTTTAAATAAAAAAAAAAAACTCTCTTTCATCCTACACATCCTTCATTGTCTCTAATTACCCTGAAACCCAACAAGTAACATCATCCTCATGCATACCTAGCACATAACGTCAAAACTGACAGGCATGAACATAGTGCACTGTAATCACTGTGGTGTACACTATTACAGGGCCTGGGTCCAGGTAGTAGGTTATTGCCCCACATACCGGGCCATAAATGACCCCCGGGGCCAGCTCAAGGAGGCATGGACTACAATATCCCACTTGAATAAGTTATTGCACCAGACCACAGAACCTTGGTCACCGCTCCAGCACCTCCATTGCCCAGATGCTGTCCCACTACCACGGAGGACAGCTCATCCAAGGGGTTGGCAGGTAGTGAAAAGGGGCAAATCCCACCACAAAAATGCTCACCAGGTGGACAATAGTCACAAAACAGAGATTCAGCTGCGAAACAGGTTTGCCCTGCTGGCAGGCACATACAAGGAACCAACCTGCTGTTCAAGCCAAGGGTCTAAGATACGCAACACAAACCAGGCATCAACCCAAAATCTGAGTGGAATTTGAGCAGTAGGAACACACAAGGGTCTGAGTCACACTTACATAAGGACATTGACTCGGGCCCAAGGAAGGAAGAGTTGTTGCACAACCTACATCTGCGGGACAAACCTGCAAGGGCAAACACTCCCATAAGGGGAAAAAAGAAACTGCTTATTCTGAGGGACTCCTTGATTCAAGGGGTCACACCTAAATGGGACCAATCAACTGGAGATCATGGTCAGATGTGTCCCTGGGGCCACAGCAAAAAGGGTTGCAGGCCAACTTGAGAAATACATCCATAAGGAGGGAGATATCAGGCCATCGTTGTTCACCTAGGCACAAACATATTGCCAGCCAGTCCATCAAACAAGTCAAGAAGCACATCTCGCAACTGAGTAATAGACTGTCCTCTTTTTCGTCCACCCTGGCCTTCTCCAAGGTACTCCCAGTATGGGACAAAGGAGGAGGACACGGGCAAGTTAGAGTCACTGAAATCAAGCAACTAAATGCATGGCTCTGCACATGGTGCTGAGAAAAAAGACACTCCTTCATCAGTGACTGGAAGAAATTCTGGGAAAGGACATACTCTAAATTTGATGGCCTTCACCTTACCAAGGAGGATGTAAGGGCACTTGGACAAAAATTCAACATATTTGCCAGTAGTTTAAACTAGAAAGTGGGGAGGTGATGGTCAGATGGGAGCAAGAAAGCAAAACCCCTGACACCACCCCCCACAGAGACAGGCAGGGACACCTCCTATCGGCCACAAAGGTGAAAGCAAAATGAACACAGTAACATCACTCATGGGAAATGAAACTCATGGGAACAAAGGAAGAAGGATGCCAGTGTATGGAAGGCAATGGTAACATATGCCAGGAGTTTATCTAACAAAGTTTCTGAACTCTCAGCCACAATGGTGGAAGCAGGACTGGACTGGGTCGCAGTAACTGAGACATGCCTAAATGAGAGCCATGAATGGGATATTGCTATCCCAGGTTACAGGTTATTCATAAAGGACAGAGAGGAACAACATGGGAAGGGGGGTTGCACTCTATATAAAGGAAGACATAAAGGCCATGAAAGTCCAAAGAACTCAGGGAGAACCTGAGGCTCTGTGGGTCACTCTCAAACTTGGCACAAACTCAGCCCTCAGTCTGGTAGTGATTTATAGGCCCTCCCCAACAAGGTCAGAGGCAGACAAAGCTTTGCTGCAAAGCATAGTAAAAATGGCAGAAAAAGGCGAAGTCATACTGATGGGGGACTTCAACCTCCCAGACATAGACTAGTCCTCCTGCATGGCATCCACAGCCAAAAGCAGAGATTTCCTGGACACTCTGCAAGGTGCTGGACTCAATCAAGTCATCACAGACCCCACTAGGGAAAACACAGTCCTAGACCTGGTGCTCACAAACAGTCGCAAGGTCAAGGAGGTGGAAGTGGGGTGCCACCTGGGGACAAGTGACCACAAATCGATCTGGTTCAAGGTCAATACCAAGGGGGAAACAAATCACTCTAAGACATGGGTCCTGGACTTTGGAAGGACTGATTTTGATCAGATGAGAATATGTTTTAGAGATATCCTCAAGAGTAAACCAAAGGAGGGGGGTGGACGTATGCTGGACTAACATAAGAGAGGCAATAGCAGAGGTCACTGACAAATTTTTCAGACTGGTCAGTAAGACAAGGAAAAGGAAAAATCTTCTTTGGTTCACAAGAGAAGTGGCAGCTGCGGTAAAAGCAAAGAGGCTAGCATTCAAAAAATACAAGGGCTCAGATAGCAACAAGGATAGGGATGCTTACAAAAGCAGTTTGAGGGAGGCTTCTAGGATGAGTAGAGCGACAGAAGCACAAACTGAGGTGGAAATTGCACAGGGCTAAAAGGAGGTAAAAAAACCTACTTTAGGTACATAAGTAACAAAAGGTAAAATGGGGATATTGTTAGATTAATAAGCAGTGATGGGAAGAAGATAAAAGAAGACAGAGAGAAGGCAGAGCTCTTAAATGAGTACTTTTGATCTGTCTTTACAAAGGAGGAGCCTAGAAATGGGCACACAACTAAAGGAGTTAATAATTGCACAAGAGGGGTAGACACAAGCCCTTTCACAGTACAGAGGGTAAGGACTGAATTCAATAAACTAAAGATAGATAAAGCCATGGGGACAGACGTCATCCACCCAGGCATACTGTGAGAATTTAGGGATGAACTGGCAGCATCTCTAGCAGATCTTTTTAGCAGATCCCTGAGAGAGGGAATTGTTCCACAAAACTGGAGAAGGGCAATAGTTATTCCCATACATAAAGGAGGCGTCAAGTAACTACCACCCTGTCAGTCTCACCTCGGTGGTAGAAAAGATGATGGAAACCCTACTAAAGGAAAGAATTTTAACTTTCCTGAAAAAGACTGGACAGCTGGACAGCAGGCAACAATGCTTCATGGTGGGAAGGTCCTACCAGACTAATCTGATCAAGTTTTTCGACTTGGTCACTAAGATAGTGGACCAGGGGGGAGCCATGGATGTTATCTACCTCAGCTTTAGCAAAGACTTCAACTCGGTTCCACACAGACGGCTACTAAAGAAGCTCAAGCATATAGGAGTAGGACAGGAAGTGGTATCATGAGTTAGGAGCTGGCTTAGTCAGAGGAACCAGTTAGTGATGGACAATGGGGAAGCATCTGGGGATATGGGGGTAACCAGCAGGGGGGCCACAGGGGTCCGTCCTGGGTCCCGTACTCTTCAATATTTTCATGTTACATCACTGAGGGATGGATGGGAAGGTAAGTCTGTTTGCAGATGACACAAAGATCTGCAACAGACTGGACACTGCTCAGGGAGTGGAATAAATGAAAAGTGACCTGCTCAAGCTAGAAAAATGGTCCAACATGTGTCAGTTAAAATTGAATGCAAAAAAATGCAAAGTGATGCATCTGGGCAGGAGCAACCCAGGGATGGTCTACTGTCTGGAAGTGGAGCAGCTAACAGCCACCAAACAGGAGTGGGATTTTGGGGTCATCATCTCTGATGACTTAAAAGTGGGCAGACAATGTGAAAAAGTGGTAGAAAAAGCCAACAAAATGCTGGTATGCATAGGAAGGGTCATCACATGTAGAAAGAGGGAAGTGATCATGCCACTATACAAGTCCCTGGTAAGGCCTCACCTTGAGTACTACGTACAGTTCTGGAGGCCTTATCTCATGAAGGATATGGATAGACTAGAGAGAGTACAGAGGAGGGTAACAAAAATGGTACAAGGGCTCCATGAATTGCCATACAAAAGCAGATTACGGCAACTCAACATGTACTCACTGGAGCAGCGTAGAGATAGGGGTGACATGATAGAGATATTAAAGTTCCTGAAGGGCATAAACAGAGTCCCTACCCAGGAACTCTTTCTGATCAATAGCACCACAAGGACAAGGGGTCATGAAATGAAATTAAGGGGAGAGAGGTTCTGGGGTAACGTGCCTAAGTTCTTCTTTATGAAAAGGGTGTTGACTCCATGGAATAGTCTACCTGCAGAAGTCATTAACTCTAAAACAGTAGGGCAGTTCAAAGCTCCTCGGGATAGGCATAAGGTGATTGTCTCTAAGAAATCACTTTCTATGCTTCTGTGTTTCAGTACACACACAGTTCAGTTACTTTATTTTTAGTGGAAGTCTGATACTTCCATGAATCAAAATCTGGAAGTCATTCCAATTTTTTGGAAGTCAAAATACTTCCCAGATCCAGAATTTGGAAGCTGGTATTCTAGGAATGATAAATTGATGGATGTTAATATAAACATTAGTGGTAAAATTCAATTTATGTTACAAAAATCCTTCATTTCTTGTCTTCTGTACCTTCAGTTTTGGAAGTCATTCAATTTAATTTTTTACACTTGGAAGTCAATTACTTCCTCCCCTTTTATTTTGGAAGTTTTTGTCTTATTTTTGGAAGTCAAATACTCCAAAAATGGAGTTAACTGAAGCTCTGCACACACATATGCCAAAATTGAATGTTGTGATCTCGATTGCTATTATACTGAGGACAGAGACTCAGCATCAGGAGTGTGGCTTAGCTTCAGTTCCTATGACAACCACACAGCATCCTTGAAACAGATGTTTGATGAATGAAGTGCATGAGGGAAAGCCAGCAAGCAGAATGTGCATGGAATGCTCTTACGGGTATTAAAGTGTTTCATATGATCCTAAATCTAGGACACTGATTGGTTGTGGATGATGCAGTAACCAACAAATAAGCAATAATACCCAAGAGGGTGGGTGGTATTGGGCTATACCGGACCGCCCAGGGCATGATGAGGCCCAACACCAGTAGCAGAGGGCCTTATAGCCCATGGAAGGTCTAGTATAGCCCAATAGCATGCACCATGGAGGGTATTATTGCACTTAGAAAATGGGCACTGTAAAAAAACAAAGTTTAGTAAAAAACTGCTAAAAAATAGTTTACGTTTTGTAATAAAATAGTTCCTCCACCTGCATAGGAACAATTTTTTTTTGTTTGTTTTGGTTTTTTTTTAGCTATGGACTTTTGTCTTATTGGAAATGCTGTAGTTTTAAAAAAAAGTGGGTTGAATGCAATTACCGCATGGTTGGAGGACCCAGTGGGACTCTTATGACAACTTAGAAGTGTAAAATGAGTGTCTAGCTCTGAGGTATGAAGATTTTTCTGTTTTTGTGCTGCAAGAGAAGCAGTGTTAAGTAAAAAGGAAAAAAAGTTTGTTGTTTTTGACCCCCACTAACAGCTGTAAACATACTGCAGTTACTTACAAATATATGAACATACGAAAATGCCACCAGAAACAGGCCTCACAGTCTATTGGGTCTGCTCAAGTGACCAGCTAGCACCTTATAATGCTGCTGTCCCTCCCTCCCCCATCCTATTACCCCTTCCCCTATCCCAACCCCTCCTGAAGCTCTCTACTGTCTTGCAGGCCACTACCTCACCCGGCAAGGAGTTCCACTTGTCCATCATTCTTCCTGTGAAAAAAATGTCTCCTCATCGCTCTCCTGAATCTACTCCCCCTCCAATCTCAGTTGGTGTCATCTTGTGCCCTTCCCCTTTCTTCCCTGGAAAATACTCTCTGTATTAGTCTTATTTATTCCCTTCAGGTACTTAAAGGTCTCAATCATATCTCACCTGTCCCTTCTGTCTTTCAGAGAGTACATATTCAACTCCCTCAGCCTTTCCTCATATGGCTCGCCCTCCAATCCCTGGATCATCTTTGTAGCTCTGCGCTGTACCCCCTCCAACAAATTGATTTCCTTCTTCAGGAATCGGCACCAGTATTGCATGCAGTACTCCTGGTGGGGCCTGACCAATGACCTGTACAAGGGCAGGATAACCTCCTACTTTGGGAGGAGATACCTCTAGCTATACACCCCATCATTTTGTTGCCTTTTGCCGCTGCCCTTCTGCATTGAACAGAGTTGTTCATGCTCCCTGTTATGATCACCCCTAGGTCCTTCTCTTCTGTGGAGCAACCCAACTGAACCCCATTTATGTGTTAATCCCGCCCCTGGTTCCAGGCTCCGAAGTGCAGAACCTTGCACTTCTTGGCGTTGAACCCCAGCTGCCATTTATCTGCCCACTCCTGCAGCTTATTCAGGTCCTCCTGCAACCCCCTTCCCCCACTCCATGTCATCTACCACAGCTCCCATCTTGGTATCATCTGCGAACTTACTGATTTTGCTCCGGATCCCATTTGAGATATCTGCAATGAAAATCCCGAACAGTACTGGTCCCAGCACAGATCCCTGTGGTACTCCGCTTGTCACTGCTCTCGGTGATGAGAGTCCCCCCACCACCACCCTTTTCTGTCTCCCCTCAGCCAGTTCCTGATCCAGGTCACCATTTTTGGTTCTGCCCCCACATACTCCAACTTCCCCCCCAATCTCCCATGTGGCACTGAATCAAAGGCCTTACAGAAGTCCAAGTACAGAACGTCCACATCTTGGCCCTTGTCCAGTTTCTGTGTCACCCAGTCATAGAACTCTACCAGGTTTGTCTGGCATGATCTACCCTGTGACCAACCCATGCTGCTGGTCGTCCTGGATACCGTTTGCCTCCAAGAAGCTCACGAGCCTCTCCTTTAGCATGGTCTCCATGAGTTTGCCCATGGTTGAGGTGAGGCTCACTGGCCTGTAGTTCCCTGGTTCATCCTTTGGCCCACTTTTATGGATGTGCACCACATGGGCCATCCTCCAGTCCTGTGGCGCACATCCTGTGTCCAAGAAGTATTAAACAGGTCTGCCAGCAGCCCCGCAAGGACCTCTGCCAGCTCCCTCAGTAGTCTAAGGTGAATGCCATCCGACCTGGGTGTTTTGTCCACTCTTAATGCCCTCAACCCCTCCAGGACCCTGCCCTCTGTAATCTCTACATCTGTTGTCCTCTCCCCCCCTTACCCACCCCTCCACTTGCCTGAGGTATTTGCGTCCCCTTCTCCTGCATGAACACAGAGCAGAAGTACTTGTTCAGTGCCTCTGCCTGCTCTGCCCCCTTCTCCACCCAGCCCCATTTTTCTTGATCCTCACAAGCTGGTCTTTGCTTCTCCTTTTCTCTCCTATGTAATGGAAGAAGTCTTTTTCTCCTCGTTTGATCCTCTGCACTAGTCACAGCTCTCTAGACGCTTTGGCCCCCCGACCAGTCTGGTGACCTCCCTAGACTTTTCCCTATAAACATCTTTATCTTCTCCCCTCCCTGTTTTCCTATACTTCTGAAATACCACCCTCTTGGCTCTCACCCCATCCCTGACCTCCAGTGACAGTCAACTGGGTTTCTTTGCCCTGCATGCCTTGTTTTTTTTCCCTAGTACAAGTCTCTGTTGCCTCCACCATCCCTCCCCTTATTATATTCCACTTCTGATCTGCATCCATGTGTTGTTGGATGTCTGCCAGGTGCTTGCTCAGAATTTCCCCCACATCCTAAAGTCTGCCCCCCTAAACTCAACCACCCTTGTACCCATGCCCCCTGTATTCCTCCCCATGTTTAGCATGAACCACACCGAGTAGTGGTCATTCCCAGCAAGCGGTTCCCCCACTTCAAGGTTCCTTACAGCTTTCCCATTATCCAGTACAAGGTCCAAAGTCCTTTCTAGCCATGTCAGCCCCTGTACCAGCTGTGTCAAGAATCTGTCATGAAAAGCTTCCAACTGGACCCTCTGTCTTGCACTCATGGTGGCAGGTGTGCTCCAATCCACCCCTGGCAGGTTGAAATCCCCCACCACCACCACCGTGCTTCCCTTCCTGCTTACCCTTCTAATTTGATCTGCCAGTTCCTGGTCCAGGTCACAACCCTGTGATGGTGGCCTGTGCACTACCCCCATCCTCAGTGTCCTATTCCTCGCATCCTGGAACTGCATCCACAGAGCTTCTGTCCTTCCCTCCTCCTCCTCCCTTTCCTCCCTTCACATGTAATCTCCTCCATCACATAGATCGCCACCCTTCCCCCATTCCCCTTGGCCCTATCCTTTCTAAATAGCCTGTACCCTGGGATCATCATATCCCAATCCTGCTACTGGGTGGCCCATGTTTCTGTGATGGCCGGTATGTCCATCAATCCCACCGCCAAGAGAGCCTGTAACTCCGCAGTTCTGTACCTTAGGCTTCTTGCGTTCAGTGAGATCATCTTCCAGCCCGTTGCCTCCCCAACCTTACCATTTTTCTTTCCCCCTTTGGTCCTCTCTGTGCCCCTTCCCCACTGCTTTCATCTCTAACTAGGGGGTGAGCACCCTATGCTCCCCTATTCGGACATTGTTTCTAACAACGGTCCCCTCGCCACCCCCACTTCCCAGTTTAAATCCACCCTTGTTGAGATATACCCCTCTAATCCCTGTTTGTGTACGCTCTTCCCCTCTTTGCTCAAATGTAACCTGTCCCCCACGTATAGGTCACTGTTGCTCCAGGTCCTGCCCCAGTCTGACATCAGTCCATATTTCCTGGTTCAGCACCAGTCACTCAGCCACCCATTGAACTCCTCTATCCTTTTTTCTCCCTGCACTTGCACATGGTACTGGTAGCATCTCAGAGAATGCCAGCAATACTCCCACCTTCTCACACTGCCTACCCAAGTTCTTGAACCTCCCGTTTACCACCTACACTGTTTCCCCAGCCATCATTTGTTCCCACATGCACCGCCATGTGTGGTTTCATCCTCCCTCTGCTTTTGCACTTGAGAAGTGCCTGCCCTGCCCTGTCTGCGGTCAACCCGCAATTGCCTCGACCCAGATATGACTGTGCCTTTCTCCACTTCCTCCCCATCTGATCCCCTTTAATATGGAGTCTCCCAGCACCAACACCCCCCCATCATGCTGATCCTGACCCCACCTTCTACTGTGATCCCTGTCCACTCCCCCCAGAACCCCACTGCCTCCCTCCTTACATCCCTTATCTGCACCTGTTGTGCTCTTTGCAACATTCCCCCCTGCTGCCTTCCCTCCTATTACCATCTCTCCCACCTTCTCTACCCTACCCTTCTTCTCCCATCTCTGTTTCCCATTGTAAATCCTGCCCCTTGGACCTTCCCTACCCCTCTCCCCCCTCTCTCACAGCTCCGATACCTCCCCTTCCTCTGCCAGCACTGCAGACATATTATTTGATTACTCTGCAATGGTGCCCATTGCCTCCTTCCTCCTTCCCTGATCCCTCCCTCCTCCTACTGCACCTCCACTCACCTCCCCCCATCCTCCTTATACATTCCCATCTTTAGCTCTGCAGTTCCCTCTCTGAATCTCCCCGCCCCTCCTTATTGGGGTCACTTCTGCCTCAGCTTCCTCCTCCCTCACTCTCCTTAGTTTCCTCCATAACCCCATTACTTCATCTTGCAATTTCCTTAGCCTGTAGCAAATTGAACAGCCTCCCAGTTTCCATAATAAATTCATCCAAACAGCTGCCCCACATCCATTACAACTCACTTTCCTCCCTGTGCCTGCTGCCTTCCTTCTAAGGCACCCATCATTCCACTCTCTATTCTGCAGCCTCCACCCACCCTTATCCATATCTGTCCTTTTCCACCACCTCTCACCTAGGATCCTGGTTCCCCCCTGGACAGATGCAGACCATCGCACCAGTATAGGTCTGCATTCCTCCAGGTGGCTCCCCAGTCCCCAATGAAGCCAAAACCCTGAGCTCCACACCAGTTTTTCAACCACTCCTTGAATTCCCTGGTGAGAAGTGCCCTAGCATCTCCCTTGCCATAGACAGGCAGCACCTCCGAGAAGGTTACCGTATGCGCTACTTGTCTAAGGCCCCTTCCCAACTCTACGAACTCCTCTTGCACTGCTCTGATCCCATTCCTAGCCAGGTCATTTGTCCCCAGGTGGACAATGACATCCAGCTTCCTCCCTCGTGCAGCTCCTCCCACGATCCTGATTAAGCTTTCTGTCCCTCAAGCCGTGGCGCCAGGAGAACAGACCTATACTGGTGCGATGGTCTGCATCTGTCCAGGGGGAACCAGGATCCTGGGTGAGAGGTTTAAATGCTTCATTGGCAAGCATTTAAACTAGCCAAGGGGAGGCACTGAAAAGAGCTGGAAATCCGAGCCTCCCCCACAAAAACATGGTGATTAGTGAGGTAAACACCAAGGTACAGAAGTTATTAGGGAGCAGAACAGATTTAAATGTAAAAAAGGCAGTAAGGACAGTAATGGGGCTAAAAGGGTAAGGCTATCAAAAAGTGGAGGGTGATGAGTACCAAAGCCCGTAGTCTGTGTAACAAGCTCCCTGAACTAGTGGTCTTGATAGAAGAGGGTTGCCTGGATATTGTGGCAGTCACAGAAACATGGTACACGGAGAACCATGACTGGGATGTCAACATACCAGGATACACAATCTACAGGAGGGATAGGGAGGGTAAAAGAGGAGGAGGAGTAGCTCTCTATGTAAAGGAAGGGATCAAAGCAACAGAACTAAGGAGTAAACAGGGAGCAGATGAGGCACTTTGGGTCACCCTAGAGACAGGAAATGGCACCACAATCCGCATGGGGGTTGTATACAGACCCCATCTCAGGGTGAGGGAATGGACAAGGAAATGATAGAAGGCTTTCTTAGAATGGCAGAAAAAGGGGAGATATTGTTGATGGGGGACCTGAATATGCCAGATGTTAACTGGAGCACCTTTGCTGCAGGCACATCCAAGAGCAGGGTCATTCTTGATGCCCTACAGGGGGCATGTCTCAGACAGCTAGTACTGGAACCAACTCGGGAGGGAGCAATCTTAAACCTGGTACTTTCAAATGGGGATGGAGAAAGAATCTCAGATTTAGAAGTGGGTAGCCATCTGGGAACAAGTGACCACCAACAGTGTGGTTCACGATAAACACAACCATACAATCAAGCCATACAAAGCAAAGTACTAGACTTTAGGAGGGCTGACTTTGGGAAAATGAGGAGTGCCTCAGAAAAACACTAGCAAACAGGCAAGAAGGAGGGTGGAGGAACAATGGGGAGTGATCAAACAGCCATCACAGAGGCAACAAGCTCTGCGTAAAAAATCAATAAAACACAACAAAGGAAAAAAACGCTATGGTTCACAAAAGAGGTGGCAGAGAAGGTTAAGGAGAAAAGGGCAGCATTCAGGAAATATAAGGAAACACAGAAGGAGCAGGACAGAGAATTTTATCAGTTAAAGCAGAAAGAGGCTGGGAAGGTAATCAGAATAGCAAAGGCCCAAACCGAAGAAAGGATAGCCAATTCTGTTAAGAAGGGGGATAAGACCTTTTATAGGTACATTAGGGAGCGAAGAAAGACCAAAGGAGGGATACTGAAGCTTAATAAAGGAGGGAATCTGGGTAGAGGTGACAGTGAAAAGCAGGGTTACTGAATGAATATTTCTGCTCAGTATTCACAAAGGAAGAGGAGGGAGAGTTACCTAAACCAAACAAGAGAAACACTCTGAAGACGGGGGTCGATACCAGTCCATTTACAGAAGAAAGGGTTCTGAAAGAACTAATAAAATTGAAGGTGGACAAAGCAATGAGGCCTGATGGGATTCACCCAAGAATTCTAAAAGAACTAAGGGTAGAACTAGTGACATCGCTGACTACTCTCTTTAACAAATCATGGGAGGATGGGGTGGTACCCAAGGACTGGAGGAGGGCAGATGTAATTCCTCTTCATAAAAGTGGGAGCAGGACAGAGGCAGGAAACTACAGACCAGTTAGTTTGACCTCAGTGGTGGGGAAAATGATGGAATCACTTCTGAAGGAAAGAATTGTTGAGTACCTAGAGGCCATTGAGGCAGAGGACCCGAGGCAACATGGATTCACGATGGGAAGGTCGTGTCAGACGAATCTAATAGATTTCTTTGACTGGGTGACCAAAGTAGTAGATCAGGGAGGGGCGGTGGACATGGCCTACCTAGATTTTAGCAAGGCATTTGATACAGTCCCCCACAAAAGATTAATACACAAGATAGCCAGCCTTGGAATGGGTCCCAAGGTGGTAGCCTGGATAAAAAATTGGCTAGACAATAGGACACAAAGGGTAGTAGTAAATGGAGTACACAGTGAAGAAAGGAGGGTTACTAGCGGGGTACAGCAGGGTTCAGTACTGGGACCAGTCCTTTTTAATGTCTTTATAAGTGACATTGCAGAGGAACTGGAAGGAAAAGTATGTCTCTTTGCAGATGACACAAAGATCTGCAACAGGGTTGATACACAGGATGGAGAGGAAAGGATGAGAAGGGACTTGGCAAGGTTGGAGGAATGGTCAAATGTATGGCAGCTCAGATTTAATGCAAAGAGTGCAAGATAATGCACATGGAAACAAAACCCAGGGAAGTGTACACAATGGGGGTGAGATACTGACAACAGTAAAAATAGAAAGGGACCTGGGGGTAATTATATCAGATGACCTAAAGGTGGGCAAGTAATGTGAGAAGGCAGTAAGGAAGGCTGGAGGGATACTGGGATGCATAGGAAGAGGCATCAATAGTAGAAAACAGGAAGTTGTTATCCCTCTGTACAGACAGTTGGTGAGACCCCATCTGGAGTACTGTGTGCAGTTCTGGAGACCCCATCTCCGCAAAGACATAAGACAGAGTGGAGGCTGTCCAGAGGAGGGCAACCAAAAATGGTGCAGGGTCTGCACCAGAAGACATCTGAAAGAAGACTAAAGGAGCTTAATATGTATACTCTTGAGGAAAGAAGGGAGAGGGACATGATAGAAACTTTCAAGTACCTCAAGGGAATTAACAAAGTCCAAGAGGGTAGCATCTTCCAGAAAAAGAGATGTGCAAGAACAAGGGGGCACAATTTGAAGATAGAGGGGGGACGGCTCAGGGGTAATGTGAGGAAGTATTTTTTCACTGAGAGGGTTGTGGATGCATGGAACAGCCTCCCTGAGGAGGTCGTGGAGTCAAGAACAGTGGGGGACTTCAAGAATGCATGGGACAGGCATAAGGCAGTCCAAGGGGTGGGTAAGAGGAAGTAAGCTGTTGATTAACTAGGATCTGCAGCTTATCTGTTAGGTAGGAAAATGGGCAGACTAGGTGGGCCAAGCGGTCCTTATCTGCCGTCAAATTCTATGTTTCGATGTTTCTATGTTTCTCTAATTCCACCCCCCCATGCAGCCCTTAGCACCTACTCCCCATTATTTGCACTTGGCCTAAGTGTATCCCCAAACCTGTCCCCCAGTCCTTACTCCCGTACTTATATGTTCTATTACTAGTCTGATATCAGTTCTTTAACACCTTGGTCCTCATTTGATGGTCTTTACTAAGTAACACATTAATACAGTCCCCTCAGTGTACTACATTAATGCAGTAACACATCAGTACAATCCCCTCAGTATATTACAGCTCTTATGAACCCGAAATACTTATCACAGCCCGGAGTATGCTAGATCTATAGCTTAGTAATACATTATATCAAATCCAAATATGACATCACATAGCAAGGCTAGTTTTCAAATCGTAACAATCATTGCAAGAGACCCTGTGGGCTTGGTAAACCTTTTTATCTCCACCCACCTATACCCCCATGTCTGAACTTTTACCACCTGACTATTAGCTTTAAGAATTAGTTGATACAGGCAGTTGGTATCTCCACGAGCTACTCTCTCACAGCCTTCAA
The DNA here is from genome assembly GCA_016271365.2 of Neoceratodus forsteri. Classification (NCBI taxonomy): domain Eukaryota; kingdom Metazoa; phylum Chordata; order Ceratodontiformes; family Ceratodontidae; genus Neoceratodus; species Neoceratodus forsteri. The sequence continues at coordinate 1,114,282,185 of CM057453.1, read as the reverse complement.
GCCCAACCCTCAGTGGCTTTTCAGTATTTAAGAACAACTGTTCCCACAACCAGCACACAAGCCACCAACAGTTACAATATCACAGCCCAAGTAACAGTTGTAACTCAAAGTACTGATTTAAACAGTTGTAACTCACAGCACTAATTTAAAGTACAAACTATTCAAATATCACAGATAAAAAGATAAACAGAATCACTTTCCTGAACACACCTCTATCTTCTGTTCCCAGGTGAGTACTTGTCTGTGAGTTGGGGGGTGAATACTTTTGCTTGCAAAGAGAGATTATAATGGGTCTGGAGCTATTAGCACTCTGTCAAAAACTAAGGGAGATGTGGGGTGGGTTTGGCGATTGGGAGAATGGGGATGAGGATTGCTGGCTGAGTTTCATAGCTTTTGCTCCCTGGGCATGGAGATGTGTTATTGGCTTGCTGCAGTTACAACATCATCCAGCTTTTTAAGGACCATGAGCTGCGACTTGCTGTATGGCATTTCATGAGTTTGCTATGGCTGATAAAGTTAGCTGAAGGTACTGCTTTGCAAAAAGTAGGCAGTTTTTTATGTCTTGCTTTTTCTTACTTTTATTCAACAAAACTGTGAGCAACTGGGAGAGGGGTGGTGGCTGGCTGCTAAGTGAGAGAAAAAAGAAATGTTGGCCGGTCAGTTTAAAAATTTGGGGTGCCCAATGATACCCCAAGCAGTTGGGCACCTGAGTTGGTACTTGTTTTTTACTGGGCTCTATTAAAAAATAAATGCATGCCTGACCATGGCTTTCAGCCAATCAGTATGCTTTATTTTTCAAGCCCATTTTCTAATGCATTAGTAGTGTCTTTTGTATTACATTGCTGGTCTCTACTGCATTTCTGCTGTTAAATGCAGTGCTTCTTTGAGCAAAAACGGCACACATTTGCTATGTTTAGGAATGTTAGTATGTTGAATAAAATAACCTGTTTAAGAAGTGCCAGGCTCGATGTGCTTTTGGTTTGCTGGCCTCCATTTAGTGGGGACCTATGGGCTCAGGCTGGCTAGAGTAATTGGGCTTTATAGAACCTTGAAATGAGCGAGTCTGGGGACAGGAAAGGTGGGAATTTCTGCTTGGGAATGCCTTTCTTTATTTTCTCTTTGTCTTATTTTACGATTGTATAAAAGTAGATCTGTGTTAAATTGTTGTTTTTTATATGTTGTTTACTTTCCTGAAACAAGCATATATAAAATTGTTGTAAACATTTAAGAAAAAGTTAACGTATGATTGACAGGTCACATGATCTCCAGCACTGTAAAAGAGACTGGCAAAGTACAGTCAGACAGATGAAATGAGATCTGAACCATGAAGGGAGTAGTCTTCTACAAGAGAGGAAACAGGCTGATGATAAAGAGGAATAGTCAGTGCTGGGGCATGTGCAGAGACTGACAGCCAGTGGTGGTGCTGCCAAAGGCTGGGAGATTCTGGACTAGAGTTAAATTGAGCAGCTGTATGAGTAATTGGTCTACTTGAAGTATGGGCTGCAGAGGTTTAGGTGCAGGCAGGACCACCATCAGGTACTGGTCTTGTCCCTGTGAGCCTACTGGTTGAGTGGAAACTGACAGCCCTTTAAGCCAAGTTTTTCTAGTATCCCAAGATCACCCTAACTAAGTGCTAGAAGCAATTCAGAAATTTCAGATTTGAACTATTTCAATTCTTTATTTCTTTGTCCAGTGTCTCCAATTCCTTTATAAAGTGCACTGCCATATGGGACATTTTAGAAGAAGTTTTCTCACCCTCTGTGTCTTCACTCCAACCCATCCACTCACAGAGAGTCCAAGGGAGATGAGATGTGTATATCTTTGCAGACCCTAATAAGAGTAGTGGGCTAACAGCTTAGTTGCACAAAGGAAGAAAGGGGCATACCAACCATGAATAGTCTCATACAGTTAGTGGAAAGAAATTATGTAAAGGAATAACCTGCTTGTCCTGCAACCACAGGGTTGTACCCTGTGTGATAGCTTGTGTCGTCAACCCAAAAATTTGCATACCACTTCCCACTTGCAGGGCAACTGTGAAGTGAAGTTTGATTGGATAGTGCCCAGGGCACATGTTGCATGTAGCAACTAACAGGGATACATCCACAGAGGGGATATACCCTGGACAGGGAGAAGGAGGACAAGAAAGAAAAAAGAGGTGGAGTGGAGGAGCCATCTTCCACAAAGATGCTTCTTTTTTAAATATGTTTTTTTTTTGGGGGGGGGTTGGTAGGAAGGGACTTTTACAGCAGTTTTATATTTATATATATATATTTTGCAAAAAACTTTGTTAATGCATCAGTTAGAGTTGAAGTGACAAATGTAGGGAAATGAGACGTTAGGGTTGAGCTCCTAACCCCCACCCTACCACCCCACCCCAGTCCTCCATACCAACAGGCATTGGGGTGTGCCATGGGGTCGTTAGGCCCAACTCTCTCCCATTCCATGTGTAAACAGGCTGACATGGTACAGCATAGCAGAATGGGGTGAAGTTAGGTCTAATAATCCCCATGGCTTTTTGACTGCCTATTGACAATGAAAGAGATAGAGGGAGTGGAGTAGGGTGAGGCTAGAGAGCTCACCCTGACATCTTATTTCCCTGCTTTTGTCACTCAACCTTAACTGATGCATTAACTAGTTTTGTTATGAATTCCTTACTTTTGAGAAAGTGTAATGTATCTGGTAAGCAGTATGTGTTGGTGGGACCGCAGGCCCTCTGGACCCTGCACTCCCTTCAAGCTGTCCATTTCTGCATAATGATATGTGTTTGTGGGAGTGTGGGCCTAGAGGGCCCGCGCTTCCACTTACACATAAATACGGAGCCATGCAGTAGCCCTAGAGGACTGAAAAGGGGCCCCTGTAACACTAATTTGCCAATATCTCAGTAACCGTAGCAGCTATGAAAAAAATTCCACTCCAGTTGTAATCATGACTTCGAAACCTCCACGTGTGCATAACAGTGGAAAATTAGTATTGCTCATAGTTTCCGAGATACAGGCAATGAAAGGCACTGTGGGTGCCGCAATGTTATCCTATGAGAAAAATCTCAACTTTGTAATGGCATGTCTATGGAACTAATGAGTTTTTTTGCACCTAAACAGCATAATTCATATCACTGGGACATCCCCTTTATACCATGCAAACTTCAAGCCAAAAGACCAAACCATTTATTTACAGTGCACTGGGAAAGTTTAAAAATTCCTAGTTCGTGAGGTGGCAAAATCCCCATTCATGAAGTCAATCCCCATTCGTGAGCTGCCAAAATTGCTGTTCAAGAGAAATCCTTGTCTGTCAGATTTTGACCATCTGGTCTGGAAGTTGCAATAACATAGAAACATAGAAGCTGATGGCAGATAAGGACCACAAGGCCAATCCAATCTGCCCATTTCTTTTTCTACCTTATATATGTGCCATCGGCCTTTGCTCTGTCAATGGCCTATCTATTCATACTTATCTGTATTGCTCCCTTATGCCTATCCCATGCCTGTTTGAACCCCTGCACTGTATTCATATCTACCACTTCCTGAGGTAGGCCGTTCCATGCATCCACCACCCTTTATGTGAAAAAAAGCTTCCTCACATTACCCCTTAATCAGCCTCCCTCTAATCTCATGCTGTATCCTCTTATCCTGCTAGTATTCTTATATTGAAACATGTTAGACTCTTTCACCTTGTTAGTGCTCTTAAGGTGTTTGAATGTTTCAATCATATCACCTCTCTCCCGCTTTTGCTCTAGGGTATACATATTGAGCTCCGTTAATCTGTCCTCATATGTTTTCTGATGCAGTCCCTGCACCATTTTGGTTGCCCTTCTCTGGACTGCCTCAATTTGGTTAATGTCCTTGTGAAGGTGTGGCCTCCATTACTGCATGCAGTACTCCAGATGGGATCTAACCAGTGTCTTGTAAAGAGGGATTATTACCTCCTTCTTCCAACTTGTGATACCCCTACTAATACACCCTAACATCCCCCTAGCCTTACCTACTGCTTTAGTGGTCTGTTTGGATGATTTCAGGTTATCGGTGATGATGATGCCCAAGTCTCTTTCTTCCCTTGTGACTGTCTGCATCTCCCCTCCCAGCCTATAAGTGGCTTCAGGGTTTCTCTTCCCTATGTGCATAATCTTGCACTTCTTTGCATTAAACCCCAGTTGCCACTCTTCCAACCGTTTTGCTAGTTTACCCAGATATCTTCTCATTCTGCCCACCCCATCCGGATCATCTACTCTGTTGCAGATCTTGATGCCATCTGCAAACAGACAAACCTTACCCTCCAGTCCATCTGCAATGTCACTGATGAAGATACTGAAGAGGAACGGCCCCAGGACTGATCCTTGAGGTACCCCACTTGTGATGTGCATCTCTTCTGACTGTATACCGTTTACCACCACTCTCTGTTTTCTGCCCATCAACCAGTTTGCCACCCAGTTGACCAACTTCTGACCCATCCTGAGCCTACCCAGCTTATTAATCAATCTTCTATGTGGAACAGTATCGAAAGCTTTGCTGAAGTGAAGGTAGGTGACATCAGCTGCTCCCCCTTGGTCCACCACTCTAGTTACCATCAAAGAAATCTATGAGATTAGTTTGACAGGACCTTCCTTTTGTAAACCCATGCTGTTTTGGATCCTGTGCTCCTATGGATTCCAGGTGTTGCACTATCCTTTACTTAAGGAGTGCCTCCATAATCTTGCCCACTACTGTAAATCTATAATACTGCAATCAAGGATTTTGTCAGCTCACGAAAGGGGACTGACTCATGAAAGGGGATTTTGACAGTTCGTGAATGGGGATTTTGTTACCTCATGAAAGAGGATTTAGGAAACCAATCCCCTTTCACGAGCTGTCAAAATACCCTTTCGTGAGATAACAAAGTTCTCATTCGCAAGCCAATCCTTGTTCGGGAGGTAGGGCCATCTGGTTTGGAAATGACAATCAGCGATTTTGTCAGCTTATGAAAGAGGATCGGCTCGTAAAAGAGGATTCTGACAGCTCGCGAAAGGGGATTTTAACAGCTCGCAAAAGGGGATTCAAAAAAACAATCCCCTTTCGCGAGCTGTCAAAATCCCCTTTCATGAGCCGATCCCCTTTCACAACATGAAAAAATCTCTGTTAGCAAGCCAATCCTTGTTCGCGAGATACAACCATCTGGTCCCGAAATCATGATCAAGGATTTTGTCAGCTCACAAAAGGGGATCGGAGTGCAAAAGGGGATTTTGTCACCTTGCAAACGAGGTTTGGAAGCGAGTCACGAACGAAGAATTTTAATTTGCAAAATGGCCATTTTGTGACCAAAATGAAGAAGATCAAAGCTATGGGTTTGTAGAGGGCATCACCCTGAACAAACCCTATGCTTAATTTACAACAGTACACATCCGTGGGGCATGCTAGAACGTTTTGTTTGTGGGAAAAAATGAAAACAAGACGGCGGCTTGCAAAAGGGGAATTTTTCCTCACTAATGGGGATTTTATAAATCCCCATTTGTGAGGAGTTGAAATCCTTGATAGCGAGCCCAATCCCCTTTCGCAAAACATACATATAAATCTCAGCCTGAACTGAGCATGCTCAGAACCTGAAAATTCAAAATTAAATAACTTTTGCATGGATTAATTTTTTTTGTCAAACCAATGCTGGATTATTCTTTGGTAAAATGTCTTTCTACTCTGAAAATTTCAGACCAAAATTCTAAACAGTGTGGCCGCAGCACAATGGGCACAAATCAGCAAAAATGGGCAAAAAAATGAAAAACACATTTTTGGTGCTTTGCTGCATGAAAACCACAAGTCTGATCAAAAACACAACTTGGCAGATCAAGAGATCTACCATACAAGACTGAGCATTCCAAATTTTGTACACATCTGTTTAACGGTTACAAAGTTATTAAGGTGCAAAATTTGAGGTTTAACATTAAACTGCCTACTCAACCCTAACTATAGTGGCACTACCGTCCCACATAGATATATGTATATGTATATGTGTATATATATATATATATATATATATGTACACACACACATATATATATATATATATATATATTTATACAATGTATGTTTTGGTGTAAATGTCAGGCTAAAATGTAGTATCTCAGCCAGGTCATGGAGATATCAATGATATCTTCACACGTGAAGATATCATTGATATCTCCATGTTCCTATACGTCATCACATTGAAAGTGAAACTTTTTCACTTTCTATCGTCTGGCTTTTTCCATATGAGCAGGACCCCCTCCCCTGGCCTTTTCTTTACAATCAGAACCTTCCCCCCCCATGCATCTCTCACATCTCCTCATTTGTTTACACAAAAAAATATTTAAAAACATATCTGGTTGATCCTGGGACTTCTCTTAATTTTCTTCCTCAAATATAACATCACTGAACATCTATCTCCAGAACTGTAGCATGGCCGAGCATTATAAATATCAAATATGAGGCACTGTGCGCTTTTTAGAATGAGAGACCCATCATTGTCAGATTTAGAAAAGTATTTTTTTTATTTTACCAATATTTTGTGAAAAGAAGCTGCTGAGAGTACTGAGAGGAGAACCAGTGAGTCGGCAGCTTCAGAACAGCAGACAAAAGTGTGAGCATATGTTGCCATAGCAACACATGCTCGTGCTTTTGGGTGGTGCTCTGAATCTGCCGACTCGCTCAATCTCCTCTCAGTACTATCAGCAGCTTGTTTTCATAAAATACTGTTAAAATTAAAAAAATACTTTTCTAAATCTGGCAATGATGGGTCCCTCATTCTAAAAAGCACACAGCCTCATATTTTTATATATATAGCACTCTGCCATGCTACACTTCTGGGGATAGCTACTCGGTGACATTATAGTCCCGGTAGAAGATAAACAGAAGTTGCAGGATCAACCAGATATGTTCTTAAATATTTATTTGTCTAAAAATACGAGCAACATCAACAAAATATGGTTTATTGAATAACTTTACACTGCCAACATCACACATATTTTTTAAACATTTAATATATGTAATCTCTTCTATTTGGGAGTGGGGGAACTGTGTATGAACAGTTGTGTTAGGGTAGCCACAGTAGGGTCAACCACAATACAGAACACTTTTTTTTAATTTTTAAAGTGGCACAATCAACCACTCATTTCTTTTTAAATAACATTTGCCATCTGTTGTGTTACAACACATATGCATACTTGACATGAAATACCCATTACTTCTAGGTGACGGATTGTATCAAGGGGTCATTTGAGGGTTGTATTGAGTGGGGTCCAAAACATACATTGTAGAAACAGAACATGACATGGCCTGACTGAAGATATCATATTTATCTTCACTCGAGGCCAATGACATTATGATATCGCACTCGCGGTTTCGTCACTCATGAGATTTCATGATATCATTGGCCTTGAGTGAAGATAAATATGATATCTTCAGTCAGGCCATGTCATAACCCCTATATGTTATAGTTACACGGTAGTACTGCTATAGTTAGAGTTGGCAGGCCTCTTCTATGTTAAACCCCAAGGTTTGCACTTTAATAACTTTGCTACCATTTTTATGAGTTGCATGACATTTTGCATGCATGGTGTCCAACCACAGATCTCTGGATCTGGTAATTTTCATTCCAGTCTGAAGTATGGTTGCAGAGCTGTGGAGTGTCAAAAATGTGAAAAATCCTCAACTTTTGTGCAATTCTTTGTCAGGCTCCAGAGCGCGAACAGTGTGTGTGTGTGTGTGTGTGTGTGTGTGTGTGTGTGTGTGTGTGTGTGTGGCTTCAAATGTGCTTTTGTATATGTGGTCTGGGTCAGGGTGGTGCCTTTTGAAGATTTGGTGAAAAAATATTAATCCGTTCCAGAGTTATGGAGGTTTTTCATGTCCCATTTTAGCCTATGGGAAAATTTATATGGGCGACATGAAAACTTTAGCAAAAACATTTTTGTTTTTGTGCCCTGATTTTTAGTTTCATGCTGTGACCATCTTGTTTTAGTTAGCAAGAGGCAAAAGACACTGCAAATTGAAAAATAGTGGCTCTTGCTAAATACCAGCACTTATGTTTAGCTATGCGGGCTTTGAAGAACTTGCCCTAGGGCATCAGATTTTGTGCAGGTAGTCTGGAAATATGTTTTTCAAAATGTTCCCACCATTTTGCCATTTTGCTTTCATAAAAACATTTTTTGTGTGCATGACAGTGTTCACGAACAAAATAGAAGGTGACTCGACAACATATTTTTGTCCACAAAAAGATTCTATAATAAGGAATAGGGGTGCCATGAAAACATTAAAGTTGTCACGAAAATGATACTTGAAAACATTGTCCCATGAGTTATTTCCTTTGTCACTTCATTGTGCTAAGGTGGATTGTGTTTTGGGGCTGAAATTTGCAGGGTGGCAAGCCCTTGTCCCACAGATGTGCCTCGTGGTAGTTTGGTCCCAAAACATTCAATGGGCCCATAGTTTACAGCACTCTGAACATTACTGCACTTGCGGCGCATTTTGGAGCCCATATCTTGATAACGATTCAGGATATAGAATTTTTGCTACCCACAGCTTAATCCATCTGGACTAAGCATGTGTGGAGGTTTTGAAGTCATGATTACAATTGCAGTAGAATTTTTTCCATAGTTGCTATGGTTACTGAGATATTGCCAAATAAATGTGACAAGGGTTTGTTTTCAGTACTATGGGGCTGCTGTATGGCTCCATACTTATGCATAAGTGAGAATGCAGGGTCCAGAAGGCCCGCGCTTCCACAGACGCATACCATTACACAAAAAATGGGCAATATGAAGGGAGTGCAAGGCCGGAATTGCTCCCACAAGCGCATGCCAGTCAAAGAAGAAATTCATGCAACAAACTTTGTTAATGCGTTAGTTAGGGTTGATAACACAGTGACAAAGTATGGAAATGTGATGTTAGGGTTATTCCCCACCCCACCCCACCCTTCACACACCAACAGACATCAGGGTGTACCAGGGGTCATCAGACCTAACTCTCACCCCAATCTCCTATACTGTAGCATGTCAGCTTGCTTACACATGGAATGGTGTTGGTGGGTGAGAGGGGTGATGGGGGGTAATCCCAACATCAAATTTCCATACTTTTGTTGCTGTGCTAGCAACCCTAACTGATGCATTAACAAAGTTTTTTGCAATGAATATATATATATATATATATATATATATATATATATATATATATATATACATTAACAACAAAAGAACTCCAGAGCAAATGCACTGGGGCAAGGGTTATCCCAGAGGATATTGGCCGTGCAGCCAAATTTTAAAGAAAACACAAATTGCACATACCCTAATAATGCAAAGCATCCTGGGAAGCATATGCAAATGCAATGAATTAATTTGGACAGGCTCAACTTTAAACAGAATTGCATGGTACCAAAAAGCATCACAATACAATCAGCAAAGGCTGAGAACAGCAGACACGTGTTTTGTCTTCATTTGGACTCATCAATGTGCCATATCTATACCTCAGCCCAGGGAGAGATAGCTAGCTACCCTATAGTGAATCTTATTGGTGTGGGTCATGGGCAGCCCAAAATAGAGAGAGAAGAGAGACTATAGCACTCTGTGGTTGCACCTTTTGTCCCTGCTGATCATCTTCTTTGTTAGACTCACCAGTTTGATCTAGCTTCATTGCCACCCCACCCCTCCTTAGCCAATTCCTAACTCTCTGGCACTCCCTACTGGGTTTTAGACATCAGATTTCCTGTGTCTTGGCAGGTCTCTTGCTACCCTACCAAGCAGGCACAGTACCTCCAGCTACCTAGGACACCCCTCTAGTTACTCTAGCAATGAATTCTTTATTTCTACCCTTGCTGACAGCCTCACTACTCAGCTGTCTCTGGGTGGCAGACTCTTGTGCCACAATATTAGCACATGATCAAGCTAACCAGCACTTGTCCCCCATCTCTTGACTGCAGCTTGACCTCCCTCCTTACAGCTTAGATGTGAATGTTCAACTAATGGCCCATTTACTCTCTTGTTCCTAGCTGGCTATGATAAATGTCTTCTTGGGTCCTTCCTGTACTCCTGTTTGTCCTCCTCCCCCTGGACAGCTCTCCCCTAACTTCTCCTACTCTCCTTGCTATTACTTGCGGGTGACATTGAGACCAAACCTAGCCCAGTAAATATCTCCATAACCTCCTCTCATACTATCTGGTCCAACTCTCAAGGACTAAAATTTGCCCACCTAAATTTATGCAGCCTCCCTTCAAAATACATGGAGCTTCAAGCATGGGTAGCCCTCCACAAACCTCATGTTATTGGGATTTCAGAAACCTTGCTAAAGCCACACATCTCTGATGGCATTTGCCAACTGGCCAGCTACACTATGCTCCGCCATGACAGGGTGGCTAAGAAAAAGGGTGGCAGAGTAGCAGTTTACCTATGGGAATCCCTATCTGCCACCATCTCCCGTAGCTCTGCTCCATCCTCCCCTAGTGAGTGGCTCATTGCCGAGTTGGTATTGTGCTCCTCCAAAAAGCTCTTCCTGGGATGTTGCTGTAACTCTCCAGCAGGGGGCACTGATGGCCTCCAGAACCTTCTGTCCAGTCTCAGCTCTCTGTCCCCCATCAGAGACACCATCCTCTTCAGGGACTTTAACCTTAACTGGTCAAGCACCCAGGAACCAGACTATGCCAGTCTACTGAAACAGCACAACCTGGTTCAGACAATCTCAATTCCAACCAGGCTAAACACTCGCACCTCATCACATACCTTGTTGGACTGGATAGTCGCCAATTGGGAAGTTAATGTAATTCAAGCTGGGATGCTCGCTGATTCCATAAGTGACCACTCTCCCACCTACATCATCTGGTCCTCCAAGGCTAAATGCCCTCCCTCAAGTACCTCTCCTTCCACAATTTCCATAGTCCCGATGCCTCTGTCTTTCTGAATGAAGTTAGGGCTGTAAACTGGTCACATCTATACACTCAACTGGACGTGTCTTTGACAGTGGCTTATTTCACAAATGTCAATCTGAAGATTCAGGACAAACACCTCCCTTTAAAGACGAGGAGGGTGCTTGGGGGATGCACACGCTGGATCACTAAGGAACTCCTGACATTCATGAGAGCTCAAAATAGCAAGTGGGCTGAACATAAATCATCCCCTTCCCCTTCCTTGTAGAGTGAATACAGGTGTCTGAGAAATCAAAGTAAACAGCTGGCCAAATCCCTAAAAAGGAATTATTACATTAACCTTCAGAAGGAAAGCCTAGGCAATCCTAGGAAATTCTGGGCCTCCCTTGGCTCTCATCAGTCCCTGCACCAACAGGTCTGTGATCAAACTTGACTCCCTCTCTGGCCCTCTTACAGAGCCATTTGCGATAGCCCAGTCTTTTAACATAAAATTCACGGATTTGTCAGCCCATCTCAGCAAACTCACTGGTAGCCCACTCTCCACTTCAGGTACCAGCACATGCCTGCAGTCTTCCTCCCAAGGCATCCCTAGCTTTCACTTCACCATAACCATTCACGACACTGTCAAACTCCTAAGGAATCTCCCAAACCATGGCAGCCCGGGTTCGGATGGTCTATCACCTACCCTGCTGAAACTCATCTCTCCTGCTATCTCCAAGCCTCTCATTTTTATTTTCAACTTGGCCCTGTCTACCTCCATGCTGGAAACCTGGAAAGCTGCCAAAGTTGTCCTTATCTTTAAAGCCAGGGACACCCACTCCCCCGAAAATTACCGACCTATTTGAAACCTTAGAAAACTCCTAGCAAAGATTGTCCACTGCCAATTGCTGGAACACTTAAGCAAACACAATCTTATGTGTAGCCAACAGCACAGCTTTTTGCAAAAATCACTGCACCGCATCTGCTCTTGTACTCTTCACTGACCATGTCTTTACCAGTATGGATCATGGATATGTTACCGGGGTCATCTTTGTGGATCTTACAAAGGCCTTCGCCATGATCAACCATGCATTCCTCCTCTCCAAGCTGCACCTCCTTGGTTGCTCCCCTTAGACCACTGATTGGGAGCAGTCCAAGAGGTAGCTCCTAAACCAATCAGCTTGCATTGGCTCTGTCATCTCTCCTTCCCTCCCTGTCTCTACTGGCATTCCCCAGGGTTCCATCCCGGGCCCACTACTTTTCTCCGTTTTCATTAATTCTCTCCCATCTGATTGCCTAAACTGTAAATCACTTCTGTATGCGGACGATCTTGTTATATACCACAGCCACAAGTCTGTCACCCAGGACTCCTCAGTCCTCACCCGGAACTATAGCAGTGCTTCTAGCTGGTTCTCATCTAACCTGTTATTGGTTAATGGAAAAAAAAAATGCTATTTGCGTCCAAATCCCACCTCACCAAGATTCACTATTCTGGCTCCTTCCTCCATGTACTACCACCTGATGCTCCAGCTCTAGAAAACATTGCCTCTTTCAAATATCTGGGGGTAACACTTGACCCGGCATTAACCTTCTCAGACCACATCAATACTGTGGTTCACAGGGTGAATCAAAAACTAGGAGCCGCCTACCATCTACCCCACCTACTAACCCCTGAGGCTCGAACTGCAATTGTCCAGGGTAACCTACTTCCTATCATCACCTACTGCTCCCCAATCTACTCTCATGCATCCTCTGCCCTCAGATCCAGACTCATGTCCACCTACAACAGTGTCTGCCACTTTGTTCTTATGGCACTGTTCTCAACCCATCACTGTGACTTCTAAAGAACCCTTGGCTGGCTACCACTCCAAAGCTGCTTTGACTTTGCCCTTGGTTGTATCGTGGATAGCACCATCAGAAGCTGTGGTGCATCCCCTCTCGCTCCTCTAGTCAAGCTTAGAACCCTTTCACAGAGTCTCCACTCATCCACTGTACCTCACCTTGAGGTACCGAGGGTCTCTACCAGCATGGGTTGGAAAGCTTTATCTGTTGCTGCCCTCACACTCTGGAATGGGGTCCGTACTACAACCTGCTCAACCAACACCCATTCTGCCTTCAAGTCCCTCTTCAAAATCTGGTTTATAGACAGGGCCCAGTGCTGTTGCTCACCAGGGTAGCACCCCTCCCCCAACCAGCAACTCTAACCCAATGCTAACCTACTCTATTAGGAGTTTCTTCTCCCCTCTACTCAAGTTGTTTGGCTGACCTCTCTCTCCCCCTCTCTCTCCGTATCATCGGTAGTGCTCAAGGATGAGTTGAATAGTGGTGGTGCAGGACTACTGCACCCTCTTCTATCGAGCAAGGCTACCTTATCCCTAATGTATTTCATATCCTGTTGCCATATTCCTGTACCTATATCAGTATGTGAAAGTGTATGACCTGATGCCAAAATTCCTGTATCTATATTTCTGTATGTAAAATGCTTGACCTAAGATTAGTTGTATATATCCTGCTTTTGTGATTTTACATGTTGCTGAACACTAACAGCATTATGGCCCTGATGCCTATACTTCATGTATCTAGATTTTTTGTATGTAAAGTGCTTAACTTCTGATTAATTTTAAACGACTGTAACTGTGCTAAACCTTGCCATCTTTAATGTCCCGGGTCATGCCTGAAAACAGTCCCTCAGACCAGTGCACCTACCCGGTAATCAAAGACATAAATAAATAAATAAACAGAATGACAAAAGCACCCCAGATCCACCCCACCCCATCCCCCACCCGCCACACACCAACAGGTGTCGGGGTGTGCCATTGGGTCATTAGGCCCAACTCACACCCCATTCCATGTGTAAACAAGCTTATACACTATAGTATAGGACAGTGGGGTGAGAGTTAGGCCTGATGACCCAATGGCACACCCCGATGCCTGTTGGTGTGTGGAGGGTGGGGGGATGGGGTAGCGTGGTAGGGGTGGGAACCCTGGGGTGGGGCGTTAGGGTTGGATACCCTAACACCTCATTTCTCTGCTTTTGTTGCTGTGGTATTCACCCTAACTGATGCATTAACAAAGTTTTTTGCAAATAATGTCTCTTCTTTTTTCAAATAGTATCATTGCATTCTCATTTTACTGTGGGAGTGCAGGGTCCTTTGGATCCTACACTCCCATCCCTCCATCAAGCTAGTACAACACTGTCTGTAAGTCAAGGTGGGAGAGCAGGGTCCTTCAGACTCTGCGCTCCCATCCATCTATCGAGATAGTACAACAGTATCCATATGCTATGGTGGGCGCCAGGGTCCTTTGAACCCTGTGCTCCAATCCCTCCATCCAGATAGTACAACAGTGTGAAATTGGGAAATTCTGGCAATGTTATGAGCATGCTTAGAAACTGAGCAATGCACACTTGTAATGCACTCATTTTTTGGAATTATTTCACCAAATTTTCAACATTAGCATTACAGGCCCCCCCCCCCCCATGAACAGTGCAACAGTGATTTTTTTAATCCATCCCTAAAGTTGATTTTGCACAGCGACCATGCCATTCTGCACCACAGATGCAAAATCACATTCCAGACAGGATGTGCAAAATGACAGCTATTCTGTTCATAAGGTGGTGTAAAAAAATGGCAATGCTGAAAATCTGGAGTGAAAATATGAACAATTGGCAGTTACGAGTGTGCACAGAAAGTGCGCAATGCATGCCCATAGTGCAGTCATTTTTTGGAATGTTTTCACCAAATTTTCAACATGGGCTTTAGGAGTCCTCCCCTCATGAACAGTGGCACTGTCATTTTGTTAATCTGTCCCAAAAGTTGATTTTGCGTAGTGACGCCATTCTGTGCCACAGGAGTGAAAACACATTTTGGGCAGGATATGAAAAATGACAGCTGTACTGTTCATAAGAAGGTGATAAAAAATGGCAAATTTGTGCACATTTCAATGCAGGATTCTGCATGGAAGAAAATACCTCGGAAAGATGATTTTCATATATAAATAATACATTTGGGCACACTGGGGTGGGCTCCCAGTATACCCAGTAGACACCATATATTCTGCGCACAAAGTGCACAGAGTGGGTCTTCCATGACTCTGCAGCTGGCAGCATGCATTCCAGCTGCAGCTGCAGAAGTCAAGAAAATACAGCTCTTCTCATACAGAGAACGGACTCCAAGTCGTTCTCTGTATAAGCTGGAACTCGAGAGAAAAGGTCCAGCTTAAATTGCAAAAAAATCATCAGAAAACACCTAAAGAGGTTCTCTTTAGCTGTTTTCTGATATTTTTTTTTTGTGTTTAAAATGTTCGGCACGTCAACATCCTCGCTAAGCAGCAAAACAAGATGGTGGCCACAACACAGCTCAGTCCATCGCAGGACTGTGAACTGTGCAAAAAATACCATCATTCTTTGCGAAAAGAAGCTGCTATTTTTTGCGCAGTAGTTCTATTGTTCGAAAATAAGCTGCTGTTTTTAGTACAATATTCCTACTGTGCGAAAAATATATCTTTCGTGTCTGATATAAAAATTTTCACATAGGAAAATTAAAAATGTCATAACTTTTGAATGGATTAATATTTTTCTTTAAACCTTCAAAAGGCACATCTGTGATCCAAGGGTTTTCTACCCTGGAATTTCAGAGCAGTACCTAAAGATGTTTCTGAGATTCAGGGTGACAAATAAATGGTAACAAAACCCATATTTGTCTGTTTTTTTAACACCTTATATCTCAAAACTTACTGGATGCATTCCCATGAAATTTGGCAGATCATGAGTCCCACCCCTGGATATTATGCATGCCAAACTTACATAGAAACATAGACTTTGATGACAGATAAGGGCCGCATGGCCCATCTAGTCTGCCCATTTCCCTACCTACAGGATAGGCCTCAGATCCTAGTTAACCAACAGCCTATTTCTTCCTACCCCCCACAAGAATTGCCTTATGTCTGTCCCATGCATTCTTGAGTTCTCCCACAGTTTTGGACCCCACAACCTCCTCAGGAAGGCTGTTCCATGCATCCACTATCCTTTCTGTGAAAAAATACTTCCTCACATTGCCCCTGAATCACCCCCCCATCTTTAAATTGTGTCCCCTTGTTCTTGCACGTCTCTTTTTCTGAAAGATGCTACCCTCTTGGACCTTGTTGATTCCACTGAGGTACTTAAAAGTTTCGATCATGTCCCCCCTCTCACTTCTTTCCTCAAAGGTATACATATTAAGCTCCTTTAGTCTCTCCTCATATGGCTTCTCTTGCAGACCCTGCACCATTTTAGCTGCCCTCCTCTGGACTGCCTCTATCCTGTCTATGTCCTTGCGGAGATGGGGTCTCCAGAACTGGATGCAGTACTCCAGATGGGGTCTCACCAACTGTCTGTACAGAGGGATAACAACTTCCTGTTTTCTGCTGGTGGTGCCTCTCCCTATGCATCCCAGTATACCCCCAGCCCTCCCTACTGCCTTCCCACATTGCTTGCTAACCTTTAGATCATCTGATATGATTACCCCCAGGTCCCTTTCCTTTTTTGTTGTTGTTACTACCTCCCCCCATTGTGTAATCTTCCCCTGGGTTCTTGTTTCCCGGGTGCATTATTTTGCACTTCTTGGCATTGAATCCTAGCTGCCATACTTCTGACCATTTATCCAACCTTGCCAAGTCCCTTCTCATCCTTTCCATGCCTCCTTGTGTATCAACCCTGTTGCAGATCTTTGTGTCATCTGCAAAGAGGCATACTTTTCCTTCCAGTCCCTCTGCAATGTCACTTATAAAGACATTAAAAAGGACTGGACCCAGTACTGAACCCTGCGGTACCCCACTAGTAACCCGCCTTTCTTCAGAGTGGACTCCATTTACAATTACCTTCTGTGTCCTGTTGTCCAGCCAATGTTTTACCCAGGCTACCACCCTGGGACCCACTCCCAGGCTGGTTAATTTGACTATTAATCTTTTGTGTGGACTGTGTCAAATGCCTTGCTAAAGTCTAGGTAGGCCATGTCCACAGCCCCTCCCTGATCTACTACTTTGGTCACCCAGTCAAAGAAATCTATTAGATTCATCTGACATGACCTTCCCGCTGTGAACCCATGCTACCTTGTGTCCTGTGCCCCACTGGCCTCTAGGTACTGAACAGTTCTTTCCTTCAGAAGTGACTCCATCACATTCCCTACCACAGAAGTCAAACTGAAAGGTCTGTAGTTTCCTGCCTCTGTCTTGGTTCCACTTTTGTGAAGGGGAATCACATCTGCCTTCCTTCAGTCCTCAGGTACCACACCATCCTCCCATGATTTATTAAAAAGAGTAGCCAGTGGTTTCACTAGTTCCCCCCTTAATTCTTTTAGAATTCTGGGGTGAATTCCATCAAGCCCCATTGCTTTGTCCACCCTCAGTTTTAGTAGTTCTTGCAGAACCCTTTCTTCTGTGAAAGGACTGGGATCGACCCCCCTATCAAGAGTTCTTCTGTTATTTGGATTAGCACTTCCCCTCCTCTTTTGTGAATACTGAGCAGAAATATTCATTCAGTATCCCTGCTTTTCACTGTCCCCTCTGCCCACCCACTGTTCATTCTATTCAGCCTCACTATCCCTCCTTTGTCTTTCTACGCTCTGATGTACCTATAAAGGTTTTATCCCCCTTCTTAACCGAGTTGGCTTTCTTTCCTCAGTTTGGGCCTTTGCTATTCTGACTTCCTCCTGCTTCCTTCTGCCTTAACTGGTACAGCTTTCTGTCCTGCTCCTTCTGTGTTTCCTTATACTTCGGAATGCTATCTTTTTCTTCCTGACTTTCCCAGCCACCTCTTTTGAGAACCATAGTGGCTTTTATTTTTTTTTATTTGTTTATTTGCTTCACACAAAGGCTTGTTGCCTCTGTGATGGCAGTTTTGATGATTCCTCATTGTTGCTCCACCCCTCCTTCTAGCATGTTTGCTAGTGCTTTTCTGAGGCACTCTCCCATCTTGCCAAAGTCAGCCCTCCTGAAGTCCAGTACCCTCACTTTTGTATGGCTTGACTCTGTAGCTGAGTTTAACGTGAACCACACTGTTTGATGGTCACTTGTTCCCAGATGGAAACCCACTTCTAGATCTGAGATCCTCTCACTGCCCCCATTTTGCAAATCCATTGAAAGGCTCCAAAGTTATTAAGGTTCACAGTTTGGACTTTAGCATAGAAGTGCTGTTTTACCCGAACTATACTGGCATGACTGTGCCAGTATATTATATTTTTTTTGGGGGGGGAGGGTGATAGTGGACATCCTGTAGGAGTAGCAAACTCCTTTTTATAAAATTTATTACAAAAAGCACCCTCTTGGGAGGTGTGTCTGTGGAGATATCCAAGTGTCAGTGGTGCAGAGAAGCGTGTAGGGCAAGAGAAGTGATGTTATCACTTTAGAGGACACTGATTAACCCCATATTTAGAATACTGCTTGCAGTAAAAAATGGTCACCACAGCACAGACATATACAGTATTTCAGAAATGCAGTGGGTACAGCATAGGACTTCAAATATTATTGCAAGGTTAGAGGGGCTAAGCTATGAAGGGAGATTGTTGATGAAGATGGCTAGGGTAAGAAGGGTATGACAGTGGTATGAAATATTCTGAAGAGGACTGAAAGTGTGTGGACCATGGAAGCTTTTTCAGCTTGTATGGAATAGTAGAACAAAGGCATACAAATTAAGGCTGAGAGTGGCCAGGAAAAAGGGAAGCTTAAGAACACTTTTTTTAAAACAAGGTGGAGGAGCCTATGGAATAGACTATCAGAGGAGGTTGTAGAGGCAGAGAGTTTGGGATATTTGATCTGTTCGACAAGATACAGTACGCTTCTGTTGGAGCAGAATATTTCTGGATAGAAGGTACAAACGAGCTATGGAGACAACAGAATTCTCAGCTAACTTTTGAACTAGCATGGTTTGAGCAGACAAGCTGCATGAACTGTTGGTCTGCTTGCATCTTGCAGATTTCATGCTACTACTGCAGGTTCTCCTGTCATTTAACTTGCAATCTGCGTGAGAATGTATACACTTTCCTTATCCAGTACATGCCTAAACACCTCCTATCATGGTTTCTAAAGCTCAAGTCTGGATTAATAATCAATAATGATACCTTAAAAAGCAGCCCCAGGCAAACCAGAAAAAAACATGCTATTCTCAGTCTGTCACAGTGTTTTCAACTGCATTTAAAACAGTATTTATTTTGGTATATCATCTCATAAACATTTTCTGTTTCACTATTACAACTTTATTAGACAACACCTGCTTTTATTTGCAATCCAAGCTCAAAAACCAAACCATAAACCATAGCATATACTGGGGCTATAAATATTTAATTGTGTTTAGCATACAAATGGATAAAAAAAAAGTCAGCAGCAGCCAGCTTGAAACACAGATCCTCAATGTTCTGTGCATCTTGTCAAGCATGACATGTTGATGCTCTGTGTTGTTGGCTGGCTGCTGTCCGTGCTTCGTGTTTTTTTTATCCACTTGTATGGTAACTGTAATTAAATATGTAAGCAATAACCCATGACAGGTTATGCGGTTATTGGGGATTAATTAACACCCCCCCGGTTAGTTGTGAGGCATGAGGCTGCAGGCCAAGTGTCTTCACATCACCCAGGGAACTGATTAATCCTCAATAACCACATACCCTGGAGTGGGTTATTGCATTTATATCATGGGTTATGTTAAAACAACACAAACAGCCAGAAAGGTGCTTATTTCTTGTTTAAATACCAACAAAGGTAGTGTATCATACCACCTTGCAAAATAGTCCCTAATAAATAATGCATACTGTTTGTTGTTATGCACATAGAAATTTCACGCATGTTGTCCAGACATGATTTGTAAAATTTCTTGTGCATGCTTCTGTCTGCAACATGCTTACCATGTTTAATGTAGTCACCCACCCCTAAGACATTTCATGGGTTGTATAGCAATACGGATGTCAGAAACTTGTAACATCATTTCTGACATTTGATTTCCATAACTTTGTGTCAAGTTTAGCAAACATTTATAGTGTGACCCCCCCCCCGACTGTCCCTGCTGCCTAGTGCTGTGGCTGTCTTCTCTCTATCTCTGTTTCTCACACACACTCACCCATTAACAAAACCAGTGAATACTTGACTTCTTGACAATAACATCAAGTGCTGTGCCTCTGTTCTCTCACTCTCACTCTCACTCTCCCATTATCAAAATGCGTGACTACAGAGCTTATCCACTATAACGTCTCTGGCTGAGAGCTTTCTATTAGCCGACCACTATTTCAGTAGTGGGTACAGCAGTACAAATGCTGAGTTACGTACAGCAGGAGCCCACCCCAGCGTGCCAAATGTCCCTGAAAAAAACCCAGTACCTCAATGTTTTTTTTTGTTGTTGTTTTAACCCTGGAAAACAGAAAATGGTCCATCGTTGAGTCCGTGGTCCCTCCCCCAGCCCGCGCCCACCCTCTGTGCACCCTGCCTCCCCACACCCTCTCACCCTATACTTACCTCTGGAGCCCAGTGCGATGATTTTCAGTGGACAGGGAACACGTCTGCACTCTTCAAAGCCGATCGTGAACTGAAGAAATGCTGGTAAGCTGTATAATGGCATAAATAGTTTTTTTTAAACTTTGGTGCATATTTCAGGCATTTTGGGGAATTTTGGCACCACATTTTCAACATGTGGTTATTGGGACCCCTCCTCATGAATTCAGTCACTGTCATGGTGTTATTCTGTCCTGAAAGTTGATTTTGTGGTCACTGTGCGGAATCACCTTTCAGGACTGAGAAACAAAATCACAGTGTTGCTGTTCATGAGGTTTCCTCCCAAAAAGCCTATGTTGCAAATCTGGTGAAAACATTCCCAAAAATGACTGTGTTTTGAGTGTGCATTGTGCAGTTTCCACGCTCGCTCGTAACTTCACAAATTTGTAATAGTTTCACTCCAGATTTTCAACATTGGCATTTTTTCACACCTCCTTATGGACAGTGCAGCTGTCATTTTTCACATCATGGACAAAATGTGTTTTCGCACTACTGGCGCAGAATAGCGTGGTCACTGTGGGAAATCAGTGCTTAGGACAGATTATGAAAATCACAGCAACACTGTTCATCATGAGCAGAGGTTCTGAAATGTCTATGTTGAAAATTTGGTGACAAAAGTCCATAAAATGACTATGTTACAAGCGTGTGTTGTGCAGTTTCCATGCGGACTCATAACTTCAACAATGTGTAATGTTTTCACTCAACATTGTCAATTTTGCACATGTCCTTATGAACAGTATAGTTGTCATTTTTCAGATCCTGCCCGAAATATGTTTTCGCACAAGTAGCAAACTATGGCACAGTCGCTGGGGGAAATCAACGATCAGAACAGATGAAGAAAATCATAGTGACAGTGTTTATGAGCAGAGGTCCCAAAATGCCTATGTTGAAAATTTTGTGAAATTATTCCACTAAATGACTGTGTTACGAGTGTGCATTAGGCAGTTTCTACATATGTTTGTAAATTCGAGCATTTTTAATATTTTCACTCAAGATTTTCAACACTGCCATCTCTTCACACCTACCTATGAATGGTATAGCTGTAATTTTTCACATCCTGCCCAAATCGTGTCTTCCCACATCTGGCGCAGATTGGCACGGTCACCGTGAGAAATCAATGTTCAGGACAGATTAACAAAATCACGGTGCCACTATTCATGAGCAGAGGCTCCAAACACTTTTACGAGGTGAGGGTCACAAAAATACCATGTTTAAAATTTGTAGTGTAAACACCAACAAATGGCTGGGGCATTAGGGTTTCTAACCTTAACGTCCCACCCTGTACAGAATGGCAGGCTTCAGAGGTGTGTCTTTCCATTGCCGGCTATCATGCTCATGACATATCATCCCCCCCACCCTCAAGCCACTGACAGACATTGAGGTGTGCTGGGACTCTTTGGCCCTACAGTTCACCCCATTCTCCTATGCTGCACCCATTTCAGCATATATCCTTATGAAATGTGGTGACTGTAAAACCGAACACCCCAAGGCACACCTCAGCACGTGTCGGTGTCTGCAGGATAGGGTGAGGTAAAATGCCATGAGCGTTATGGCCGAATGAGGTGAGCATAGGGACCAAGGACCCTAAGGCACAATGCAATATTTGTCGCACTGCAGGGTAGGGTGAGCTGAAATGCTATAAACATTATGACTGATGCCCAAGGGCACACCTCCTTGCCTGTCAGTCTCTGTAGCGTGATTTGGGGTTTAACGTCACTTTCATACTTCACTGCCATTCTTATTATGCATCTGTTCAACTCCTGCACTACCGATGCCAATGTCAACAAGACAACATTCGGCATTGACAAATGCTTGTTTTTTATTGTGTAGGCAAAATGAAGATAATAGTGAAATACATGTCATGAAACTGTGGGCAAAAGCAAATAAATCTGTTCATTATAATGGGAGAGAGAGAGATGAATGATCATGTGTGACTTTGACATGACTCTAGCTAGGGTTATCTGTGGTTTCCTCTCCTTTGTCAGTAGTAAAAGAGAGCCAATTATCGGTGCTTACAGGACCACCGACCCACCCACCCATATGAGATACCATGTGCTTAGTGCCGGATGGCGCATGGTTACACTGGGTACAGTGCAGTCAAATGGAGCACAGCAGAACAGATGGAAAGTACACCATGCAAGATATTTTTAAATGAATTACATATTTTTCTCTTCTGTCCAGTCACCTAAAATATTTCTAGGATTTATTTATTTGCCAAAATACCACACACTTAATGCCGGGTGGCACACACACACACACACACACACTGGGTACAGTCAGTGCAGTCCCAGTGGGTACAGCAAATCTGATAAGAAGTATCAATCAATCAAATTCTTTGTTTACCCAGGCGAACACCATTGAGCATGCCCATTTACAAGATGGACGTGCATTACACAAGTCAAGTAACAATGCATTTACAATCAGACAAATAGACAGTAGATGCAAGAGTACAACAGTACAGGTAGGTCTGCAATTGACAGGATAAGTAAAAATACATTTGAGTTCAGGTAAAAGACAGTCGGTAAGGGTATACATAACAATAGGCTAGCAAGTCAGTAAAAATGTATACCAGATACAACAACATACATGGTTTAGTACTCCTGTAAGGTAAAGGCATTATAGTCCAGTGAAGAGATTAGTTGAAGTGGATGCTATAAGCAAAGAAACATACATAGTCAGTTTAAAAAGACCCAGGTGTATCAAGGGGGAGACATGTGTCGGGAGAAGTGGGCAGCCAGTGGTGGGGGGCTCTGGAAGTGGGATAATACTAGGAGCGAATTAATGAGATGCTGTGGGGTATACAAGGAATAGGTGGGTGAGGGAGGGTGAGATTTAGGGTGGTAGATAAGTAGGTGGCTCAGGGACAAGTTGTGCACTAATACAAGAAGGAAGGAGGATGGGAAAAGCAGGGAGGATGTTGAAGGGGGTGTAAGTAAGCTAGGATAATTGGAAGCAGTTGCAGGCTTCTGTAATGTATTTTGAGTATAAGGTCTTAAACACAGTGAGACTAACAGGAGTCCTCAGTTTCAATGATTTCCGTAGCACATTCCAGAGCTAGGATTGTTGGAAGCAGTTGTAGGCTTCTGTAATGTATTTTGAGTATAAGGACTTAAACACAGTAATACTAACAGGAGTTCTCAGTTTCAGTGATTTCTGTAGCACATTTCAGAGTGATGGTAGAACAAATCCTATGGCAGCTCTCTCAAAATATGTTAGGGCTTTGGGCACTTTCAGATAATTCAGTGAACAGCTTCTTAGGGCATAGGTTCCAGGCATATTGAGAGTCAGACAATCAACAATGTACTGCAGAGGTTTGCCAGTAATAGCTTTGTATGTCCAGAGAGCTGCATTTTTATTTCGTCTGTATTGTAGGGAGGTCCAACCTATGGCCGCATAAAAAGAGCAGTGATGGGTGGAGAAGGGGAGACTAGTGATGAAGCGAAGGGCTCTGTGGTAAAGTATGTCTAATTTACCGAGGTATGAAGTAGCACATTGGCTGTATATAAAGTCGGCGTAATCAATTAGGGAAAGGAACGTAGACTGAACTAGCTGTCTCTTGGCCTCTGTAGTTAGTAGGTGGTTTAACCTGAAGAAGAGACCTAGTATCTGCCTCAGTGATCCTCCAGGTGGTCTGCAAAGGAGAGTTTAAAGTCTAGCCAGACCCCCAGGTATTTGAATTTCAGCACAAATTCCAGGGTTACTCCTTGGAGGGTGGTGATGGGGGGTAGAGCAGGGTAGGCTGCATGGTTAATAGGTGAAAAAAGCATTGCCTTTGTCTTTTTGGCATTAAGTAGCAATTTTTTACTAAGGAGCTGGTATTTAAGTATGTTGAAGTCAGCTTGCAGGTCGCTACAGGCAGTTTCAGGAGTTGTATGGCTTAGGTAGATCACTGTATCATCTGCGAATAGATGAATTTTCACTTCATTGATGCCTGAGTCTATATTGTTGATGTAGATGGCAAATAGGAGTGGCCCCAGGATTGATCCCTGCAGGACACCTCTTTTTAATGGATTTGAGGGGGAGAGTTCACCTTCGGCCTTGACCTGTTGGTGCCTATCAGAAAGGTAGTTGTGGAACCAACGCAAGGAGGAAGAATCTAGACCAGTAGCTTTTAATGAAGAAAGAATGAGGCTGTGGTTGACAGTGTTGAACACCTTACTGAGGTCTAGAAAAACAGCGCAAACAAATTTTTTGTTCTTTAGCTCATGCTGCCAGTCATTTGTCACCTGGGCCAGGGCCGTGATTGTACTAGGTTCAATTATGAAACCAGATTGCATTGGATTTAGCAGGTTAGTATCATCTATGAAAGATTTCAGCTGGCCATTCATGATTTTTTCCAGAAGTTTTGATAGTACCGGGAGAAGGGAGATGGGCCTGTCATTATTTAGATCACAGGGGTCTCCGGATTTAAACAACAGAATAACATGTGTGGTCCTCCACAGTATGGGGAGGGTCCCTTGAGAATGGGACAAGTTAAATAGATGTGTAATAGGGACAGCCAAGACATGATAGGCAATCTTTAGGTAGTGTGGATCGAAGGTGTCAGCGCCAGCACTTTTTCTGGTGTCCAACTGGAGGAGGAGATCTTCGACCTCTTTTAGTGAGGCAGGAGAGAATGAAAAGACTGCATCTGAGGGACTAGATTCTGAAGGTTGCGTGGTAAGCTGGGAGCGTAGGTTGCATGCAGATGAATTATCAAAAGCTAGCCCTGCAGTAGCAAAGTGATTGTTGAAGGCTTGTAGTATCTCTTTATTATTGTTGATAGTTACATTGTCAGAAATAATTTTTGAGGAGAGTGTGTTTCCTGTGGTATTACCTGTAAGTTCTTTTATTGTGGACCAGAACTTGGTAGGGCAGTTGGAGGCAGTGTTGATTTCAGAGAGACAGAAGTTGGACTTGGTTTCCTGAATTAGCTTTGTACAGTGGTTTTGGGCTGTTCTGAAAAGATGCCAGTCTTTGGCTTTGTGGGATTTGCGTGCTAGCTTCCAGAGCTTGTCTCTTTTTAATAGTGCTGCCTTGATGTCTGCTGTAAACCAACGGCATTTTCTAGCCTTTATGCGGGTTTTGACTAAGGGTGTGTGGGTGTTAAGAGCGCTGGATACAATTTTGTGGAAAATGGCATATGCTGTTTCTATTGATTTGGCTAAATAAAAGGTCTGCCGAAGCAGGGAGGTTTTCAGGTCATTGATATATGCAAAAGGGTCATAATTCCGTTTTGATCTTTTGGTAGAGAACTTTGCTGAGACTGTTGGTTTAGGGACTGCTCTTATCCCAGCAATAAAGCAATGGTCACTATCATCGGCAGAAAAGATCCCAGCATGGGAGAAGAAATGGGGTTTGCTTACTAGAATTACATCTAATAGTGTACTTTTCATAGGGTTTTTCTTATTGATATGAGTAGGTCCATTAATAAGTAGAGTGAGCCTATGAGAGTCACAGAAGGATTTAAGTGGAAGAAATGCGCTTGACAGTCAGTCGTAGTTAAGGTCCCCTAGTATAATTGTTTCCATTGTGTCGGTACTCATAGTAGATGATAGGTGGGACAGGAGCTGTGACCCCGAGGATGGGGCTCTATAACATCCTATGACATGGAGGGCCATTGATGTAGATATTTAAATTTTTAAGGACAGGCATTCAAAGGCATTGGCAATTGATGTAGTGTTGAGGGTAGTGACCGTAAACTTGTCCTTAACATAGATGGCTACACTGCCACCTCTGGTTAGTCTACTGACTCTGAATAACAGATAGTTGGGGATATTGACCTCTTTGTCTGGCGTGGATGGACGAAGCCAGGATTCATATATGGCAAGTACATCTGACTCCGTGTGGATATGCAAGCCTGTATTGAGGTGAGTTTCTTTAGGAGGCTACACACATTAACTTGCATAAAGCTGATACCTTCATACTTCGTGACTTTGGACGGCGAAGGAATTGCTTATATAGGACCAGATTAAGTTTAACATTACCTGAGCATAGCAAGAGGAGGAGTACACCTTTCCTCAGGGCAAAAAATTGTAATTTGGAAAAACTAAACCTTCTTTGGCTAGTGGAAGTATTGGCGTAGGAATGCAAGGACCTATTCTTTGTACTGTTCAGTCCAAGTGATACACATGCTAAGACCCTAGCCGTATGACATCAGTAGATGCAGGTACTGGGCCGAATAGGTAACATTCCTTGGGTAGGTAACAAGATGCCGGTGGCTGTCCGAGAGGTAGACTCAGCTGAAAGTGGGTATGACAACTTGGGGGCATAGCACAAGTTGTATAGAGACTCCATGAGTAGACGTTCTTGTGGTAGGAGGATCAGGTCCTCTTTAGGGTAAATTCCATCTGGCGTGTACCCTAATAGGTGAGTGCATAAAGGCGATAAATGGTGAGAGCCAGATTGAAAGTTCCATGGTTAAAGTTTGAGGGTCAGAAAGAGAAACAGTTGTAAGGCTTAATCTGGGCAAGGTATCACCAGGTAAGGCTACGTGCCAGGGTCTGAAAGGGATAGAGTGCGATACCACTTGAGAGAACAGGAGATGTTTCTATGGCTGGCGACTAGAGATAGTTACAAGTTGTAAACCTGATCTAAGAAGTATCACCAGCTAAGGCTACACACCACAGGGTCAGCAAAGGGATGTAGGCACTGAAACCACTTATAGGGAGCAAGGAGAATTTGCTGTGACACAGCGACTAGGGACAGAAATAAGAAGTCACAAATTTGATCTGAGATGAGTGGTAGGGGAGACTGCGGTGGGTTAGTTAGGATGGGACACTTGAACCTGAAGCAGCAGCCCAAAATGTATATGTCTGTGGGCATCCTAGGGAGGTGGGGAGGATAGATTTGTAGGAAAGCCAATGGCAGGGGAGGGCGGGGCAAGAGGTTGAATATATAATTGTCAGGTAGGGGATGGGGGTGGGCATAAAATGTGGCTTTGCCGTACCTCTCTGGGTCTGGAGTCTGAGCAAGTGGTCTCAGGTGGTGGCTTCGGAAACGCTGACCGCCCGGTGGCCATGGTTCTTGTGGCAGATGAGCTGGGAGCCCTGGAGGGTTCTCGGCTGAAGGGAAAGAGAAAGCAAAGCCAATTAGTACTGGTCCCAGACAATGGTCGAGCTACCCAGTGACAAAACTAATTTACAAATGAAAGGGGTCAATTTCCTTGGTGCCCTGAAGTCTGGATGGCAGTTACAGAGGCAACGGACAGGGCTGTTTCACTTAATCTAGCAAGAGCAGTTTGCAAGTATTACAGCTTTTTTTAGGTTGTTTACAGGCAGATTCTAACAAAATAGGCATACATTAGCAAGCATAAGTAAAAAAACAACAGTGCCTTTTTAGCTCAGGAGACAGAGAAAAGATAAGAAGGGGTGAAGGACCAATCAGAGCAAGCCTGGAGAAGGCACTTGCACTCCGATTGGTTTGCAGCTTTGCCGTACCACTCTGGGTCTGGAGTCCAAGCAAGTGGTCTCGGACGGCGGCTTCAGGAGCGCCGACCACCCGGTGGCCGTGGTTCTTGCGGCGGATGAGTTTGGGAGCCCTGGAGGGTTCCCGGTGGAAGTAGTAGGAGAGAATTAGCATGGTCAGCCTTATGAAGGGGAGAGGAGGGAGCGGTGAGGCAAGGGGCTGTTAGAAATGTAGTTCTGTGGGGCAGGACCGCACTCTAGGTGGTGTTCTGCAGCTTTAAATTTGTGTAGGGCAAGATGGCCAATGGGAGGAGGTGCACAGATGGGGGAGTGGTTTAGGTGTATTTAAGAACTTGTGGAGGAGGGGATGTGGAGGAGGGGGTGGGGGATGGTCAAAAAAATCACACAAAGAGACACACAAAGGAGAGAATGGAAAGATTAAGGGGTCGAGCTAGGCTAAAACAAAGCAAACAAACAGCATTTTACTCTCTTTTTTTTCTACCAGAATGAGCAAATACAGGCTAGTAACAGTCCTTAAACAAACAAAAAATCAGCAATAGGAATCCTGGTTTTCAGTTGAGCTGTAATTGGTATTATGTGCACACACTGGTAGCGAGGGCCAGGCAGCACAGACTACAAAATGTGTGCATGGGCATGCAATTAGTCCTGGGAAAGCAGCCTGCTGGATTCCAGAGCTAACCACTCAGGGAGTTCACCAAGATGGTGAGCAGCCAATGGGGGCACTGCAATCATATGGTGCCAGGAGTTCGAAAAAAGAATCCAGGATCTTCACTGCAACAGCCACTGAGGGCTAAAGATCTGGCTTTGGCAATTACCTGTGCTTGGAGAACAGTGAGCATGTGGCAGCAGGCTGGCTCCCGGTCTCGCCGCTGTAGTCGACGGGCAGTTCAAGCGTAAAAGCAGCTACGAGGATGAGGTGCTTGCTTGAAGTGGGCAGCAAGCCTGTGCTTGGAGAGAAGTGGGTGGGTGACAGCGGGCAGGCTCCCGGTCTCACCACTGTAGTCGGTGGGCAGCTGAAGCTTAAAAGCAGCTACGAGGATGAGGTGCTTGCCCGAAGTGGGCAGCAAGCCTGTGCTTGGAGAGTAGTGGGCAGGTGGCAGCAGGCAGGCTCCCGGTCTCGCCGCTGTAGTCGGTGGGCAGCTCAAGTTTAAAAGTATACCACACAGGAGTCACAGATATTTTTAAATAAAGATTTTTTTTCATCCTGCCCCTGTACAGTATGATCATGATCCGATTCCACAATCCGCTGCCACCCTACTTGCCCTAGTTCTCACATCCCTGCCTTCTATGTGCCCATTTCTTACATTTCTGCCCCTTCAAGCCCCAGCTCTCACATAGCTGCCCCCTCCCTGCCCCAGTTTTCGCGTACTGTATCTGTTCACTCCCTGGCCCACTTCTCACATTTTTGGCCCCCCCTCTCTGCCCCAGATTTCACATTTCAGATCAACCCCATGTCCTAGTTCTCCCACTTATCCAATCCTCTCTGCCATAGTTAATAAATTTCTTCCTCCTCCCTGCCCCAGTTTATACATTATCATGTACCCTTTCCCAGGCCTGGTCCTCCTCACAACAGACTGCATCCTGCCCCCTTCCCCATTATGCATTTCCAACTCTCCGGTGCACATAGGTTGCTTTGTTTCACCAGTCCCCACATGCACCCATCAATTTCCTCATTTGAAACTAACCCTTGTATCTTCTGGACATCCTGATCTGACTGACTGAAGAGTTGTTGCAACCGACTGCTTGTCTGGTCCCTCAGCCGCTGACTACTCCCGAGTCACGTGCCCAATGCCACGCCATCACTGACTGTTTGTCTTCTCCCTTGGCCATCCAGCCACTGTTACTATTATAAACCCAGCATACACAAGCAGCATGAACATCTTTCCTGCTCCCTTGGCTGGTTGTACACTACTGATGACATTTGCTTGCTTCCGTAGCTGCTCCCACACTTTTCTGACAGCGAGTCCAGCATGCATGAAGGGAGCAGAAGTAGAAGCAAGCAGCAGTCATCAGGATCGTGTCTTTTTTCTTCATTGGAGCATTTCTGTGGGGATTACTAGTGTAGCCAGGGCCAGATTTACACTGCCGTGGGCCCTATGCACAGCAGTAACCATCTGTAACCCTGTCATCTCAGACCCATTTTCAGCACCAAGCATAGGCAACAGCCAGCTAGTAGCAGTAGTCTAAACTGTAGCCAGCCTGCCTGCATCACCAAATACATGGTAATACAGCAGCAAATCAACACACCATTAAAACACCACATGGGACCCATGCAACAAGTCCTGCATTAAATTACACTGCTGCATTTAAAACATTTACATCCACCATACCAACCAATAAGATCAAACACACTTACATAAGTAACAGCCACAGCAGACATTAGTTAGCCTCTTAGCCAACACTACACAAGGACACAGTGCCAAATAAATGTCAATGCACGTATGCCAACTGCATTTGATTTCCTTACACACTCTGTCAGTGTGCTTTGAGTTTATTTTTACTTTCTATTATTGCCATGGTTATAGTTTATATTTGGAAGCATATGATTTATACCTTCATCTACCACCCCCCCCATCCCTACCTGGCTACTCTGTCCCTGATGACTATTTATTTTATCTGTACTAAATAAACAAACTTGGCCATCGATATATTTTTCTGTGGGCAGAGGCTGTGGCACTAGCAGCAACAAACTGTACCCTCATCCTAACTTTCAGGCTTAGTTGGCTGACAATAATAAGTCCCTGCTTCCAGCCGCACAGAGTATACTGTCTCAGAGTGGGGTGTCGGGCCTGTCTGATGATGCCATGGTAGGATAGGATCTACCTTCCTCGACCCTCTTAACACATTCCTGCTTGCTGCCTGCACTGCCTTAGTAGTTGACACCAGCAAGGCATGGCACAACACTGCACCACCGATCCACACCGATCAGCACTCAGTACTGAGGCAGTACACTAAGCAGAGTCTACTACTCTAATCAGATACACTCTAGAGAAGTCCATATTGAAAAATGACTCACCCAGCCACTGCTTTTGAACTGGAGACAATCCATTCCAGATCCAGCCAACTCCTCGGCTGAAGACCATGAGTCTGACCTCACAACTAACAACCTGAGTAGGCAAAAAGGTGCCAAAATTGAAGTGCTGCCTGCTACTAGCCGAGTGGCTCACCCCGACCTTGTCTATGCATGTGCACACACTGAAGGCAGAAAGAGGGTGAGTAAGTTTGTTTGAGCGCTGCGCTGATGTTTGCACCAGAACAGAGAATACTGCACACAGTGGCCAACCCAGACTCCACTGTGCCTCCCCCCCCGGTGACTTTACTGACCCTGCCAGTCAAAAACAAAAGCATCATGCTGGCTAGTGGCTGCATTATTGGGTTGGACAGCTGTACAGACTTCAGTAGAGGATGTGGAGGTGAGCAAAATACAAAAAAAGATCCAAACCTCATATGGTACTTCCTGTTCGAAGTTCTAATTTAGAACTCGAACACCACAGTTTGAGCAGGGTTCAACTCTTTCTAGAACTAGTTCTGACAACCCTAGATGGCACGGATGTAATGAGGTATGAACTTATGACACTTATGACATTTATGATTAAAGGAGCAAAAAAAGGCAGAGGCCCAAAAACAGCTCCTTTAGAATAGGTTATAGTAACTCATGTCTCCATTTATTTGTGATGTAACTATCCAGACAATTTTTAAATATATCTTTGTTGTCACCGATAATAATGTGCTCAAGTAGTCTATTCCAGAGGTTCACTGCTCTTTAGGTGTAAAAGTATTTCCTTTTTTTTGTCCTAAATTGATTTGTTTTAACTTGTAAGGGATGACCTCTTGTTACTGAATCAATATTTTTATATTCAGTGTTTAGTTCTGCTATTAGATATGGGTCATTCATAATGTTGAAGTAAAATAGCATATCAACTCTCTGTCTTATCTCAAACTATGTAAATTTAGATATTTCAGTCTTGACATATATGATAATTCACCAAGATTTCTGATAGACTTGGTGAATCTACTTTGAACGCTTTCCACCCTAACAGTATCCTTCCTTGTATATGGGCTCCAGATCTGACTGCCATAATCCAACTGTGGTCTTGCATGATAAGTACAAAGGCATCAGCACCTCCTTACTTCTACTTTTGATGCTTCTTTTAATGGCCCCGAATGTGCTGTTAGCCCTGGACACTACATTAGACAATGATCTTTGAAGTCAGTTTATTATCAACTAGTATCCCCAGATCTTTTCGGTAGTTTCTTTTTTTTTTTATCATATCACAATTTTCACCCTGCAGCCACTGACCTGCCTTTTATACTCGAGCCACTGCTCCAACTCCACCACCGACCCTGAAGTTGCATGCCCAGCTGGCATACACTACACCTTCGAGAAGGGCACCCCATTGCCCCCATGCCAGGCAAGGATCCAATACTGGCAGATGCCTTTCCAGGGCATCATTGGCCAATGGAGTAGGGCCATCAAGCTGCCGCAGTCTGTGCTATCATTTTCTGTGTTCTGGTAGCCTCAGGAGTGTGTGTGTGCAATGACGTCATGGCACATTTGTGCCGACATCTGCACTGACTCTGGCAGTGCCCCCGGTTGTCAACAGGGGTTGCTGCAGAGTGGTGGTACTCTGGATCCCTCCCCTGGGATAGGAGAGCAGTCCTCTGGATGCTCAATCCTATTCCCCCACTGACCCCTAATGGCCTGGGCTCACGTCTGAACCTGGGTCACCAGTGTGGTGTGAGGTGTGGCGTCCAGCACCTCAACCCTCAGCGCCACCAGGCTAGCCATCCTTCAGTAGTTTTTGATAGTATTACTTGATTTTTTAATAAGTAATGTGTCAGTGGAGTATGGTTACCTATATGCAAGGCATTGCATTTCTCCATGTTTAATGACATCAACCCATTTTACTTGCCCATTTGGCTATAGAATTCAAGTCGACCTGGATTGACTTGACTTGATCCACTGTTTTGCATGGTCTGCCAAGTTTAGCATTGTCTACATATTTTATAATATAATTTTGGACACTGTCTTCTAGATCTGCGATAAATAACTGAACAAAATCTGGTTAGAGCCGATATGGCTGTGGAAAGCTTTTAGAAGAGGAAAGAGCATTAAAAGAATATGCAGTGTGTTTGCTGCACTGGAGTCAGGTGTAACCAATACTGCAGCAATTACAGAACTGTGCATGTGTGATACTTGCACATACGCGGTTGCCCTTGAGCCAGAAGTGTGTAACACGGCCGCACATGACTATTTACGTGGAGTGACACCGCAGATATGCACAGTTTAAGTCAGCACCACCACTCTCACATGGTGGCCCTCAGTATATCAGCGCAAAGCTATCCTGTGTCAGTACATTACATGCAGACATAAACATGGGTAAAACTAAGACCCCACTGAAAATGAAATACTGCATCTCAGCCAGGCTAACCTGTATCAGTGCATTGTAAAATGGGTAAATTTGATTCCCTGAAAATGAGATACTGTATCTGAGCAAAGCTATCCTGTGTCAGTACATTGCCAAAATGGATAAAAGCAAGACTCCACTGAATATTAGATACTACATCTCAGCCAAGCTATTCTGTGTCAGTACATTGCCAAAATGGATAAAAGTAAGACTCCACTGAATATTAGATACTGCTTCTCAGCCAGGCTATCCTGTGTCAGTACACTGTAACAGGGCTATAATAACTGGGGAGCATTTTCTCCTGTAGAGAAACCCAGTTATAATTCACCATTATAACCTGTGGGTTATAACGGCAAACACATGCCAGGTTTCTCTTGCACTAGGCTTGCACAGCCACCCCTCCTTCACTTGGTGCTTGCTGCCATTCCTCAGCCCTGCATAGTTTGCCCTGAAGTTCACCGCACTCAGAGTCAGCGGTGGTAAGTTATTTACTGGGCAATTTCTTTTTAACATAAGCTGATTATGAAAAAAGTGAGCAGTTTTTATCAAGAGCCGTGGACCGCACTGAAACTCAACCAGTCTGTGGCTCCATAGAAATAGCTTTATTTTATGTAGCTGCTGTGGTGAGAAAATGCTCACTAGCAATTATATAAAATAAAGGCTGGAAAGGGTGTGTAAAACTTGAATTTTACACATACCCTCAGGGTGGGATGACTAAATAATTCCCTTGAGTTTTGATCTTGTGGTTTATGTGGCATCCCACCCATCGGGGGGTGTAAAATATCATAATAACCCCCAACTCAGCCATTATTCTATATATAATGCCATCAAGAGATTCTGGAGACATGTGAACCTTGAGAGCAAAGCTTGAGAGATTTCAACATTTTTCCAGAACCTCAGTGATATGTTGCAGCTGAGTTTTATCATTTAAAATAAACATAAACACATAAAAGAGCCTTAACATTTGTTACAGTGATTTTATTGACAGGCATAATGAAGTCAGTTGTGTACATGTATTGATTTGAGCATACAGGAAAATGTACAGGAGTTTTGTTCCAGTTTTACATGGGAAATACAGGGAAAAGGAGGGTGACCTACAGGGAAGTGCTTTGTTCAGTCTGGGAACACTGCAGTTGACACCACTGTGATTTCTTTGTAATCCCCAATGATGCCCCTTGCAACCTCTGAAAACACCTAAAACATTACCTGCCTAGCATTTACCATTCCTACCAATATAAAGCCATGAGAGTTGCAATGCCACTAATTAGATAGATCCTGAAAGGGTTAACATAAATCAACTCTTCAAAGAAAATAGTGTAAATCATTGCTACACACATATACACATTGGTGGAGAGAGGATGTCCACCCAAGGATATTAAGGAAGCTGCGATGAGAACTAGCAGCACCACTGGCAGCCCTGTTTATGGAGTTACTCAACACAGGCATGGTTCCAGAGGACTGAAGGGGCACACGTAGTTCCACTGCACAAAAGCAGCAGTAGGGAGGAGTTGGGGAACTACAGGCCAGTCAGTTTCACCTCAGTGGTGGGAAAGATCATGGAGACACTGCTGAAAGAAAGGATAGTGGTACACCTGGAATCCAGGGGTGCCCAGGATCTGAGGCAACATGGATTCACAGCAGGAAGTCGTGTCAAATAAATATGATAGATTTTTTAATTGGGTGATGAGGGAAGTAAATCAAGGATGATCAGTAGACATCACCTACTTAGAGTTCAGCAAAGCTTTTTGACATCATCCCACGCAGAAGGCTGGTTAACAAGATGGGTAGTCTAGGTATGGAAGACAAGGTAGGGAACTTGGGTTAGGAACTAGTTAACAGACAGGACACAGAGGGTAATGGTAAATGGGGTACAATTTGGGGAGAGGGTGTGACCAATGGGGTACAGCAGGGATCATTACTTGGACCAGTCCTATTCACTGTCTTCATTAGTGACATTATAGAGGGGCCAGAAGGAAAGGTCTGCTTGTTTACAGATGACACCAAGATTTGCAACAGGGAGGATACTCCAG
This sequence comes from Neoceratodus forsteri, assembly GCA_016271365.2. Lineage (NCBI taxonomy): Eukaryota > Metazoa > Chordata > Ceratodontiformes > Ceratodontidae > Neoceratodus > Neoceratodus forsteri. The sequence continues at coordinate 1,114,247,004 of CM057453.1, read as the reverse complement.
AAGGGGTGCAGAAAATGAAGAGGGACCTGGAGAAGCTTGAAAGATGGTCAGATATGTGGCAACTGAGGTTCAATGCAAAAAAAGTGCAAAATAATGTACCTGGGTAGAGGGAACCCTGGAGAAAGCTACAGGTTGCGGGGGGGTGGTGGAGTTGACTGTCACCAAGGAGGAAAGGGACCTGGGGTTATCATCTCTGATGACCTTAAGGTATGAAAGCAGTGTGAAAAGGCAGCAGGGAGGTCCAGTAACATGCTGGGGTGCATAGACAGAGGTATCACTAGCAGGAGGTGGGAGGTGGTGATGCCATTGTGTAAAACATTGGTAAGGCCTCACTTGGAGTACTGTGTGCAGTTCTGGAGGCCACATGTGCATAAGGGCATAAACAAGGTGGAGACTATCTAGAGAAGGATGACAAAGATGGTGTGGGGCTTACACCACAAACCATGAGGAGAGACTAAGGGACCTCAATATGTGCTCACTGGAGGAGAGGAGAGGAGAAGAGAGAGTGGGGGGACACAATTGAAACTTTAAAGTGCCTCAATAGTATAAACACGGTGCCGGTGGGGAACCTTTTGCAATCTAGAAAAAGTACTAGAACAAGGGGGCACAACATGAAATTTGAGGTGGGCAGATTTAGAGGTAATGTGAGAAGGTTTTTCTACACAGAAAGGGTAGTTATCACTTGGAATAGTCTGCCACAGGAGGTAGTGGGGACAAACACATTGGAGGGGTTTAAGCATGCCTGGGACAGGTACCAGGTCACCTTGAAAGGGGAGGAGGGAGTGATGAAAAAACATTGATCACATAGGGTCAGTGGCCATATACAATTTATAGGGCCTACGGGTAGACTGGATGGGCCCAGCTGTCCTTATCAGCCAACAATTTCTATGTTTCAATGATGACCAAGAATGTAATTTGAAACTCTCTGCAGTTAGATGCTGTATCTGTTGGAAGTCATGTCAGTAAATTATTAGTCTCCTCAAGACAGCAAGTCACATTGCAATAATAAACAAGCTGAAAAGATTCAAACAAATGCATTCTCAGATACCTGCACTGTACCTGCCCTGTTCACAGCCCTACAAACAAACAGGGGGCCTCAGCCTCAAGTGCTGTCAGTCCCTTGTCTTTCATCAACATTAAATGCATTACACAGTGGGCACACCTGCATGGCACCTGTCTATCTGGGTAAACAGAGGGCTTCAGTCTCCAGTGTTTTCAGTCCCACACCTTTGACCAGAATAAAACACTTCACAGAGTGATTAAATCTGCACCGTGGCCCAACAAACAAACAGGGAGCTTCAATCTCCAGTACTGTAAGTGACCAGTCCCTCACTTATCACAAGCATTAAATTCATCACACAGAGGTCACGCTTTATTTATTTAGTTAGTTATTTATGTATGTATGTACTGTATGTACAGTATGTATGCACTGTATGTATGTATGTACTGTATATATGTATTGATTGATTTTATTTAAATTGCAATGACCAGGTAGGGCCACTGAGATGTGCAAGTTGTATAATACAATACCTGGGAGAAAAAAACAAGTAAATACAAGATATTCTACATATTGTGAACATGAGTTTATATTTATCACAAATCTGAATAGACATGCATGATTCCTGTCATTCTGGGTAAACAGAGGACTTCATTCTCCAGAGCTGTTAGTGTCTCACCTTTCATCCGCACAAAATACATCACATTGTGAGGGAGCCTCAGCTTACCCTGTACTTACTCTCTCTGTAGATAAATATAGGGCTTCAGTCTCCAGTGCTGCTAGCCCCTCATCTTTCATCAGCAACATATACACGACAAAGTGATTAAGTCTTATGTTGGAGTCAGTGAAGCATAGTGGTTAAGGACACTGACCTACAGACCTGAAGACCTGGGTTTTAATGCACAGCCCCAACTTGCACACCAAGTGACCATGAGCAAGTTACTTAACTTCCTTGTGCTCCCAGGTCACACCAGGAACAAACTTAGGTTTAGTGAGCTTTAGAGAGTGAGGGCTCTTTAACTAGTTTCCCTTTCCCTAAGTCTGCACTGTACATGCCCTCTACACCTTTGCCTACAGGAGGGACAGGGAGGGTAAAAGAGGAAGAGGAGTAGCTCTTTACATAAGGGAAGGAATAAAAGCAACAGAACAAAAGGGTAAACAGGGAGTAGAAGAAGCACTGTGGGTAAATTTGGAGACAGACAATGGCACCACAATCTGCACAGGGGTTGTATACAGACCCCCTTCTCAGGGGGAGGAAATGGACAAGGAAATGATAGAAAGTATACTTAGAATGGCAGAAAAAGGGGAGATATTGCTGATGGGTGATCTGAATATGTCAGATGTTAACCAGAGTGCAGTTGCAGCAGCCACTCCGAAGAGTCGGGTTATTCTAGATGCTCTACAGAGGGCATGCCTTAGACAACTAGTATTGGAGCCCACTCGAGAGGGAGCAATCTTAGACCTGGCTCTCTCAAATGGAGATGGAGAGAGAATCACAGATGTAGAAGTGAGTAGTCATCTGGGAACTAGCGACCATCGAACAGTATGGTTCACAATAAACACAGCATTAGAGTCAAGCCATACAAAGGCAAAAGTACTGGACTTTAGGAGGGCTGACTTTGCCAAAATGGGTGAGTGCCTAAGGAATGCACTAGGAAATGGGCAGGAAGGAGGGGTGGAAGAACAATGGGGAATAATAAAAACTGCCATCACAGAGGTAACAAGCCTTTGTGTGAAGCAAATAAACAAAACAAACGATGTAAGAAACCACTATGGTTCTCAAAGGAAGTGGCAGTGAAGGTTTAAGAGAAAAAGAAAGCATTCAGGAAGTACAAGGAATTGCAGAAGGAGCAGGACAGAGAACTGTATCAGTTAAAGCAAAAGGAAGCTGGAAAGGCAGTCAGAACAGCAAAGGCCCAAACCGAGGAAAGATAGCCAACTCAGTTAAGAAGGGGATAAAACCATTTATAGGTACATCAGGGGGCAGAAGGAAGACCAAGGGAGGGAGGGATAGTGAGGCTTAATAAAGGGAGGGAGGGTGGGCAGAGGGAGACTGTAAAAGGCAGAGATACTAAACAAATATTTTTGCTCAGTATTTGCAAAGGAAGGGGAGGTACATAAAACAAACAGTAGAAACACTCTGGATACAGAAGTTGATACCAACCCATTTACAGAAGAAAGGGTTATGAAAGAACTCTTAAAACTGAAGGTGGACAAAGAAATGGGGCCTGATGGATTCATCCCAGAATTCTAAAAGAACTAAGGTAGAACTAGTGACACCACTGACTACCCTCTTTAAAAAATCATGGGAGGACGGGGTGGTACCGAGGACTGGAGGAGGGCAGATGTGATTCCCTTCACAAAAGTGAGAGCAAGGCAGAAGCAGGAAACTACAGACCTGTTAGTTTAACCTCAGTGATAGGAAAATGATGGAATCACTTCTGAAGGAAAAGTATCAGTATCTAGAGGCCAGAGGGCACAGGACCCTAGGCAGCATGGATTCACAGTGGGAAGGTCATGCCAGATGAATCTGATAGATTTCTTTGACTGGGTGACCAAAGTAGTAGATCAGGGAGGGGCTGTGGACATGGCCTACCTAGACTTTAGCAAGGCATTTGAACAGTTCCACACAAAAGATTAATATACAAGTTAGCCAGCCTGAGAGTGGGTCCCAAGATGACAGCTTGGGTAAAGAATTAGCTGGAGAATAGGACACAGAAGATAATAGTAAATGGAGGTCACTCAGAAGAAAGGGGTTACTAGTGAGACACCATGAGTTCAGTATTGGACCGGTCTCTTCAATGTCTTTATAAAGCAACATTGCAGAGGGACTGAAGGAAAAGTATGTCTCTTTGCAGATGACACAAAGATCTGCAACAGAGTTGATGCACAGGGTGGGGTGGAAAGGATGAGAAGGGACTTGGCAAGGTTAGAGGAGTGGTCAACTGTATGGCAGCTTAGATTCAATGCTAAGAGGTGCAAGGTAATGCACCTGGGAAACAAAGACCCAGAGGAAAAGTACACAATGGGGCGTGAGATACTAACAACAACAAAAATGGAAAGGGACCTGGGGTAGTCATATCAGATGACATAAAGGTTAGTAAGCAATGTGAGAGGCAGCAAGGAGGGGCTGGGAATACTGGGATGCATAGGGAGAGGCATCACCAGTAGAAAACAGGAAGTTATTATCCCTTTGTACAGACAGCTGGTGAGACCCCATCTGGAGTACTGCGTGCAGTTCTGGAGACCCAATCTCCGCAAAGACATAGACAGGACAGAAGCTGTCCAGTGGAGGGCAACTAAAATGGTGCAGGGTCTGCACTGGAAGACATATGAAGACAGACTAAAGGAGCTTAATATGTATAGCCTCAAGGAAAGGAGGGAGAGGGGGGACATGATAGAAACGTTCAAGTACCTCAAGGGAATCAACAAAGTCCAAGAGGGTAGCATCTTTCAAAAAAAGAGGTGTGCAAGAACAAGGGGGCACAATTTGAAGATAAGGGGGGGCAGCTCAGAGGTAATTTAAGGAAGTATTTTTTCACAGAGAGGGTTGTGGATGCATGGAACGGCCTTCCAGAGGAGGTTGTGGAGTCAAAAACAGTGGTGGAATTCAAGCATTCATGGGACAGTCATAAGGCCATTCTAGGGGGTGGGCGTAGGAAGAAGTAGGCTGCTGGTTAACTAGGATCTGCAGCATATCCATTAGGTAGGGAAATGGGCAGACTGGGTGGGCCAAGTGGTCCTTATCTGCCATCAAATTCTATGTTTCTATGTTTCTACAAACGTACAGCTTCAGTCTCCAGTGCTGTCAGTCCCTCATCTTTCACCAGTACTATATACATCACACTGTGGGAAGCCTGCACTGCAACATTCTGCTCCATCTCTGTTCCTGTAGCTAAACAGAGGGTGTTACTGTTAGTCTTTAGCCTTTCACCAGGAACAAATGGATCCTCACTACACCCCTGCCTATAGACAAACATGGGCAGCAATAAAAAAACAACTGTTTATACAGAACAACCCCAGCAGGTAGATGTAATCTGAATAGAGGGGCTTGTGCTGATTTCAAATTGAGCAACAGCCAGATGCAAATGCATAAAATAACAAAAAATAAAAATCTTCACTTTCATTAGTGCTAGCCCCCTGCAGGAAAATGCAACATTATCCTTATTTTCAGTTGTGAACAAATATGCTTTTGTCTCCCAAAACTGGCAGCCTTATGACTTAACATGCAGCATAGCAGATACAAAGAAACACATTCTTAGACTAGCAGGATCAAAGGGCATGGGATTTTGGAGTCCTTATCTTAATGTTAAGATGTTATTTATGTTAGAAGTATTTGACACTTCCTGAGACAGCACAGTTTCTTAGGCTTGCTAGACACATATTAAGGGACAGGCATCTTAGATGCTGCAGTATATTGTTATTTATTTTAAAAGCACTTGACAGGTCTTGAGTTCCAGAAACCCGGGAGAGAGAAGGGAGTATTTTATATAGCTGGGTAGTGATTTGCAGTTGTTGTGGAAGAATACACTGAAAAGTACTAATCAGTGCATTCCATGGTATCCCATTTTCCAGCTGAGCTTCAGCAAGATGGCTGTAGGCTCTACCCACAGCCAAGAGTTTAATAATCTGGTTCAGTTTCAGTTGGCATCCATCTGTATCCACCTACACAAGGCTGAAAATAGGCAAAAAATTGTCTAGTCCTCCATCCCGGTCAACAAAAACTAAATAAATAAATAAAAATGACCAATCCCCGCACAGACCCCTGCAGGACTCCACTGGTCACATCTCCCTCATCTGAAAGGTGTCCTCTTATTGTAACCCTCTGGGTTCTGTGATACAGCCACTCATTTATCTATGAGATGATATGTTTATCAATTCCATATTTATTGAGTTTTTCAGAAACAGCCCAGTGTGGAACATAATTGAAGGCTCTGCTAAAATCTAACAATAGGACATCTACTGGCTCTCCTTTATCTAGATGGTTACTTATGTGTTCACAGAAACAAACAAGATTGCTAGTACATGATTTTCCACATGTGAAACCATGTTGACTGACATCAAACATTGGGATCTTTCCCAACCAACCTATTATTTGTTCCTTTATTATGTGTTCAAGGATCTTACATGGCAAGATGTTAGGCTTATGGGCCTATAGTTTCTTATATCCATTTTACCATCTTTTTATTAATTGGTGTAACCTTGGCAACTTTCTGCTCATTTAGAATTATATCTGTATTCAAGGAATTTTCAAAAAGTATTTTTAATGGGGTACTAATACTGTTTTTCATTCATTTTAACATAAAAGGGGTGATGTCATTTAATCCAGGTGTGCTATGAGGTTTTAGTTTATCTATCTGTGTGACAATATCCTCTATTAGGATTTCATGTTTACCTCTACTATCATCCCTATTATTATTAAATATACCTGTCTGTTATGAATTGTAAATTGAGCAAAATATGAATTAAATGTATCAGTTATTTTACATGGATCTGATATTAATTCATTATTTTCTTTTATAGTGGTCAGTTTTGAATTTGTTTTCTGTAATGAATTAATATATCCACAGAATTCTTTATAATTTGTTTTGTTTGCAGATTTAGCAAGTTTTTTCTCAAACTTTTATTTTGCTTTGCTCCACTGCTGAACCCTGGATCCTCCACCAAGGAATGACTCAGTAGAGACACCACATGTGCAGCGAAAGATCTCTGAGGTGAAGCCAGAATCAGCTGCAAGCCACCATGCATGATGGTGAGCCAAAAGAGGGTGAGTGTGTGTCTGCATGAGCCATTCATGACCAGTGGGACCGAGCAAGAAAATAAAGGGTGGGGGAGGAAGCAACTGTACTGTACTAAATGGAGAAGATGCAGAGAGATGTGATTCAAGTTCACTCAGAGGAAGGAGACAAGCTGTGCTGTGTCTGCAAACATTCCAGACATTCCAGAGCCCCTTTCTCTACTGACATAATCTCAATATGTTGCACTAGCGGTGCTATGGACACATAAATGTTGTATCTATTTCTTGTTACTGAGACAATTTGTGGAGTGGTGCATGCATTGCATGTCATTGTGTATGCCTAGGGGACACTGTTTCAGCATCTGTATTATGAAACTGTGTTCAAGAGGCAGGTGGTGGGGCCATGTCTTATCATGCCAATGCATTGCTACCTCTGAATAGTGAGCAATACCACAGTGCCCTCACTGATGCTGCTGTAGATCACAGACCACCCTCCATCATGAGTGACACCAGGGTGCTCACCCCTGGTACTGCTTTAGATGATCCACCCCAGTTGAACTCCTAGCCTACCCCCACTGATAGTTGGTGACACCTGGGTGTCCATGCCTGGTGCCACCAAACAGCAAACTGACACTGGGGTGCCCACTCAACAGTATTGGTTCCTGTAAACTACAAACTGTCTCTCAATATCTTTTTTTAACCTTTAATAAAGAGAACAATGCATTGATGTCTGTAGCAACTCCCCTTTGTCCCAATCTCTGCCACCCCACCACAACACCCTGACCCCCCACTCATCACCTACCACCGCATGTCCCCCCAACTCTCACTCACCTAAGAAATGTCCAAGACTATAAACTACTCTCCTAAGAACTCTCCTGCTTCTTCAACGCTGATTGCAAACTGACTGAATGCAATCTTTTCAATGTGTTATGAACTTTTACTCAAAAGTCAGTCATTTTTTAATATTTTTGGCCCAAATTTTCAACATAATTTGTTAGGCACAAATTCATGAACAAATAAAGCCCAACAGATGATTTTACAGTTGTACAGCAAAATCACTTTCAAATGAGATTTGAAAAAATTGCATCTACCAGGTTCATGAGGTGGGGTCACAAAAAGATTGTGTTAAAAATGTGGGGTCAATATTTAAAAAAAACAGCAAAAGTATGAAGGAATGTTGAAGTTTTTCATTGTTTACTCATAACTTGGTAATTTTCAATATCTTGACCCCAAATTTTCAGCATAGCCATTTTTTCAGCTTACCTCATGAACATGACAGGTGACAGTTTTCAAATTCTTCCCACAATGTGTTTTCACACTTGTGCCACAAAATAGCATTTTGACTAGTAATTTATAAATGACACTTGTTCTATACAAGAAATGTGGGTCATAAAAAGACTATGTTGAAAATCGGGGGACAAAATGTGAAAATTTAAGTTATGAAGAAACACTCTGTGCATGGGGGCATGACAGAGACCTTCAAGTAATTCATGGGCATGAACAAAGTACCGGAGGGGAGTCTCTTTCAAATGAGTAAGAGCACCAGGACCCGAGGGCATGCAATGAAGCTGGAAGGTGGGAGGTTTAAGAGAGCTGTAAAGAAGTACTTCTTCACTGAAAGAGTAGTAGATGCCTGGAAAAGACTGCCAGCAAAAGTGGTGGAGGTGAAAAGAGTAATGGGGCTATAAGCATGCATGGGATAGACCAAAGCGAATATTAGTAAATTGGCAGGAAGGAGAGATAGTCACTGGAGACCTGCTAGGGTGTGTGGAATCAGACTAGGCAGGGACCACCTGAGCAGACTGGGAGGGCTAAACAAACCTTTCGTGCCAACAGATTCTATAATTGTATTCTTCTAGGGTTGGCCATTGGGTCAGTGGGCACCATGTTACCCTCCCATGCTGCTGAGCTGAGTTTGGGTGCAATCTCAGTGTGCTGGCTGGATTAGCCAAGGCTGGCGGAAATGTGCTGTGGCATGCATATGGTCACAAAACACCAATAATTAAAAAGGCCTTTATGATACAAAATGGTGGTGATGAGTGACCCGGACTCACATTGTTTTCTTTATTTCAAAATGTTTCTGGATAAGAGATTGCCTCCTTGTTTGTGAAGAACATTTTTATTTTTATAGGAAACACTATTCTTTAAGTTTTTTGTAATGTAGCACCGCTGTGGTACTTGTATCTAGCTTTCCAACCAACCCACTTTACACAAATAAAAAAAAAACTGCGAGCCCTTCCCACCCAGCCCAGCTGATCAGTATTTTTATTACTCATACTAACCCATTTTTCCCTTTATGCCTATAGGTCCAATGTTTCTGAACCTGGGTTGCTGCCATTATACTGATATCTATCCTTCTGACCAACCCACTTTATACACACACAAAAAAAAACACTCTGCAATCCCTTCCCACCCAAGTCAACTGATCAGTGTTTTTATTTACTCATACTAACCCACCCCCCCTTTCTGTCTACAGGTCCAATGGAAAGATGACCATGATGCAAAAGGACTCCAACCCAGTGTGGGAGGATACCGACCACATGCATCCAAGTATTATTTTTTGTTTATACTACCTTGTTTGTCCCAATCAGTTACTAAAGAGCTGAAGAGCCTCTATGACCCTGTTGCTATTCTTATTTTACAGATATGACTGGATGTTCCTAGAGCCATCCACCCCATCACAGAATTCACAGAAACCAGGTAAGAAATCTTTATTATTATCTATGCTAGGATGTTATGGTGTAATGGTGCAAGTACAAATATAAAGACATTGTTGTCTTTCACTTGTTAATTGGATAGTGATGCAGGGCTAGAAATATCTCTAGTATTCTGCTTATTCCATTTCACACAGGCCCCATTGGGAATGAGGATATGATTCCATTAGCACAAAAAGAAGGGACATTTATCCTAAACAAACTACATTAATGTAGATGTTAGGGTTGAAGAACAAAAAGCACACAAAATAAAAAATTAAAAAACATTAGGGCTTGGAGTCTCTGCAGTCATAGCAAATTGGTGGTTTGATGTTTCTTGTTGTTGTCAACCCTAATGCCCACTCCCTCCCCTGAGCAAACAAGGTAATATGTACTTGCTTGATTAATGCAGGGCACAAGCCTTCATTACATTCCAAGCATTCATGTATTGATTTATTCCTTAAGTAGGCACCTTACCTACCTCGTGTTTGAACCACTGCCTGCTGTGCTGTTACTGTTGTTGACTGCTTATAGCACATGCTGTGCTGCTACTGCCTGCTATATACTGTGCCTACCAACAGTATCTCTTGTAAGCTTGCTGTCGCAGCCTAAAGCAATGAAATGTGGTACTTCTTTTGTTGACACTGATGACCCAGACACATTTTCAAAAAAGCCAACATCACACTCTGAGCTGCACAATCAATTGTTAGCTTCATCCCAGTAAACCACCACCAAACAAGACAAACTCTGGTCAGAGCCACTACGGCTGCTAATGCATTAACTTGATAAGGGTGTTTCATGGACTTAAATGTAAATATGAATTGCTGTAGTTCAGCTTTGTGTGTAAATTTCATTTCTAGTAAAGTTAGATCATTTACCTGGTTGATCCTGTGTTTTCCCAAGTGTTGAAAATGTGAGTGGCGAGTATGCGTTGTACTGTGTGGGGAAGGAGAGGGATCTCTTCACCAAGGCCTTCAAGGAATAGTAGAAGAAATAATGCAGAGAGGAGAGGTATGGCTACAGTTGGGATTGAAGGACAATCTCAGCTTCCATTTAGGAGGAAACCATAGTCCTCAGTGCACAGTTCAAATGTTACTTTGATGGACATTTAAAGTAGCCAAGTGGGGTGAGGGAAGAAATGGGGGAGGCAGAAAGTGGGCCACCACAGGCTGAGATAGAGAATAGGGAGATCCAAAGCAAGAGGCTAGTAAAGGAGGAAGAGGGGAAAAGGAACAGTCAAAGAAGAAAGGTGAGGAAGGAGTAACAATTGGAAAAAGGAGAAAGTGACATGAAGAAAACTGAGGGATATCAAAATGGCGCAAGGTCTGCATCAGAAGCCCTGTGAGGGGAAACTGAAAGAGTTCAATATTTACACCATGGAGAAGAAGAGGGAGAGTTGGGATATGATGGAGCCCTTTAAATTCCTCATGGGGGTTAATAAGGTACAGAAGGGAGATACATTTCAGAGGAAAAGGTGCTGTAGAACAAAGGGTCATGATATGAAGCTAGAATGAAGTAGATTTAGGAGAGATGTGAGTAAGTATTTATTCACAGAACGGGTAGTGGATTCGTAGAACAGCTTTCCATGGGTGGCAGTGGGGGTGAAACCAGTGGTGGGTTTCAAAAATGCCTCAGATGGGCACAAAGGAATCTTTTAGGAAGGAACAGTATGGGATAGAAAGTGCTGTAGATCAAGTTGGGTCTCCAGCAAAACTGATTATAATTAAAACTGGACAGACTAGATGGGCTCAGCAGTCATTAACTACCATCAGTTTCAATGTTTCTATGTATGACAGGTTATGCGATTCAAATGGATACTGTGTAAAATTATTAATATGCGCAATGTTGATACTGTAAACAGCATGGTACAAATAATTCATGTTGTACTTTGCTACACAGTCATGATACTCAAATCAGTAATAATATATGCATTGAGCAAGGGAGAAAAAAATCAAGGGGAACATGTGTGAAGGAATATATTACTCACAGAGTCGTGACACCATGATAGGTACATACTATATGAATTTACAGTATTATGATGGTACCCAGCCGTATACCAATTTTGAGTAAGCTACAATATGGGATTTTAATTATTTTTGTTTTATTTTTAATACTCCAGACATTATCTACAGAGTAATGACAGATAGCCAAGGATGCTTTTTACAATTTGCGACCTTGCTTTTTTTTTTGTTTGTTTTTGTTTATTCAATTTTGGAAAATCACTTGTAATGTGAATGCAATTCTGTTCAACCAATTAACTTTTGGTTTGGACGACAAAAGTAGATGAAAGAGACAGTGCTGTAGATTGAGTTGGGTCTGCAGCAAAAGTGAACATAAATAAATATGGGCAGACTAGATGGGCCCTGCAGTCATTATCTGCCTTCAGTTTCTATGTTTCAGTGTATGACAGGTCATGTAATTCGAATGACTACAGTGTAAAATTATTAATATGTGCAAAATCAATACTGTATGGCGCATATAATTCATGTTATACTATGTTACACAGACACGATAATCAAATGGGTAATAGAGGATAGAGGAGCTGAGACAGCTAGGTGTTGCAAGTTCAGTGACAGCTGATCACATGTATTTTCCTGTGTACAGAGTGCAAAGGGATGCCAGGATACTCGCCAGCCATGTACAGTCTGATGTCATGCCTCTTCACAACACTGTAGGTATAAAAAAACTGATTAGAGCTTATTGTTTTCTTGTTTCCAAAGCTGTTTTGTCTAAAACTTGGGAGTTATTACTAGAAATTCTGAGACAACAGGAGATGCTGTACGTCCATATATATAGTTGTCTCATAACTGTGTAAAATGGTAATTTAGTTATCCTCCATACATATATGTGTCTAGTTTTCTCTAGGTTCCTTATTTCCACAAAGGGCTGTGATAAGGAGTAAGGACAAATAGAAGTTACTATTGTCCAGCTCCAAAGTGTAAAGAATATGACGTGTGGAGGGCACAAATATTTCCTTGAACATCCAGCAAATGGTCCAGTGCTGCATCATGTGAGCTGAATAAAAGCAAGGCTCCAAAATTAGCCACTGGCTAAAATGCACCCAGTGTTTTAGCCACTTGTGAACTGAATTAGCCACTCTACAACCATGTTCTGATGCTGCTTTCCTGTCTCTGTGACCCAAACACCCTGGGGTTCTCCACTGTTTTTTGCCGGAACTGGACTGACAGATATTATATTCTCAAGGGGCAGTGAGTGAACATGCACTCTCTAGCAGGCGTTGCTCATGATTTCTGTGAAGACAAAAAAAAATTGCTCTGCTGCATACCACCAATTGCCCAAACATACTGATGGATGTGACAGTGTCAGGTGCTGTAGTGTGGTGCGACAGCTAGCCATATTCAGTTACATTCATTAAAATGTCTTAGCCACAATGGTGAAAGGGAGCCTTGAAATGTTAGCGACATTTACTTCATTTATACGAGTTCTCTAAGCTGGTTGGGGCTCCCAACTTATGGGAATCAATGCTGTAATCATCAACGCAACAAACAATGTAAACTCAATTGGTCTTATGACCTGGTCATTTTTTTCATTCTGGTTGGGAGCATGTGGTTAAAAAGAATTGATGCTTGAAAATGCATTCTCAAGTTTCATGTAAACTCAAAGGTAGAATGGATCGATGCTGAACATGTGCGCATTAGCAATTTATTCTAATGTGCATGTGTGGTCACATCTGCTTTCTGGCAATGAACATTAAGGGAAGAGCACATGAGCACACTACTTTGACTTGCACTATCCTTTCAGTGGGGGACATGCATGTAAACTGAAACATATCTCCCAAACCGGACCCAGCTTGGTATGTAAAGAGAAAAGTACTGGAGTTGGGTCCACAGTCACCAATCCCCAATCATCAATCAGTGTAACTTTTATTTGCCAGGGAAGAAATCTAGCTGGGAGAACATTTGCAGTCACTTGTGACTAGACCTGTTAAACTTTGTGAAATAGGTGTCTGAAAGGAAGGAATGCACTCACTGGAGTGGTGGGACAGAGTTGTAGTTGATTGTTTCTGGAGGGCATGGGCCTAGTCCCACCCACTCTGCCTCTCTCCCCACCCACCCCAAGCACATCCTTTCCTTTATATCAGGGGTTTGACATAACTTCCCCAAAAGTGCAAAGGACATACACCTGTTCATATCATTAAAGGCACAGCACACTGAATAGGGGGTAAAGATACACACTTGCACACACTAACAAACAAAAACAATCTTAAACAGGAAGGGGGACAGACAAGTAGGAAGTGGTGCAATGCACTAACAGTGGAGTGGCATTATTCTAGGAGACATTCTGGAGGCTGCATTGCTGCCCTATTTGCAGACACCCCTCTGGTCTGAGGGAGGAGGTTGCTCATCTCCATGCTGACCTGGTGAGGATTCAGATAACCTCCTCCCCCACCCAGGGACCACCCAGGCCACCACCACTACCTCAGAGTTGCCCAAGAAAGAGGAGCGGTTGGACCACTGTGGGCTCAGGGAGGGTGAGGGTGGTGGAACAGAGGCACATCTCTCTGGCTGTGCCTCTCCACAATTTATTGCCATTCTGGTGGAGTGTGGTTCCTCTATGGAGGCACCCACAGTGGAGACCAAGGAGGATGCTGGAAACCTCCACAAAGGAGACCCACTGAGGGTGGCACAGGACCCCTCAGGGAAGAAACAACCTGGTGGTGGACTCCAATAATTGGGGGTAGAACTGGGGTGGGAGGGAGAGGAGGAAGGGTGCCTCCTGGTGCCATTACTTGGAGGAATAGGAAGTGAATCCTCAGGATCATGGGAGCAGCTGCATGGAGGAGGAGCTGGATGTCATTGTTCACCTGGGGATAAATGACCTGGCTGGGAATGGGATCAGAGCAGTGCAGCAGGAGTTTGTGGAGATGGGGTGGGGCCTTGAGACAAGTAGCACACACAGTAACTTTCTTGGAAGTGCTACCTGTCTATGGCATGGGTGAGGCTAGGGTACTCTGCACCATGGCATTCAATGACTGGTTAAAAAAACTGGTGCAGAGCTCAGGGATTTGGCTTCATTGGGGACTGGGGGTTCACCTAGAGGGATACAGGTCTATATTGGTGTGATGGTCTGCATCTGTCTGAGAGGAGAACCAGAATCCTAGGTGATAGGTTTAAATGCTTCATTGGCAAACATTTTAACCAGCCAAGGGGGGAGGCACTGAAGGGAAGCAGGGAAATCCCAGCCCCCCCACCAACAAAACAGGGTAGTTAGCAAATTAGACACAAAGGTAGAGAAGTTGATAGGGAGCAGAACATGGGTAAATCCAAAAAAAGGCAAAGGCAGTATGGACAGCAATGGGCCTAAAAGGGGTAAAGCCATAAAAAAATGGAGGGGAATGAGTGCCAATGCCCATAGTTTGGGTAACAAGCTCCCTGAACTAGTGGCCTTGATGGAAGAGGTGCACCTGGATATTGCGGCAGTCACAGAAACATGGTACACAGAGAGCCATGACTGGGATGTCAACATACCAGGGTACAAAATCTACAGGAGGGACATGGAGGGTAAAAGTGGAGGAGGAGTAACTCTCTGCATAAGGGATGGAATCAAAGCAACAGAATTAAAGGGCAAATAGGGAGGGAAGGAGGCACTGTGGGTCACCCTGAAGAAAGGAAACAAATCTGCACAGGGGTTGTTTATAGATCCCCATCTCAGGGAAAGCAATGGACAAGGCATGATAGAAGGAATCCTTAGAATGGCAGAAAAAGGAGCGATATTGTTGATGGGGACCTAAACATGCCAGATGTTAACTGGAGCACTTTTAGTGCAGCACGTCCAAACAGAGTCATTCTCAATGCCCTACAGGGGCATGCATCAGACAGCTGGAGTTAGAATCTACTCGGGGAGGAGCAGTCTTAGACCTTGTACTTTCAAATGGGGATGGAGAGAGATCCTCAGATTAGAAGTGGTTAGCCATCTGGGAACAAGCATCCACCAAACAAAGTGTGTCTCACAATAAACACAGCGGTAGAGTCAAGCCATACAAAAGCAAGGGTGTTGGACTTCAGAGGGCTGACTTTGGCAAAATGGGAGAGTGTCTCAGAAAAGCACTAGCAAACAGGCAAGAAGGAGAGGTGGAGGAACAATGGGAACAATCTAAACTGCCATCACATAGGCAACAAGCCTCGTGCAAAGCAAAGCAACAAAACAAAGGAAAAAGTCATTATGGTTCTCAAAAGAGGTGGCAGGGAAGGTTAAGGAGAAGATAGCATTCAGGAAATATAAGGAAACACAGAAGGAGCAGGATGGTGAACTTTATCAGTTAAAGCAGAAGGAGGCAGGGAAGACAGTCAGAATAGCAAAGGTCCAAACTGAGGAAAAGATAGCCAACTCTATTAAGAAGCGGGATAAAACCTTTTATAGGTACATTAGGGAGTGAAGAAAGACCAAGGGAGGGATGCTGAGGCTTAATAAAGGGAAGGGAATGTGGGCAGAGGGTGACATTGAAAAGGCAGGGATATGGACTGAATACTTCTGCTCAGTATTCACAAAAGAAGAGGAGGGGGAGGTACTTAAACCAAGCAATACAAACACTCTGGATAGGGGGCTCAATATCAGTCCATTCACAGAAGAAAGGGTTTTGAAAGAACTCTCAATACTGAAGGTGGACAAAGCAATGGAGCCTGACGGGATTCACCCCAGAATTCTAACAGAACTAAGGGTAGAACTAGTGACACCACTGACTACCCTCTTTAACAAATCATGGGAGGATAGGGTGGTACCTGAGGACTGGAGGAGGGTGGATGTGATCCACTTCACAAAAGGGGGAGCAGGGCAGAGGCAGGAAACTACAGACCTGTTAGTTTGACCTCAGTGGTAGGGAAAATGATGGAATAACTTTTGAAGGAAAGAATTGTTGGGTACATAGAGGCCAGTGAGGCACAGGACCCAAGGCAACATGGATTCACAGTGGAAAGGTCATGTCAGATGAATCTAATAGATTTCTTTGACTAGGTGACCAAAGTAGTAGACCAGGGAGGGGCAGTGGACATGGCCTACCTAGACTTTATCAAGGCATTTGACACAGTCCCAGACAAAAGATTACTATACAAGTTAGCCAGCCTTGGACTGGGTCCTAAGGTGGTAGCCTGGGTAAAAAATTGGCTGGACAACAGGACACACGAGGGTAATAGTAAATGGAGTCCACTCTGAAGAAAGAGGGGTTACTAGTGGGGTACCGTAGGGTTCAGTACTGGGACTGGTCCTCTTTAATGTCTTTATAAGTGACATTGCAGAGGGACTGGAAGGGAAAGTATGTCTCTTTGCAGACAACACAACAATCTACAACAAGGTTGATACACAAAGTGGGGTGGAAAAGATGAGAAGGGACTTGGCAAGGTTGGAGGAATGGTCAGATGTATGGCAGCTTAGATTCAATGCACCTGGGAAACAAAAACCCAGGGGAGGAGTACACAATGGTGGTAAGATACTAACAACAACAAAAATGGAAAGGGACCTGGGGGTAGACTTATCAGATGACCTAAAGGTAGGCAAGCAATGTAAGAAGGCAGTAAGGAGGGCAGGGGGATACTGGGATACATAGGGAGAGGCATCACCAGTTGAAAACAGGAAGTTGTTATCCCTATGTACAGACAATTGGTGAGAACCCATCTGGAGTTCTGTGTGCAGTTCTGGAGACCCCGTCTCTACAAGGACATAGACAGGATGGAGGCTGTCTAGAGGAGGGCAACTAAAATGTTGCAGGGTCTTCACCAGAAGACATACGAAGAGAGAGACTAAAGGAGCTTAAAATGTATACCCTTGAGGAAAGGAGGGAGAGGGGGGTCATGATAGAAACTTTCAAGTACCTCAAGGGAATCAACACAGTCCAAGAGCGTAGCATCTTTCAGAGTAAGAGATGTGCAAGAAGGGGGCACAATTTGAAGATAAATGGGGGACGGCTCAGAGGTAATGTGAGGAAGTATTTTTTCATGGAGGGGGTTATGGATGCATGGAATGGCCTTCCTGAGGAGATCATGGAGTCAAAAACAGTGGGGGAATTCAAGAATGCAAGGGACAGATATAAGGCAATTCTAGTGGGGGCATGTAGGAGGAAGTAGGTTGTTGGTTAACTAGGATCTGCAGCTTATCCTATGGGTAGGGAAATGGGCAGAGTAGGTGGGCCAGGTCGTCATTATCTGATGTCACACTCTATGTTCTATGTTTCTGTGTTTCAGTGGTTACATGTAAACCAAGTAATTGATTTTATAGTAACCATTGGTGATGGTGGTGAATCTTCTTGCACACCCGACTTGGATATTTAGACTGTGCCTGGCAGTGGTGCAAGCCTGGGTGCAGTGCAACTGGGATGCGCCGGGGACAGGACCAGGTGATATTCAATGTTGATGCACTATGGCACAGCACTGTTGAATGTGGCATGGACCACACACAGTGCAGTGACACTGTGCACCACTGCAGTGGCACTGTGCCGGCACAAGCCACAAGTAAAGAGCATGGGGATGCGCCAGCACAAATGCAGTTGTGCTGGGTGCATCACCTGCGATATTCAGCAGAGGGCATGCAAATGAGGCCATAATATATGCAAGGTGCAAATGGAGCCATTTGCATTTTATTATGGCTCCATTTGCATGCCTGTGCAGGGCAGGCTGGCGAATTGAGCCTGACGTCCCATGAATGCAATGACGGTAATACTAGTCCTAGGCATCACCCGCACCGTAGCCGTGACCGCTGTAAAACTCCGCAACACACTTCCCTGGTAGTCTAGTGGTACCCCCGAGTCCCTGATCACCGAGCAAATGTCAGTAAATGAACTCCCTGGTTGTCTAGTGGTACCTCCCTCCTTCCTGTGTCCCTGATTACCGGTAAATGCCAGTAAATGAACTCCCTGGTAGTGTAGAGGTGCCCTCCCTCCCGTGTCCCCGATCACTGGTAAATGACTGTAATATAACTCCTGGTTGTCTAGTGGAACCCTCTACCTCCGGTGTTCCCGATTGCCAGTAAATAACTGTAATAGAAATCTCTGGTAGTCTAGTGGAACCCCTCCCCCGCCTGTTGCCGTGATCATGGTAAAGCACCAATTCCTGGTGATCCAGTAGCACCCCCACCCTCCCACCCACACAGAACTCCTTGCCCACCCCGCTTGCCCCCATCATTGGCAGGTGGCTGCAACCTGCTCCTTATACTGCCCAGCCGCCCACTGAATGACAGGTACAGTATGAGCTGTAAACCCAATGGTCCTCAGTGTGGACCAATGGGCTTGCAGAGCATAGTGATTAGATAGTTCCAAATATGTGAATGAAGTCATTCACATATTTGGGACTGTCTGGTACAGTATTCCTGCAAGCCCATACTGTACCTGTCATTCGGCAGGTGGCGGACAACATGTGGGCAGGTTGCAGCCACCCGCCGATGATGGAGGGAGTGGGGAGGCAAGGGCTCTGTGTGGGTGGTGGGGGTGCCACTGGATCACCAGGTAATTATGTTACAGCACTTTACTGTGATCGCTGGCAATGGCTGGGGTGTTCCACTAGACTACCAGGGATTTATATTACAGTCATTTACCAGCAATCAGGGACATGGGAGGTAGGGGGGAGTACCACTAGACTACCAGGGTACTATGTGTGCTTGTGGATGGTGTTCTGGGTGGGCAGGTGGCCACTCACATCTGGTGACTGCTGTGTTGTGCCCTGCAATATGCTGCACATCCTGGGCTGAATATCAGGATGTGCCACATACGCATGGCCATGACCCCTGCATCTGTGCCGCATACACTTCCATTGTGCTCTGGCGCATCAGGATTTGCACTATGCCTGGCAGCCTGTTCAATATTCCACTGGCGTGCAGTGTAGGGTTGCACTGGTGCAACTCTGTTGTGCCATGCACAACCCCTTTGAAAATCCAGGGCTCCAGTGCCAGGAAGAATAAAATTGACCCCTATTAATGAACGACATGAGTAAGGAACGGGACCGCTTACTTTCTTTTTTTCCTTAATTTTTATTTGAAAGGGGTCACTCTCAGCCCTTTTTGCATCATATTATTTCTAGTTGAAAACCCATATTTTGTAATTGCCTACCTTTCCTAAAATGCATTAATGTTGCTGGTTGTTTTATCTGCTTCTTTTATAGTAGAACTGAAATGCAAGCTAATGGTGTTAGTATACCCAGAGTTGTTTTGTATCAAATCAAATTCTTGACCTACTCTTACAGTGTACTCCCTGAACTTTAGGAACACCCCCAAACAATGCAGCCACTCATGATGCCACATTCTCTTCCCCTCCCACTGCGTAATGATGTTTTTTTTGGGGGGGGCCCGTCCATAAAAGATGCAGTGGGTGTTGATCAAGGACTGTAAACAAACATGTTTTGACAAACAACAACCTGAGGTCATGAGCTGAATCTGGAGGGGTAAAGGTTTAAGAGGGATGTGAGGAAATTCTATTTACACAAAGGGTGGTGAAGTTGTAGAACAGCCTGCCAGTGGAGCTGGTGAGCACCAAGACCATAAATGGTTTCAGGCATGGCTGGGATGGAGTGAAGGGCTTGGTGGTTGCTCAGGTCAGCAGCATTAAGGAGGGGAGCAGGGGGTTCTCTGTGTGGACAATAGGTCCCGGGCAGATAGGGAAGTCTAGGCAGACTAGATGGACCTTTGGTCTTTCTTTTTCTGCTGTCATTGTCTATGTAATAATATATGCATTGTGCAAGGGAGAAAAAACAAGGGGAACATGTGTGAAGCAGTATACTACTCACAGAGTGGTGACACCACGATAAGTACATACTGTATGAAGTTACTGTTTTATGATGGTATCCAGCTGTATACCAATGCTGAATAAGCTACAATATGAGATTTTATTTATTTTTATTTTAATAACCCAACATTGTCGGACAATAATAACACACAGCCAATGATGCTGCTTACAAATTCAGATTTTTTAACCACTTTATCCATTTTGGAAATCACTTCAAATGTGGTTGCAGTTCTGTTCAGCCAGTTAACTTTTGATTTACTTATGCATGCCTCTTACAAGAGAGCACTGTATGTATTAATGTCACTGTACAATATTACCCTCCCCTGAACCGCCTCCACCCTAGCTATGTCCTTGCATAGTCAGGCCTCCAGAACTGGACACTGTACTCGAGGTGTGGCGTCACTAACATCCTGTATAGTGGAATTATGATCTCCCTTTTCCTGCTAGAGATTTCCTTTCCTGTGCATCCCAGCATCCTGTTCACTTTTCCTGCCACCTTGTGTCATTGTCTGCCTACCTTGAGGTCATCAGAGATGATAACCCCTAGATCCCTTTCCTGATTGAAGCATTCTATTTTCTCTCCCTTCCCCCATTGATATGTTGTTCCCAGGTTTTTGTTCCCCATGTGCATTATCTTGCACTTTTTAGCAATAAATCCCAACTGCCAATCCTTTGACCAGTCCTCAAGCTTCTGTAGAACTCATATCATTCTATTCATTCCCTCTGGTGTATCCACCCTATTGCAGAGCTTCATGTCATCAGAAAATGGGCATATTTTCCCCTCCAGGCCTTCCACAACATCACTGATAAAAACACTGAAGGGGACTGGACCCAGTACGGATACCTGTTGGACCCCACTGCTCATTTTACCCTCTGCAGAGTAGCTGCCGTTTATCACCACCCTCTGTCCTGTTATCGAGCCAATTTTCTATCCACCTTATGACCATCTTACCCACTCCCATGTTCTCCAGTGTGCCTAGCAGCCTTCTAAGTGGCACAGTGTGAAAGGCCTTGCCAAGTCTAGGTAGGCTACTCCTCTGCCCCACTCCCCCGATCTCACATCTCTGGTCACCCAGTCGAAGAACTCAGTCAGGTTGGTCTGGCATGACCTCCCTCCAGTAAAACCATGTTGCCTTGGGTCCTGTAGACCTTTGTCAACTACAGTAAGTGTTCTCCTTTTCTTTCTTTCTTTCAGTAGTGTTTCCATGATCATTCCCACTACTGAGAGACGGCTGACTGGTCTGTAGTTCCCTACTTCCTCTTTGTTTCCACTTTTGTGCAGAGGGACTATGTCAACTCTCCTCCAGTCTTTGGGTACCTTCCCTATTTCCAATGACAGGTTGATCAGTGTTACCCGAGGTTCTGCCACCACTTCCCTTAGCTCCCTCGGCACCCTGGGGTGAACCTGAACTGGTCCCATAGCCTAATCTACTCTAATTGCTTCCAGTTCCTTTAGGACACTTTCCTTCAAAAACAGACTTGTATACATTTACTTTTCATTTTAGTTTGCCATCTAACCCTGGAATTGGGCACTCAGTGTTGGGGGGGGCGGTGGCACTAGGGATTGGCTCCTGGTGACTGCCTAGCTATATTAATTTTCATTTCATTTCATTTATTCTTTGTTAACTGGGTAAGGACACTGGACCAAATGTCCCTTTTCAGGCCCAACCCAGACAAAAACAACTATACAAGACAGAAACAACATCATCAATTTGACAAATTACAAATAACAGTTACAAACAGATTTTAACAATAAATGATGCTTTAGCTTTGATTTAAAATTAGGTACGGATGAAACATGTCTGACACTGACCGGGAGAGCATTCCAGTAGATAGGGGCTGCCACTGAAAATGCTCCTAGGGTAGTCTTGAGCCTGTGTTGTGGGATTTTATATAAAGGACAACTTGCTGACCTCAGACAAGACATCAACTCTCTTCTAGAGACTAAATTAGAGAAAGGAAATAAAGATGCAAAATGAGGCTCTTGAACATTAGACATCCCGCCAAGCACTCAGTTTGACAGCTGGGTGATAACCAACCCAGTTGTAAATAGAGACTACAGTGATGTGTGGGATGAGAAGTTCCAAGAACAAATCTGCAAATGTTATTCTACATAACAGACAAAGCGTTCATTTCTTTTAACCCAATATTGAGATAGATACCAGATACATAGTCAAAGTGGGGAAGAAGTGATCCAATAGCAATCACTTTCCTAGTCTCAAAAGTAAAAAAAAAAATAATTTATACAGTAACTCTATTCTCTGATTGATCTTTTTAGTGATAGTCTGTACCTGAAGAGAAAAAGTTAAACATGGGTCCAGGGATACTCCAAGAAATCTAAATTGTGAAACTTGTTCCAACAAAAGACCAAGATCATCAAACACAGCTTATCTCAGATTATTCTCCAGCATTGATGGCATACCTAAAAGCATGACTTTAGTTTTACTTGAGTTTAGAACCATGGTATTAGTAGTCAGCCAGGAACAAACACCCCCATAATCCTTATCCAGAGTACTGGAAAGTTTCAACACTGACTTGGACTGGCCCAAAATTATAAGAGCATTCATGTACAATAAGGAACCACTAATGTTTGCAGACCTGAGGTAATTGATTGACAAAAATAGAAAACAATTAAGGACCCGATATGGACCCTTGAGGTACCCCACAGTGAATGGAGGACGCAACCGAGACAACAGAGACAACTTGAACATATTGGCATCTGTTACTCAGATAATTACCAATCCAAGAAACTACTGCTTCAGAAAACCCAAGACTGTACAATTTAAAACAAGTAAGATTGTGGTCAATCAGGTTGAATGTCTTGGTCAGGTCCACGAACACCACCCCCGTCATACAACCTTTCTCAAAGTCACACAGGACGGTGTCTGTGAACCCAACCATGGCAGTCTCTGTCCCGTGAAACTCACAGAAACCATATTGTTGGCAAGTCAACAAGTCATAAGTCCCCAGAATATCATTCATCTGTTTGGTCACTAGTTTTTTCAGTAATTTACTAGTGGGTTCAAAATTGAAATGGGTCTATAATCATATAAAGTGGCTGCATTACTTTTTTAGGGATAGGAACCACTCTTGCTTTCTTTCATTCAGTGGGAAATACACCAGTAACCAACAACAGATTAAATACATAGCATGAAGGACTGATAATAAATGGATGGCCAACATTAAAAACTACCATATAACCCACCCCCACAGTCACTAACTCTTTGTAATAGACTGCAAGAGTTAAAACTTCATTAAATAGAAACCTAGGTCTATCTACCAAAAACTCAACTGATTTAGGTTTAGTATCAGCAAGCTGAGGAGAGGAGAGGAGAGGAGCTCCTATAACTGGACAAGTCAGAATATTTGCTGTTTAACAATTTAACAGTTTCAGATCGGTCAACATAAAGTAGGTCAACAAAATAGTGGCAGCTTCAGGTTTTCAATCAGAAGCAATATTCATATGCCTCTGACTGCTCTTTCTTTGTGTCACAAATCCCCCACCCATGCCTTAACCAGCATGCCTCTTGCACCTGTATGCACACACCCTCACCTGTGTTTTTCCCTCACCATTTCTGTGCCACACCCAACACTCTCAGTGAAAGTGGCATGCCCTGGACTCCTGAGTAGCTGAGCCCAGTAATCAGTCCCTGCATCATGCCGAGGCTGACTGCTCAAACCCCAGGTGGAATGTGGGTCTGGTTTTATACAATTTGAATCCACTCACTTCCCTGTATCAGGGGGGATTAACTTTTCTTCAGTTAATTAAAATAAAGTTACAAGTCTCTTTTGGAATGCAGATACCTCCTGAGACTTACAATACCTCTTGTTAAACAATGAGGGATTGGACTTAATGGAGCTACAGTCCCTTACAATAATAAATTAATAAGTTGCATTGAGGGGTTGGACATGATGGACCTGGAGTCCCTTAAAAGATTAAATTACTATATGACAGTGAGGGTCTGGACATGATGGACCTAGAGTCCCTTACAACATTAAAATACTATGTTACAGTGAGGGGTTGGACATGATGGACCTAGTGTCCCTGACAATCTTTAATTACTATGTTACAGTGAGGGGTTGGACATGATGGCCTTGAGTTCCTGACAACCTTAAATTACTATGTTACAGTGAGTGGTTGGGCATGATGGACCTAGAGTCCCTTACAACATTAAATTACTATGTTACAATGAGGGTTGGGCATGATGGACCCAGAGTCCTTACAACATTAAAACCTTCCTCCTAGCTTGCCTCACATTCTATGTAGCTTGATCCAATAGAAATAAGAAATGTAAATGTGGAGGTGGACATTGGACAACATAATAAAATGAGAGAGGTGAGGAATTTAAATAACTGTAAAACACAATGTCTTTATGGGTCCGAACAGGAAATGCACTTAGAACAGGCAGCTCAAATAAAATACCAACTTCTATTTATCTGTGTTAAAGTGCATGAAGGCTGAAGTTAAACTACCAGGATAATTAAGGGTTAAAACTCAAATGTGTTGCAAGGTAACCTGATATCAGGGAGGGATGGAAGGTGAAACAAGGAAACACAAAGCCACCCAGAAAAGGTACACAGCTCCATTAACTTTGCAATTAGTATACATATCTTTTAAGACTCATTTAGCGGGAAATAAATATACACACCACAGAATCAGGTAAATACAGTATGCAGCAATAAAAGAATTACAAGCACTGAGCAAGAGCATACTTTTTAAAGACAAGATCTTGTAATGCTGAATCGAGCTGAAGAAGACTGAAATGCTAATCAGTGGAGTGCAGCCGAGAAGTGCCATGGAAAGAAAATGATCTTTTCACTGTTTATGGAAGTTAGCTGTTCCAGAGCTATTTATCATTTTTATCTCTTGCAGACCTCCCACAGTGATAAGAATACCGGAATGAAATCTAAACCTCATTCCTCACTGGGAAACACTGGCTAACAGAGAAAAAATAGTGCGGTAAACAGACTGCTGAGCAGAGGGATTGCTATGAAAGTCCAATTTTTTTTTTTTTGCATTATCTATTTTTCTGCCCCGTGCTCACTGGTCCTCCACTCCTTCAGGCTCCGCAAAGTTCCCCCCAACCTCTTTCTGTCCTTGCCCAGCCCTCCTCTTTGTTCCCAGATCACAGCCGACCCCCCGGGATATCCCAGTGTATCCCTTCACTAGGCGGGTCCCTCTCCTCCGAGGGGGAAAGCACCAGGGGGAGGACAGCCCCGGCACGTCCTTCTAGGGCCCAGTGATGCTGCTGGGGAACAGGAGGCACCGGGAAGGCACTGTAAGCCCCCAGGAACAGAGAGCCATCATCTAGGAGGGCCAGCAATGATTTTCCTGGCTTTTCTGTAGGGGGCAGCGAAAGACGCTATGCGGCATATGCCGATGTCCATTCCTCACCCAATTAGTACTGGGTCATGCATCCTGTGATGCTCCAGCCTCCGCTAAGAGCCAGCAGGTGCGGACAGTCCCCTACCCCCGGAGAAGGAGGCTGTCCCTGGGATGCTTGATCCTTCTCCCCGGCTGACCCTCCAGTGACCCGGCCTGTTCCTGAACCTGGGTCAGCTGAAATGCATAGCAGAAATCCAACCGCTGTGGGGCCGACTGAAGGTCTAATTTAATAAGACCATTAGGCATCTGTTGACATTCATTTTTCTATGTATTATTAAAATGTCTGTAGAGTTCTGCCCTGCAGCTATAAAAAGGTGGTCAGAATATGCTTTTTATTCATCTGAAACACACTACCACTTTTGTAAAATACACAGCCAAGCACTACATTACTGAGATTAATGAGATGCTTTTTACCACAAACAAACCATAAGCCTGATTACTTGAATAAATTAAAAGGAACATGGTCAGCTTTTTGCTGAATTTTGTGTCCCCATTTCAGATATGTGCCTACAGCCATTTACATGCATATCCCTAAGACACATGGTCCCATAACTGTATATTACAGCCATGTCTTGAATTTTTCTTATTACCTTTTTAAGGTGAACCACTCTACCACCAGTGGCCTGGTGCTCTAGCATGTTCACATTTGAACATGGTGCCATGCCACCAGTAAACTTGTCCATGGAGAAGTTTAGAAATTTTCAAGTACTTTCAGGTTAAGCGGTTTCAAATAGTATTCAGTGAGTTGAGCGTAGTAATGTCACTCCCAGTTTAAAGCGTGCCTTGTAACCCTGCTGAATCAATATTTGAAAAGTAAAGCCATAACTCTGGGCATACACATCACCTTCAACATCATCATGTACTCATGATCCTACCTGTATCGTTACTCTTGTAAATGGTGACTGCCTGAATGTAACATATTAACAATCTGAATGCACTTTGAACTTGTCTCTGTACTATTGAATTGGCTTGATGAATTTTTCCAATACCTTTATCATTTAACTTGTATCCTGCTATTTTTCTGTATGTAGCATAGTACCACCATGTTAAGCATCTGAACTCAATATCTGTATTATTTGTATCTCATCCTACCCTCAGGACATCTAGCAATGAGCAGTTCTGCTCAGTATGCTTTTCCTGGTAAAACTTTTAAATAAATAAACAACCACTAGGATAATTTAGAAGCTTGTAGAGATGGAACAGTAACAGAATTGGAACCAGCATTTAAAATCAGCATCTGCAAGGAAAAGAACTTACAGGTTCAGTACAGTTCTTTGCTGAGCTAGCGATCTGCCTAAATCTATTCGCTTTTGAAAGCAGTCAACTATTACCTTCTGTATCTGAGTGCGACAGGGATGAATCGACCCTGTCCCATTTGTTATGCAGAAAGAGTTAAATCTATGTTATATCCTCTCCTTTTCTGTCTCTTGCCTGTCTGATTGCCCAATCACATTTTCTTGTGAGACCTAGGAGCTGATCACTCTGAAAGTCTCATGATTCTCCCCCTCTCACTATCTCCCTGTCCTCACTTGCTATTTTTGTCTTTTCCTCCACCTTGTTTATATGTGGTTATAAAAGTAAATGTGGATCTTTATGTGAAATTGTTCTCTGGTTTGAAAATGTATGTAGTTATATAGTTAAAATGATTGCAAAAGCTATTTGAAACTCAAGGGTAAACCTTGAGGTGCAGTTGGACCTCCCAGCTCCTTTGCAGAGTTGTTCATGAGATCAGTTTTGGGACACAGTGTTCTATTTTGTTGTACCTGCAAGGAAAGAAACTGACAAAGTTTTGAGACATTGTGTGAAAACAAGATCTGTGTCTTAATGAGCTCAGGATGCAAGTTAATTGCATGAAAATATATTACATATAAAGAAAGCAATCTTTTGTTGGAAGAGAGGAAAAAATTGAAATTTAAAATTGAACAAGCACCTCAAATGAAGGACTATGTTTTGTTTGAACTGCCTGTACAAGAGCTATCCTGCAGAATCGTATTTTTATGTTATTGTTATTGATAATAATAAAATGCTACTTGCAAATTTTATAATTGCTCCTGGTCTTCCTATGCTTCCTGACTTGTGCCCTCAATGACACTGAGGTACTTTTCTTTTCACTTTGGTTAATTAGAAGATTTTTATCTGATATTAGTTGGTGTGATATGGAACGGCACTCTGCTGCAGCTGACATCAGTCGTTCAACAGTACTGTGACCGCTGCTCTGAGACATTACAGCTGCTCAAGAAGAGCCACCTGATAGCTGCAAGGTCATTCACCTGTGATGTCACAGTTAGTGGATCCAAGTGCTGATGGTGTAGTGAGAGAAGCATAAATAGATATGTCAGCTGTCAGACAGAGTGCTATTCCACACATCAGTCATAATACTATCACAGAAATGTTTAGATAAGGAAAAGGAAAAAAAAAAACTTCAGAAATAAAAAGTTGCAATTGACTGCTTCTTAAAAATTGTAACATTTTCCTTTCTTCTATTATTGGTTGTACTAGTTCTTTAAAACTAAAAATATGAGCTGCCTGTGGTTTAAAAGCTGTCAGTGAGGGACATGAATGGGACAGAAGACCATGGCAGGGACATATTCTCAGCCCTACGAGAGGCATCGGGGCTGAGATTTGAAATGCTTGGCTTTCATGTTTCCATAATCTTCAGCTGTGGGTGTCATAAAGTGGGAATGCATAAATACTGCTGCAGTGTGTGAAATGCAAGTCTGTTACATGCTTAGAGTTTAAAAGTAGCATGAAAATATTCTGTTTATTTGATTGACAGGTGACAGATGTAAAATGAATAATGACATTTAGAAAGTGTGCCCTAGATACTGATTGGAGGCCTTAACCATGTAATATATAAAGAATAATACATGGGTGACTGTGTGTTATGATGTTTTTTACACACACAAGGTGTGTGATGTTCCATAATCCTTGAAAACAAAGCTTGAGAGGTTTATGTCGTCATCATACATCAAGGGTGTGTAAAAAAAAAAAAGGAACTCGAGAAGCAGCATACAGTTGATTATATTTTATTTTTATACTAACTGGTGCAAGGACTTATAGAGTGGCATGTTTCTCACTGTTGTACTATAAGTAAAAGTGAAGCACGAGCATTCCAAACACTGTAATAACTGGGTATGATATCATGCAGTTATTACAATGTTCGATTCTGAAAATCAGTGTGATGGGGGTGGTCACCAGTTATTATGTAAGTAATACGCCATGACAGGGTGTTCTTTACAGGATTATAATGCTTCAAGATCTTATGAGGCACACCCTGGAGGATCTTATTACACTTATAAAATGGCTCTAAGTAGAAGTGGGGGAGGAAAATGAGATTTGGTACCTGACCGTGGGTTTATAGAGACTTAATGCATGATCAGGTGATGTCTCTTGGCCAATGAATTTTCTTGATTTTACTTGCCATTTTGTAAATATATTTATATCTATGTGTCACAAAACACAAAGATAACATGGTATATCTTTACATGAGTGCTGACCTCTTGACAACATGTTAGCTAAGGATCAGCTAGATGCAAAATTTGTTATCTTGAAAAATTGCAATTTTAATTAGCTGCATCAAGCAAGGAGGAAACAGTTTTTACAATGGTTGATGGCAACTGAATAAAGCTTTACAGCATTCCAACTTGGCATTCTAATCAGACCCAGAAACCATTTATACCCCTCAAGATATCTCATCTTATTTATTTATTTAATTCTTTGGTAACCAAGTAAGGCCCACTAGGCACAAGTGCCTGTTTCAGCAGCGACCTGAAGAGCACTGGGGTGGTTAAGTGACTTGTTCAGAGTCACACAGTATGCAAGTGTTAGTTGTGAATCAAATCCAGGTCTGTTGGATGTACCAAGCTCATTCACAGTTTGTTATTGTAACCTCTAGGCTATACTGCCAGATTTAGATTGAAAATTGTGTGCTCTAAACTAGACACACAATGACATGGCTCAGAATATGCCATTAATTGTCATTTGTGAGGGGGCAAGACTTGCATTGCCACTTGTGGGCTATGGTTCTACCCTCTCACTTATGAAGATGAACGGCATATCTTGAGTCAGGTCATTGAGTATACCTCATATATTATAATTATTGTGTTATACTTCCTATCACAAGTAGGGCTACCACCTTTGGAAAACTCTGCCTTTAGCTCCATCCATGTTTTATGACTGAGTATATTGCCCCTCCTGCAAAACTGTTTGTGATATCAAAGAGAACTTTGATGGAGCAGAAAAAGACCTCACTTTAAATACAGAGTAGAAAAAAATGAGGTTCATTTACTGTTGAGGGTCTCAACAGCCATGCTTTACACCACCCAAATTGACTGATTTCAGAAGCAGCAGTCAGTATGACATTGGAACTTATTTCTAACCTGGACATGCAAACAAAGTAAATGAATAATTTGACAGAATCAATTTCAAGAGCATTGTCCACTCAAAATATCTAAAATAAGAACCACCTCTGAGCATAACTGGTCAACTGGATAAGTGCCCCAAAAGCCAGATGACCCCATCAAAACCAGACAGGAGGTAATCCTAAATAAACACTTGCTCAATAAATCTCACGTGTATTATCAACAAATGTTGGAAACCCTTGACGATGGCTCATAGTAGAGCCAAAGTGCTGTAGTGACTATAGAGGCAGGTATGGCATGGTGATGTAATCCATATTTTCTTCTATATTTGGCTGTATATTATTTATTTTGGAGGGTAAATGTGTACTGACAATTATGGCATCAGCCTGCAATAAAGTTTGCTGAGTTTCTGCTTTGCAACATATTGTCCTTATATTTTACTTTGAGCTGCCTTGGGTTGTGCAGACTCTTGTGTTTCTTACCAACAGATGTTAAAACCAGCCTGCTTCTATAGCTGTCCTACTAGGGCTCTTTAGTAATCTAGGCAGTCAGCCTAAATTTGGATATCCTGGTGTGCAAAATTCTGCATACATAAACTGATTTGTTTAAATGAAGATTTCCATGTGCTGTGAGAATTAAATCTGAAGTTCAAACAGTGCGAGTTGCAGAGGAAAAAAGGGGAATTCCGTAAAGGATTTACCTTTTACATTGTCATCACAGAACTTCATGTTTAAAGATATATAACTGGGAACTAGCTATTTGTAACCTAAGTATATGATGCACACATGAGTTGTTTTAGTACTCTGTTTTACTGACTGACTTAAGAAAAGTAGAACTGTTACAGTACCGATATGACAGCGTGATCCAGTCCATCCACCAGGGCATTCACAGTTATAGGGTGCTACACAGCGACCTCCATTTAGACATGGCAGGATGCAGATTGCTAAAGGAAAAAAATATTGAAATATATTAAAACTACATTTGAATGAGCTGATGTGTGTCTGGCCTGCAAAGCAAAATAAATGAAAAATAAACTACTCCAAGTTGTACCTTCTGTGAATATTCCTTTTTATTTCAAGAAACCAGTGAATTAAATAGTACAGTTGACAAAAACAATCCTGACATATACAATAAATTATTACCCTAGTATTTTGATATCACAAGGAATTTGGATACCATTGTTTCTGCCCATCCGGTTGCATGGCAGTGACTCTACCTAATTAGAATATGGACATACATCCAAGCTTATTAGCAGGAATGTTACTTTAGCTCATGCTGCTCAACTCTCCATCCCATTTTCTCTCAGCAATCTGTCTAGTCCTGCTTTGAAACCCTGAATGGTGCTGGCATCCACAACCCCACACTGGGTAAGTTATTGCAGACTGGTAAAAACTACTCTATGTAAAGTTTCTGCTTATCCTAGCCCCCGTTTAAGTGTATGCCCTAGAGCTCTGCTTGCACTCACTAGCTGAAACATCTTTGCATACTCCACCCTTTTTATTCACCTCAGTATTCAGAAAATCATGATTGTGTTCCCTCCGAGTCTTCTCTAGGCTAAACAATATTAGTATGTCTAATCTCTCCTCAAACAGAAGCTTTTGCCCCTTTAACTGCCAATCAGCATGGAGGCCCTATGCTGAATTTTCTGTACTGCAGTAGCTCAAACTGGATGAAGTAACTGAAGTGTGCTTTAACCAAGAAAGCCTTATTCAGGAGGAGGATAACCTCCCTTTGTCTGCTCCTTAGCTCCCACCTAATCCATCCCAGCATTGCATTTGCTCCCTGGGCTGCAGCAGCACACTGTCTGTCTGCCTACAACTAACTGTCCACAATTACAGTACTCATAAACCCTCTCTTGTATTGCACAGGGTAGATATGGGATTCAGATTCCTTGCCCTGTAGGTGTAGAACCTTGTACATCCCCATGGTAAATGTACGCACCCAATCCTCAGGCCATGGCCCTGATATTTGCAAGTCACTCTGTATGGCATCCCCCAAATCTGCTGCATCCTGTATTTTTTGTCAATTTTGTGTCCTCTGCAAACTTCTGTAGACTGCTCCTGACCAGGACATTAGTAAATATGGTTTATGGTTAAAAAATATGGACCAAGCCCTGCCTCCCCATACTTCACTTAGAATATCTCTCCACCAAGAATGATGACTATCCACCACCAGTCTCTGCTACTTAACTGTCTGCCATTTTGCTAACCACCTTGTGAACACAATGTGGACTTCTTATTACACTATTCTCTTCCATTTTCACATCCACCACCTCTCTTAGGAATGTGTTAAACACTTTGCTAGGTATAGTACTAAGGTAAGGCTTACATGTCTATAGTTATCTTGGTCCATCTGTGCCCCTTCTTCAATAGAGGATGACACAGGAAAATTAGTAACCATTATTTCTTAATCTTCTCGTAGACCCACACACTTTGGTCTTAGACCAGAGGTACTAGAACTCATGGGAACCAGAATCTTTGGGGCGGCAGCATGGATGCATAGCACACCATCTTAAAGCACCACATGTGTGCCACCATAATATAGAAAATACTGGTTGGCACCTTGCACAACCAGCCTGTGCTGCCACAGAGGGGTTCTGATTACATCAGACATTGAGAGCAAAACTCATCAGGTCCAATATAATCAAAGCCCCAGATGGCAGCTCAGGCTTAGCGGGTATCGGTTGCCAACAGTATTTTATAGTAGTATAGTTTTCTTTTTAGTTGTTGTTTGAAAAAAGAAGTGTTTTCACAAGTGCTCCCATGGCAGGCAGGCGGTTTCAGTTCAGAACTTGAACTGTGTGCATGGCAGCACTGTGAAAAACACCAGCTGCCTCAAGGATTTCTGATTGGCTGTAACCTTGTTGTACCACAAAAGGGTACAACTATGTTCCATGACCTTTGAACTGTGGTACAACAAGGTTTCAATTGGCATGGAAATCCATGCAAAAAAAACCCTCACTATACACTATAAATAGTTTTACTAACTCTAACTGCCTCATTACACTTTCAGGTTTAATTGACAACCTTGGCACACACTCACGCATGAAGGAAAAGGCATCCAGGATAAAATGCTTGGTCCTTTATTGAAAACAATTCAGCAGACTTAACACCTCCACCACAACTATTAGTGGAAATCTCAACATTTCAACGCAGGCGCATCGCAGAAACGCTATGTGGGAGGTGTTGGTGCTGCTGAATTGTTTTGAATAGAGGGATCAAGCATTTTATCCTGGATGCCTTTTCCTTCATGCGTGAATGTCTGCCAAGGTTGTCAATTGTTCCATGGTTTTCTGGTCACCTGTGAGCACCACCTACTGTGAGCAGCTCTGTTTGTTTCACTTTTAGGTTTCCTAAAGTGGAAAAAGACAAAAAACTATCATGCAATAAAATGTAGGTTACAAAAACCAACACACCTGGAAAAATATCTAAGATGGAAGTAACAACTTAAACAATGAAGATAAATTATTTTTCACTATATGTAACTTTCTTCTTGATTTTTGTAAGAACATGATGACCAAGAGAAAGTTTGACAAGTAAGGACAGAAGTGATAATAACTAGAATAATAGATAGGGACTGTGTATTATGAGAGTATATTACCATCAAGAGGTTCTGGTGACATATGAATGTCCAGACTAGCAAAGCTTGAAAAGTTCCAACATGTCACCAGAACCTCAAGATGGTATAATAGATAAGAAATACACAGTCCCCTATTTGTTATTTTTTGTAATATATGGATCCAAGAAAGTTTCGCTTTTTTACTTTATTGTAAAAATGACTGTACTCAGCTGGTTAACCAGTGATTCAGGGCTGAAAAACAACATTCTAAATACTGCTGAAAAAGACCCACCCCTGCCCCATTAAGCTTCTTTTTATTTTATTTTATTTTAAATGTGTATTTGTTTTTATGTAGAGGTTTAGAAAGAGCATGAGAGTGAGATGTAAGCAGTGAGGGCTATGAAAGGGAGAGTAAAGAGCAAGCCCCAAAACCATCCTGCATGACCATATATTTTTATTTTAAAATTTGTATGCCTTTTTTTTTGTTGTTGTCATTGAGCAGGGTTTGTCAGAAAGAGAGAGGTGCAAGGAAGAGAGAGAGAGAGAGACTGGATGATCTGTGAGTCAGTGGTGAGCTGGCTTTCACTGGACACAGGGGTTACAGTAAAGCCCACTCATGCTCATCTGATGGACTGCATGTAGGATGAGGCAACATTAGCAGATGCATTGATAGTATTATGGGATCTTGTAATACTATTACTGAGTATCCAGTGATAGCATTGTGGGATCTCATAATGCTATTGATGGATTTCATCGACGGTATTACTGGGAAAAAAGTGTTTGGTTTTCCATACTATTAAGCATATCCTTATATTACAATGCAATTAAAACATATATAGCAAGCTTAGCCTTGACTCACTTGTTTAGTTTTAATCACATTTCTTATACATTTCTATTTTGTAGCTGATTTGTGACTAATATACAATACCAACACAATCTAATGCATCCCCAAGAAGCTGCTCAAAGAATCTACCAGTCAATTAAAGTCTTTCTACTTTCTTGCGCATATTCATTCTTAATTCCATGATTTCAAAATGGATTCCTACAGTAGTTGTGTAAATCAACTGAGATGTGAATAAACCTGACCACCAATGGGGGGTCACCTTGCCATTGGTGGTCAGGCTTATTAACATCTCAACCAATTTATGAAACCAGGAACCCTGTTTCAGTGTGAGGGAATAACATGCTTGTGTGAACTTATGATTATGTATAATGGGTAACTACAGATAGAGATGCAGCAAATTTAAAATTTGCTGGTGAAGTGGCCGATTTCATTGCACAGAGTAATCCATAAATTTCTTCTGTTTTAGCCTGATTTTGCCAAGGTGAAATTTCACCTGCGGAAGGCAAAATTTTGCCTGCAGAAAAGCGAAATTTCACCTTGGAATGTGAAATTTCACCTCTAAAGCCGAATTTTGCCTTGGAAAGCGAAATTTCACCTTACAAGATGACATTGTACCATTCCTCGGGCAAAACTTTGCATTTTGCTATGCAAAATGGGTGGAATTCGTGGATTAATCCACGTAGCGAATTTTTATCACTTCGCCCACCTCTGACTACAGATCCATATCAATATTACCCCCTCTTTCAAAAGCCCTCAGACAGATCATATCTGATTAATTAATAGAGTACCTAAATAAGTACAATTTACTGTGTGCACAACATGGGTTTAAAAAAAAAACACAGCACCATCACCACACACGGATTACACCATACACCTGTATGACGCTTTAGACAATGGCAAGCCGGTGGGGTCTGTCTTCATTGACCTCACAAAAGCATTCAATACTGTGAACCACCAGATCCTACCTGACAACCTCCTGACCACTGGCCTGTCACATGATACAGTAACCTGGCTTAGTAGCTACTTATCCCACAGGTTACAATGTGAGAAAATAAAAGGGGTAGAATCTGACCCTAGGGATGTGACCTTGGGGGTGCCACAAGGGTCTATACTTGGCATGCTGCCCTTCAGCTTGTTCATAAACTCATTACCCTCTGTATGCCCAGCTAACATGTTGTTGTTGTACACAGATAATGCTGTAATCTCTGTACCAGGTTCTCAAATGAACAAAATAACAGCGGCTCTACAGAATAGCTTCAGAAAACTAGAGACTTGGTTTACTCAAAATGACTCCTTCTAAACTATAAAAAACAAAAGTTATGAAATTCTTGCTGCCTCACAATCAGAAAAAAATGGTCCATTTATCATACTTAGGCATAAAGGAGACAGGCTAGAGCAAGTTAACTCCTTCAAATACCTAGGCATACACCTTGATGACACCCTGTCTTTCACCTGCTACATTGACCATGCTATTAAAACAGCAAGCATCAAGCTTGGAATCCTCTATCACCATAGGCAGGCAATGACTCCTGAGGCCTTGAGCCTGGTAACAAGGAGCTCTATACTGTCCACTATCAACTACAGACTTGTCATCTACAGCACTGCCATGGACATGGCCCTGAAAAGGGGTTAAGATACTCCTTAACAAGGCCTGCAGACTTGTCCTTGGGGTAGGTCACTTGACACATACCTGTAGCCTGTACTCTGAGACAGGGTGGTTCCCACTGCACCTAAGGGTCATATACCAGGCCTGTCTGATTGGTAAAATGTCCCTATTTGGACAAATCCATGATTCTATGGCAGGCATTTACTCACAAACCTCCAAAACTACTTGAAGATCATCAAAGTGTGTTCTCCATGTCCCATTTAAGTGTACCACATTTGCTCAGTGAGCCCTGTCATATCAGGGGCCTCAATGGAAAAATAACCTTCTGGTCTCCCTTATAGATTGTGGAAAGATTGGTTCCTTCAAAAGAGGCCTCTACCTCTTCCTAGCCCAAGCAAATCATTGTGATTGCCCTGCTCTACTACCTTTTCCTCTCCATCATCCTAACCCCCTACCCCCTCTCTTGTCATCCTAAGTCTACTGAGGCTGCTACCTCTCCATTTGACTAGCACTTTAGTAACCCAAGAGTTCTCATTGCATTATAACTGAGTAGTTTTAACTCGATACCACTGTGTATTTGTACATACTGATGCTATTGTTAAATATTTGCTCTTATGTAACAGCCAATATTATGTATACCTGTGTACCTCACTTTTCCATCTTGTAAATCATGCTTGTACCTCATGTCTTGTATTATGTGCTTAATTGACTTGGAACCTTTGTAAAAGAGCCCCTCAGCTCAAAGGTATTAATCTATATCTGAAATAAATAAATAAAATGTATTACTTTGGCTTTATTGGTACTCATCCCTTTTTGTTGAAGGCCAGGACTAGGTGAATTAAGACCAGAGAAGGGTAAGAAGAGTGCTGAGTAGGAGGAGGTGGAGAGGAGGGAGGGTGTCAAAATGAACTGAATGCTTAGTGAGTTTGGAGGTGTGCTAAAGTAGTGGTGGGGGTGGTGTTATCCCCCCATTGAACAACAAGCTTAAGCCCTCCCATTCAATGTGAGGGAATAATGTGCTTGTGTGAACTTATGATTATGTATTTCTTTGGCTTTACTCATTCTCACCCACTTTTTAGCCGAAAGGCTGGGATCAGAAATTAAGGCCTAAAAGAGAGTATTGTGAAGACCTCCTCCAACTCAGAGATATGAACAGCAACATGCAGGAGATGAAAAAACTCTTGTGGGGAAAACCTCTGAGGAACCATAGCATTCAAACTGCCCTTCCTCTGGGCATACTAAGAGGAGGTAATCTTATGCTATAAATGCAGAATGGAATTTCAGAGGGTGATCATCTAGGAAGGATATGGGTCATTGAAGTCTTCTTGTGTGGAATCTTCTTCGATGTGGGTGATGAGTGTGTGATGCAAATGACATGGGCGGACAGCTAATTAACATTTTGCTGATGTGAAACAAGTTCTTATCCATGGATGGTGATGAACTATGAAGTAGAAAGTCCTGAAGAGTTGCTGTTTTTGGGCCCTTATGGGCTGAGTTGGGATGGAATAACATCTGTGTCACTGAGCCAGGAAGGAACTGGAGTAGGTGTACAGATTGCTAAGTCTTGTGGAGGACAGCTTGAAATTGTCTAGATGCCCAGCACAGGACTGCTAAGGGAGGAATCTGGGATGTTCATGCAGGGAAGGTAAAAGCTCCATGAGGGCCAAGCTGGAAGTGCTGGGATCCCCACATAGGTCTGCCACTAGATAGAGACAGAAGAATTTAGTTGTGTGCTAGGCCCCCACATGGGCCAGGCTAGGGATGATGGGACCCCCACACAGGTCCACCACTAGACAGAGTGCAGAAGGGTCAAATTGGGAGTGAGGCCCTATGCAGATGAAATCAAGATGGTGGAACCCCCATCGCAGTCCACCATTGCAGAGTTCAGAATGGCTGAGTCATGATGGAGACCCTACATGGGCCAGACTAAGAATGGTGGGACCCACATAGGTCCACCACTGTATGAAGTTCAGAATGATTGAATAAGAGGGGCCTCCCATGTGCCAAAGCTAGGTATGGTGGAACCCCCATGTGGGTCCACCACTAGATAGAGAGCATAATGGTTGAGTCATGAGTGAGGCCCCCATGTAGGCCAAACCAGGGGTGGCAGGACCCCCATGCAGGTCCACCACTGAATACAGTGCAGAAGGGTCTAGTCATGAGTGAGGCCCCCACATGGTGCAAGCTAGGGATGGTGGCACCCCCATGCAGGTCCACCAGTAGATGGAGTGCAGAAGGGGTGAGCCATGAGGCCCCCATGTTGGCCAAGCCAGGGAAGGTGGTACCCCATGTAGGTCCACCACTAGACAGAGTGTAGAATGGTTGAGTTGTGAGTGAGGCCCCCATGTGGACCAAGCCAGCGAGGAGGGGATCTCCACATAGGCCCTCTGCCAGACATCTATACAATGCATAGGATGTGTGAGTTTGATGTAAGCTAACATTTTCTGGGCTTGAGAGGCTGCTAGGAAGGGAGGATGGACAGGTGAGATGGAAGGAAAGTGCCACTATTGAGGTAAGTGGGCAGTCAGACCAAGGATGGGCTTCACTACAGAAGCTACAGACATGGAGGTAAGGACACCTGTAGATGAAGCAGTTGGATGAATTGTAATTATTACAAATTGCTTGATGTCTCATGAAGGTCATAGGCCAACCTCAACTGTCTTGACTGGAGTGAGGAAGCACTCTAGGATTGGATATGGTGCATGTGATGCCCATAGCAGAAGGAGTGGAGTCCCTGGCTGAGGTTCATGGAGGTGGATCTGTCGAGTAAGAGATGAATAGCAGGCAAAGCAATGCAAAATGGGAATAGGTACCACGTAGCTGGCAAGACAAGGCACATTGGCCAGCAAAATGGTGGCAAAACAATTCATTGTCCAGGTTGGACCAATAAATCTTTGTATTAAATTGGCTAAGGTGGCAGCTGCTTAATGAATCAGGATTGCTGGAGGGTGCAGCAGAGTCTGCAGCAGCAGAGTGAGAGAGTAGGCAGGGATGAAGGGCAATGAGCCAGGAGATCTCCATAGCTGGTGAAGGTCTGGCAGAGGATTGAAAGGAGTTAGAGAATGAATCACCTGGCTGGATGGGCAGAGACAAAGTCAGTAGCAGGAAGGATGTGGCAAGTAGGTGGGAAGATGAGACTGCACTTGAGAAGAATGTAGACCAACTGCAATGCTCCCAGAGTGGTTTGTCAGAGTCCCTGGAACAGCAGGGCAACGTCCTATGGATTCATATAGCTTACACTGCTTCTATGGAAGCCAAAGTGCAGTAGTGTCTCATAGAGCCAAGCGATGCTATGGAAAAACATCCAGAAGTGAGGACCCATGAAGATCCAGGAGTCCCACAACTGGAGGGCCTGTAGGCCACAAGCAGGAGGAACAGTGAAGTCAGGAGAAGGGATATCCTCAAGACCATGGGCAGCTGCAGAGGAAGTGCAGCAACCACTCAGGAATGGCAGTGGAGCTGAAGCATGGGGTCCATGGGGTGTGTTGAGGACAAGCACACTATGGGTCAATGGCGGGGAGCAGGAGAATGGAGCAAGAGTGAAAGAGAGCAGCAGGAAGGCAGAGTGGACAGCCAGGCAGTGACATCACTGTGCAATGCCCAGAAGACAGAGAATGAACAATTGGAGGTGTAGCAGGAGGAGGCTGTCAGAGGATGCATGAAGGCTGAAAGGAATCAGGAAGCAGTTCCCCAAGAAAAAGAAAAAAAGAAGAAAACAGCAATAGGAGCAATGGAAAAGCAGGGGAGGATGGATGGGACAAAGGAGCAAGCAGCCAACTGCAGAGTGGAAATGAGGGAAAAAAGAAGCAGAGGCAGGAAGGGAAGAACAAAAGACAATGGGGGGCAGAAAAGCAGGAAGGGGTGAGCAAGCCAGGCAGCTGGCAGCTGTGACAACAGGGGAAGAGGGTAGAATCAGAAGAGATAAGCAGAAACAACAGCAAGGGAGGCAAGGAGGTCAAAGGAGAAATGCAGGAAAGCTAT
This sequence comes from Neoceratodus forsteri, assembly GCA_016271365.2. Classification (NCBI taxonomy): domain Eukaryota; kingdom Metazoa; phylum Chordata; order Ceratodontiformes; family Ceratodontidae; genus Neoceratodus; species Neoceratodus forsteri. The sequence continues at coordinate 1,114,207,118 of CM057453.1, read as the reverse complement.
GTCCACAAACCATGCAGTGGCTCCATCCAAAACTAGCTGGATGCTGAGTGAGTTTGGAGATATGCTAAAGTAGTGGTGGTGGGGTGGAGTTTCCCCTCATTGAACAACAGGCTTAAGCCTTCCCATAGAATCAGGGAATAATGAAAGTGTGTGGTAAGAAAGCAGACAGTTGAAGAACCTTTAATAATTGGCAGGTTCTTTGCACAGTTTGCTGGAGGCAGGACAGGGTACACTTGATTTTGTTCTTTTTAGAAGAGATTATATATCAACCTCACTGAAACCACCTGTGTGCATGGAATAAAATATGACTACACCCAACATATAAATAGAGATGTTGCTAAATTAAATTTAGCCGGTGACATTGCTGCAAAATCAGTAATTTTACCACATGAAATATTTAGTGAAATTCCGCTGTTCCGTGAAATTTTTCGCGGGTTGCAGAGTTGAGAAGTTTCACCAGCGGAAAATGAAACTTGGCTGCAAAATGCACAATTTTGCCCAAAAGAGCAGAATTTTGCCCACTGGCAGATGCAATTTTGCTATTCCATGGGTGAAATTTCACATTTCTCAGGTGAAATTTTGCATTCTGTGGACAAAATTTTGTATTTCGTACTTGCAAAATATTTCAAGAAATTATCAAATTTCATGAAATATTTCACGTAATGAAATTTTGCAGTTTCACACATCTCTACATATAAAATCCTAAAAGCTGAAACAATCAAAATGCTCAGACTCCATACTCTGGAAAAAGAGCAGCCTGATTTAATACTCATGAGCCTGGGGTTCGGCCAGCAGGTCAACTGTGGCACTACGGAGGAGATATTGAAGAAGATTACGAGTTTCTGGTGAGCAACTATCCTATCTTCACAGTGTTTATCCCATCCACAGAGCTCCATTCTTTGATTAAGTACTCAACAGTATCAATACTAGGCATGGATGATCTTATTCATACAGGACTCACATGAATAAAAATGCATGACCTATTGTCAACCCAAAACAACTTCAGGCTGTGCTCCAATAGATCATGTAATGGGTTTCACACTAGGAAAGCCACTGATGGCACTACTGTCTGAAAAAATGTGCTTCTACATAGCTCTGCAGCTATTTTCTTGCCAGTGAATGGCAGTACTAAATACAGATAATCCAATTAAACTGACAGTTTGAAAGCTAGTTTACCATTGCAACTACTGTAGGTGCAACTGTCACAAACAGCTAGGAGGATTGCCTGCATGATGTGTTTTGTTAATGTAGAAACAGAACATCCCTCTGACATCACAAGAATATAACAGGAACAGGACTTCCCCTGGTTTCTGAGTTTTTTGGTTGAACGTCTGCAATGTTAAGGTCTGAGTCAGTTGAAACTCTTGACAACCCACTCAGCAGAAATATAGCATCACTTATTCACCCTGAACTGTTTACTGAGGATCAGACACTAGAACTTTCAGCCTGAAGACTGGTCACTGGAGCACTGGTCACCATAGCTTGCATGAGGTTGCCAACTTGACACAGGGTTGAAGCCCCAGATCAGCACTGGTCACTTTATTGGAGGTCACCAGTACAGGTTCCCTCAAAGAAACCTTCTGAGCATAAACAACTGCACCAAGGGGATCAAACTGATTGTTTTATGATTGCCTGGGATAGCCTGCAGATGCAAATTTACCAATGAGAAATGTATTTCTGACTCAGAAATGCTCCAGAACTACTCAAAGACTTATTCACAATGATGTGAAATGATCCAAAGCTTTGCACTCATGCCACAAAAGAACCCTCATCTGCTAAGACTATAGACTTTATGGATGATGGCTTTAGACTGCAGACAAATCCTAAAGGATTCAACTTGATACCCCAGTCCTGTTGACCATTACATTCTCAGAAGTCAATTCTGGAGGTGTAGGAACTAAGGTCCCCACTCCTGCTGTTAGAATAGGAGTCTGTACCACAAGGCACATCTACTGGACCCTGCTCTTTGCTGCAACAGTTGTTACCTGTTAATCTAGCCCAGGAAGGAACTATCAGAGCTATCTACCACATGGGCTCCCAATTTGGGCAGAGCTCTCAAACAAGGATAAGTGGAAAGGTGAAGAGAAATGACCTGTCCATAACAGCATGAACACATTTTGCCAAAAAGTTCCACTATCAAGATTTCATGAACAGTTAAGTGACAAGTCTATTGTTGTGCTACATAAAAAGGACTTTTTCCAAGAGTGTTGCACTCCTTGAAGAGAGACTATATCACTCTGTTTGCCATGTGGAGCCTCTACCTTGAAACTTGTGTCAACGGTTAGTGCAGTTTCCACTTCTGAGATACAAATTGCTCAGCAATAGAACATACCTGTAGTTCAGACCTCACTTAATGCCCAAATACCTGGATTTCTTTAAACATTACAACACATACTGCCAAAAGGCAGAACAAAGGGTCAGCACTGCAGTTAGTTAATTGAATGGCATCATCTTACCAGGAACTGCATTATGAATTCTTTACTGTGTGACTCCCAAAATACTGTACCTGTACTCCAAATATGCCCCAATAAAAAGTTTTTATTATTAGGTCCAGACACCATCTTCATTTGGCTTCATGTAAGCAACCCTGCTGTTGAAAGACCAATTAATTCAGAATTGGTCTGACACACCACAGAAAGCTAATCCATTTTGCTCCTTTAGATATGGAATGAGGGGAACCTATTAAATCATTCTAAATTTCTTTCTTTTGATTAAGCACTAGAAAGCACATGTAAAGACTCCAGTGACCTAATCTGACTCTGGGACTTTGTGTACTGCTTAGCTCTGTAGTTAGCTCAGTTTGGACCTGAAACAATGTTCTTGGTGGTCATTCCAGAAGCCAAAATCTCAGCCAGTTTATGGGGTGGCACTTGCCATTGTTGGTGGAAAAGCAAGAACCATTTTGTTTCAAGGATAAACAGGTCCACCCCAACAGATGAAGTATTCCCAGAGCTGACAGCATAACAGAGGATTGAACTTAGATCCTGTTTCTGAGCAAAAGACTAGGCCTCAGCTGATGGGCAAACCTTATGCACTGAAAGAATAATTTCTGCTTGAAGAGGGGTAACCCATCAAACAAAAAGCTTATATGTACAATGGCCCCTATGTATTAAGGGACAGATTACTTATGTGCCATGATTGACAACCCTACATCTGAATACCATGAACCAGAGGTCCTGCAGACCCTTGTGTGCTTTCATGGGAGGGTTGCATATCCCTTCTGCAGAGGATACCCCAGCTGGTCATGCAGCTGTATTTACAGCCAGTCCAGGGGCATGTCTGGGGGCATACCCGCTCTCCAACCCATTCACAGAGGTGCGGAGTGCCAGGTGGGGCAAGATACAGCAGGAGGGACCCTGCAGTTTCTTTAGACTGCTGCCTCAATTAACACCTGCCAGCTGTAGTGGGATGAGGAATCCTCCCACCATGCTGCACCAGTCCTCTGGGCTGACTGGGGCACAACTATTCAGGTACTCACCCATTTTTTTGCAAAATGGACATCCCATCCTGTCCCAGAATCCCCGCTCTGCATGGATCTACTGCTGAAGTTCCACCTGAGCAAAGTGCCAGGGCACCTGGTTAGAGATACTTGGTCTGTTTATTTGTATTAATGCAAGCAGTCCTAGGTTATTAATAGGTATTTGTTACCAAACTCTTTTTGAATAAATCATCTAACAATCTATTCATTTGTGACCTGGTTTATCACATTCACAGACACTGTAACCCAGGGAGTGCACACCATCCTTGGTTGTTGTGGTCATTCTTATTAGGAGCAGCAAACCCCTGGTTGGCACCCTCTGCTTGCACCAGTGAGCACACAACCACCTTGGTTTTGGCAGATCCACTATGGGACCAAATCAGGCATCTGATTGGATGCCCACCTGCGTCCTCTGATCTGCAGCCCCCACAGACAGACACCATGTGGTGGCATGCATTAGTGCATGTGGGGCACCTGTCTGTAGGTGTGGAGCTGCATGGGCCAAGTATGTGCCTTTCACATGTACCTGGCTCACATTTGTGCATAGTGCCCAATAAGAGTAGAGAAAAAAGATAAATAAATTTGATGAACTGGGTAGAAGAGCTACTCAAGAAATGATGGAATTCTGTTTCCAATGAGGTGTGCTTTTACAAAACTATCATTAGACAAAGATTACAAAATCTTCCCACCCACCTTTCTTATGTGACGCTCCTGCAGTTTACTTATAAGTTAGTTGTAACATAATTTGAAACAATAAGCCCGATCAACAAGTGTTGATAACATTAGAAACAGACAAGCTAAAGAAATACTCAGTGAAAAATAGAAACTGATTGTGTTTAATTTTATCTTCTAGATTAAAAAACGTTTTGATTTGTACACAGGAAGCCATTTAAAGTGATAGATTGTAAGTAGGTATGTTCCAGCTGCAGACAGTTGATTACAATATTTTCATGAAATTTCATTTACTGTTTTTGAATCTCCAAAAATGAAACACTATATAATTTGGTGTATTGTCTTATTATGTTTTACAGCCTTTACAGCCCAATTCAGTTCTGATGAAGGGACATTTTAAGTCCTAAAACATTAACAAAAATGAAAATATTGGGAGAAAATACAAATATGGAAAATTATCAAAAAAGATAACAGAAGACAAATATTGGAGCTGTTCAGTTTATGTTTTGGGTAGAGATCACCACTTATTCAGTAATTTACTAATAAAACAGCTGACAGGCTTTTTTTGGTTTGTTACCTGTAGCTCATTCTAAAACCTCAAAAACTGAGTCCCAGAACTTAGTTAGTTTTTTACATGTAAGGAACATATGGATAAGGGAATCCTGATTGGCCTGACATCTTGGTCATTTTTTGCCCAGGTCTGGGACAAATATGTGCAATCTAGAAGGTGTCAAATAGGTCCTGTGTAATATGTTAAACTGGATCTGTTGGAGTTTGGTGGAAATAAATTCAATTGGGGGTACAAAATGATTTTATCCCACTCTTCTTGTGATATTTCTATTCCTAAATTTTGTTCCCACTTTATTTTTAAACTAGTTAAATTAAATGGTGAGGAGTCTAACAGCAATTTATACAATGCCAAAAAGGGTCTGGTGTTGGGGTCTTTGGTTAACATTATATTTTCTATCGGGGAGTAAGCTTGATTGGAATCCTGCTTTATTACATAGTACTGAATTTGCAAATATCTAAAGAAGTGATGCGTTGGAATATTGTATTCATTCTAAATTTGGTTGAATGATAATAACTGATTATCATCGTAAAGGTCATGTATCGTCTTGAGACCATGTTCTCTCCAGAGTCGAAAGGCTGGATCTGTGGTGGAGGGCAGAAATCCAAAATTATGGTAAATGGGGTGAAGTGTGAAATTGTTTCTTCCCACCCAATGATTTTATTGATTTGTTGCCAACATTGAACAATAGTGGATGAAGCCGTTAACTTGTTTCTTGTAGATTTACTTTTGTTGTAATATTGTGCATAGAGAATGCATTCAGGATCCAGATATTTATAAAAATGTTGTTAGGTGTGAAAGCTCTTAGTGGGTTCTCCCATAAACCAGTCTACAATTTGAGATACAGTGGTAGTTATAGATAAGTTGCTTGGTACCACAGTGTGCCGCAGTGTCTGCGGCACTCCAAGCGGTGTGCTGAGTGGTACCTATCAAAGCATCAATGACACATTAAGTGCCTGTTGAAGCATGAGGATTTGATAATTAATTGATCCCTATGATCCAGTGCTTAAATGTGCCAGGTGGCACTGTTAGCGGTAACAATTCTCTTGTTAAACTGCAGATTTCCTGTGGGTGTCCCCACAGTCCACATCTCTCTGGAAATCAATTTACAGGTAAAACCAATTAACATTTTCTGCAGGTGCCATGCATTCAGATTGAGCCCTGTAATCAGACCTTTACTGAAAAGAAAGACATCTTTTTCAGTTTGACACAAATTACCCATATTTAGGAGTGCGAGTGAAAGTGACAGGGAGAGTTATGAATACTTGTAAATTTCACTTGCCCTCCTCAGCTGTCAGCTTTTTCCCATGCATTATAGTCAGGGGTTTGGGAAAATAAATTGTATAGTGGGTCTTGAAACACTCTAATTCAAAATAAAACACTTCTAAATGCAGCAGTGCCATTAATTTAATTATTTCACCCACACATCATGAACAGCGGAGAAGCAACACCACGTATGATGACTGCATAAATATTTTTCCATCCCTCTCAACCCTCTGCCATGATCCAACCCTCAACTTTGTCTGGTGCCCTGTTTGTAATAAAACAAACCTCTCTCTCCACTCTCTGTCACAATCCAAACCCTAACCCAGCCATGCCTGGTGCCATATTATTAATGAAAAAAAAAATCCCTCTCCACCCTCTGCCACAATCCAGTCCCCAAACCCAGCCTTGCCTGGTGCCCTGTTAGTTATAAAAAAAACTCCCTCTCCACCCTCTGCCATGATCCAACCCCAAACCTTGCCTGAGGACCTATTATTAAAAAAAAAAAAAAAACTTTCTCCACTCTCTGTCATGATCCAAACTACAACCCAGCCTTGCCTGGTGCCATAGTATTAATTTAAAAAAACCTTCCCTCTCCACCCTTTGCCACAGTCCAACCCCAATAAATCCATGAAAGGAAGTCCATCATAAAGTTTGTTTTTCAGGAACTTTTGCTGCCTTTTTGCATCTGCTTTATAACAGGATGATATTTAATTTAATTTTATGTTATTATTCAAATGACACATCCCCCCTTTAATACCATGCACAACATTTTCGTTTGTATGCTTGTGTGTGGACTATTGCAATTTTACATACTGTAAACATATAATCTATCACATAGAGACAGCTACTGCCTGGTGCAGAATTATTAATAAAAAAATACCTCCCTCTCTCACCCTGTACCACGATCCAACCCCAACCCTGCCTTGCCTGGTGCCATATTATTAATTAAAAAAACTCCATCTCCACCTTGTGCCATGATCCAACCTCTATTATTAATAAAATAAATCCCTGAAAGGAAGTCCAACATAAAGTTTGTTTTTCAGAAACTTTTGCTGCCATTTTGCATCTGCTTTATAACAGGATGATATTTGTAAATGTGTATTATTATTGAAATGACACAACCCCCTTTAATACTGTGCACAACATTTCTCTTTGTAAGCTATCAATTTGAGACAAGGTGATACATGGTGCTGACTTATTAATAAAAAAAACTAAATTTAGAAATACATAAATACTGTAGCAACAATACTCATTAAAGTCTGTATTAGTCCCCTGTCGACAAAACAACAAAGAAGTCTGAAAGCAAAAAAAGCTGTGGGACAGATATGGTTATCCTGAAAAAGCAGCTTGCCAACCTGAGATGAAAAATCTGACCTATAATGCAGTCACTTGCAATTACAAGTGTAGTAAAAATATTGTCCCAATAAACATTAATTTCTCTAAAAAGCACATGCATATTTTCATTGTGACTTTCCCTCCTGCAATTTAATTATCCAGGATAGCCCAGCAGAGATGTCAAGTCTCATTTCCAGTGAGGGCCTTTGTATTCTGCACATGTTTTTGATTAATCTGTTTTTACAAGAATGACTTAATGGGGAGATGGAGAGGGAGAGCTTTTAAAACCCGATTTAGTTAACATCTTAAAATCTACGTCTGAATTGTAGTCTTTCACAGATTCTGCCATAGCAGGTTGTGGTTCAAAATCTGAATGTTCTAGGTAGTTAAATACTGGAGTTTCCAAAAATGTTATTTGTCTTTCCACTGACACTGAAATGGTTCTGTAGACCATGTCAGTCATTCAATAATCACTGTAGGGCAAAGTACGAAACTGTACCTCTAGCATGTTGCTTACACTTTTCAATGCCTAAGTTAGCAGTATAATGCATCTATAAAATTGAGGACCTCCTCAAGGCAGGAATTCTAAATAAAAACAAAACAAATACTGACCAAATACTGACCTTTAGACCTTTAAACCTTTAAACAAAAGATCATAATAGATATCGCATCATGATAGCACTAAAATGTTCTAGCACTAGGGGGTGCATTACAGCATTCCATATGCCAACCTTGTAAGACAGTGGGTAGTATTTTTGAAGACCTGCATCTGTTTTTCAGATATCGGTGCATGATATCTGCCCAGAGAGTTAGACCACCTAAAAGGTGATCTAATTTCTCAGCATGATTGCCATGAGTTACATTCTGAAAATGGCACTTGTCAAAATTTGACACATGCGTCATTTTTCTTTTTAGCCATAAACTGCGGCAAGTATGCATGAAAATATGATGCACACATCCTGACACATTTGCCTAGATGCAGCATGTATTGGAAATATGGACCAAAACACTGCATCCCGACCTTTGAAAATCCCAGCCAGTTTGTTTACATTCTTGCAAAGCTGAATCTACAATGTGAGGATTTCCTTTGAAGCTCAATGAATTTAGTGTCAGGCACTGGTAAAATCTGCTTCATATGAATATCAAAGTCCACGATCCAACCCCTATTATTAATAAATAAAATCCCTGAAAGGAAGCCTAGCATAGTGTTTTTTTCAGAAACTTTTGCTGCCTTTTTGTATCTGCTTTATAACAGGATGATATTTAAATTTATTTTGCTACTGAAATGACACATCCCCCTGTAATGTAGTACACATTTCCCTTTGTATGCTTGTGTGTGACCTACTGTGTTGTAATTTTACTGTACACAAGCCTGTAATCCATTGTTTTGAGACAGCTGATGAGAAAGCGTGTTTAATGCCATTGTGCTGTTGAGCACACAGAACTACTCTCTATCCTAGGAAAATATACTTTTTGTCACAAAATCAGGGACTGTGGTTTGCTCTCCTTCCTAGTGTGTGTACAGCTTGTACTGAAATAATACAACAGAAGTAGTAACATAAATTTAAATATCAGGTGTCGGCCATCATCAAGTCTTCCTTTTATCATCTTAGGAACATCTCCAGGATTGTGCCTGGTTCTGTCTGGGGACTTGCCTACATTGGTCCATGCTTTTGTGACTTTGCACCTTGATTATTGTAACTCCCTGTACTTATGGCTTTCTGGGGTTGAAATCTACTGCCTGCAGCTTGTGCAGAATGCAACAGCGTGATTGTTAACTGGGGCTTCTCGAGTATCCCATATTACTCCTGTGCTGCGCGATCTGCACTGGCTACCGATTAGGTGGTGGATCACCTTTAAAGTTGGTTTACTGACTTACAAAGCCCTACATGGACTGGGCCCCGACTACTTGAAAGAGCTTCTTGTGCCTTACCATCCAGTGTGACAGTTTCATTCAGCTGATGAGGGGTTGCTACAGATTCTGAGGGGTCTCTGAAATCTTCTGGGTCCTGTGCATTTATTTACTTGGCCCCAACCCTTTGGAATTCTCTACTCAATCGTTGGGAATTGCATGACTGTGGAGGGGTTTAAACAGACATTAAAGACCTTCTTATGGAGTCACACTTATGATGGCACCATATAATTCTGATCACCTGTTACTTATTTTATCATTATGCTTTTTATTCTATCCTTATGCTCACTGTTTTAATATGATTGTTTTTATCTTTTTGTAAAGCACCTTGATGGCCCAAAAGGCACTTGTGCGAAATAACATTTATTATTACTAAGTAATAGGGCCATGGCAATAAAAACAAAACAACAAAGAAGTCTGAAAGCAAAAAAAGCTGTGGGACATATATGGTTATCCTGAAAAAGCAGCTTGCCAACCTGAGATGAAAAATCTGACCTATAATGCAGTCACTTGCAATTACAAGTGTAGTAAAAATATTGTCCCAATAAACATTAATTTCTCTAAAAAGCACATGCATATTTTCATTGTGACTTTCCCTCCTGCAATTTAATTATCCAGGATAGCCCAGCAGAGATGTCAAGTCTCATTTCCAGTGAGGGCCGGCTTCTACTCATCTCTGCAGCTGGCTGGGCAGAAGGCACTGGGAGGTACTGTGACATGCAATGTAAAAGGACAGGCACTGCAGAATGATGTTGTGAAGTGCCACCCACACACACAATTGTATTTTTTTTTTAAATACTAACACGGTCAGAAGTATAGCTCTGGTTTCAATGATGCTGTGCCACTTTGCAGTGGAGTTGGGTAAATGGCTCACTCAAGATCATACCAGGAGTTTTGGCTTTAGCTGGGCTGAAACCTGCAGTTTCTTGGTTTCCAAGCCTGTACTCTAGCCATTACCCCCACAGTACAGATCCATGCTGTAATCCCACTAACTCTCATGCTCAGAAAATAGACACCTGCCAACCACACAGCTTTTTGCTTTTCAGGGAGGAATGCTAGGTTGTGGGGATTTTAGTTGCTGGAGGAGTAGATGGAGGGCTAGAACTTTATTATGTTGTTGGAAATGGCAAGTTCTCCCAGTTAAAAAATGACCATTAACTGATTAAAGTATGACAGACAGTATAAATTAATGATAAAGCAGTTCAACGAACACTTGACATTTGGCACTGTAATAGTGCTTCTTCTCATGAGTGAATTAGATCAATGTCAACTAGAAATGGTAGGTTTTGTTATACCTGTACCATCAGTCTTTTAAAAGGCATCCTGTGCCAGGAGCCTGGTGATGTATTGTTGCAGATGTTTTTTTTTTATCTTTGAACAGTGAAACATTTTCAGATAGAGTACATACAATGTTGCACAGTGAACTCTGTTACATTTTAGATCGAATACATACAATGTTGCACAATAATTGAACTCTTTGGTACAATGTATCAAGTTACAGCAGTTACAATTTATGACCTTACTGTATTGAAACTAAATCTAGTTCACAGCTGTTTCAAGAAAGAAGGTGAAGCACATTTAACTACATCTGTTAGCACCCTTTGCAAACTGAGTGAGAGCCTTTCGGCACCATGCAATTGCTTAAAGTTGAACCAGCATAACATTCTGTGGTGATTTGCATATGCAGCCCATGATGCTTTGCATTGAGGGGCATGTGTGATTTTGTATTTTCTTGAAACTTGGCTTCCAGCCAAATGCCCTTTGGGGTAACCCTTGCCTCAGTGTTTGTGCACAGAGGTTCTTTGTCTTTTAACTACAGTAAATGACAACTGGTGATAAATCAATCATTTATTTTTAGAGAGACTGCTAAAACACTAATAATATATTGTTTGGGTGATCTCCCCGATAAATGGGTTCATAAAATGAGACCGTCCCCCAGCTCCAAAGTCACTGCCACATTGCTTTTGCATTTGTGAAAGCTCAAATCAGATCCTCTCTCAGCTCCAAAATCACTGCCACACTACTTTGTGCCTTTGTGAAAGCTCAAATCTGCCCCCCCCACCCAGCCTTCGTGAACTCAAACGCCAGTTGCCCTGGTAACTAATTAACCCCACCTGCAAAGGCATTACCATTTCAATAGAGTCAATATGTATCTTGTAGTCTCTTGTAGTAGTTTGACTAGCCCCCAGTTAATATGTTGTTTTCCTACTTCCTGTGGTACCTGGTGGGGCCATTGGCACAGTACATTAATTTTTTTGTATGGCAACATTTCCGGAATTTGAACCAGGAGCTAGTGTTGTGGAAAAGCTCTACTGTGAAACCAGTCATTCATGCAATACGCATGCTCACTGGCCATGTACTGCATAGTATTTTTCTTATTTTATTTAAAACTGCACTTGCAAGAAAAGGTTAGATTACATGCCTGCATACAGTACATACAATGATAATAATAAGGTTAAGACTGATGTTACCAGGGCAACAGATATTTGATTTCACTACGGCCCAAAGCAATGAACTTAAAGTCTCAGCTTCAAGGACTGTGAATAGTTTATGTCACATGTCTACTCTTATCCTAGATTACTGATAGGGTACTTATGCTGTTGTATGCAGTTGCATTTTGTTTGATCATAATATGCTATTGAGTTTACAGTACAATATTACACAGACTTGCCCCACTGTATTAAAAACCATGGCAGGGTATTCTGTGCCAATTGTCACAGTATATATTTTTACTGTGATGTGCAGTTTGAGAAATTGAAACAGAAGCTATTGTCATTCCACTCAGATGTGCTATAGTGCTAGGCGTTCCTGAAATAATTTATACTTGCTTTCCAAATATATACTAATGTTCTGTATAGTGTCAGTTTTATTTCTTAACATGGATCACTGCAAGCATAACTCTTGATAGTCAGCATTGACGTGTAAAACAGGTCTTACAAATGTAGTGAAAATGGCAATAATGCTAACATTATATAAAACATCAGTATACTGTATGTTTTGGAAGCAAGTGTGAAATTGGGTCAAAATGTCTAGCGCTGTAGAACTGAGAGGAATAATTACAGGAGCTCCAGTTTCAATTTCTGGAACAGTACATCACAGTCAAAGAAATATTGTGACAATATTGTGACAATTGCCTGGCAAATGAATGAATGAATGAATGAATGAATGAATGAATGACAATGTCATCATCTATAGTATTACATGACTGGTAACTTGTCAGCCAATCTGGTATTCCATAGGCAGTGATGTCATCATTCATTCATGCTGGATGAATTGATGAATGGGTGAGTACCAGTTTATTTCTCTGTACATACAGTACAGTAACTGAGTTATTACAAGAAAGTACGTTCCTTTGCTATAGTCCCTGGTTGTTGTTTTGCTCCATGGTACTAGTATTGAGCCACCAATATTGATACTTTTCAGTTAACTCTGGCTAAGGAATTCCAGCTGTGGATGAGACATACTGGTCCTGCAACCTGTTGCTAAAAATTAAGACTGCTGTACCTCCACTCACAAGAGCATTACTTAATAGCAGGTATTATTAATTTTGGTAACCTCTTGAGCTGTCAGTCAGGTGCAATGTCACAGACAGGGAACTGCAAGGAGTTAACATGGTTCTGCAGCTGTTCTGGAATGTTAGGGTTTCACTAGCTAATTTTACTCCTTCTTGGTTGGACCTGATCTCTAGTCAAGAAGTGAACAGCTAAAATATTTGTGCAATGCAAGCATCGAGCTGCAAGTAACCATTGTTCACAGTCCAGAAAAGTGCTGCCCTCAATTTCATAAATGGTGAAGAGGTGAGAAGGAAGGATATTTATGCTACAGAACCTTATATGAAATTGAAATGAGCAGATATACAGTAGTGCAAGAGAGTGCGATCAACAGATCAGCTTTGGGCAATAGTGAGTAGGGCACTGTGTTAAGGACTGTTATCGCCCAGCTCCAGATGATTTTTTTCCCTTATAATTTTAATTGCCCCAATAGCTTCCCTTTTTCCTCCTTGGTCCCTGTCAGTGCAGCATAGTAAGTGCCTGATGAGTACAATGCAATACTACCCAAGTGCTGGGCTGTAGCTGGCACTTGGAGGGGATTTATCTGAGAGGTTGTTGTTGCTGATGGCAGCTCCACTCCTCCACAGGAATCTGCACAGCTACAGTATACTGTCTGACCCACACTCTATTACTATATACCGTATATATGGTACCATCATCACTGTCACCAGTGTGACTGGAGGAACAGCTCTGTGTGGGATCATAATCCCCCCCCACCACCACCACCACCAGCATGTCTTGACTGCTTTTTAAAATAAAATACCACATACTGCGTAAGACTTCTAAATGGCAAGAGATGGCTACCTGATGCTGCCATTTGACATGCCAGGATCTGTCTCTGACCCAGATTTGATTATATCTGAATATTTAAACCAGAATAAATTAGATTAAATCACAATCTTTTGGAAAAATGACCAAAGTCACTGACAGACCTGGGTCACAGCTAAGCATCACATCCCTACTTTTAATAAACTCATTTCCAATGTACACAGTGGTCAAAAGCTCCATTTTAAAGTGAAGGAAGTCTCACATTGTCAAATTTTGTTCAGCTTTGATTGGGTCCCCTGAATTTAGTTCAACTTTGACAAAATGAATGGTACTGGTACCAGGAAGGGAAAGGAAAGGTGGGGTAGATATCACACAGACAGAGGTAGTGGCAGGGATAAGTTCTATTAGAGAGTGCATGAATGGGAAAAGGATGGAGGGTGCAAAATTAATTTTTTTTTATAGTATATTTTTGCTGACCCGGGCCAAACCAGAAACAATAACAATAAAATTGGGTTTCAGGTAGGGAAGCAGGAATATAAATTAAATGCTTCTTTTAATTAAATGCTTATGCAGACAGAAACATAGAAACAGAAATTATTGGCAGATAAGGATTGCTAGTGGCATCCAGTCTGTCGTAGGCCGTATCATTGCCCTGTGTGATCAATGGCACTGCAATTGAGATTTTACAACATTCTGGAACTGCAGGATAGCCACTAAATATTGACAAATCAGAAATGTTGGGAACAGATTACCACTACACATATATTAATACTCATATCCAGCTGATTATAAAAACAAAATTTATAGTAATTAGGTATAAAGCTAATGTTACCTGCCTCAGAGTAATTGCATTATAATGAGAGGAAAATAAGTATCAACACACATCATTTTTGAAATTTTCCTGAACTGCATTAGGGTCACAAACAAAGTGTTATCTAATGTCACTTTGCTACATATTGATACACTGTTTATTGTCATATATATATACACTGTTTATGAGCCCATAAACAATTTATGGATATGTAGGACATTTAAAAAATCACCAAAACACATACTATAAAAGAAACATTGTGTTGGTGATAACTATTTATTCAATTACCGAACAAATACAAAAATAAATCATACAGTATACTATGGCTGTGCACCTAAATGATATTGCATTACATAGAGGTTATGAGGAGGCACACACCCACCCACATGTTATGTGACACTGAGCTTTCCTTTGTCTGGTGAGTGTGTAGTGGTGCCTTTGTCACTGATACAGTTATGTCATGCTAGCTCCCTTCCCCCACATGGCCTGCTGTGTCAGTTCCTTGGTTTCCAGACAATGATGTGTCATTCCATTAACATTGACCACTTTGGAATTATCACTTGGAAACCACCTTCAGTGTGTGTCTGTGTAGCCTTAGAAAACAGTGAAATGCTCATTTTTAGTGCACTATTATTCCATGCATATAGTGAAGGGGTGAAAAAAGGAACTGAGCATTTCACTGTTTCAAAGGCTACACAAACACTGAAGGTGTGTGTATGTGTGTGTGTGTGTGTGGGGGGTGTTGGATAAAGGAGCAAGATTTCTGGTGCAACTCATTTTTTTGCTCATCATTGTTTTAACCAGACATAATCATTTCTAATAGTGCTGACCATCCGGCCCACCTAGTCCACCCTACTAAAGTTCTTTTAACCCCCATTATGCTCCATCACTCCCCTTAGTGTAGTGCCTTAAATTCAGGATTTTCCTTCAATTGCTGAGTCTCCTTTTCCCTCTGTCTCATTTGGCATTTACTAGATGCTGTTCAGTTGTGTGTAGCAAGAAATAATCTACTTACTGCAATGCATTTTTTTTGCAATATCTCCTCTTTGTATGTTACCAGCTTTTCTCTGCCATGGCCATATTGGTTACCAGTTGACAAATATCTTGGAGCATGATTTACTTCACTGCCCTTGCAGTTTAGGGGCATGAATTTGTGCCATCAGTCCCCCTTGCCAAAAATAAAACTTATGACCAGCAGCAAGTAACTCTATATAATATTTTATCTGAAGTTAAGAGTTAGTCAGTATGTATTAATAAACAAATTATTAAATCCATAACATTAAAAAAAAAACTTACAGAACCAAACCAGCCCCTTCCCCTTATTCCTGTTACCCTATTAAACTACACTGGGAGAACCATAATCAAGCTGTAGTAAAGGGCTAATGCATAACATATACATATTGCACACTGATTGAACTACAGTACCTTCGGTAGCTTCTGGAGTAATTTACTATAAGCTGGATGAACTGATAAAAAACAAAAGCCCTATAATATGAGCTATCTAGTGAATGCAATGAATGTAGGTAAAAACATGATGTGATGGGAGTGTAAAGCTATTATTTACAGTATATTTATTTATTTTTTGTTCACCAGGTAAGTGCGCTAGACAAATCCTGCCTATTTTCAGGCACAATCCGGGGGAGGGGGCTACAGATGAATGCCAACTGACCTTAAACCAGATGAAGCTGTTGGTGGTATTTTTCATGAATGGAGGAAATTTGGCCATTGCACTGGGAAATTCCCTTGCTCTTTTCGAGAAGTGCCACGGGATCTTTAACATCCACCTGAACTACCACCAGAACAGGCAGATGGGACCTCAGTTTAACATCTCATCCGAAGCGGCACCTCAGAGTGCACCCCCATGCTGCACTGCAGTGTCAGTATTGGGATATTAATCCTAGTGCCTGGTATGGGGATAGAACCCACAGCCTACTGATCTCCCGGCCTCAGAGGTAAGTGTGCTACCTGCTGAGCCACTGACACTGCTTAACAATTGGATACAATGGTTTAATATAATGTCACAAACTATAGGGAATGTGCAGCATATAGCGTGAAAAGCAGGGAAGTACTGCAGTTTAAAGATTAGATACTGCAGTCTGTAATGTTTCCCATTTATGAAAGAAAAAGTCTTGTTTATGATAAAATAAGCATTAACCTGATCATTACCAGATTTTTACTAATATTAGCTAACCATTCTTTATAGGATAAAGAGGTATAATCCACCCAATGTTTTTTTTTGGCAGGACCCTGTCATTTTATTGGCCGTGGTCACGCCCCTGAAGCCTCTGCCACCATCTATGGCTACCGAGGTCCCACAGTCACCCCCGGCTTGCCCCGGAGGGTGGGGCCGTGGCCACTTTCTTCAGTGACCACAGAACCAGTATCTAGTTGGGGGACCTGCAGCGATGGTGGTTGTTCAAGGTCTTCCGGGAGGGCTTCATGTAGACTGTGGTCCTTGCCCACCTTGATTTTCTGCCTCTTCCTCGCGGAGGTGGGGACATGCAATGATGCCAGCATCCACTCCGCCTCCCAGAGATGTCAGCGTCAGCAGCGTGAGATCCCCTGGCCTCCGCCAGGAGTCCTCAGCACGCCAATCACTTTCCCCAACCCTCCCCCTTGAGAAGGAGAGCAGTCCGTGGGATGATCCATCCTTCTACCCCGCCAGCCCTCCGATGACTCGAGCCCATTCCTGAACTCGGGTCACCGCACCGCAATGGAAATCCCACAGCCGCGCCAACTGCCAGCCACCCAATGTTTTAAAATTAACTGTTTAGTTGAGACCCCCATCAAAGTAATAAACTGCTTTCCCAGGTATACAGTACTAAGATGATCATCAAAGTTGCTTAGGATACATGAATCAAAATTGAAAGGTACAGTACAGTATATTAATCAGGTGTATTGATTACATTACAGTATGCACTCCTTTGTCCTATTAGATGCAGGCCAGGTATCAGATTTGGGTACTAGATGACTGTTCAGCACATTCTCCACACGAAGAGACGTGTCACATCCCAGAGTACTGTAGGTAACAACTGAGTTCAGTTTAACAATATTATTTCTGCAAATGTTAGCTGACTTTTGGGTACAGTAAAAAGGTTGCTAAAATGGGATTTTTTACACTTTTTTGCTTTTGTATTTATTAATTTTTTTTAATCATGGTGACAGGAAAACTAAGTTGACTGCTACAGTTATTTAATTTCAGCTGTCGTGAAGCCCTGCTGTTACAAGTTACAAGCAACTAGCAGACCACAGTGTCCATATAAGTAGTTGAGTATTGAATTCTTGCCTGCACTTTAAATACATATTCTCTGATAATCTTTTCATTACCCCTTCCCCCACTCACACACTCCTTATTCACTATACAAAGATATAATCCCTGTTGGTGCATTGGAAAACACCCCTACCCCTATCCTCCACAATCGCCTATTCTCCACCATTCATTCACATCAGAAGTCCCCTGTCTAAGGTTGACCTTCTTAGGAATTTGGAATGCCCCTCCCCCCACCTATTCACACCTCTCATTATATCTACTATTGATGTCACCTAAAATTGATTGCAGTTGGGAGATCCATTAATTAGGCATCAACAAAAGACCACTTGGCAGATAGAAGTAGTCTTCTGCTGTCTCGTTTAATTGTATGGGGCAGGTGGGGCCAAAGTGCAATGGTATAGTCCTGTGAACTCTACAATACCTTCAGAAACATTATGTATCACATAGAACATATATTAAAAAAATATGAGTGGAACGCCAGTGCAAACCATTAGATGCACGTACTATATTTGTATGTAATTTTATTTTAATTTTATTTTACAGGTCCCAGTGCTCAAGTTCCATGTGTTGATGGGTCTGCAAGATGTATTTATGTGGGTTTTGAAATTTCCTGGTGGCTAGCAGTCTACAACACCCACCCACCCCCATATGTTGATAAGTGTGGTGCATTAACACTTTCACCTTATGCCATATGTATGAAAATTGTGCATATACACTAGTACAGTATATCAATTATCATGAGACATTGCATACACCATGAATAAAAATATGCAGTACAATTAAGTGTGAACTATATCATCATTTGTTATGGCTATGAGACCATTCCCATTACTAACTGTCTACAGTAACACTTACAATACATCAGGCTGAGCAGAGATGACAAATAACACTACCAAACACAACATGTACAAAAATGAAAGAAATAGTGTCAGTCTCATAGCCATAACAAATTGTGACATACTTTACTTCACACTGAATTGTAAAGCCTTTCTTTTTTTTGATACACTGAGCTGATTTTTCCATGCCGCTTCATTAATTCACTAAAAACACCACCAGCAGCTTAAAAATCTGGTTAAATTTCAATTGGCATCCATCGGTATCCCCCCCATGCTGAAAATAGGCAAACAAAATTGTCTAGCTCTCCTTCCCAGTCAAGAAAAACTAAATAAATAATTAAATTATTTGCTACAGTATTTATTAAGTATGACCATAAAATAAAATCTTACATACTGTACATCACTATGTCTCCAGACCATTGAATCTTTCACTGGGAATTTCTTTTTCTTTGAAATGCTCCACTATTGAAAAAATTGTATCGGCATGGCCGAGCTGTGATTACTTTTTTTTCTGATTCATAGGATGGGCATCAGAGGTATAGTAAATGGAGGTCGCTTAGAGGATGGTACTGTGACCAGTGTTGTGCCACAGTGATTAATACTGGTATAGGTCAAATGTAATTGAGTTTACAAATATTGAACAGGGTGATTTGTTTGTGAATAGAATGTGAGCGAGAACAGAAAAAATGGGTAAAGCTATGAAGCTGGAGAGGTGTGTGTGGGTAAACACAAGGGGTAAGTAAGGAAGTACTTCTTCATACAAAGAGTGGTGGATGTATGGAGACAGAAGCTGATTAATTTCAGTATTTGCTTATAGTAGTGTGATCCTTTATTTATCTGTGCTTATTTTTCACACTTACAGGGACTTCTTCAACATTTTAAACATTTATGCACAGTACATTAGATACATTCTCTATTGGTGTGTAGATCATTACATTTGACTCCTGAGATTAGTACAAGTGTAGGATCCTTACATTGATATTAGAGGTAATGAATTATTCAAATGGACATACTTTCATTGTCTTTTCTCTTGTTTTCTGTCTGATTTGCTTGACTTAGTTATGTCTTTTGCTTAAAATTATTGAATGTAACTTAGTTGATATGCTGTACAGTGCTGTACCATCATGCATATAGGCAAGCCACAGTCATAGCAGCCTGGTGTGTAAAATATTTGGTGGGGCCCAGAGGTCAGAGGTCAAGGCCCTGCCCTCTGGCCCAGGGGTCAGAGGTCAACCACCAGATGTCTAGGGCTAAGGGCTCAAAGCCCCGCCCCATGGGCAAGAAGTCAGAAGTCAACCCACCACCACCGGGGGTCTACGGGAGCAGAGCACCTTGTATCATAACCTGGGGGTCTGGGGTTAAGCCCCTGGCATCAGGTATGGGAAAGGAACTGAAACACTATTTAAAAGGCTTGTTTTTAAACTTTAACAGGAAGACACATTTTTTTGTGGTGGGGGGAGGGACGGAGGAATTTTGGGGTTGGTGATTTCCCTTAGAAACTTGATATTTTATTTGCTACTGTGCATTAACCCTCAGCTGCCACACATCCGACCATCTTTCAAGCTTGTCCAGGTTCCTCTTGTTTTCTGCACCCTTCTGAGTATCCACCCTGTTGCAGATCTTGGTGTCAAGATCTGCAAGTTATAGTACCATTACAAAGAAATACAATTTCTTCCAGAAAACTCCTTTAAATTAGGCAGATGATTTAATTTAGGCATGTTTTTCACTGTAAAAGTGGCAGCAGGCACTGAACTGAGGACATTATAGTGGGCTTTCTAGGACTCTGCAGCTATAGCTGTGTGACATGAGGTTATGACATCAGTGACAGCGACTCACACTGGAACAGCATGGGCAGCGGCATGGGAGCCATGTTTAAAAGTAAGACCTTCAATGCCCCCAACCTCATGAGTTATAGACATAAAGTATACTTCCAGCTTGGGGAGAGCTCCTGACTCTAACCACTAAAATGCTCACATTTTCCACTGGCTGAACACCAGAAATACAATGCTGGACCTGAACCCATCACCCAGAGTCACATTATCATTTTGAGGCATAAATAATGATGTGCCCTAAATAAATAAATGTAAGGCGTGTTATAAATCAAAGGAGATCTTCTGAGTCCCAACCAATCAGAGCACCCCTTTCCTATTTATGGGACACTCTTATTCTGTGGAGAGCATCTCACACGCAGATGCCCTGTAAAATGGGCACGTTCAGGGAACCATATTTAAAAAAAATTATAGTATTGATTGGGCTTGATCAATAACATACTAATATGTCCTCCAGAGGCAGAGCCACTCATTGCTGTATCAGAGTGGTTTCACTTGCCTTCAGCTTGAGCCAGAAAAGCTCAGCTTTGCTATTCTCATAAAAGCTGAATTACAAAAACCACTCCGATACAGACCTGTACAGCAAGGAGTGGCTCTGGCCTTCAGGGACCTATTAACAGATACACTTATACAAACACAGGGCTAGGGGTATCTGTGGAATGGAATGCTGATGAGTCTATCACCCTGCACCTCCCTCAGAATCCAGGATGGGTGGGCACATGTATCGATGCTTCAGGCAGGCACCTGCCCCCGGTAGCTCAGTCCAACCATGACTAGCTGCTAGTGCTCACCACACACCCTGGGGTTAAATTGCCCAGGCAGGCATAGGCCCACCGGAACGGCATGAAGGGAAAAAGGACAACTTGGAAATTCAGTACTGTAAATCATCCACATAAACAAAATGCACTTCAGTTCAAAATTATAATCTCTTAACAATAAGTTATGTGTGACTGAAGCTCCTTTTCTGCCGTACACAGTTCATATTTCTGTTCCACATGGGTAATTTTTTTTAAATAGCCCCACTGATATAGTACTTACTAATTAACTGCATCAATGGGCTATTAAAAAGAAATTGAAGCCTGAAGCCTCACCAGTGTGGGGCAGAACAAAAATACAAAATTTCTGTGTAGTGCAGCATTAGCAAGGAAGCTGTAGTCACATAGCTTACTACAGTGTATGGAATGCTTTTATGCATGGACTTCCATGCCAGGAATATGTTGTGCTGTAATAGTGATGTCTCTACTCCAGCACAATGACCGACAACGACTAAGAATGTTACCACACAGATGATTTCCAGTCAAGCTAGAAGCTTTTTTTTGTAAACTTGTACTTATAGGAAAAGTTGCTTGCAGCACATTAATTCAATAATTTGCTCTCACCACCAACACTCAAGTTCCACCCCCACAACCCCCAGTTCTCAGAGAAGAAGATGAGTGTCCAAAACAGGCATTGATTATGACGTTACCCTATAACACTTTGGCCCAGATATTCAAAAGAGTTGCACCATGCGCAGTAGGGTTGCGCAGTGCAAGTTCAAAAATGCACCATTCTGCGATATTAAGCAGGAGGCAGTTACGCCCCTCAAATCACGCTGAGCAACAGCGCAATGATAATGAATGTATGCGCACTGAAGGGGAGAACCGTGCATAAATGAAGCGGTCACGATGTGTGTCGCCATGCGCAATAGCGGAGCCAACAGAAGTTCGCCATAGCGAAATTAGCCAAAATAAAAGAGGAGCGAGGGAGAGGCGTAAGAACGCTTACAGGGAAGCCTCAGTTGCGGAACTATAGCCAGCCACACAGGCAACACACATACACACAGGGCAGGACAGTGAAAGGGCACCTGGAACCCACAGGCTCTGGGGCAGGTGTGAGAGCCACAGTGCAGAGGGGGTCAGTACTTGCCACACAGCAGTGAGGCCAGCACAGTCAGGTGTTCCCGGTGCAGGGGAAGTAGCAGCCAGGACAGCAGGGGGTACACAGAAACAGCTGCTGGGGGGGTGAACACAAGCCTGGGACATGGCCAGTGCCACCATCCTGATGGAGGCAGTAATGAGGGGGGTGAGAAGGCGGGCAGCAGGGGGCGTGGCCGTGGAAGGGCCCGTCGGCAGTATGCCCCCAACAGGCAGTACCGGCACCAGCTTTGAGCTGTATAGTGATACAGAGATCGTGGGCTGGTACCACCTGAATCAGGCAATTCTGAGGTGGCTCTGTGAGCTGTGCAGTGAAGTGATGTAGGCACCCACACGACGGAGCCATGCTCTGTCAGTGGAGACGAAAGTGACAGCTTGCATGTGCTTGCTTGCCACGGGTACCTTCCAGAGACCAACTGGGGACACCACAAGCATAACCCAGTCAGCCGCGTCACGCCACCTCACCCAATTCCTCAGCACACTGCTGCCACATGCTGCGGAGTACATCCATTTCCACAGCACACCGGTGGAGCGCACAGCAAACATACAGGAGTTCCACAGGGTAGGACGTATGCCTGGCATGCTAGGGGCAATAGACTGCACCCATGTGGCCATCCGCACACCACCTGGCTCTGAGGGGGCCGCATATATAAATTGGAAGGGCTATGCTAGCACCAACTGCCAGGTGGTGTGCGATGCCAGGGGGTGCATAATCAATGTCTGTGCCATGCACCCTGGGGGAGCACACAATGCCTTCATCTGGCACCAGTTGGTACTGTGCCACAGATTCAAGAGTGGGGATATCCCCACTGGCCACCTAGTGAGTGAGTATGCAAACCACATGGACAATCATAGGGCCTGGGGGGCATGGTCAGAGGTGACATGGGTAGTGGCCTACATGGCCCGGGGCAGGGCGATGCTGATCACTAAACTAACCTCTACCCTCTACACACAGGTGACAGTGGATACCCACTCTGTCCCTGGCTGCTCACACCATACCGGTGGCCCGTGATCCCATCGCAGCAATGCTACAATGAGGCACATGCCACCACATGTAATGTCACTGAGTGGGTGTTCGGGATGCTGAAGGCACATTTCCATTGCCTGGACACCTCCAGCGGTGCCCTACAGTACAGCCCCTCAAAGGCCCGTGGGCTATTCTTGGCCTGTTGCATCCTGCACAACATGGCCAACGAATGTGGGATAGCCATACAGGTCAAAGAGGGGGACAACAATGGGGACGATGAGGACGCCGGTGACGGTGGTGATGGGCAGCCCCCCCTTGGGTGACGGGACTCCCGACTGCTCCGGCTGGCACAGCTGCACCTGGACACCATCACGGAGGAGCACTTCAGCCAACCCAGGTAAGTCATGGGACCATGTGCAACCACCAGTGACTAAGGTACAACCCACAAACACACATGGACACACACACCAGGGGTGCATGCCATCAAGGGAAGTGGCGGGCATGGAACCACACACACCACCAGGGATGGGTGAGGTCTAACGAAGTGCAGCGGACAGACAGACAGACAGACACACACACACACACACACACACACACACACACACACACACAATGCACCAGACATGCACAAAGGATAGGAGGTACACCGACCCAGAATGCCACCCCTAGCCACACACATGTCCACAGACTACCACGCCCGGTGCCTGTCATTGTGCGTGTGTCAGATGCTGGGCACCATTGCACATTGGTGTGCAGTGCAATGCAGGCATCATCATGCACACACAACTGCGGACAGTAGCCGGGAGGGTGTGCAGATGGACTGTGTGTCTGCGTGCAGGGCCGGGTACCCACCCGTGCATTGCCCACTGAATGACACAATGCACACAGGGCAGCATCAGAGAGTAGCCATGTTGGGAGACAGGTCAGTCACATGCCACAGTGCCCGGCCACCATGGATGTGTGGGTGGCCCCTGAGACTTCGCCAGCACTGACAGGCTGACACTGGCCTCATGGGGTGGCACGATGGTCTCCAGGGTCCACTGCGTGAACATGACTATGCTCGCACGGGGTCTGCAGCACCTGAACATGCCTGCGTCCAGGTGTGCTCGGGATGCCCACAGCTGAACCCGTGTCGAGCAGGATGGTGTCGATGACACCAGGAATGGAGGTGACAGTGCACTGCGGGTGTCTGAGACACATGGGCAAATAACCGTGTGCCCATTGTGGCCATGACAGCAGTGAATGCCTGTGTCTGCCTGTCAATGGCAGCGGTCACATCCTCCCACAACCGGTCCATCCCTGCCAGGAGCAGAGTGGTGTCTCTGCTGCAACGCTCCTCTGCCCACTCCAGAGCTGCACTCAGTGAATCCACCGCCGTCGCAAGCTGCATCTGCTGATTGACTGATGCTTGCAGTATGCAGGTGTGCTCATCCAAGAGGTCATCTGCCTGATCGGCATTCTGTCCCTCAGGGTGTGCGCAGCCCTGAGTTGAGGGTGGGTGCTGCACACCAGGGCCAGGCCTGGGCATGTCCACAGGTGGTGCACTGATGCCGCCCCTGACACTGTACCCCCAAGCCCATTGGCTGACTGCTGATGCTGCCCCTCTGGCTGCCACTCCCCAGGGCTCACTGGTGCCACCGCAGTGGCCACAACAGTACCACTGTCCTGTACACACACCAGTGCTGCCCCACCAGTGCTGACAGGCACAGGCTGAGACTGTGAAGACACCCAGGCCTCCATGGTGGCACCACCCACAGCCATGGCCAAGATGTTACATGCTGTGTGGCCATCCTGTGGCACACACATGTCACTGCCCATGACGTTGGTGACATCATCATCGGTGACGGACCCGGCACCAGCCCGAGTCACAGTATGCTGGCATCCATGGATGTTGGCACACTGGGACATGGGCAGGGCCTCCTCTGCACCTGTTCCAACAACATCAGTCTGGACATCCAGGCAGGCCCACTGTCACACTGAGCTGCATATTCCTGTGGAGGTGGATGGGACCTCCTCCATCTCCATCTGACTGGCCTCAGTGGAGAGGCCTACCACCGCTGACCCATGCAGACACTCAGGAGCTGTAAGGGAAAACAAAGTCGCGTTACTGCATGTGATCTACCCTGTCCCCCCCAATAGACAGACCATGACCTACCATGCAGAGACGGGCTACCACCCATCTGGAATCCACCACCTGGAACACCCTCAGTGGCACAATGCTGCATGCTGCCAGCAACCCTCTCCTCCTGTGGGGTCAGGCGTAACATCTCCGTCTGTTCCCACCTGCCATGAACCATGCTGGCCTGATGGCAGCCACCTTCTCCTAATCCTCCTCCTGTCTGTGCCCATCTTCTTCTTGCACTCCTGCACAAAGCACTGGTGGCTGCCATGCAGGTTCACAGCATGCACCACTTCCTCCCATGCAGCAGCACGGGCCAGTGGTGTTCCCTGGTGTCCGCTGAGAAGCAGCTTCTGGTCCAGATAGGCCTCAAACAGGGCATCCATCTCTGCCTTGGTGAAATTTGGCCTCCTCCTCCTCCTCCTCCTCCTCCCACAACTCTGTTCCTCTTCTCCCACAACTCGCTCGGTCATGATTCACCCTGTGAGAATGACAGTTGTTACCTGTGATTGTGCAGTCCCATGCATGTCCCAAAATCCACAGTCCACACTCCCAAACAGCATGCAACTCACCAATAGACTGCAGTAACCGACTATGGCCAGTCGCAGCCAATGTCGCTTTTTATAGCGCAACCCATGCAAATGAGGTGGGCGCAACTTTAAGTGGATGCAAATTGCAGTGCAGGGCCACTGAATGGCTGATTAGCTTATTTGCATATGACGGCTGAATATCGCACTTTGCGCTTGCGCAATTGTGTTGAACATGTTGAGCCAAGGGTGCAGTTCTGTGACATGCGCAGTACACACCTAACTGCACATGCCCAGGTTGATGACACAGGCACCTGCCATGCTGTTGACGTGCTGTGCACGAGAGACAATGCAGGGCATGGCCACCATTGTGCCAGTGGTGCTACAGCGATGTTCACCTATATGGCGCTGTGGCACTGGGGCATCATACGTGCACTGGGGCAACAGCGCAGTAGGCCGCTACTGAAGGTGACACACAGGCACCCAATCGCGCTACACGCATTGGGTTCAAATCGCACTGTGGCTGTCTGTGCGCCAGAGACCCTTGACCCTGTGCCCGACCTTTTCCCCCTAGGTGCCATGCATCAGGCATGGGTGCACCACTATCACACTGTTCAGTAACAGCGTGATAGGTTATGCAGCGCCTGATACCGCACAGCATCTGCACGTGGCGGAACCACCCTGCAGAGTGCCATTTTGACCCTACTGAGCAAGAGAGATGGCGCGGAGGAGAGCTGCCCAGTGGAGCCAGATTGAAATGGCAAACCTGGTTGCCATTGTGGAGCCACTTGTTGGCCCACTGTTTGGTGAGGCACCCCTGGACAGGTCCAGGAGTCAGGTGTGGCAGGAGGTGGCCGATGCCCTGGAGGAGGCCACAGGAATGGGGCGGATGGCGAAGCAGTGCCACCACAGATATGGGGACCTGAGGTGGAGGGACCCGGACCTGCTTGCCCACCTGCAGGCACATGCCAGGAGGGGCACGGTGCCATGGCCAGGTAGGTGTAATGTCCATGCACTTTTATCTTCCATATGGGTATCATGGTTGCATGTGTCCGGAACATGGGGGGGACCATCTGGTGTTGGCTGTGGTGGTGTTATCAGTGTGTGGGGTGGGTGGGTCTGGCTGTGTGGGATTGCACACACATGGGGGCAGGGGGAGTTTGCTACAGGATTGTACTGATGTTCCTCTCTCCATGTTTGCACCTTAGGCCCGGAAGAGAGAGATGGCTGGCGAGGGAGAGGAGGCACCAGCTGGAAGACTGGAATACCAGGAAGGGCAAAGGTCCACAGCGGCAGAGTGACCAGCCTGATGATGGTGAGTGCCTTACATCCATGATTACTACTGCATGCTGTGTAACAGGGTGGGCAGAGGGAATGGCCACCATCCATTGACACCACTGCCATGCACGAACTTGTTACAGCCAGCACTGTCCAGTGGCACTGCATGTCTGGGAGTGCATCAGTGGTGGTCCATGCATGCACGGGAACATGGCAGTGCCACTGCCTTGTACCACATAGCCATGTCACTAAGCGGCCATGGTGGTGTTTTGCAGGACTTATCCGGTGGTGTGTGCAGTGGTCCGCTGGCTGTGTGTGCCTGGGTGGGCAGATCTTGTGGACACAATCACTGTGGGTGGTCACACACCATCACAGAGGCATGTCCACGGCCATATGCCATGCACAGTGGGTGGGCTGTATGGGGCTGTGCATTCCACCTATTGACTCTTCTCCCTTGTCCTAGGTGGACGGTGGCTGCACATGATCCGAGAGGTGCTGCAGGAACTACTGACTGTTGCCAGGGCATTGCTGGACATCCTGCAGAGGATCGAGAGGCTGGGGGGTCAGGTGGTGTCATGGCAGGAGGAGCAGCTGGAGCGGGGAGCAGGGCTCCCACTGAGTGTCACAATGCCCCTGATTTCCCCTACCCCCCTGGACCCACCCTCACACCCATCCTTCCATGTACCATTTGTTCACCTCTGCCCTTTACCCACCCTCACCTTGTTTGTGGCCTTCCCCCTACACATTTGTAAATAAATGTACATAGTTTTGTTTGATGTTTTTAAATACATTTATTTTGATATGACTACTGTGGTGGTCTCTGATTTGCAGCGGGCTATGGGTGCTCGGCTGCAGTGGCGTGCATGGTGTCAGGGGTGGTGTAGTCATGGGCATGTGTGTGTGTGTCCATGGGGAAGTGACTATGGTGCGGGAGTAGCTATCAGTCACTGTCTGTGGTGTGTGTGTTGTTCCTGTGCACTGGATGACAGTGTACAGTGGTCCATAGTGCATGCTCTGTGTCCATGGTGCACCTGTCAGCCCATCCATGGCCTGTGCAGCTGACACCCTTGCATGTCTGTGACCTGCACAGTCCGCTGGCATGTCAGTGGTGGCTGTACATGCAGGATAGCCACTGTACCCATCACAATGCTGGGTTGCCTCCTGTCACTGGTGTGGTGCATGTCTGCCTCGGGTGACACTGTGACCTCCGTTGTTGTTGTCCCACCTCCATGCTGCGGCTTGTGTGTGTTGCAGGGGATGTGCACCACTGTCTGTGACTTATGCTCCGGGCAAATGCTGGTGGCGTACAGCTCCACAGTGCCTGCGCAGGGTGGCTGGCACTCCTGTGCCATGGAAGACTGCTGGCCCATTGTACGTGGTTTCCATGGCCCCATGCTGGGGGCTTGGTTGCCCCGCTACTGCATCTCTGTGTTGGTGTGCCCTTGGGTATGGGTGGGTGTTTGTCCATGCACTGTGTTGCTTCCGATGTGGTGCATGCTTCCATGCACCACTGTGGGTGTCTGTGCTGGCTGTTGCGGCCAGTGCTGGGTCGGGGTGTGTCCTTGGGAGGGTGTGCAAGGTGCTGTACCACTGGTGGTGGGGTCCAGAGCATGCCCTGTCATGTGGGTACCTCGTGTGCCGCGCCTTGGTTGGTCTCTCAGCTGTACCTCAGGGGGCTGTGTGTGGTGGCACTGTGTATGCCGTCGTTGCATCGCTGTGTGCTGCTACCCACTGATGGGTGCTCGTAGTGGGGCTGCCTTGTATGGTTCTGTGGTGCACAGGGTTGCATTGTCATAGTGGGGGTGGTGGCATGCATGGGGTATCCTGTACTGGTGGATGCTGCTCCTGGGCAGGGTGTCTGGGGGTCATGGTGCAGGGTATGCTCTGCATTGGTGGGATGGTGTGGCACGGGGTGGTCGGCCCTCCTTGTGTGCCGGTCACAGCTTGTCAGGGGGTGTGATGGGGCACCATGGCCCAGCTGTGGGTTGGTTGCTGGTCTCCATGGGCCAGTGGTTATTCCAGCCCTCCCCCAGTTGTGCAGTGCATGGGGTGTGGGGGGATGATGTCTTTTCTGCCGTGTGTTCCTCTGCCCATCTGTGGCATGGGTGGTGGGCCCCTTCATCTCTGGTTGTGCTGTTGCATTGCTGCCCTGCTGCTGGGGGGCGTCCCTGGTTGCACTATGGTGCATTTGGACTGCTCAGCTGAACATCCCTTGTTGCACTATGGTGCATCAGATATGCTCAGCTTCCCTCCTTAGTACGCTGAAGCGCAGGTGGTGCGATATTCAGTCGTCAGCTGTAGGCGCATCTTGGCCAGCGCAGTTTTTGAATAATGCGCCACTTGTACATGGGTGCAATGGACTTGCGCTTGCTCCTGCTGTTGCACACTTTTTGGGCGCAGTTTGAATATCTGGGCCATAATGTGTAGGCATCCACACATAAGCCTGTGTCTTCAGCTCGAGTTTTCTATAGCAAACAGCGAACCTCTTGAGTTGCTTGTCTTCACTCATGAGGTTCCTAGCAGTTGCCATAAAACCTCTCGATGCAGACACAGCCTTATTTTGTATGGCTGCCAATACATTATACTCTGTTTGTTTAGAAATCAGAATGTAACAATAACTGTTACAGGCTCCCCTCTCCTTTATTCCAGTACAAGCACATTCACATAAAAGGTCTCACCATGCCCTGCCTATTCTTACCCTTCACTTCTGCATAATAAAAGGCTGCTCCTGAGACTACCCTACCCTTTGTCTGACTTGAGCAAAGACGAGTCTTTAATGAAAGAAATTGCTATTAAAAATAATCTTGTCATGTCCCGACTCCTGTCTGGCACTTGTGTACTGTTGGCTGGTCATGCAGCATCTTTAGTTTTTTGTTCCCCTTCCAAGTAAGGATGCCAGTGCATCAGTTCTGGTTTATAGCAGCAGTGCATGAAGGCAGAGAAAATTCTGACCTACTGTAGTCCTATACTTTTTTAAATACTATTTTAAATTGACCCTTATCATCTGACTTGTATGATGACCTTCTTTTTTTGACTCTGACTGCTTTACTACTTTTCTCACATTTGAAATAATAAAGTGCTTCTTTGCAGATGAACATGAAGAACAACATCTGTGATGACTATGTGACATGAGAAGGCATTTTCAATCACATTCCAGCTCCTCTAAAGATGGCTTAGACCAGGTTTACATCAGTATTTGCAGTTGTTTTTGAACACCTAATGTCCCTTATGTCCCATAAGGTCAGGCAGCCCTGTCTGCTGCATTATAGTTCCATTTTAGTCACAACAGAAACAACTGCTGTACAAAAACAGCTGATAATATTGATAAAAACCTGGTCAGAGTCTTAATAAAAAAACTCTTTTATTTTCAGATTGTGAAAAAAGTACTAATAATGCAAGCTCACTCAAACAAGTGAGTAGGGGGAGGCAATGTAAAACAGAATGAACAAAATCTGGTCAGATCCACCACGGCTGCATAATGAAGGTAGTGAAGTTGTGTGGAATTGTTAAGGAGGTATGGCGAAACAACACAATGATTTGTAAGTAATAAGATTTGTTTTAGTTACTGTTCTAAGAAAGGCATACACATTATTATAAAAATATATGGAGGTGTACATTTTAATGGAAGGAATAGGAAACAATATAGGTTTACAAAAGAACCTCAGAGCAAATGCTACTGAGGTATGCGTTATCCCGGATGATATTGGCTGGACAGCCAAATTTTAAAGAAAACACAATTGCACATACCCCAATAATGCAAAGCATCTTGGGAAACATATGCAAATCCCATGATGGTACAGAAGGTGGCAGTACAAGAAAAAGTAATGGCTGGCATATGTTCAGCATTGGGATTATTTACACAGTTTTTTTTTTTTAGAGAAACAGGGTTTTTGACCATGAGGTGATGTAAGTTATATTTAAGCAATGTGCTGTTGTCAGGAAGTCAGGTGTAATGATGGGCTGTTAGCAGAGAAAATGTGATAGTAACTTTCAGTGGGGGGTGCTTTTGATAAGGGTAAGGTAGCTATGCTTGTGATAATGGGAATATTAGGAAAGTACGAGGTCTATGTAGAAGTGGAGTACAAATATGCACAGTTTCATAAGTATGTGCTCAGAGTGCAGGCAAATGTGATATGCAGGTTTGTTTTAGAAACAGGTAAAAATAGCGATATATGCAATTGATAGAAAGATAGATAATTACATAGACATATATATATATATATATATATATATATAGAGAGAGAGAGAGAGTGAGACACACAGACAGACAGGCAGAATAGGAATGGCAGTGAAGTACTGAAGTGACACCAATGCCAACCCCACCATTCAGAGATGGACAGGCATTGGGGTGTGCCTTTGAGTCATTGTCCATAACACTCACGCCATTTCACATCACCCTACTCTGCAGACACACACACATGTCAAGGTGTGCCTTGGGGTGTTCAAGCTTTACACACACCCCATTCCATAAGGAAATATGCTCCAATGGGTACAGTACTGTATAAGAAAATGGAGTGAACTTTCGAGCTGAAGAGCTAAAAGCACACCTCAATACCTGTCACTGGCTATGGGTGGGGATGGGGGTGGACTAGTGTGAGCATTACTGTTGACAATCCCAAGTCACACCCCTGATGCCTGTCAGTCCCTACAGGGCAGGGTGTTATGGTCAGAAACCCCAATGCCCTGGGTGTTGCTATGTGACTTCTTAACCTAGCAACAGCATTTAATGCATTATATTATAAGGACAAGTAAATGTTTTGAATACATGGGCAGGTATTGGGTGTGCATTTGGGTCATTGCCCATAACGCTCATGCCATTTCACCTCACCCTACCCTGCAGACACAGACAAGTGTAAAGTGTGCCTTGGGTGCTCAAGCTTTCACTCACCCTATTCCATGAAATACGCTCTAATGGGTACAGTACTGTATCAGAAAATGGAGCTAACTTTGGGGCTGAAGAGTCAAAGATACACATCGATACCTGTCACTGGCTACGGGTGGGGATGGGGGTGGAATGGCATGAGCATTACTGTTGACAATCCCAAGTCACACCCCGATGCCTGTCAGTCCCTACAGGACAGGGTGTTATGGTCAGAAACCCTAATGCCCTGTGCGTTGTTATGTGACTTCTTACCCTAGCAACAGCATTTAATGCATTACATTATAAGGACAAGTAAATGTTTTTAATACATTTATGGACAGTTACATAAACATAATTTTCTTCATAGAATAATTTAAATTTAGTAACAGTGGTAGTACAAAGCAATTACCCAGACAACTTGAAAATTATAATTACTTTATATTGTACATTGACACCCCATAAGGACCTCCTTGAATTTGAGATGCAAATGTCATACATGTATCTGTTTTCTAACAGGACAATTCTACTATCCTAAATACATTTCTTGCTTCAGTAACTGCTCTGCACATCTATTGCATGACCTACTTATTGACATTTTACACCTGCTATGCAATGTACTGCTGCTTACTACATCAACATCATGAACCATAAAACAGATGACTGTCATAACTAGGGAGGCAGTATAGCACAGTGGTTTAAGGCTCTGAGCTGCGAATCTGGAGATCTGGGTTTGAATCCCATAGCCCCCATTTGCATACTGGGTGACCCTGAGCAAGTCACTTAACTTCCATGTGCTCCCAGGTTGCCCCTGTAAATAAGCTTTCAGCTTAGTGTGCCACTCCTGGTTAAACAATTGAAAGAGAAAAAAAAAACACAGTATACTATTTTTCTTGCTTTATTTTGCTACTACAAGCTTTGACTGATACATCCATCCTTAAATTTACTTTTTATAGCTTATGTTTCTGTGACCTAGGCAGAACTACACTTAAAATCTTACACATAGAAACACAGAAACATAGAATTTGATGGCAGATAAGGACCGCTTGGCCCATCCAGTCTGCCCATTTCCCTACCTAATGGATAAGCTGCAGATCCTAGTTAACCAGCAGCCTACTTCTTTCTACCCCCCCAGAATTGCCTTATGGCTGTCCCAAGCATGCTTGAATTCAGCCACTGTTTTTGACTCCATAACCTCCTCTGGAAGGCTGTTCCATGCATCCACAACCCTCTCTGTGAAAAATACTTCCTTACATTACCTCTGAGCTGCCCCCTCTATCTTGAAATTGTGCCCCTTGTTCTTGCACACTCTTTTGAAAGATGCTACCCTTGGACTTTGTTGATTCCCTTGAGGTACTTGAAAGTTTCTATCATGTCCCCTCCCTCCTTTCCTCGAGGCTATACATATTAAGCTCCTTTAGTCTCTTTCATATGTCTTCCTGTGCAGACCTCTGCACCATTTTAGTTGCCCACCTCTGAACAGCTTCCATCTTGTCTATGTCCTTGTGGAGACTGGGTCTCCAGAACGGCACACAGTACTCCATATGGGGTCTCACCAGTTGTCTGTACAGAGGGATAACAACTTCCTGTTTTCTACTGGTGATGCCTTTCCCTATGGATCCCAGTATCCCCCCAGTCCTCCTTACTGCCCTCTCACATTCCTTGCCCACCTTTAAGTCATCTGATATGGCTACCCCCAGGTCCCCTCCCATTTTTGTTGTTGTTAGTATCACACACCCCCATTGTGTACTCTTCCCCTGGATTTTTGTTTCCCAGGTGCATTACCTTGCACTTCTCAGCATTAAATCTAAGCTGCCATACATTTGACCATTCCTCTAACCTTGCCAAGTCCCTTCTCATCATTTCCACCCCCACCTTGTGCATTAACTCTGTTGCAGATCTTTGTGTCATCTGTAAAGAGACATACTTTCCTTCAGTCCTCTGCAGTGTCATTATAAAGACATTGAAGAGGACCGGTCCTAATACTGAACCATGCGGCACCCCACTAGTAACCCCTTTCTTCAGAGTGGACTCCATTTACTATTACCCTCTGTGTCCTATTCTCCAGCCAATAAATAAATCATCAGAATAACATTTATTTCATTAGTATCTCCTTCCTTTTCAGATGGCCATGACACTATGTTATATATTTATATATTTTAACTTCAAACCACTAAACCTATTCAAATTCACAAACACAAGACTTTATTCTCTTCACACATTACTGCTAAACTTCAGGTCCCAGAGATAAAAATGCAGAGCTTCCCCAAGCTATTTGGGTGGGTGTTTCAACTGTGTGTGTGGGTGTAGGGTATAAAAAGCTTTTATGAAACAGACATTCTAGTTTCCAATATGGGATAGTCTTCTTTGGGTGACATAGTTTAGTTCTTTGTGAGCTTATACCTTAATTGTCATTCTTGTGTTGCAAGTGCTTGCTTACCTCAAGCGCTGTAATTTCAGGATGCAGTTTCACAAGTGCTGTATAAGGATGCAGTTTCAGGCACTTAATTGCTTTTTCTTTC
The DNA here is from genome assembly GCA_016271365.2 of Neoceratodus forsteri. NCBI lineage: Eukaryota > Metazoa > Chordata > Ceratodontiformes > Ceratodontidae > Neoceratodus > Neoceratodus forsteri. Next base: position 1,114,172,637 of record CM057453.1, on the reverse strand, counting down.
CTTCTGAACCTTAAGCTCTGATGCCCCAGGCAGCTCTGATAGTCAGTTGTTCCAACATGATAGATCCAGCTCATGCCCTCCCACATGAACCAAAAAAAAGCTGGGGTGGATCTTTAGGAGCTTCTCAGGTGGAGGTGGGCATGGATCTTACCCCAAAAAAAACCTAATGCTGCCTCCTACTACTCAGGTCTCAGTTCTTGTACATCCCATTTAAGAAAGAAAATAGTGCCCTGCAACCATTGACTAACATGAAAGCATATTTATTTGAGGGTAGAAAGCATTTCTTGAAGGAGGGTAAGGCGGAGGAGACTATTTACACCTTCAGCCAGTTTCATGGACAGAAAACATGACATCAGCCCTTTTGTGCATGCAAAATGTCTGCAGGCTCCACCCACTGTAGGCATAAAAAAGCATAGCCTAGGTGACATTTTTCAAAACATTCACGCATTACTGCTCTAAGGGCACTGCCGGTGCTTTCAGACAATTAGTGGTGGAAACAAGCTGCTGGGAGTCCTACAGACTGCTAATAACTTACTGATGTCTCCATCATGGGCCACAAACAAAATTGCTTACTGCCACACAGATGCATATCATGTAACTGGATTATATTTCTCCACTTAAATATTATTTATTTATTGAATTTTGATGACCTGGTAGGCCCACTGGGCCCCGGAGGTCTCTTTTTCATGGGGCGACCCAGGAGTTACAGGACAAGTAGGATACACAAGTAGTAACAGATGTAGGTTATAGCATGTACAGGTATCATATAGCAATGAACATATTACATTAACAGGTTACAGTGATTAGCAAGTATGACCAATGGAGGAAAGCCAGAGCAACACCTAGCTTGCATTTACCTAAGTAGAGTATGTTAGGAGGAGAGTCAGTAGAAAAGGATTGAGGATGAGGTAAGTGCTCAAGCTGGAGGGTAGGAGGGAAGTGTCAGGTAACATAGCATTGGCATTGACTCGTGGTGAGCATGTGTGCCTTGAGTCTTGTTCAGAAGCTACGCAGGTGATGGCTTCTACCTCGAGAGAATGTTCCTACAGGAAGGGGCAGTGTGGGAAAAGGACATACCCCCTACCTTAGTCCTTACCCTCGGAACTTCAAGAAGAGTTTGGCCTGAGGTCCATAGGTTGCGAGGATTTTGCTTGGCAGTTATGAGCCCTGAGAGGCTTGGGGGGGCTGGGCTAATTAGCTTATGTGCTAGGCAGAGCACTGGGTACCTGAAACAGGCTTCGAATGAAGGCCAACTGATAAGTGCTAGAGAGTTGCAGTGGTGACTCCTAGGGTGGGACTGAGTGGCGAAGTGGACCACCTTGTTGTACAAGACCTGTAACTTACTGAACTCAAGCTTGGCCATTCCCTGAAGCATCGGGGCAGCGTAGGTGAGTGTTGGGAGGAGGACACACAAGGCAATGGCAGTCCTGGCTTCTGGGATCAGCTGATCTTTGAGGCGATAAAGGGTACCAAGTTTGCCATGAATGATTTTGGTGACTTGGTCAACATGTTGTTTTAGAGTGAATCCTTGGTCCAAAGTAAGGCCAAGGTATTTTGTGAAGGCAACCACTTCTAGTTTGTTACCCGCCCTGGAAGTGAGTTGCAGGTGTTGTATTCTGTTTAGGCCAAGGGATCTAGGTCTGAACAACATGGACTTGATTTTGGCGGTATTGAGGACCACTTTGTTCTTAATAAGCTAGTCCTCCATAGTGTGTAGATCCTCTTGGAGGGATGGACCTAGGTCCCCAAGTTGTCAGCGGATCTATAAATCACGCTACATAGCATACTGACTACTGTCACTGCTCCCGCAGTGGTTATGCAGATCATTTACAAACAGGAAAAGAGAAGGGGACCAAGTATGTACCCTTGTGGTACCCTCTCCTTTAGGGGCAGTGGCTCAGAGATCTTGTCTTTCCACTTGACCTTCTGAGAGCGACCGGTAAGGTAGCTTTCAAACCACCTGAGAGCATGAGGGTCCAGGCCTATGTTACATAACTTGTGAAGTAGGAGTTGGTGGTCGACCAAGTCGAAGGCCGTGGAGAGGTTGATGAAAACCGCTCCTGTGTTGGACCCTGCATCAAGTTCCCTAAGCACATCCGCAGTGAACTTAGAGCAGTGCTGTCCCATGTTTAGCTCTGAACCCATGCTGGGCTGGGGAAAGAAGCCAGTGTACATCTAAGTATTCTCAGAGTTGACTGTACACCAGTTTTTCCTGGATTTTTGCTAGGGTGCAGAGCAGGGAGATGAGCCTGTAGTTCCCAATGGGTTCCGTAGGCCCACCTTTGTGAATGGTAACCATGTGAGCATGTTTCCACAACTCTGGGACAGTCCCTTCTAGAAGGAACCAGTTTATGAGCAAGGTGAGGGGTCTTGCGAGTGCTGGAGCATTATCCTTGAGCAGTCTGGCTTGGATACTGTCAGGCCCTCCTGATCCTCTGGTTTTCAGGACTTTAGGAGGGTGAGGACTTCTTTAACCTTCACTAACCTCAGATGAAAGGATGGGCGGTCAAGATTAGGAGGTTCCAGTGTGTAGGACTCGTTGTGCGTCACTGGGGGCCCAGCCTTGTAATCATCAAGGTTAGTGAAGTGGCGATTGAGGGCTGCAGCAATGAGGGTCCCATCATTCTGTAATTGCCCATTGGCCACAATGGGGCCTGGGACGGCCTTGCTTTTTGTCTTTAACAGCTCATTGATGTGAGACCAGAATAACCTCGATTGCCTAGGTTAGTTTTCTGGAGGTGATTGATGTAGGCCCTTTTGCCAGTTTGACTGCATGCTTACTTTGGTTTCTAAGAGCTGTGTACATCTCAAGGTCAGCTAGGAGTGAGGTGCACTTGAACTTTTTCCAAGCTGTGTCATGGCAGATCGGCAGGGCCTTTAGTGGGGAGTGATCCACTTATAGCAACTGCCTTTAACTCGATGGGTCTTCAATGGAGCAAAGAGGTCGTCAGCCCTCTTGAGAGATTTCTGGAGGAAGGCGATGGCCCCATCCAAGGTAGGGAGGTGTTGTATTGGGCTCCAGTCAGTGTTACTGAGAAAGGTATTATATTGCTCAGGTGAGAATTTAGAGTAGTCCCGTGTTGTGAGGGTTCTAGGTTGAATCCTGTCTGCCCTGTTCTTCCAGACACAGAAGATGGGTGAGTGGTCACTCAGGGCATTGGCCATAGTGCCTGCCAGCTGTATGTTCTTTGGGTTTGACACCAGAGCCCAGTCAAGAGTGGAGTGCCATCCCATTCAATGATTCATTCTGGTGGATTCAGTGATTATCTGGGCAAGATTTACCTTTTGTAGCAGGCCATTGATAGACGACTTTGACTCCTGGGCCCAGTTTAGGTAAAAGTCCCCCAATATGAGGAGTTCAGATGTGACATCGTTGACTAGGGCTTTAGCAAGTGTCTCTAGGGATTGAACGCATTCTTAGGGGGGCTGTATACACACCCAATAGTTAGGTGCTTAGCACCGCCTAGGGTGAACCATATAAAGACTGATTCATTCTCAGGGCACGAGCTGTGCTGTGTGCTGATTTGGGAGGAGATTAGGGTGTCCTAAATAATCATTCACTTCTATTCAATTCATGTACATAATTAAATGTATACATTCATACATGGGTTTATTTGCTAGAAACAGTCAGTACCAAAACATGTGTGGATGGTTGCTCAGCAACTCTCTCTCTCTCTCTCTCTCATACCTCTCTACCCCCTTCCACATAGGCAACATAGATAGCGACATCCCAGAATCCCAGTTCCCACTCCACCTGATGCATCCCCTAATGATGAACTTTTCCTATCCCCAGTGTGTCACTGACACCTTACCTGGCTAGTGCTGGGACTTTCAGGATGGTTCTCTTGATTTGGTTGGGGGGGGATATGCCTTACCCTTACCACCACCCGGCGATGTGCTGTCACTGACTCACTCACTGTTAGCCTGGGTTCTCCTGGTCTTCTTTCTTCTCTGCTGAAGACAGTGGAGTGCTGATGTGCCTATGCTGCTGACTTGCTGGTGAGGGATGCTGCCTGTTCCTGCCTGACTGGTCTTGTCAGACTCCTGGCTCGGCAGCTACTGATGAGTTGCTTGCGATGACAAGTAAGGGGGGAACCAAACCTCTCTCCTCTCCTCTCTGCTCTGCCTCTGAACTGGTAACCTCCTTCTTTTCTAATCTGCTCTGCTGCTGCCTCTCTCTGACTGTCTCAGACCAGACACCTTTACCACTCAGTTGCTCCCTAGCTAGGTCTGATTACCCCCAAACTTACCCCTGGCCCTATCTCTAGTCTAGACAAGGGAAGGAGTGCTGCTGCTTCTCCTCTCCCTAGATTAACTCTTTTCTCCTTCAGGCCTGCTCTGAGCCTGGTTGGTGGCTGCTAGTGGATGCTGGCACTGGTGCTGCTTCTTTTTAATTAAGCTGCAACTTAATGGTATAGTACTGTCTGCCACCACCACCTGGGTAGAAGATTATGGTGCTAGGCCTGGAGCCTGGTGGTCTAGTCTGGTGCTGCTGCTCTTCCCTGTTGAGCCACTCCCTGCCATGCTCCATTGCTCAGCCTGCTCTCTTGGTTGTGCTTTCTCCCACATGGCCCACAAACTCGACACTCCCCAAAGACCATTCCCTTCCCTCAGTGTTCTACCACCAGCCTGGCTGCCCTACTGGATGACTCCCTTCCTGCTCAGCTGCTCCATAACTGAGTGTCCTGCTGCCCTCTGCTCTTGACTCAGTGAAGTCTCTCAGGTCTGGCTTCTCATGGCCCCGCTCAACTAGCCTGCCTGGCTCTCCTGGTGCCACAGCTGTCTCTCTCTTTCTTCTCTCTCCCAGAGCCTGGTGGGCCACAGGAGGCCTGTCCTACTGCTTCTTGGCGGAATGGGAAAGTGAATCACCATGCTGCCGCACACTTCTCAGGCTCAGCCATCCATCCTGGTCCTGACTCCTCCTGGCTTGTTCTCCTGCTAACCCCATTCCAAATGAATTGCCACTCTGAAGACCGATGCTGCTGCACACTTGGACAGTGTGGTTGGTGGACCTCACCTTACTGCTCTGCTGTGGATGCACTCATATCACGCTCTGCACCTACTCTCCTCACTGATCCTCAATGCCCAGCTTCATTTTAACAGCAGCACTGCCCAATCAAAATGTAGCTGTGACTGATGGCGCAGACAGAGACTGCAGCCAAATTTGAAAAAAAAAATGCCCCCTCCACTGATCACCAATGATTAGCGAGGGGGGGGGGGGAGATTCTGCAAATCTGAAAAGTGCCTCCTAACCCTCAATGTTCAGTTGGGGGCAAAATGAATTAAGATGAGGACAAGTGGGTCACAGACAGGTTGTGCACAGGCAGGTCACACACAAAAGTGTAGAATAGATCAGGAAAAAAAAGTGCAATGCAGATAATATTGCTGGGCTAAACCCACATCTCAAAATAGTCCTGGGGCACATGTCCCATGGGCCCATACAACCCAGCGCCTATGGCCACAGTCAGAAACTTTACATAGGTTGATTACCTTCTGTTAGTGCTTGTCACAAACAGGTTAATAACAAATACATTTTGAGGTATTTGTAGGAGCAAGAGACTTTTTTCTTTACTCCTTTTTTTTATAATAAACTGTGCATTTCATGTAAATTGGAATGGGCACATTACAACCAATCATATATTAGGAGGTATTCGGGAGGACAAGCTGTCATTTCATGATTCCATTAAACAGCAATATAACCGTATTTCATATGTAGCAAACGTGCATAACTTGAAACACAGTATTGCAAGTTCCATTTTCAGCATGCAAGGACTGCAGTTCTAAACAGCCTCAGTGAGTGTAATTAAATTAAGGTTTAGTTAATTATTATCCTACGCAGTATTAAAACATTTTACTACATGGCTTACATCAATTTCCATGCATTTGTTCACTATAATTAGTATTTATCCTCATACAGTTTATGATAAAATTCCCTATTAATACATGGCTTCATTGCAATCTATTAATTATCTTAATTTGTACAGCATGTTTAACACTTAATAGAAAAAAAAAAAATAGTATGCCATGTAAGAATTTGTGCGCACTATAGTTCCTTTCCAGATTCCATCAGTTACAGTTCTTACCTTTGACTAATCAGACACTACTAAAAATGACAAAACAATATATAAATGAGCATTTATCAAGCAGAATTGGTGGCACGTAGCCACTCACGGCCACTGGTAAAATGCTCTATATATTCCACATTAGACATTTTGTTAAAAGTATAGTAATTTATAATGGGTATCGGTCGAATGCTGTTTAGACCTTTGAGAGCTCACATTAATCACAAGTGCCAGCTGTCCAGTACCAGGGGTTTTAAACCACATTTTTTTATGATGTCCCGAATGCAAGCGTCGGGTGAGCAATATCAAGGGGTTTAAACCGTGTTTTTCTGTTCTTTTTTTTTTTTTATGTCCTGATTGCAAGTGCTGGCTGTTCAGTCCCAGGGGTTTTAAACCGCATTTTTTTTTTTTTTTTGGTATGATTATTAAATGTTGATGGGCAGATCTAGGAGGATTGTAATGAATCACAGTGCAGTATGCTGTAATCTGTGCATACAAGTAGATCAATGTCATGACTTACAGTATACAGTATGGGAAAAAAATTATTCAATGCAACTGTGTCCGAATTAATAATTACATCTCTCTTTGCTGTTTGAGTTGTACAGAGTTCTTGGTAGCAGCTGCTGAATTTCCGTGGAAGATTTGTGCACATCTCAGTTCTCTCTCTAGCTCTCTTATTATTATAATTATTTTTTTGACAGCATTCACAAATCTGAATAGTGATGTCAGAATGGAAATCCCAAATGTTACAGTAAGTGCAGTCTGAGTAAAGAGAGCACGTGTAAACCATTCTTTTTTTTAACTGCAGTTAGACTGAGACTGCTGACTTTTGCTCTCTTGCACCTCTACGCACTGTTGACGACACCACCAACATGACAAGTGACCCCCTTCTTGTTCATATAGAGATTCTGCCAACCTGACAAGTGAATCCCTTTTGTCAATTAGATTTCTTTAAAAAAATAGAATTAGACACTAGTTGAAGGTGAAAGAAATTGTTTTATTTTTTTCAGCCATGGTAAGAGCACATTACCAACTAGAAAATACTTTTAAATAGTGGGGCAATGGAGACGGGGGATGCTAGATAGCCAGGGAAAGTGTGCATTTTTTTTCACAATGCCATCTGCCGGTAGCAAACTGAGTTAGGTTCAAACAAAAGTGAAATCATACTCCAGGAAAGCAATCACTGTGGAATTAGCAGTGACTGCCATCTAGCGATCAAATGAAGAAATTAATTTAGGTACATTCTGCATTGCCATAATACTGAGTGGCACACTGAGGTACTGCATCAGTAAGAGCGGCATAATGAGGTACCACCTCAGTAACGAGCGACATGCCAGGGGTACCGGGCAACTTATCTATAGCAACCACTGTATTTGTGCTGCTAAATAATAGTGTTTAAAATTAGGCAGAACTAATCCCCTGTATTTTGGTAACATAAGTTTCCATAAAGATAACCCTAGTTTTGTTCTTTCCAAATAAAACTGTAATCCTACAGTCTAGATCTTTGAAGAATTTTTCTGGGATAGTTATTGGCAAAGCATCTTCATTTTACTGCATTACACAGGCCAATGTAGGTAAGTGGAAGTTTCATTCATTTCTTCAAGTCTCTCAGAATATTATGCAGTAGTGGCAAATGGTTTAAATCATATAATTGTACTAATTGTTTAGGTATTATTACCCCTAAATATTTAATTCTGTTCCTTACTATGTCTTGGTATTGTACAGAAATCGATGAGTGTGGTGCGGGATTTAGATATAATGCTTATGTTTTTGTTATGTTTATTTTGTATCCTGAGGCCTGTCCATATTCCAAAATTAATGACAGGCATGGTGGTAATGAATTTTCTGGGTCTGACAGATAGATCAGTGTATTGTCTGCATACAGACTGATCTTTTGTTAATTTATTCCAATCTTGATCCCTTGTATATCGTTATTGTTTCAGATTGCAACCATTAATGGTTCGATTGTCAGCACAAATAACAATAGGGACAAGGAGCATCCCTGTTGGGTACCTTTAGATAGTAGGAAACTATTTGAGGTATTGTTGTTAGTTTGAATCATAGCTGTAGGAGTGTGGTATAATGTTTTAATCCACTTAAGGAATGAATTACCAACTCCAAATTTATTTAGCGTCTAAAACAGAAAGTCTAATTCAAAAGTACCTCCATCCTAAGACAAAGAGTGAGGTTCTATGGAGGAGATAACTGTCGCAAACCCACTCAGCAGGTCAGCCTCTACTCCCAAAGTGCCAACCTCCGGCCAGTCTTGTGAACAGTTTAACAGAACAAGGTAACCCTCTTGTCTGTTTTGTGGGTTTGAATCAACCTTTGGTCTCAAGTCTTGGAGGGATTCAAACTGTGAACCTCTTGCTTTAAGCGTACCCAATGCACAGTCTCGATATATATCTGTCTTGGGGGCAGATATCTTGCCCTACGGGCACCTAACCCTTAAACTTTAATAAAGACCTCAGATTAGTCTTACCTTTTTCCAGTTTGGTATCACCATTCAAGCTTATGCCCAGTGTCTGCTGTAACCATAAATATACTCTACTTGTAAAGTAAAAAAATCAAAGACAGACCAAGTAGGCTCTAAAAAGAGTTTTACTAAAATAGATAATAATATGTAAAACATACAATACAGAACTATTATATCACAAGACATACAAATCTTTTAAAAGAACAAGGTTTTAAACAGTGCAATTCCTGCTACAGTAATTATATTTGCCTCTCTTTCCAAATACCTGTTTAAAGTGCTCACAGATGTTTCTTTGTCAGAGTCTAGATAAAGGTGTCTCTGAAGAAAAAACAGAATAATGTTTAAAAGCTGGTTTTCCCCACCTATTTTGCATGAGGTCACCTAGCTCCTCCCTGTCAGAATATATATAAAAAATATATCTATATAAACACAGGATGTATTTTCCAAGTATTAAATTCTGCAACCTCAGCATAACTCATGTTCTTCAAATGACATTTCTTTGATCTATTGATCAGTTTCCCCTCTCACACAGACATCAGCATTTATGATTTCACACCAGTTTACTAAACCTGGTTTCCTCCTCTTGAAACGTCATAAAATGGATATGCTCAACTCAAGCCTCTCCCAGCCTGTAATTAACTTAGATAAAACAGGAGATCCTTGATCAAGGCCTGTTCTACTCTGTAATTAGCTTCAGGCCCTCCAGGTAACACCTTGTATCTAAATCCTGTGTGTGTGTGTGATCTCACATGCTGTTTCAGCATTTCTCATGGAGACAGTTCATAACACATTTTTTTTATTTTACAAAAAATCATACAGCACTCAGAACTGGCTGTCCATGTCACAATAACTACTAAGATGACTGTTTTTTTTCTGCTCTTTGGCGCTACCCATGTCTGTAAGGCAGCCAGAAAGATACTGGTACTAAGCCATGACTCTTTTAACTCCACTATTACCCTTTTTTCTGGATTGCCACCCTCTAAATACTTAATATCCAATTGTGATGTGATCAACACTGCTTGCTTTAGCCAGCACCTCTCCCATAGCGTTTACCCTTAACTGGCCATGCTCTCTGACTTGCTGACTGAATAATAATACAGAAATTCTTCTGCATCTCTTCTGTTCCTCTTGCCTTGCACAGTGGTCCCACTCCCTTCCCAATGATCAGCAGCCTAGCCTTATCCCAGAGTCTCTATTTTGTTCTCTATGTATAGAAAAATGATTTATTATTCCCCTTGATTCCCTGCATAGTTCTGTCTTCTAGCCCAGCTTTGCCCTAGTAAATCTTGACCCTGCATTCCTTTTGCAGTCCATTACACTACACTACACTATGCCATACTACACTACACTACACTATACAACACTACACTGCACTACACTACTCTACACTACACAGAACTACACTACACTATACCACACTACACTGCACTACACTACACTACACAGTACTACACTACACTATACCACACTACACCACACTACACTATACTAGACTACACTACACTATACCACACTACACTACAATAGACTAGACTAGACTACTCTAGACTATACCACACTACACTACACTAGACTAGACTACACTATTATACCACCACACTACACTATACTTACCACACTACACTACTCTAGACTACATCACACTAGACTAGACTGCACTATACTAGACTACACTACATTAGACTACACTACACTAGAGTACACTACACTAGACTAGACTAGACTATACTACACAACACTAGACTAGAATACACTATACTTTACTTATATTGCTTTGTTACCAGTATTCTTTTTCTTGTCACACATCCTCTTTCTTTTACTTTACTTCCCATGGAATTCTTTATAGAACCCCCCCATAGAATTCCATCTTGCTCTCTCACCCTTGTTACCCATGGTAATACATTTCATCCAAGCCTCTTGTTATGTTGCTTCAGGGCCTCCTACTTTGCATTATCTTCACTTCTCAGTGGTGCATTTATTAAGTAACAGCCATCTCCTTCAGCCTATCAGTATCAGCTTTCCTGTAGTTTAGCATCCTGATCTTAAATGTTTGGTAAAGTAGCTCACTGCTGTCTCATCAAATTCAGTCCTGTTATGGTCATTGTTGCCTGCTGACTCCCAAATCCTCATGGCTCCCCATTACTCAGTAGCAGGTCAAAAGCTGCATCCCTGTGGTCCCATGCCTGATATTGCATGGGAGAAAATGGCAATCTGTGCAAAGTACTGCCATCTAGTAGTAAAAGGTGTAAGTAGGCAAGGATACGCTAATTAGTTATAACAGCAAAAAGGAACTTTGTAGAGCCTTCCAGTGATGGTCTAGGGGATAACAAGTATAAACCAAAGGGGCTCGGCTTCCTATTGGCAAGGCAAGGCAATTATGTTTAGGCACCCAATCCGAGGCTCCGGCACAGTGCAAATACAAACTAAGTGGGTTGTATACATGTAAAATACAAACAAAACATATAAAAATACATGTAAATATCAAATGCATGATATAATAAAAAGACTGAAAGCAGCAAGAAAGACATTGCCTAAAGAGCAGATACAGTATGCGCAAAAGAACGGACAGGCATGCCGCGGACAGCTGCATGTAGTGGACAAAATTCAGTTGCCAAAAGCCATTTACATAGTCAGCCATGTTATTTCATACCATTAAAATGGACCTTGAATTTCAGATGTAGCGGCCACCAGAAGCATTTTCAACTGCCCTTTAACTGTTAATTTTGTACTCAGTTAACGCCTGTTTAAGCCAATTAAGCACAAATTAAGCACCAGTCAAACCCCAATTAACGGTAACCAAAGGACACCAGCCATTTGATTATAAAAGCACACATTGTCTGCTTCACTTCAGTGCTGTTCTGTCCTGAGTTTCTGACAGTATGTCAACTCCTGCAGCTTCTGGTGCCTCACGTGGACCAACACAGGGGAAAGCACACTTGCCTTATTTTGTCAAGGAAGATTGAGATCCTAACAGAAATGGACAAGCTCCCAAAACTCAGCATTAGAGATCTTAGCACTCATTTTGGCATTCCTAAGTCTACCATTAGTGATTTGTTAAAGAACAAGGACTCTCTACTCTCAGACTGGCATTCTAACCAGAACCCGGGTAGAAAAAGGGAGCGAGAGGGCAAAGAGAATGACGTGGAGGAAGCCTTGCTCCACTGGTTTTCTAATGCAAGGGGCAGGGAAGCTTTGATAAGTAGCCCACTTTGGTCCAGAAGGCTGAGCAAATTGCCCAAGCACTAGCAAACCAGACTTTAAGGCTACTGATGACTAGTTGAGCTGCTGGAAACAGTGGCATAACATTGGGTTTAAAAATCCACAGTGAGAAACAGAATGTGGACATTGTTGCTGCTGAGACATGTGTCCATGATGTTCTACCACAGATCCTAGAAGTTACAGCCCAGATGACATCTATAACACAGATGAGACAGGGCTGTTTTTCCACTGTGTAGGATGCGGAATACTTGCATTCAAGTTGGAGGTCCCATTAGGCTTAAAAAAAGCTAAAGAGTGTGTGACTGTTCTCCTGAATTGCAACATTACTGGTTCAGACAAAATAACCTTGATGGTCATCGGCAAGTCAGACAACCCCAGGTGTTTTAGAAGTGTTCACAATCTGCCTGTCATTTACAGGAGTAACAAAACTGCCTGGATGACCGCTGGCATTTTTGAAGCATGGCTGAGGGACTGGGACCATAGATTATGGTCGCACAAGCTAGCATTGCTGCTTGACAATTGCAGCCCCCACCCCAAAGTCATGGGTCTCAGAAACTTTCAATTGTTTTTTTAACCCCCAACAACACCCGCCTTATGCAGCCTTTAAACCAGGGCATTATATATAGCTGTAAGAGACACTATTTCACCCTTATGAGAGGCAGGTTGCTCCAGATCTTGGATGCTGATGAAGACGTCACCACCTTGGCCTGTGTGTGCCGCATAAGTTATTGGATGCAGTGCATCTCCTACATCAAGCCTGGAGCATTGTTTCAGCAGAAAAAATTCAGCAATGCTTTAAAAAAAGGAGGATTCACCTCAGACCCTGCAAGTGGAGCCACTGAAGAAGAAGTGGAACAGAATTTACTGAGGAGCTTGGACTGGCTGTTGAAGATCTGCCTGTGCTGTGTAACCTAGGTTGACGACTTCACAGAAGCCATCACTATCCTAGCCGGAGAGGGTAACCAGAAGACCAGGAAGCTGATGATGGAATGGATGTGGAGGAAGAAGTGATGGTCAACCCTCAAGACATCTGCACAGCACTACTCACATTACGGACGATGATGGAGCAGTGTGAGGACATTTTGCCATGGTGGAACTTGCTTAAAAAACAGAAGAAACCTGGTGCTGCTACACAAAAGGCCCCCAAACACAGACCACAATCGTGGAATACTTCAGACAGACCAGCACCGACTGAAGGAGAGGTACAGTTCTATACTAACCTGACAGGCAGTACAGTACTCATTTTAAAAAATTTTAAATCGCTAATTTCAATAAAGATTACTGTTTCGCATAGACAGCAGCAAAAAACTCAAAAAGGGGCTGTGAATCACTTACTGCTGCATCTTGTGTGTATACCATATGTAATGCTGTCTGTTATGTCTGTTTGTGTTTTACTGTAGTATGGTACTGTAACTGTATAACCGCATCTTATGTAATCGTAAGCAAACAATCTATCGGACACCACTTCTACCGGACTAATGGAGAGTAGCGAAATCAGTCCGCTACAAGTGGAGCATACTGTACAGAGACAATCATTGCCTAACTCTATAGGACTATGTCTTGGAATGCCAAGTTAAATAGGTAAGTCTTGAGTATATTTAACTCAATTAAATTTATTTGTTAAACTGGTGAACACGGTGAGCATAGTTGGCCTTTTTCAGGAACAACACCGATGAGTGGTAAGTAAGAATACAGAAGACAGCAGTACAGGTTGCAGTTTATGTGCAGATCATGGCAAAAATAGAGACAAGTGCATTGTGCATTGTCCTCAAGGTAAATAAAAGGTAAGGTATACCAAAGAGAGGGCACAACATAGGAAAAGCTTTCTGCCCCATGGTAGCACTTCTTTTTGCTGTCAAAAGGCCTTTTTGGTCATCTGATCTTTAGTTTCATGAGCTTGGTTTGGGCAGGAGCAGATTGAAATGTGGAAGTTTTTTGACAGCTTAATTTGTCTCTGTAACAGTCATACCTCTCAACCTCCTGCCTCATAAATCAGGGACAAGGCTCAAATAAATCAGGGACAAAGGACCAAAATCGGGGACACAACTTCAAAATTAAAGATATCCACCCAGAAAGCTGGTAGAATATGAGGCTTAGTGCAAAATGCATTTTCTAAAGAAGAACAAGTCTGTAACTTTAATGCCTGACATTATTTTGTGCTTACAATCCTCACCGTTTAGCTCAGGAAACACACATTTTAGGAGGGACAGAGTAAAATTTTGAGGCAAAATTAGGGACGCCCTGAAAATCAGGGACAGTTGAGAGGTATGGTAACAGTGGAGTGTAAATGATCTTCAAGCAGCTGACAAGAGGCATCCTAGTTTGAAATAATGTTAACTAGACTTCTCAGCTAGGAGGACTTTTCTTTTAGATAAACAGAGCGGCTGCTTTTGTGACTGAGTGTTTCAGGCTTGATTCCCAGCAAGGGCTTGAGGTACATCTGCCCGAATAGATAAGACTAGCATAAAGGTGGAGTTGAGGAAGTGGAATGAAGTACTAGACCACCAAAAAAGAGGAAGCAATGATGTACATGAAAACAAGCATTTGTCAATGCCGAATGTTTGCTTGCTGGCATTGGCATTGGTAGTGTAGAAGTTACAGAGCTGCATAACAGAAATGTCAGTGAAGTATTGAACTGAAGCCAACCCCACCACCACCCTGCAGAGAATGACAGGCACTGGGGTGTGCCTTTGGGTCGTCAGGCATAACGGCCACGCCATTTCACCACACCCTACCCTGCAGACACTGACAAGTGTCACAGTGTGCCTTGGGATCTTTGGCCCTTATGAGCACCCCATTCCATCAGGAAATACAGTGAGATGGGTGCGGTATAGGAGAATGAGGTAAATTTTGGGGCCGAAGAGTCCAAGGCATACCTCATGCCTCTCACTGGCTGCAGGGTGTGGAATGGTATGAGGCATTACAGGCAAGAATCCCAAGTCACACCTTGATTTCTGTCATTCTCTCAGGGTGGGGTGTTATGGTTGGAAACCCTAACACCTCAGGCATTCGTTGGTATTTTCACTCCAAATTTTGAACATGGTTTTTTTGTGACCCCCACCTCATGAACAGTAGCAATATCAGTTTGTTAGTCAAAAGCTGCTTATACACAGCGACTACGGCATTTAGCACCACAGGTGCAAAAACACATTCCGAACAGGATGTGAAAAATGACAGCTATACTATTCATGGGGAGGTGTAAAAAATGGCAATGTTGCAAATCTGCAGTAAAGATATTAAAAAAACTGGTGAAGTCATGAGCGTGCATAGAAACTGTGTAACGCACACCCGTAATGTAATTAGTTTGTGGATTTTTTACAGCAGATTGTCAACACAGGCATTTTGGGACCTCCGATCATGAACAGCTTCACTGTGATTTTCTTTATCTGTCCCGAACAATGATTTCCCACAGTGACCACGCATCTCTGTGCTGAAAGTGTGAAAACACATTTCGGCCATGTTGTGAAAAATGACAGCTGTACTGTTCATAAGGAAGTGTGGAAAAATGCCACTGGTGAAAATCTGGACTGAAAATATTACAAAGTCATGAACTTACGAGGGTGCGTGGAAACTGCTCAATGCTCACTCATAACACAGTCATTTTATGGACTTTTGTCACCAAATTTTCAACATAGCCATTTTAAGACCTCTGCTCATGAACAGTGTAACTGTGATTTTCTTAATCTGTCCCAAACATTGCTTTCGCACACCGACTGCACCATTGTGCGCTACATGTGCGGAAACACATTTGGGGTGACATGAAAAAAATGGCAGCTGTACTGTTCATAAGGAAGTGTAATAAAATGGCAATGTGGAAAATCTGGAGTAAAAAATATATAGAAAATGCAAATTCCACGAGGAATCAGCGCAATGCACGCCAGAAACAGTCATTTCTAGAATTTTTCACCAAATTTTCAACATAACCATTTTAAGACCTCTGCTCATGAACAGTGTCACTGTGATTTTCTTAATGTGTCCCATACATTGATTTCGCGACAATCAACAAAGTATTGTGTACATTTGTGGGCGGAAGCACGCTTTGGGCAAGATGTGAAAATGACAGCTGTACTGCCTATAAGGGAGGTGTGGTAAAATGGCAATGTTGAAAATCTGGAGTGAAAATATTGAAAAATTCACAAATTAACGGCGTCGTATGAACCGCGCGAACGACGCCAGAAACAGTCATTTTAGAATTTTTCCACCAAATTTTCAACATAGGCTTTTTGAGAGCCCACCTTATGAACAGTGGCAGTGTTGTTTCATTACTTGGTCCCGAAAGGTGATTTCACGCAGTGACTGCGAAATCACCCTTTGGGGCCGATTAACGCCATGACAGTGAGATCATTCATGAGAAGGGGTCCCAAAACCCCATGTTGAAAATTTGGTGCAAAAATTCCAAAAAATGCCTGAGATATGCAGCAAAGTTGAAAACCCCTATCTATCCCATTATACAGCTTACCGCATTTCCTCAGTTTGCGGTCGGCTTTGAAGAGTGCAGACATGTTCCCGGTCCACCAAGATCGTCGCACCAGAGTCCAGAGGTAAGTATGGGTTGGGGGTGGGAGGCAGGCTGCAGTGGGTGGGCGGGTGGGACAGAGACACTGAGGAACTGTTTTTGAGTTTCAGGTGTTTTTCTTAAATGACGATAGAACATTTGCCATGCTGGGTGGGCTCCCAGCGTGGCACAAGGATGGCTGGTGGGGGGGGAGCCCACAGGATTGGGCACCCCCGTCAGAGATAGCATGTGTTGCCACGCTGGGGTGGGCTCCCAGTGTGGCACCCTGTACTCTGGGGGGGGCGGGAACCAGTGGAGCCGACGGGGGATTGGGCACCCCCGCTGGCTATACTGATGTGTAGCCATGCTGAGGTGGGCACCCAGCATGGCATATAGAACTCTGTTTTGGGGGGGCGCAGCACAGCCAACGGGGGATTGGGCACCCCCCCGTCGGCTACACAGTGTGTGTGTGTGGGGGGCGATCACACAGTATGCATGCGTGTGTGTGTGTGTGTGTGTGTGGGGGAGCGCGCATGAGCAGGCAATATCTTATCGCTGCTCACTGAAGTATAGCTCCCTCTTTCAACTGTACACCACTGCATTTTGGACTGGTCATAGACAGCTCGAGCAGGCATTGGAGAACTGCGGCCACGCCTGCAAACACACTGCCTGAATTGGAAGAAGGCTGCCACACCTCCAAAAACTCAGATGATGGCACTATGTTTCTTGCACATGCGTGCAAGCAAACATAAAAAGACTGCATTCAGCAGTGCTGTCTAATAGTAAAATATGTGAATAGCAGTCACAGTAGTGCTAAGTGTAGCAGCAAAATAGAGAACTCAAGAAACCGCTAGTGATGGTTTAAGGGATATCAAGTATAAAGTAAAGGAACCTCTAACCTCTTAGCTAGCGGGAGTTTTCATTTAACAAAATAGAGCTCTCGCCTTTGGGACTCAGGGTTTCAGGTCTGACTCCTGATTATAGGTGGGTCACCTAAGAAAAGGGCAGACATACAGTGGAGTCACCCAGGCAATACAGTATGTTGCAGTAAATAACATGTCACAAAATACTGTATGACAAAAGGCCTTAATTGTGGTGCCAGAATCTGCTACCAACCCTCCCAACTTAGGCACTCTGCCTCAGCCTGTCCTGCCTTTCAAATATGGAAATCCAAGCTCACTCCCAGACTCAGGTCACTTCCACTGTGACAGAATGTGTTGCAGCTGCCACCAGGGTGGCTGCTATTTTTAATGTTTAACAGTAATAAACCTTTAAAACCAGTTTTATTATCTGGACCAGGACAGAATTAGGTGACTGGCAGATCCAAACCTGGTCAAAGAATTAGATAAAATCAGAGCTGACTCACAAATGGCTCTTATTTCCAGAGTCAGGTCAAGGTAGGAAGGATTGGGGGGGGAGGGGGCATGATCTGATGCAGAGTCAATCCTCTCATGCCTTATACAGCATTCTAAAAAGCCATAATTCACAGTTTTGATATCACAACTGTAAATTGCAGAATTTCTAATGTCACAGTTGTGAATTTCCAAAAAAAAAAGTATGGACAAATTGTGACTTAACAAAGGATGGCAATATAGGAACACAGGAATTGTGTCGGCAGATGGGGACCACAAGATCCATCTGCGGTCCTGATTGTCAGACTGCAAAAGGATGTTATTTTGCAATACATGGATACAATGGATGGTAGTTCTCAACCCCAAATATTTTTAATTTCGTCCTTTTCTATCTTGCCATGCAAATAATGTCTCTGCAGAAATGCTACACTGTAGGAGACGCTGGTACATAGAAAGAGTTACAGTAAGATCAAATGGCCCAGGTGGGACACATGTTCTTTTTCCTGAGGTGTGCAGTATGTAGGAGATGGAAACTGATTTGGAGCAGCAGTGTATATTTGTAGATGTGATACGACATGCTGATAAACACCACTAATGACCAAAAAACGTCATGGTACATCATAACCATACAATACAATATTAAACAACACAGCATACCACTGAGACATGGGTCTGGCAGTTCAGACTCTATAAAATTTGGTGAGAGGTTTTCAGACATGTTAATTCTTGTTGTCGTAGGAAGACAAATGAATACTTTAGGCCCTGAGCTTCCAAAAATGCAGGTCTGGGCATGCATAATTGACTTTTCCTTCTAAATCAACAAAAGCTTACTAGTTTAGAAAAACAACCCAGTAATGTGAAAGGAATGGCAAATCTGTCTTTTGAAACTTGGGTCACTGTGCCCACATGCAATGTCTGATTATCTTATCTGAGTCTCATGCACAACTTATTCTAAGTATACAGTATATACCCATGTATGAGTTAAATTCTTAGAGTCATCTACCCAGGAGGGGAACTCTATGTTTAGTGTTAGCCTACAGTATGTACAGGCTTTTGTTTGCTGCGGCCAGAAGGTTTAACTTTCTATCCCTTCCACAATCCAACAGTAGGTTCCATAGTTTTAAAATACAACTCATTTCCACTTCCTAGCTGCCCTGATCCTTTCCGAACACACAGTAAGCCAAACAACTGTTACAGTACCACAGAAATATAGAAAATAACAGTAAAAGAAAAAGAAAAGTTAATTTTTCTGCTGTGATAACCCTATATTACCTGTTGAGACTAGTGCTGTGCAAATATAAAATTGCACCAGTGGAATTATCAGAAAAGCTGGAATTTCATCAGCAAAATTTGGGAAGGTACTGATCATACTTCCAGGTCATGGGGATTTAAACACACCCTGTAGTGAGTGGGGCAAGGATATAATGGCTGTGAGAGTTGTGAGACAGCTGTGTGCTGTAGGACAACAAAGCAGCTACTAGAGGTGTTCTAGCTGATATTTTGAGGACGTTACATGTAATTTTGTAGCAATCACGATAGGACAGTGCTAACTGTGAAGTGTGGGTGTTGTAGTCCAAGACTAAAACCAAAGGGACTACAACTCCGGTGTAGGTGGGCCTTCTTAGTTTTTAAATGCACAGTAGTGTGCTTTTTAGAGGGACTGTACTGAGTCAAGGCAGACCTGACATTTTAAACTATGTTTAGAGGCAATGTTTTTTATTTTGTGAGGCAGTGGAGCTAGTGTGACCCCCGCATCATATTTCTGGGCCACAAGGGATTTAAACACACTTCTGTAGTGAGCAGGGTGAGCTCATGCATGACACAGGTGGCAGCGCATGCAGAGACACGCACAGAGACTAGTGCATCTGCGCATGTCTGCAGTGTCAGCAAGGAAAGTGGGCAAGCAGGCCAAGACCTATAAGGTTAGTCTATATATTGTATGCAGCAGCTGTGTTGAGCATAACAAAGTAATTCCTACAATAGAGTAGTTCAAGATGACAGCCTGTAATATGTCTGAGACAAAGGAGAACTGGCTAGATAAGTTGTGTGGTACTGGGTCTATACTAAAATGTGTAGAGTGTTACATGTACACTTCTGAAATATGTGACACAGAGCTAGATGTATTTAGATGTAGCAAATGCAAGGCAAATGATGCTTTGCAGAGTGAACTTAGACAACTGAAATTACATATGGGAGGAAGCAGGGACACTATTAGCTAGATTATCCTCATGCCTAACACCAAAATGAATTTGAAAAAGAGAACCAGGGAGGAGGTGGAAGAGGGGGATATGACCTGCACTCACTAGGGGAGGATAATGGGGATGATCAGTAGTGTCTGAAGGCATCATTAAAAGAAAATACAGGTCGGGTACAGCGGACATCCAACTCCAGAGCAGTTATTCACCACTTAGTGTAGCGGATGACTCAGTGGATAACGAGAATGAGGAGGAGAGCCATTCTAACCCTGCAACAGGCTCCGCTAAGAAGAAAGGAACTGTAGTAATATGGGTTCTATTATCAGAGCGTGTGATACCCATATCTGTGGAAAGGACACGATGGATAGATTCACTAAGGCTAGAGTGGGTGGGTTTGATTTGGTGTCCCCTTTTAGGAAAACTTTTAGTGGTCAGAGGACCTTATCTTATGCAGTACATACCATTTGGAATCTCATTCCTACTGTTATCAGGGTCTGTCAACTTATGCTGTTTTTCACATTCATTATATTTGTATCACTAATCATTATATGAATGTAATTGTTTTAATTGATTTTATATATGCAATGCATATTGACGTGGAATTTTATTCCTATATTGTCTACTTGATGTCTGTTTTGAATGTATTTATTACATTTTGTTTGTGTGGGTCGACCTGTAAAGAAATTTAATGTCCAGTTGTGCTTACCCATTAAACAAATAAAAGAAAGAAAGAAAAAAAAAAGAATGGTGATGTGTTTACCCAGGGCCAGAACCTCGGATGTCAAAAATATGCTTCCTAGAATATATAGAACCAACCCTGATCTTAAAACAATTGTACTGCATGTAGGGGTTAATGATATCAGCAAAGAACATGAAAATGATATTGTCAGTGACATAATTGAAATAGGGAAGCAAATTAAGGGCAGGGGAGCCAGAGCCATGGTATCTGCTATCCTCCCTCTAAATAAATGCCATCCAGAGAAAAATAAAATAATTCACAGTGTAAATGTAAGATTGTCCAACTGGTGCCATGAACTTGGAATAACATTTCTGAGCACATGGGACACTTTCATGGGGAAATCGCATTTATATAACAGGGACGGATTACATTTAAATACAGCAGGGAAAGATCTATTAGGAAAGGATATTAGAGATGTGATACAAACTAAGCCTTTAAATTAATCACTAACAGGGAGTGTCTGACAGTAGGTTGACAGATATTAAGTACCTTCTTATAAATGCCAGAAGCATCAAAAATAAAAAAAAGATGAATTAGCAACTGTACTGCAGCAAGATAAAATACACATGTGTGTCATCACAGAGACATGGTGGTAGGAGGACACTTGGGATAAAAACTTTCTGGACTATAAGGTCTTCTGTTTAAACTGCACCAATAAAAGGGGCAGGGTTGTTGAACTATTTGTGCTTGAAGATACTGAGGTGTTTTAATCAAATAATAATATTAGCAGCAGTAGCTTGATTGAACAACTGTGTCTACAAATGAATCCACATAAGAGAAGCAAAACAGTAATCTATGTATGTTACAAGGACCCTAACCTTTCTATGGAAAATCATGTACACAGATGCTCACAGTTTGGGAAACAAGATCTCAGACCTGCAGGCAATAATGACAGAGGCTAAACTGGACATAGTAGCAATTAGTGAGACATGGTTTACGGTAACCACACATGGGAGACTTCAGTACCTGGCTGTGTACTTTTCAGAAGAGACTGAGGTGCAATGGGGTAGAGTGGCCCTGTATGGCAATGAAAATATCAAAGCTACAGCAATTCAGAATACACATAAGGAGTCAAAAGAACTGTGGGTCA
Source organism: Neoceratodus forsteri (assembly GCA_016271365.2). Classification (NCBI taxonomy): domain Eukaryota; kingdom Metazoa; phylum Chordata; order Ceratodontiformes; family Ceratodontidae; genus Neoceratodus; species Neoceratodus forsteri. The sequence continues at coordinate 1,114,151,009 of CM057453.1, read as the reverse complement.
CCCTGAAACAGAAAATGGGACAGCCATAAGAACTGGGTTGTGTACAGGCCCCCAGACCAAGGGAGGACATAGACACATTACTGTTAGAAGATATATAAAACATGACAGCTAAAGGGAGGTTCTGATAATGGGACTTCAACATGCAGATACAGATTGATCAACGCCAGCAGGAACAGATGCCAGAATTAGACACATGGTGGATTCCCTGCAGGGGAGGGCCTCAGACAACTGGTACAACAACCCACAAGAGACATTGCTATCCTAGATCTAGTACTGACTAGCAAGGAAAGGATTACAGATATCCACATAGAAGGTCCCCTGGGGGTCAGTGACCATCACATGACATGGTTCAATTTGACCATTACAACTAAATCATTCCATTTCAAGGCAAAAATATGGGACTTCGGAGGAGCTGACTTTGATAAGATGGCCAACAGAGTTAAGCTAGCCCTGGCAAAAAGAAATACTGGTGAGGGGGCACAGGCAAAATTGGCAAGTATTAAGGATGCAATACTTGAAGCAACATCCCATTGTGTTAGAGAGAAAAGGTAGCACAAAATAAGAAGGAAACCATGCTGGTTCTCAAAAACAGTAGCAGAAAAGGTCAGAACCCAAAGGCTGGACTTCAGGAAATATAAGGTAACACAGTGGGATGAAGATAGGGAGGCATACCAAACTTCACTAAGGGAAGTAGGGAAGGCAGTAAGGCAGGCAAAGGTCCAAACCAAGGAAACACTAGCACAAACAGTAAACGAAGGGGACAAGACTTTTTATAGATACATTAGTGAAAGGAGAAAGTCCAGAGGGGATATTGCTATGATGAAGGAGATAAGGGGGCATGTGAGGAGGAGAACTATGTAAAAGCATCTATCCTAAATAGATACTTCTGCTCAGTATTTACTGAAGAAAAGGTAGGGCAGGGCCCACAGCTTAGCACCATGGACATAGAGGGAGGAGTTGAGTACTAGTCCCTTCACAAGAAAGGGTCCTACAAGAGCCTCGATAAGCTCTGGGTGGACAAGGCAATGGGACTTGATGGCATACATCCCATGGTACTAAAGGAGCTAAGGGTGGAACTAGCAGAGCCATTAGCAGAACTGTTTAGTGAGTCTCTGACCACAGGAGAGGTCCCAGAAGACTGGAGAAGGACTCATGTGATCCCACTCCACAACAGTGGTAGCAGGGAGGAGGCAGGGAACTACAGACCAATGAGTCTTACCTCAGTAGTGGGCAAGATTATGGAGGCACTCCATAAGGAAAGATAGTGCAACACCTGGAATCCATAGGCTCACAGGATCCAAGACAGCATGGGTTTAGAAATGGAAGGTCCTGTCAAACTAATCTCATAGATCTCTTTGCCTGGGTAACCAGAGTGGTGGACCAAGGGGGAGCAGTTGATGTCACCTTCCTTGACTTCAGCAAAGCTTTCAATACTGTTCCACATAGAAGATTGATAAATATGCTGTGTAGGCTCGGGGATGGGTCAGAAGTTGGTCACTGGGTGGCAAACTGGTTGGTTGTCAGAAAACAGAGAGTGATTTTTTTGGAATTTTCAGTTTCTGCCCAGCTCTACCTGAGACCTGTTGTCTGTATGGAGCTTTTGTCTGCACTACCTGCCTCCATGTTCTCTGCCTTACTGCTACCACTCTGAATAAGCACTAAGCATTTTACCCTGTCTTAGCCATGCCTGAAATAATAAATAATGTTGGCACTCAGCACCTCTCTGTCCATTGTCCTATGGAATGGTAACACCCCATGTAACAAGCTCACCCCCAAGGAATGGGGGAGAACTGCAATTACCAGATTTAACACTATAATGTCTGATTATTAATGCTACTCATTTTCTCTGGTGGAGAACCTGCCAGGTCTCAGATACACCATCACTATACTTCCAACAGTGGAAGGAAAAGGAACTAGACCTATGCAGAATGGCGGGATAAACATAGGAGCACTCCTAAGTATACCCTACAGTAAGTTGCCCAAATCACTAACACCACCCACATTGGTTCCTCGGTACTAATACGTAGCAGATATATGGACTACTTGGGATGAACCCATTAAGGAATCTGGAACAACCCTCTTCAGAAGCCAAAATTTCAAGAAGAATCAAAATAAAAGCCTCCATGTAGGATTTCTGGGCATGCACTAACATACAATCCCTGGAGGATATACTGGAGAAAACTTACTAGCTACCTCCCACATGGTCACAAGATGCTGTGCACCCAAGATACCTTTATTTCTCTTCCTCCATGTCTAGTATATGCTGGCCTCTGTACTAGGCATCAAAGCATTGAATTTTACAATGTTATCCACTAGGGTTAAACTGGCAATGCTCTCAGCTCAATGGCACACTACATCACTGATATACTGTATAAAAGCTGCTAGCCACACATCCAGAAAATGATGTATGCAGATACTGGCAAACAGTTTTCCCAGAACTGGGACAACCAGAAAGTCAGAATGAAAGTGGGAGAGCATCTATAAATACATTAAGCTTGATGGGCTTTAAGCTTGTGCAGTAGAGAGTCTGTTACAGCAGGCATTATGTAACCATTAAACTATTGAAATGGGACAGTTGAAAGCAGACACCTGCTCTAGGTGCAAAAGGTAAAGGGGCTCCTTAAGACATATTCTCTGGGGCTGTACCTTTATGGGAGGAAATTCAGTCCAGACTAGACTCACTGTTTGAACTTAATGCTGCATTCACTCCCCAAATTTGCCTCCTAGGTCTAAACCCAGAAACAGTGATGGGCCAAAGGAAATATCATATTTCCCTCATCTCTGCCATGGTGAAAAAACTAATTCTGAAACACTGGCTTGATAAGGACACACCCACATACCAGGAATGGCACAGTGCCACCCTAGGGGCATTAAAACTATGGGAAAAAAGATCTGTAGCGTAAGAAACATACAGACCAGAGCTGAAGAGCACTTGCTGACAATACTATGGCAACATACAATTTTATAAGTTGCCAAAGTATTGTCAGCGAGTGCTCATCAGCTGTGGTCTGTTCACTTGTTTGGGGGTCAGCAAACCCGTAGAGGAGCACCAGATCTTCAGCTGCTGTTCACACCAGACTTTGAACTTTAGCATATGAAACATGCAAATATCTTTGCCTGCACTGCAAGTGCTGACAGGCAAACAACATATGGACCTGTGTTATGTTTGCTTGTTTTGTTCTGCTTGTTTTAATGTTATTTCAAAACTTCGTAAAATATATTATTTAAAAAAATAAATAAAAAAAAACTTAATTTAAAATGGGATTTAATAACTACAACTGTTTCTTCTCTTGTCTGGTGTTGTGGACAAAGTGAAATATTATCAGCAGTGTTTATAATTCCATGAAATTTAAATGACTATAAAGTGTGTTTTTAACAGATTTAAGCAGCATACAATAGTTTAGGCATGCGAATCCTGGTGAAGTGGTCAGGGTTTGTACCATGAAACATTTGTTTGTCTGTGCCCAAGAATTCTGATACATTGTACTAGTGAGTGGGTCTCCACTGTGTAGTTCCCCTTTCATTTCTCTCCATCCTTCCTTCACTTCCCTGAAACTATACACTCCAGTTAACCTGTTCTAGGCTAATTCCCTCATCTGGTTGAAGTTTGCACTTCTGAAATCCAGAACTTCAGCCTTTGACAAGGGCTTATTGGTACCAAGGGCCAGCTTGAACTATATGGCATTATAGTTGTTGGATCCTTGTGGTTCCACAACCTGCACCACCTACCCTTTCCAAAATGATGAGCACCACATTACCACATTGAAAATGACAGCCTGCCTTGTGGGTTTCTTGACCAGCTGCAGTCCTACAATGTATCAGCATGGTCTGACTTCTGATGCTCGAGCTGCTGGAATGTTCCAATCAATGTCTGGAAAGTTAAGATCCCCACTACTACCACCTCTCCTTTGTGACCCCTCACTACTTCCGCTCTTGTTCCTATTGCTCTGGTCTCCCTGCCCTGTGGTTTATAGGCCACCCCATACACAATTTCTTACCTGATGCTACCATAAATTTGAACAACAGCGATTCTGTTTCCCATTTCCTCCCTGATCAGTCCATCCTCCACTGCCTCAGTGCCTTCCTTAATAAAGAGGGTAGCCCATCTTCTATATCCTTCCCTGTCTCACCTATACATGGTGTAGCCTGGGACCATCAGGTCCCAGATATTATCTGCAGCCCGAGTTTCTGTAATGGCTACAAGGTCCAGCCCTGAGTCTGCTACCATCACCTCGAGTTCACTTAATTTGTTTCCCAGGCTCCTGGCATTAGTGCCGACCATTTTCCATCTTGTGCCCAGACTCCTTTTATTTTTTAGAGGTCCTCTCCCTTCATTTTTCCCTAGCTTTCTTAAGCCTTCTTAATTTCTATTTTTTTCCTATTTTGTGCAGGCTAAGTAAGCCCTCCCCCACGTTTTCCCTACCTTTCTATGAACTCTTGTGTTGCTGCTTCCCTCCTTAAAATATCTATCCCCCAATTCAAGGGGAACCCTAGCTAGGTTTCCCATTTCCTCTCCTTTCTCAGTGGTTTCCTAGCCTCAGGTTCCCTACAGTCAGTAAAACTGCCCCTATGTACATGTAGATATCAAACTTCTGCCCCAGTTCACTGGTCACCTCTCTTATTAGGTGAAGGACATCACCCTCAAATAGCTTCCTGTCTCAGAAACCCCTAGTCCCCCACAAAGGGTACCTTCCTCCTTACACTGTCTCTTCAACCACCTATTAAACTCTCTGTCTCCTCCTTCCACATCCTATATTTCTCATTCTCCCTAACCCACAAAGGAGGATCTCAGAAACGCCAGGAAAGTCAAGTGCACCTTTATCTGTCCCACATCCTTTACAGGTTATTGTTCACTGCCTCAATAGGCTGGTTTGACATATCATTAGTACCAAAGTATACCAGCACCTACAGCTCTCTACACCCTCATCTACCATCTTCCCTATCCTATCAATATTGTGGATGGTTGATGTTCCAGGAAGGCATCTAACCACACTTCCTTCCCCACCCACCACCTTCTCCACATAGCTAATCATTTAGTCCCCTAAGAGTAACATACTCCTAGCTAACTTCCTCCTGCTCTCACTCCCATGTGCCATCAAGTTGTCCTGTCTCTCTTCCAACTGACTCAGAGCCCCCTTCCACCATTGAGTCAGGCACCTGTGCCTCCTTCAGGTGTGGGATTTTGTGGGTTTGGATTACCTTCTTGTGATTGCCCAGGCTCCTTTCCCCTTCCCCCTCCCTACTATCTTCCAGCCTTCCAGGTCAGTGGGCCTGTGGGGGAGTGATAGCGTGAGTATTGGGGGTCTGCACCAGCTCAGCTGGTGACACAGCTAAGCTATGTCCTCTCTTGCTAAGTCCAGTTTAGTATTGAACTCCACAAAGGTCCTACATATGGGCCAGTGTCACCACTTCCAGAGCATAACCCTGGAGCTGAGTACCTCCCAGTCTCTGCAATTTATCACCTACCACTGTGCCTATGCTCCATACTGTCAGCTGTCACTCTATGCACAATAAGTGATGGACTGCCAGTATTACCCTTCTTCTTTCTATCTACCTATCACCCTTTAACTTGGACCCAAATGGGCCTATCCTACATAGGAAATGTTGCCAAAGGTACTGCTTTATACCATTACCTGCCTGACATGCCTGTGGATCCTTCCTTTTACCCATACCCTAGACAGGTAGTTAGCTAGAGATAAGTAGTTAGATAAGATGTTTCCCTCTTAATCTCAATAAAGAGTCACCTTCACGATATACTGTGTTGGGCTAACCCAGATGGGGAATTCCTTGGTTCCCTTTACACAATCTGCCTAATGCCAGTCATGTATCTGTTATAACCTCCAGAGACTCTGCAATCCTACTGACTTCCATGTTGCCCTCCCTACTGATGCCTCAAAGCCAGATGCTCCTCCAAAGCTTGAAATCAGAAAAAATGACTGAGGCATGTAACATGGGGTGATAATATTGGACAATTTGAAAACATCAGTGCAGTGTATATGGGTAGGGGTGAACAGGATAATAGGATGCGTAAGAAGGGGAACAGTAGTTGGAAGAGAGAGGTGATTCTGCCACTGTACAGATCCCTAGTGCATCCCTCACCTGGAATACTGGGTTATATTCTGGGACCAGTACTTAAGGAAGGAAAGGGTGATGCATATGTGGCATAGACTACTAAAGGATGTCATCTGTACAAAATCACTGGGGGAGATTCAAACATGGTTCTAATAGACATATGGAACTTGTAGGGACATCTGCAAAAGAGAAGAAGGAAAGAGGAGGGAGGGGCCACTGGCACCCTCACTAACAACAGGAAGACAGGGCCAACTAGGTGGACTGTAGGGCCTATTTTCCAAAACACATTGTATGCTTCTATGAGGAAAACAAAATTCATGATGGAGGGAAGGGGAAGGAGAATGAAGACGATGTGTTGTCTCAGAAACAGTCAACTTCTATGATTTTAATTTTAATATAAATATTATTTTTAGTTATTATTTTTACATTTTGCTTTATTCATGTGCCAAAAAAAATGTGATTCATGATAGAGGGAGGATGATGATGTTGAAGTGGATGTGTTGTTTCCAGAACCAGTCAACTTCTATGGTTTTTATTTTAATTTACCATAACAGTCTTTAGGTAAAAAATGCCATCCCATATATTATATAAAACAAATGTAGGCAACTGTGGAATACAAGGCTACATACCTATCTCAGGGGCTTATTAGGGCAATAATTCCACTCGCTCATTGGGTTTGTGACTTATAGCCCCAATTAGCCCCCTCGATAGGTATATATCCTTGTGTACCACAGTTGCCTAGCATTTATTCTATATATAAAAGATATGATATATGAGAAGATAAAATATAGAGAACAACATATTGGTAACAGTCTGTAAGAACTTTTTTTGGGTTTACACATCTGAGGTGTGTTACACAACATAAACCATGAGTCCAAAGGTAGAGTTGTTCATACTGATATCACACATCAATATCTTATTTCTTATAATTACTGGTTTCACTCACAATGTGAAAGCCTTCATAGAGACAGCAAGAACCAGGAAGATTGTGTGGTAACTCATTTCATTACAGACTTATGTACCATCAATCTACTATATTGTGCCACTCCCCTGAGTAGACTTACTTTTGTGCCTTGCCCAAGAGAAATGGGCATCTGCTGACACCTGCCTCAGCCCACAGACTTTTTGTAGTTTGGATGCTGCTAACACATTTAATTCATAATTTGAGTGTCAGTTTCAGTGTAGCTGCAGGGTAGGTAATCATTAATTGCATGTAATAGGTAATTACACTGCAGTTACATGTTTGTTGCATGTAACTACTACTGCAATTGCAATGCAGTTACAGTGTAGTTACACTGTAACTTTACAGTGTAGTTAAGGAAACTTAGAGTATCCAAATTTCTGCTGTCCAGGCCCTATGGGCAGTCAGTGGGGACTGCAATCAACAAAGGGAGGGCAGAAGTTTCTTCATGCCCGACCAGTGCAATAGATGACCATGGATCAGCCGATGTTTGAATTTGTGGGAAATGGCTGTATCGGTAAGTGTGAAGACATTTGCATTACCTACTAATGTGTTTAATGGGGGTGTATAATGCAAAAAAGCAGGCATTGATTTGGGGTTTTAATCGACCATAATCAGTAATTATGTGTAAGCGGTCACCATACCAGGACCCTAGAAGGACCCTAGGGGTTCACCTCTCCACCTCTCTTGAAGAGGCTTGCCTGGGTTTCCTTAGGATGTGCTACACTGGAGTAAAGTGGCATGGTGCCTCAACTGGGGTAGTGGATATGGATACCTGGTGACTGAAACACAAGGCTATTCACCCCCCCCCCGGGAAACAATACATAAACTGTCCACACTGTCCCTTCCCCAAAGGAAATGACACTGCAAACAATGGCAATCTTCAAACCATAAAATGCAGTTTAAAACAAACATTTATTTAAAAGGGAGGGTACAGGAAAGAACAAAGGACAGCAAGGGGTAAAATGGAAGCAGTGGGGGTTGCAATATCTATACACTATATGCAAACTACAATGCAATTAACAATTCATGACTTTGCCCACAACTCTGCCCACCCCATGGAAGTCCTCAAACCTCAAATGCTGGCACACCTGACTTAATTCCCCCTATAGACCATGGGAGAAAGATCTCTCAACTGTTGCAATGGATACCACACTGGGGATGCTGATGCTGCTAGCAGGGTGGAGCTTGGTGGCATGCTGAAACAGTTGCAGGAAAATACTTTTAAACTCACTGTTTATGGACACACACTTTAAACTGGCATAACACTTGAAAATAGGGCCCCTATGTGTAATCCAAATGGGATTTTTGAGACGAACTGGCCTCAATGAGTCTTTTGCCTGTACTTCTTTCACAGGCATAGTCCTGTCCACACTGTGGACCAATGGGCATACAGTCATACTGTATGCTGTCAGTCAGCGGCTGGCTGTGCGGCTTCGGGTGGGAGCTGCTGCCCGTTGCTGATGGGTGGAGCGAGTGGTGGGACTGAGTGGGCAGGTGGAGGGGGGTACCGTTGGACCACCAGGGAGTTTTAAATTTACAAAGCCCATGATTGGGCATGGGAGGCGGGTCCACTGGACCACCAGGAATATATATATATATTACAGAGCCCGTAATCAGGCTGGGTGCAGGTCCACTGGACCACCAGGGATAATTATATTATCACAGGGCCCGCAATCAGGCTGGGGGCAGGTTCAGTGGACCACCAGGGATAAATCTATTATTACAAAGGTCACGATCGGGCTGGGGAGCAGGTCCACTGGACCACCAGGGAGTTTCTTCTTACTGGGGCCCACAAGCGGGTGGGGGGAGCGCGACGATGATGGACCATGGCTCTGAAGGTCGGGTGGCCACCCACAGCTGGCAGCTGCTGTGTTGCACCCTGCAGTACGGCAGCTCACCTGTGGGTGGCCAGGCTTTGCTCCTTTTTTTTTAGTGGATCTTTGCGGCTCACCCTGTGTGGTGCAAGGTGGGAGTGTACATGCATATGAGCTGCACATCCTGGGCTGAATATTGGGATGTGCCGAATATGAGCACGTCCCGCACTTGCACCGCGTACATTACCTGGTGCACCCCGGCACATTAGGATTGCACAGTGCAACATCCTCGTATTGATGCTCGGGCACAACCCCTTTGAATATCCTGGCCTTTGTTTACATTTTACAGCCCCCATTTCAGCTTGTTAACACTGTAATTATAGTCCCCAAAGTTAATTTGACCATATTCTGGCCCTGCTTGTTGTCCTGGGGCTAGGTTGTGCTTGTCTTGTTGGGAACTCAAACCATTTTAGAGTCAGGACAGTTTCTATGGGGGAGGCTGTCTGAACCACTGTCCATGCTGTGTGCACATGCAGCAATCTCTCTTTCTTGGCCCCTGCCAGTATGGGGCCAAGAAAACTCCAGAGGGGCCTGATGGCATGGTTATTGCTGGGTCTTGGCTCTGCTGCTTACTCTGGAGCTGGGGCAGTGACTAGATGTGGGCACACATCCCAGTTTAATTTATGGAGCTCCAGCTCTGTAAATGTGCTCTTCTGCACATGGGGAAGCAACATTGCTGCTGCACTCTTCTGGGTCTTGTTCCTGGCCTCTTTGGCTCCTGTGCTGGGGAAACAGAGCCAACTGTTTTTCACTCTCTGTCCTCTGCCTCAGCCCTAGGAACTCAAGAGGGGCCAAGATCAGAGTTCAGTGGGAAGCAATGGCCATGGATTTCAAGGTGGATCCCTGGTCCTCATCCCACTAGGGCTGCTGACAGAGGGCTCCACTGCTGCCTACCAGTTCCCCAAAGCAACAGCCCCATTTGATCAGAGGGTGACAATACAGGCCAGGGTTGGGGAAGCTACAAAAGTAAGCCCAGATTTGGGAGGGGCTTACAAAAAGTAAATAGTTTACCTATTGATGCACTGTGCTGTGTAGTTTGGCAGAACTGGTCAGTTCCCTGTGAAGGGAACCTACGTAATATTCTATTTAGTTTAGCACACACCCCCATAGACAGTATGCCAAAACATTAGTAAAGTATTTTGTTTTATAAGTAAAAGAGCTCTGTTTTTTTATATAAGAAAGAGCTCAGTCAACTTTATGCAGGGTTTTCATGAGGCAATTATACAAATCACATTTCTCGTTGGTGTCTTTTCGGTAGCTCAGGCCTTCTGTTTCACAGAGTCTAGAGCTGTGTAATGTGTGAGACTGGCTGGTGTCAAAAAGGGAGTCAGTTTTTTTGTTTTACAACTTACTTTACATTGTGCAGTTATAGTTGGGAGATGTGGGAAGGTAGTGACTGTGGCAGTGGGCTGGCAGTTTGTGTACTTTTGAGTACACCAAAGTGTAGCACTGTAGCAGTAGTTGTAGTTATAGGTTTTATTTATTAAGCATCTTTTCCCTGAGGCTCAGAGTGCTGTACAAATCAGACAGGCAAGGCACTTACAGTAACCACATAGTATAAAAATGGTAGTAAAATTAGAAGAGGATAGAACAGTACTTAAGATTCAAATGATTGTCTAAAAAGGTATGTCTTCAGGGTGTCTCCCTCAGAGATCTGGGAGGTGAGTTCCACAGGACTGACATCGCCACTTCAAAGATGTGTTCTCCAGATGATTTCAACCAGGCCCAGGGAACCACCAGAAGGCCCTCCTTGGTGGACCGGACAGTACACAAGGGTCAGGCCAGAGTCAGGAGATCTTGCAGATAACCCAGACCTGAACCATTTAGGGCCTTGAAGGAGATCCCCACCTAACTGGCAGCCAATGCAGGCCACGTGGCACTAAGGTCACATGACAAGACCTTGAGATGCCTGTCAGCAGCCTGGCTGCCATGTTCTGCAACAGCTGCAGGAGGCGCAGGACCCCTCCACAGACTCTGAGATAAAGATCATTACAGTAGTCGATCCTCGATGTCATGAAGGCATTCATTAATGATGTAGGTCGCCAGAAGATATAAAGGCTTTGATCCAGGTGATATTCCTAAAATAGCAAATACCCATCTGGACAACAGATGACACCTGAGCTTCAAGTGTTAATCTACTGTCTAGGAACACACCCAGATTTTTCACTTTTCAGATATCAAAAGAGGAACTGTCTCAGGCATCAATCCCATTTCAGCCTTCCGCATCTGCCTCTCTTAAGGGACCTGACTCAATCACCAGTACCTTCATCTTACCCATAGTGAGCCTCGACCAGCTATAGGACATCCTGTTCTGAATTTGAGCCAGACAGTTATTTAGCACTGCCACTGCATCACATGTTCCGGGCACAAAAGACATATACAGTTGGGTGTCATTGGCATAGCAATGAAATGCTACACTGTAATGTTTAATGATCTCACCCAGGGGCAGCATGTACACTGCGAACAACATGAGTGAGAGGACTGACCCTTGGGGTACTCCACAAAGCAAAGGCTGGGTCAGGAGGAGAAATTTCCTGTCACCACTCTCTGCAACCCACCTTTGAGAAAGGACTTAAACCAACTGATGACAGTGCTGGTGAGTCCACAAAAAACCCTCAGGCAATCCAATAACACCTTGTGGTTGACAGTGTCAAATGCTGATGACAGATTAAGGAGAACAAGTATTGACTGCTTTCCTCCATCTCTTGCCCTGAAGAGATCATTTTGCACCCTTGCCAGTGCAGTGTTGGTGCTTTGCCCAGGTCTAAATCCAGACTGGAGAGGTTCATAGATGTCAAAGGCCATGAGGTATGCCTGAGCTGCAGAGACACAATTTTCTCAATAACCTTACCCAAAAAGGAATGGTTAGAAACTGGTCTATAATTTTCCAAGATGTCTGGGTCAAGAGATGTTTTTTCAGAAGGGGCTTCACCAGTGCCTCTTTCAAGGCATCAGGAAATAGCCCCTCTGAAAGCAGACCCCCGACTCTCTCAGTGAACACTGGACCAACAGACTTCACACCTCCCACTAGGAGATGTGTTGGGCATGGGTCCAGTTCACAAGAGGTGGGCCACAGCTTTGAAATCACCCCATAGACCTCTTCTGCTCCCACTGGTCTAAACTTACTCTAGGCAAGTGGAGTACCCTCAGAGACAGCCAGCATGACACTGCCAGACCTAAGAAGCCCAGTTGGGGAAATTGCAGTCCTAAGGGAGGACACTCTGTCAGAAAAGAACAATGCAAACTCCTCGCACTTTGCAACAGAAGCTACTCTAACTGGCTGTAGACAGGTAGGGTGGAGCAACCTGTCCACATCAGAAAGAGTTGAGCTGGTCTGTTCCTCCCTGCAGCAATCTCCCTGGACAAATAAACTGCCTTCTTGTGGGAGATTGCCCTCTGATACTCACCGTAGGGAGTTCTCAGACCCAGCTTGTCCTCCTCTGACTGGGACTTATGCCAACATGCTCAAATTTCTGACCCTTGGTCTTCATCTCCTTGAGCTCCTCACTGAACCAGGGGGATCTCAAATGAGAAGACCTGGGTCATATACGGATCAGCAAGACAGCATAGAATGCAGAGGTGATGGCCCTACTATAGGTCACCACTGCCTCATTCATGCTAACCATGCAAGGTAACTGTGTGTTGTGTGCTGTGTAAGTCTGACCTCAGTGGTGGGTACAATTATGGACTCTCTGCTAAAGGAAAGGATAGTAGAACACCTTGACTCAAGTGGAGCACAAGATCCAAGGCAAAACGTCTTCACAGAAGGAAGGTCATGTCAAACTAATCTGATTGATTTCTTTGACTGGGTCATTAGGGAGGTGGATCAGGGGAGAAGTGGACATGGCCTTCCTTGACTTCAGCAAGGCGTTTGACACTGGTCCACATAAGAGGCCTGTAAACAAGCTGGGCAACCTGAGACTGGGACACAAGGTGTTGAACTGGGTTGGAAGCTGGTTGAAAGGTAGGACACAGAGGGTAGTGGTAAACAGGGCTAAATATAAAGTAGGGAGAGTCATTGGAGCTAATGTGAACCAAATGGAGGGCTCCTTCTAAGGCTACAGCTTGCCTCACCCTGGGGAAATCATGGCTGGTTTGACCTTCCTAAGTAACAAATTGGAGCCGAGGAAAGAACATTTCAACACTTACTAACTTATGCCCTATATCAAAGCAGTACTGAAACAAATACATATGAAACACACTGACTATTGCATTTGCCCTTTTAGCAAGTAGAAAAACTAGAGAGGAGAGGAGAGGACAGGGACAGTTTCCACTGCTAACAGAAAGGAAAGAGCAGTCTCTCATTTGCTCTGGTGTTTCTTATATGAGGTACATGGAGGAGAGGGTAAGGGGGTGTTTGGAGGGGGAGGCCTGAACATCTCAATTGTATTTCATTTCAATCAGTGAGTGACTGAGGAAATGGAAATGCTGTTTATTTGGGATGTACCTTGCACTGAACTGATCTCGTCAGTCTGCAAAGTCTTCCTAAGCTTCATCTCCTACAAACTCTCCTAAAACCCCTTCAGGCTTAGGGCTCAATAGGCTACAGGTATCATACCACAAAGTGGCACATTTTGTGGCAGGAGCACAGCCTAGAGTCCACCACTGCAATTGGCTAGGTGACCTCAAGTGGCTCTCCCTTGAGGCAATGTTAGAATATCCCATCCTATGTCTTACCGACAAGCTACTCAGCACTGCAGACCCTCCTAGTCTCCAAGGCATTCTCCAGCCCAAATCAAAAAAGGGGATAGGTTCGTTAGTATACAAAGGACACTGAGATGGGCTAAATGGCATCTGAATACATACATTTAGATGCTAAATAATCTGTGAAAGGAAGTTGGATCCCTGAGGCACAGAGCATAAATAATATTGCAAGGTAGGCTTCACCCAAAATTCCAGGCCTGAAGTGGTTTTAGGCAGTCAGATGAAGCTGGGTACAGGGACGTGACATTAGAGCCTCGCTCCACCAAGGCACCCGGGGAGAGATATTCACCTTTATTTAGGGAGTTCCTGTATGTCCAAGGTGGGAGCAGACTATGTGTTGGCAGAGAGGGTCGAGGTAACAAGGCTAGTGGGTAGGATGGTAAGAAGACTCTGTAACTTGTAGGAAAGATAGAATTGTTTACCTGTGCAAGTGTACAAGCTTTCTTTTATAATCCTGTATATCTACCATTGTTTTACTATGTGTAAACTGTTGTACCTGATTATTACTGTTGTGTTTACACAACCAGTGTTTATTAATCAATTAGTTATTTTTCTAAAGACTTAAGTAACTTGTTGTTTGTCAATGCATCTCTGAGGGAAGAGTACCTAGATAAAAAGGGGCGCATAGCAAAAGGTCTCTGAGAGAGTAGAGTGTATCCTGCCTACAGCAAAGACCCTACCTAGAGCACAGACCCTCACTACAGGGAATCTAAAGGGTTGAATGTGGTAGAGAAGAGTCATCAGAGCACTAATGTCTGAGCTCTTGTTAAAGAGGGGACCATGATAGGGTTCTATGTCATAATGGCGATCGCCATTACGGTGAATGTACATCGTGGAAAATCAGAATGGTGATATATATTTGCAGCAACAAAACACACTTAAGTGTCCCTGCATCCCGCTTACTAAAATAACTAACTCTTGGGGTTGTGGGGAGGACAAAGGCAAAACAAAAACAGGGCACAGAAAAGCACAAAATATTGTGCTTCATCCTAGTCATGAACACTGCACCCTCCCCACCAGAGCCAGCCACCCTAACCACCGCACCACTAGGCCAGCTCAGCAGCTTCCCCTTGTGCCACCTCCACATACCTTAAGGATACCTTCCGGGATTCTGTTACTGTTCTGTCACCCTGCACTTTCCTGTTGCTACCCTTTCATGGTAGCCCACAACACAGGTGCTGAGACTGAGTCACTCATATTTGAGTCGCACAATCTCAGTCACCCTTTTGACAGGATACCCCATGACAGCAGTGATACCAGTCCAGATGGTCTCAGTGGCAAAGGCCTATGAGAGCGAGAAAGAGGCTCACTCAGGACTGCAGGGTGCTCTGACCATCACATATGGTAAAAGCAGTGAGGATGACAAAGTGAGATTTACTTGCAGAAAGCACAACTTGGTTATCCAATACCTAAGGGGGCAGTCACAAAATTGAGCAGCATTATCAGATATACAGCAGTAAGCACTACAACTCTGTCTATCTTTTCTCACTCCTCTTTTTTTTCCTATCCAGGTTTACAAAGTTTAGAAATAAAAATTCCAGGCAAGTATGATGTGGTGAGACTGCCTGAGCTCCAACAGCTGTGAGAACAGAGAGGTATAGTGCATGAACGCTTGAACAGGGCTAAGATGATTCAGGCTTTGAAAGGAGCTGATCAAGGAGCCCTGGGTGACTATAGTGACTTAAGTGAAAAGTCTGAGGCAGCCCTGCAAGTTGAGTTGGAATGAACTTGCGTTGCAAGAAGGCAGATGGACAAGGAGATAAAACTTGCAAGGTTAAAACTTGAAGCAGCTAGGTTAGATGCAAAGGAGAGGGGGGAAAGCACAAAGCAGATATAGAGGAAGCAAAAGCAATGAGAGGCAGCCCACGAGGAAGCCAAGTGAAAGGCAGAGGCAGCCTGTGCAGAAGAAAGAATGGAGACATCGCTCTGAGATGAGAGACCATGAACTCTGGATGGCAACACTTCAGCAGAGGTGGACGCCTGACCAAGGGAGTAAAGGGAGTAGATGGGGGCAACCCTGGCTCAAAAGTTGGGTCCAAATTGATTCCAAAATTAACAGAGTATATGGTTATGGATACAGATATGGATACGGATACAGATATGGATATGGATTTGGATATTGATGATTTTCTTTATTCATTTAAATCAAGGAGGAAATGTGAAAGGAAAAGTGTGACTCCCACTGGGATGTGAACCCAGGCCCCCGGTGTACTGTGCAGTGCTCTGTTCATTTATTCAGTCTTTATTTGTTTGAGAAATTGTGTTTGCAATATGAATTGGCACAGGAGCAATGAGCAACCTGTCTGATTCCTTTGCTCACTGGGAAGGTGTGGCAAGCACTTTCATGCTTGGACCCTAATGATAGAAGGGATTATGCTAAAATCACGGCTGCTATTTTAAAACATTATGAGTTAACCCCTGGGCCTTATAGGCTGAAATTTAGACAGTTAAGAAGGCAGCCGGAGAAGAATTATACAGTGCTGAATGTGCAACTGAGTATCAAATCAAATCATCAAATCAAAATTTATTTGTAAAGCGCTTTTCAAAAAATCAAAGCACTGATACATAACAAGAATAAAACATCAGCAATAATAAACAATAACATAAAACAATAAAAAAAAATAAAATAATCTATCCAAATGCTAGTGTAAATAAATGGCTTTTCAGAGACCTCTTAAATGACTCCACGGACAGGCACTCTCCAATCTGATGAGGTAGAGAATTCCACAGGGTTGGGGACATAAAAGAAAAGGCCCTAGCCCCAGATGATTGAAGATGAACCCTGGGAACCTCTAGCAATCCCTCGCCAGTAGAGTGGAGTGGGCGGTAGGGACAAAGGAGATCTTGCAGGTAGCCCGGTCCTTAAACGTGTAGGGTCTTGTAGGTCAGCAACGCGACCTTGAAGGTGATTCTCCACTGCACTGTCAGCCAGTGCAGTTCGCACAGCACAGGTGTGATATGGCTAGTTCTTGATAATCCAGTCAACAACCTGGCTGCTGAGTTCTGCACCAGCTGCAGGTGATGGAGATCCACCCCCGGCAGCCCTAGATATAGAGCATTACAGTAATCAAGGCAAGAGGAAACAAAAGTGTGAACCAACACAGGAAGGTCATCATGCAGAACAAGGTGCTTTATCCGGGTGATATTCCTCAGATGGTAAAAGGATAACTTGACAGTGGCCGATACCTGTGTCTTCAGCGTCAGCCCACTGTCAAAGATTACGCCCAGATTTCGCACCTGTTCAGAAGGTCTCAGCTGGGTATCCCCTAATAAAAGACCAGAGGGGACCCCAGGAGTTATCTTCTCTACATAATGACCCGGGTCCACTACCAACACCTCGGTCTTATCTGGATTTAACTTCAACCAGTTTGCACTCATCCAGTCCTGAATTTCAGCGAGGCAGTTGTTAAAAACCAACACTGCGTCATTTTGTTCAGGTACGAAGGACATATAGAGCTGAGTGTCATCTGCATAGCAGTGAAAACTCAGCCCATAGTGCCTTATAATGTCTCCCAATGGCAGCATATACAACGTGAACAACATGGGAGGAAGCACAGAGTCTTGCAGCACCCAAGGCTCTGAGTACTTTACTGGGAAGATGGTTAAATGGGAAGACAGCTATAACTCCTGAAGAAATTTGTGAAGTGATGCTCACTGAATAATTTTTAAAATGTGTGCATGCTTGTCTTAAAAGAAAAAAATACTTACCATAGTAATCTTTCTTCCCTGTGATGCTCAGATATTCATAACTTTGTGCAGTCAGCCTGGTGGGTTGGACTGCCCGGAGAGATGGAGCACATGCAAATGATGGAATTCTTTGCACGTGAGCATCTTTCAAATACTGCCTCTACCAACTGTAGTGTTCTAACCCCTTTAGATTTGTAAGAAGCCTGGAAGTCAGGCATTATGAAAAAATCCAACAGCTAATTTTTAATAAAATAATTTTTTTTTTAGGGTTACCCTAATAAAGAGAATATACCCGAAAAACCTCTTAAGGAGGAACTACATCAAATAAACAATGGTGTTCACCAAACAGCATGAGAAAACTATTTAGAGAGACAGAAAAACTCTGTTTACATCTATTAGGTATAGAGAAGTGTCCCAGAAGGGTATGGCTATGTGGTACTAGCATGTGGAGTGCAAAGGCTGAAGTTCTGGAAGGGGAGGATGGGAGGGAGTTATGAATATCTGAGCATCACTGGGAAGAAAGAAGATTACTATGGTAAGTAATTTTTTCTTCTAACCCCAGTAATGCTCAGGATATTCATAACTTTGTGCAGACTACCAAGCGGTACCCCTGGAGGTGGGCACAGAACTTATTTTGGAAACAGACTTTGCTGGATTGCTGTGCCAAACCTGGCATCACTTCTGGATAAAACATCCAAGTTGTAATGCTTTGTAAAGGTGTGTACTGATTTCCAGGTAGCAGCTTTACAAATATCCAATAATGGAACCTCCCTAGCAGCTGCAAGACTGGCAGCTGTTCCTCTTGTCGAGTGTGCCCTCAGCCCAGCTGGGGACTCCCTACCTGCTCTAGTGTAGCAGAATTGAATATACTGGACAATACATCGAGAAACTGATCTTTTTGAGGCAGGTTTGCCCATTCTGACATCCCCATATGTAAGGAAAAGTTGTTTTATGTCTTGCCTATGGCCCTTTGTAGCTGTCATGTAATAGCGGAGAGCTCTTTTCACATCCACACTGTGGAGTCTTCTTTCACCAGAGCTTATACGGTCTGTGAAAAAGACAGGCAGAGTGATTGATTGGTTCAGATGAAAGTCTGAAACGACCTTGGGAAGGAATTGTCTGTTTGTTCTGAGGACTACCTTATCTCTGTGTAAGGAGATGTAGTCCTGGTCAACACAAAGAGCCTTAAGCTCACTGATTCTTCTTGCTGAGGTAATTGCTACCAGAAAAACTGTTTTCCAGGTAACATACTTTAAATGGGCTGTAGCCATGGGCTCAAAAGGAGCCCCCATTAATTTGGCTATACATATATTAAGATCCCAAGTGGGTACTGGTGCCCAGTGAGGAGGATGCAAATGTATCAGGCCTTTAAAAAACCTTTTGAAAATGGGATCTGATGCTACTGAGACCTTTGTCCTAGCAGAAAGATATGCAGACATTGCTGCAAGATGAACCTTTAGAGAACTGGGTTGTAGACCTTGTGAATGTAAATGAGTCAGATAATCCAGCACCACTGAGACTCCTGCATCATTTGGGGTGAAATTCCAACCAGAGCACCAAAAGGAAAATCTCTTCCACTTAGCAGAATATGTTTTCTTAGTGGAGGGCTTCCTATAACCTTTCAGGATAGTTAATACAGCTTCAGAAAGGTTTAAGTCAGCACACTCTAATTCCTCAAGAGCCATGCCTTAAGGTGGAGGGACTTGAGATTTGGGTACAGCAGTGTTCCCTGATTGGAGGTCAGGAGATTGTGCCTGAAAGGCAAGTTTATTGGTTTGCTCACTGACATGGAGAGCAGAAGGGAGTACCATGGCTGCCAGGGCCAATCTGGAGCTATCAAGCTGAGAGGGATTTGAGCTTCAGTAATACTCTAAAGACCAGAGGAAAAGGGGGAGGGGGGAAGGCATAAAGAAACTTGCCTGACCAGTCCAGTACCAGGGCATCCAGAGGGATTGTGCCCTGGGCCAGTGGTCTGCAGCAGTACTGAGGCTACTGGAGGTTCTGGTGGGATGCGAACAAGTCTATCTTTGGAGTGCCCCACCTCCTGAAAATTACCTGTACCACCTGCTTGTTCAGTAAGCATTTATGATGGGACTGATTGATTCGACTCAGTGTGTCTGTCAAAGTATTGTCCTTTCCTGGCAGATGGATTGCTTGCAAGGACACCTTTAGTGAATACGCCAGAGTCCAAATTTTCATGGCTTCTGTGCATAGAGGACCTGATCTGGTGCCTCCCTGCTTGTTTATGTAATACATAGTGGTGGTATTCTCTGTTCTGACCTGTACCTCCTTGCCCATCACCAGTGTAGAGAAAACTTTTAGTGACAGCCACACTGCTCTGAGTTCCACCAAGTTTATATGCTGAAGAGATTCCGCTTCTGCCCAGGTACCCTGAGTTGTGTGCTCTCCCAGATGGGCGCCTCAGCCTAGAAAGGATGCATCTGTCGTGAGGACTATTGAAGGATCCTCCTTCTGAAAAGGGACTCCTTGCCAGGTCGGTTCCTTTTCCACCACAAAGGGCTTGTAACAGTGCCCTTGTCACTGGAATGAGTTTTGAAAAGGGATCTATTTTCTGACTCCAATGATTCCTGAGATGAAACTGGATGTCTCTCATGTGAAACCTGGAACCCTGTACTGTGCCTGTGGATGCAGCCATATGACCCAAGAGCTGCAGGAATTGCCTGGCTGTTTTTTGCCTGTGCAACTTGAAGGAATTTGCTATGGCCTGAAGGCTTTGCACTCTGTCCAGTGGCAAAAAGGCCCTGGCCTGTAGAGTACTGATCTCTGCCCCTATGAACTGTAAAGTCTGTGTAGGGGTGGAGACAGATTTTTTCTGGTTTATTATGAAACCCAAGGACTCCAAAAGATCCTGTGTGAGCTTTAGAGAGGTTCTGACTTGTTCTGGTGATTTTCCCACCACCAGCCAGTCATCCAGATATGGGAAAACAGTCACTCCCTGTCTTCGAAGAAATGCCACCACAGCTGCTAGGCATTTTGTAAACACCCTTGGTGCCGAGGAAAGGCTGAAGGGCAGGGTTGCAAACTGATAATGACCTGATGGGAGTCTGAATCTGAGATATTTCCTGAAAGATTCTTTTATGGGGATGTGAAAATAGGCATCTTGTAAGTCCAGAGATGCCAGCCAGTCCCCTTTTTGGATTGTTGGCAGAATCTGAGCCAAAGTTACCATTTTGAACTTTGGCTTTTTCAGGTGCTTGTTTAAAGCTCTGAGATCCAAAATTGGCCACCACTCCCCATTTTTCTTTGTTGTTAGGAAGTATCTGGAGTAAAACCCTCTTCCTCTCAGGGTTGTAGGAACTGGTTCCACTGCTCTGAGCTGTAGCAGCTTTTGAACCTCTGCACCTCTAGCAATGAAGTTTGTGCTAGGGGAGGAGAGATGAAAACCCTGGAATTTTTTAGAGGAAGAAATTTGAAGTCCAGAGACAAACCTTTGCCCACTACCTCCAACACCCACTTGTCTGTGGTGACGGTTGACCAAAGGTGGAGGAAATGGGACAGTCTGCCTCCGACAGGTAGGGAGGAAGTGGCCTGCATCTCAGGGGTTCTGTTTAGGCTGGGGCTGAGGTTGTGCCTGAGACCCTCGCCTAGAGCTCCTTCTACGCCTACCCCTAGAGTAGCCCTGTTGGGGGTACTGCTGGTGTTGGGGCATGGCTACTGGCTGGAAAAATGGTCTTGTCATGAAAGAATGACCTCTGCCTACCCCTTCCATAGGGCCTGGTGGATGAAGAAGCTCTGTCCCTGGCAGAGTTGCTTCTATAAGTAGCCTGATATTCATCCACCTTCTTCATATAGGCCACTGTGAATTCTCCAAAAAGAGAATTTCCTTCTAATGGAAAATCCAAGGCCTTCGATTGGGTATCCTAAGTGAGGTTTGTAGCCCTAATCCAAGCAAATCTCCTCTGAGCCACTGCGTTAGCCATCCATCTGGCTGCAGTGTCATTCGAATCAGCAGCCATCTGGAACTGGTACTTAGCCACCTCTAGCCCAAACCTGGCAGTTTCAGCCAGGTTATCTGACAAGGGTGAGGTGGCTTTCATGGACATTGAAAATACCGACTGCCACAGGGATTTCTGATACTGGGCAGCATAGGCTTGGAAAGTAGCCTGTCTCATGGCCAGTGAGGTTGACAAATAGCCTTTTTTGGCCATACTGTCCAATTTTCTGGAGTCCTTGTACGGTGGATGTGAGGACAGAGGGACCTTAGCTTTATCACAGACTGCCTGTTGTATTACTTCTTGATGGTCAGGATGGGAGAAGAGGAAGTTAGCTCCCTCCCTATCCAACTGGTACTTTTTGTCTATTCTCCTGCTGATTGGAGGAATAGAATTAGGGGTCTGCAAGAGCTTCATAGCATCCTTCTTAAAAAATGTATATACTGGGAGGAGGAGGGCCTTTGTGGGTGTTAAACCCATCATACTAAGGTACTCAATTTCCTCCTCATCTTCCACTTGCTCTGTTGTGGCAATATCTAAGGCATCTTCCATTTTCCTTACAAAGGAAAAGTGGGAGGAAAAATCCTCAGACACCCTGGGAGGCGAACCAAAATCCTGCTCAGGGGACACCTGTGGGAGGATAGGTTCCTCCTCCTCATCAGGCTTATCATCCTCTTCAAAACATAGTTGCTCCAGTGCAGAGGGCAACACAGTACTAGCAACCTGGGTACCCTGTGAGGGGGCAGGAGGCTGAGGGATGATGCTCTGCAGAGCCTGAATAATTTTGAAAGCCTGAGCTATCTCTTGAGCTGATGGCATTGCAGACACCTGTGCAGAAGTCCCTGGGTTAACAGGAGAGGGTTCTGCATGTTTAAGTTTCTTTGTTTTCTTTGAGGGAACCAGAGAGTCAGATGGTTCTTTTCCTCTTTTTGCCCCTTTTTCACCCGTATCAGGGGCAGGGGTAGTAGCACTTGTGGGTTCAGCCACAACAGACTGGGATGTCAGCTGGTCAGAGACTGAGGGACCCCCTAGGAAACTTTTTATTGAGTCATTCAAGGTGCTTTTCCACTGTTTTATCTGGAAAAGTTTTATATATCTATATATCTCACATTCCTGGTCCAGATGTTCGAAACCCAGACAAGCTACACATAAGGTGTGCTTGTCTGCCTTGGCAAACACATCTCCACACTTTAAGCAGTTTTTAGACCTGGGTTCCCCGGTTCTATTCTTAGGTTTCTCTGCCATGGTGAGAAGCAAAGAGGAAAAACACCAACCGCTAAATAACAGATACTGTTGTGGTTATTTAAACAGCTTTTATATATATTTTTTTTGCGGTCGGTTCCGGAACTGATAAGGAACCAGAGGAACCGAGCAGGGAGATGAAATATGAACTGGTTCAGCGGTTCTATAACTGATAAAAGATGGTTACAAATAAAGTTTGTAAGGAGTAAAATTTAGCAAAAATAATATAGGATCTTTAGTCAGAGAACCCAAATTAAACTAAACTAACTTGGATCCCTCATGGTTATGCTGAACAGTGAGGAACCGAGAAAAAAAAACTACTTTAATAATAAACTAGATCTAAACTGACAATCAGTAGAGGCAGTAAAATAAATTAAGTATACTTATGGTTTTGATGATTTTTTTTATCTTTCTTCACGTGAAAGAGGGCGACAGAGACTCCAAGCGACCAGACTTTCAGGTGGAGAGAAAAATCTGAAGGGGTTAGAACACTACAGTTGGTAGAAGCAGTATTTGAAAGATGCTCATGTGCAAAGAATTCCATCATTTGCAAGTGTTCCATCTCTCCGGGCAGTCCTACCCACCAGGCTGACTGCACAAAGTTATGAATATCCTGAGCATTACTGGAGTTAGAACATGGTTGATGGATAAGAATCCCAGAACAGTGCAGAAGCTGCTGAATGGGCTGATCAGTATACAGCCAGTCACTGTGATACATATACAAAGGTACACATGGAGGGGGGTTGTTAACAAAGAGATGAGTGGATCACAAGGGGGCCCTAAAACCCAGCAGCCCTTAGAATCTAGAAGGAACATCCAACAGAGCCTGAAAATAATGAGAGTTGGAAGTGTTATGTGTGCCAGACTTTGGAGCATTTGTCTTATGATTGCCCTTGGGCAACAGGGACTAAGCCATAGCAAGGGAGAGTCCACAGCCCCACTTTGGGACTGTATGTGGTGAACCTCACACTTGCAGAGGAGGATGAGAGCCATACATCCACAAAAGAACAGCACATAGTAAACTGTCTCAAGTGCTATTCCTGGGAATACTCAGAAGCATCTGAGGCCAGTCTGGGTAAACAAAACCTTGTCACAAGGATAGAGGGATAGCAGAGCCAGTGTCACAGTCATCCAGCAGAAGTTGGTATGACTGGATCAGATCCTTCCTGGGAATGATGCCTTAATTAAATTTGGTCCCTACATCTGGGTCACAGTTCCAAAGGGCAGAGTATGTACTTATTCTTTACCTGCTGATGTTTTGCTAGGAAATGACTAGGATAAGGAAGGAGAAAAAGACATGGTCTGTGTTGTATCTCGTAGTCAAGCTCAATGACAGGGACGGGTAGAAGTAAATGGGATGACTGGGAGGTAAGTCCTGAGCAGACTACAGGATACAGGACTGACTACTAAGCCCGAGAACTGCCAAATCAGGATGGCAGAGGTGCCATATTTGGGACATCATGGGGGGGCACATCAGGCCTGAATCAGCTAAAGTTGAAGCAATTCAGGACTGACCCCCCCCCCAAACTAAGAAGCAACTGAGTATATTTTTGGGAACTCTGGGGTGCTATTGTAAATTTGTTAAAATGTTGTACCATTACAGCCCCTTTAGCAAACAGCAGAGCTAAGAAGCTAGCAGAGAAGATTCAGTGGGAGGGAATATATGTAGTGGTTAAGAGTACTGAGCTACAAGCCTGGGAAACTGGGTTTGAATACCACAGCCAACACTTACATATTATGTGACCATGAGCAAGTCACTTAACTTCCCTGTGCTCCCAGGATGCACCTGAAACAAACATCTCCTTAGTGTGTCTTTCCTGACCAAAAACTTTAAAATAAAAAATTAAAAAAGTGGATGAAGCACTGTGAAAGTGGCTTTAAAGCAACTGAAACTTGCACAATGCCAAGTGCCACTGTACTGGCGAGCCCAGATTACAATTTGGGTTTACTGTTCAGACAGATGCATGTGACAGGGGCCTTGGAGCAGTACTCTCTCAAGTGTCCAGAGACAGGGCAGAATGGCCACTTGTTTTCCTCAGTCAGAAGCTGAGGGAAATGAACTACTCTACCATTGAACAAGAGAGTCTAGCTATTGTCTATACAATCAAGAAACTGTGCCCTTATCTGTATGGATGGTCATTCACAGTGGTCACAGACCACAATCCATTGCAGTGGTTGAACAGAATGAGTGAGAAAAATGTGAAACTGTTGAGCTGGAATATCAGCCTCCAGGAGTACAATGTTATTATACTGCATTGCAGTGGGGCACAAAATGCTACGGCAGATGGACTGTCTCACCAGTATAAGTATGCAGATGGACTGTCTCACCAGTATAAGTATGCAGATGGACTGTCTCACCAGTATAAGTAAACATTTGACTAGATAGCCCGAATGAAGTAACTATTTGTAGACCTCATGAATATGCAACTTCATAAAAATAAAGGTGGAGGTATGTGATGACCAGACAACTTTTGCTGATAGTCTGAAATATTTTGCCAAATGCTAGTACCTTTTGTAGATGTGGAGGGCCAGGAGGCATTAATCAAAGGTAAGAAAACTGGCTCCCCTGTGAGATTCTTAACAGCCCAACAGTATTTCCTAAATAGTGTGGACTTTCATTGTACTTGCTTCCTGAAAGGGGAAGAGGTTTATTAGTACACAAAGGACTTGGAGGTTGACTGTCTCAGTGGCATCTGATGACATACATTATGATGCTAAATAATCTGCAAGAGGAAGTTGGGTCCCTCAGACACAGAGGAGAGTTAATATTGCAAGGTAGGTGTCACCCAAACTTCCAGGCCTGAAGTGGTTTCAGCCAATTGAATGGACCTGGGTAGAGGGAAGTGACCTCACAGCCTCGTTTGACCAAGGCACCATAGAGAGGGAGAGAGTATAACTGCTTCAACCCAATTGTTTTCACTATTTTTCACTGGGGTTCCGCTGTATCAAAGGAAGGAGCCAAACTGTGTGTCTGCAGAGTGAGGCTCAGGTAACAAGGCTAGTGGATAGTGAGATAAGAAGACTCTGTAACTTGTAAGAAATATAGGAGCATTTCCCAGCACAAGTGCACAAATGCTCTTTTATAATCCCATATATATAGTATACTGTTCTTTCACTGAAGGCACTCTGGGCACCGGCACTAGGGCACCAAGCCATCAGGGTGCCAAATCCAGGATTTGCTGCTCCCTCCCTGAGGTGTCCCCCCCCGCCCGGAGTTGGAATCTAAAGTTAGGGGGGTGCAGGGAGCACAGCCCCCTGCAAAAATAGTGGTCGGCGACATTGCTGACTGGTGCCCTAATGGCTCAGCGCCATAATGCTGGCATGTTCGGAGGGTAGAACTCTGTTCTTTTACTATGCATGAATAGTGTTATACCTGATTATTACTGCTGTATTTACAGAACAGTTTTGATTAACAAATTAGTTATTTTTCTAAAGACTGGAGTAACTAGTTGTGTGTTGCTGCATCTTTTAGGGAAAGGTACCCCAATAAAAAGGGGTACATAGTAAAAGGTCTCCAAGAGTGTTAAGTGTGTCCTACACAGAGCAGAAATCTTCACTTTGGGGAGTCTAAAGGGTAGAAGGTGGTAGAAAAGGGCCATCAGAACACTGGGGTCTGAGATGTTGCTAAAGAGGGACCTCGACAGCAGTAACGCTGGCCCAGATGGTCTCAGTAGCAAAGGCCTAAGAGAATGAAAGCGGCCCACTTGGGACTGTGGGGTGCTCTGACCATTACAAGGGGAATAAAAGGGAGGATAGAGGAGTTATAAAGAACGTACAGGGGGGCATAGCCAGGTAGAGAGCTGCACTAAGTATAGCTGATAGCTACATGGAGAGACCCTTTGTGTGGGCAGGGCCCTGCAAACAGAAAAGTACCAGTAATTATGTATGTACCGTACATATGTATTTCTTTATAAATGTTTGACCAGGAAAAACATACTGAACTAACAGATCATTTCCACATGTGGCCTGGAGGAAAGGGATATGGAGAGTACAGTAATAAGTTACATCAGTGGAGTTACAATTATAAAAAGTTTATCTCACGGCCAGGTCACAAAATAGAATCCCTACATTAATGAACAGATGGACCCTTGGTTTCTCTTAAGTTCTGAAAAAGCGGCCTGAGTTTGTACCTTACAGAGTCGGGAAGACAGAACATGGGAGGGGTGGGACTATTTTCCATCATATAGAGGTAAATACATCTTCCCTTCCTTCTCTTTTCCTCGCTTCACCATTTTAGAGCTGGGTCCAGCCGTCCAATATGGGAACTCCATGTCATTGAAAAGAAGGACTTTATAGCAGTACAATTTCTGCACTACAATAATTGGGGGTCAATTAAATAAGCATAGCAGCCAAAATGTTATTTTTTTCTTTTATTATCACAAGACCAGAGTATTCTTTTACCCAGATAACCACTTGTTGTTTTGTAAAGCTGCTGCATTCATGATGATATGATGTATGAAAACTCCACATTGCCTAACGAAAATAAAAATAAAGAGTATATAAAAAAATATTACAAAAAGTTAAATATTTGTTTATTTAACTTTGGTGACCGGGTAAGTAAAACTGGCAAAAGAAGCCCTTTTCAGGCACAATCTGGATGCAGTAGCACAGGCTAGAGCAGGGATACATAATACAGTAAATGTAGTAATTTTACAAAAATCATTTACAAAATGCGGTGGTTGAGCAATATTTACTGTATACATTAACAATGCAAGATATATACAAAGGTGTTCATATGCATTGCATAGGGTCACAAAGATGAGGCAGTTACCTACCATAGGTAGATTGTGTAGAAATGTACAGTAGCTATCAACCGGGGGTAGGGAGTAAAACAAGGGTACAGGGTAAGGGGACAACACTATCACAGAAGGGAGAGCAAAGTAAGAGTAGGTTGGGAGGAAGGGGGTGAGGTTAGCAAAAGCACTGGCATATGACAGATGAGGATTAGTGAGATTTCATTAAGTCTTTTGAAGGTGGGGAGAATGAGGGTTTTCCTAATGGGAGGGGGTATGGTGTTCCATACAAAGGCAGCAAGGAAACAAAAGGACCACTGGCCCATGCTGGTGTAAAACAGAGGGACAACAATATTGTTGTAGGAGGTAGAGCGGGAGGTAAGGAGATTGAAGAGGGGGATCTGTATAGCTAGGTAAGGAGGGGTATACATATACAGAGTTTTGTTAATAAAAGAAGCAAGGGCAAGACTGACTCTGAGTTCTGGGGGTAGCCAATTAAGAGTATCCAGCACTGCACAGCGATGGGTACTTCTATTACAGCTGGAAGCAAATTTAGCGACATACTAGGTGGCGCCACGGAAACCTCAGTGGCAGCCGCCCGACTTAAACCTCCAACCTTGCCCACCTACCGAGTTCACCACATTGGATCCCTCCAGCAGGGACTTTCCTGCGCCTGAGTAGTGCCCTGGACTGCTAGACAGCCCCATGGAAACCCCCGTGGCCGCCACCTGACTTGGACCGCTAACCCTGCCCACCTCCCGAGCGCGTCACATTGGATTCCTCCAGCAGGGGCTCTCCTGTGCCTGAGCGGTGCCCTGGACTGCTAGGCGGCCCCACGGAAACCCCTGTGGCCACACCCCGACTTGGACCACCAACCTTGCCCGCCTCCCGAGCTCGCCGCATCGGATCCCTCCAGTAGGTACTACAGCTGAAGCTGCCTCACTCCAGCCTTTCTCCAATTGGTGCGGCATTTTGGCTGCTGGACTGTGATTGGTTCTATCTTTCTGTTTGGCTAAGCTGATTGGAGTGCTTTTTTCCTCTGCTACAACAGAGCTGATTTCTTTCTGCCAACTTATGTAATTTAACTACTTGTTATATACGAACATACGAAATTTGCCAGCAGATAAAGGCCTAGAGGTCTATCAAGTCTGCTCGAATGTGCAGCTAGCACCCCTTATTCTGCAGCTGCCCCTCCCTTCCACCCTTCCCCTTCATTAACCCTCCCCTGTCCTGTCCCATCCTTGTTTGAAGCAGTCCACTGTTCTACTGCATACCACTTCTGCAGGTAACGCATTCCACCCAGCCACCACCCTCTCTGTAAAAAAGTGTCTCATCATCTCCCTCCTGAACCTTCCTCGCTCCAGTCTCATATCATGGCCCCTGGTGGCCCTCCCTTCCCTTACTTTGAACAGCCCCTCTGTACCTGTCTTGTTTATTCCTTTCATGTATTTAAAGGTTTCAATTATGTCCCCCCTGTCTCTCCTCTCCTCCAGTGAGTACATGTTCAACTCCTTCAACCTTCTCTCATATGATCATCTTTGTCGCCCTGTGCTGCACTCCCTCCAGTAACTTAATGTCCCTCTTCAGATACGGACGCCAGAACTGCACACAGTACTCCAGGTGTGGTCTAACTAACCACCTATATAGTGGCAGAATCACCTCTTCCTCCTCGAGGATATACCCCTTGCAATACAACCCAGCATTTTGTTGGCCTTTGCAGCTGCCTTCCTACACTGTGCCGAGTTGTTCATTGACCCTGTGATGAGCTCACCCAGATCCTTCTCCTCTGTCTGGGCTAGCTGCACTCCCCCTAGCTGGTAAGTCCTCCTTGGGTTCTTCATCCCAAAATGCAGCACCTTGCACTTTTTGGCATTAAAGCCCAGTTGCCAGGTGTCTGACCAGGTTTCAAGCTTTGCCAGATCATCCTGCAACCCCTGCCATCCCCCTAGGTCATCCACCACCGCGCCAACCTTGGTATCATCAGCAAACAGACTGATCTTGCTCTTGATGTCCCATGATATGTCTGCAATGAATATCCCAAACAACACTGGTCCCAACACTGAGCCCTGTGGGACACCGCTCGTCACTGCCCTTGGGTGTGAGAGCTCCCCACCCACCACCACCCTCTGTTGCCTTCCCTGCAGCCAGTTTCCTACCCATCTCACCAGCATTGCACCTGCCCCTGTGCCTACTAACTTCCTTCCCAGCCTTCCATGTGGCACTGAGTCGAATGCCTTACTGAAGTCCAGATACAGGACATCCACTGCATGTCCCCTGTCCAGTTGCCTAGTTACCCAGTCATAGAACTCAACCAGGTTGGTTTGGCAGGATCGGCCACCTATGAAGCCATGCTGTCTGCTGTCCTGTAGTCCTTTGGCCTCTAAGAGGGCCACCAGCCTCTCCTTCAGGATAGTCTCCATTAGCTTACCCATGATGGATGTGAGGCTCACTGGTCTGTAGTTTCCCGGTTCATCCTTGGGACCACTCTTGTGGAGGTGCACCACATGAGCCATCCTCCAGTCCTGAGGTACACACCCCGAATGTAGTGAGGCATTAAATAGGTCTGCCAAAGGCCCTGCAAGGACCTCTGCCTGCTCCTTCAGTACCCTGGGGTGGATGCCATCTGGGCCTAGTGCCTTGTCCACCCTCAGTGCCTTCAAACCCTCTCGAACTCTGCCCTCCATGATTTCCCCATCTGTCACCACTTCCCCTCGCCTGCCATTTCTCCCATCTTGGGTGTCACCCCTCTTCTCTTTAGTAAATACTGAGCAGAAGTACTCATTTAGTGCTTCCGCCTTATCGCATTCCTGCTTCCACCCAACCCCTCCTTCCTAATCCTTACTATGTGGTCCTTACAGCTCCTTTTCTCCTGATGTACTTAAAGAAGTCCTTCTCCCTTCTTAATGCCTTGTGCCAGCCTGAGTTCTCAGATGCTTTGGCTCCCTTACTGCCCTTGTCACCTCCTTCGATTCTGTCCAGTACTCCTCTCTGTCCTCCCCTCCCTGTTTTCTTGTACTTCCTAAAGGCAGCTCTTTTCCTCCTTACCTTTTCCATGACCTCCTTGCTCAACCAGCTCGGTTTCTTAGCCCTAGCCTTCTTGCTCTGGGCTTTGCAGCAGGTTTTTGTTGCCTCCACTATCCCCAGCTTTATGAGCTCCCACCTCTGGTTAGTATCCATACTAGATTGAATTCTGGCCAGGTACCCTTTAACCACTTCCCCATCCTCCCAAAGTCAGCCCTCCTGAAGTCCAGCACTCTTGTGCCAGATTCCACTCCTTCCTTGCCCATATCCAATGTGAGCCATACTGAGTGGTGGTCACTCCCTGACAGTGGTTCCTCCACTGTAAGTTCTCTCACAAAGTCCCCATTTGCCAGCACAAGGTCAAGGGTATTCCTAACCTGGTTGGTTCACTGACCATTTGCAGCAGGAAGCTGTCCTGGAAGGCATCCAGCAGTACCTGCTCCCTTCTGTTCCTGGTTGTTGGGGTGCTCCAGTCAACTCCTGGCATGTTGAAGTCCCCCACAATCACCACACTACCCTTCTCACAGGTCCTCCTGATCTGTCCCGCTAGTTCCCTGTCTAACTCCTCCATCTGTACACCACTCCCATTCTAAGACTCCTATTCTTGGAATCCTGGATTTGCACCCAAAGTGACTCTGTACTACCCTCCTCCCCTTCTTCCCTTACACACTTCAGTCCTTCCTTCACATATAGTGCCACCCCCCCTCCTTTCACAGTCACCCTGTCCCTACAAAATAACCTGTACCCTGGTACAGACAGTTCCCAGTCATTATATTGGGTGGCCCATGTTTCCGTGATGGCTGCAATGTCCACCTCTCCCTCTGCCATGAGAACCTGCAACTCTGCAGTTTTCCTCCCAAGGCCCTAGCATTAAAGGTAACCATGCCCACCCTTTCCCTCCTCCCATCCTGCCCTCCTTTCCTAGCATCACCAATAGTACTTGCCATTTGTCCTTTGTCACTGTTATGGGGGGTAAGCTCATATGATTTCCCAACCCGTGGTCTCTGCATATCTCTTCCCCAATTGCCCCCCCCCCCCAGTTTAAACTCCCAACTTCCTCTATATTCTTCCATCCTCTGCTTCAACACTTTCTTCCTTCCTCACTCAAGTGTAGTCTGTCCTTGCATAGAGACTACTGTCCTCCCAGGTCCCTCCCACCCCCAACAGCCCATACCCTTTAGCACAACACCAGGTTCTTAGCCATCTGTTGAATTCCTCTATTCTCAGCTTTCTTGTGCTTGCCTTTGGCACCGAAGTATCTCGGAAAAGTTACTGATCTTCCTGCCCCCTCACATAATTGTGCTAGTTCCTCAAACCTCCTCTGGACTATATCTACCCTCTTGTCAGCCAGGTCATTTGTCCCAAGATGTATAATTAAATGAGGCTTGTCCCTACCCCTTCTAGCATATTTCAGAACAGACTGTCCCACCCTTTCCGCTGTCATTCCTGGCATGGCCTCCACCCAAATGCAACTATGCCTCTCCGCCTTGCTACTCCACCTAACTCCTCTTAGTATTGAGTCCCCAAGCACTAAGATTCCACCCCTCTTACTCCCTGCTTGCTTCCTTTCATCTCCTCCCTCATTTCCAGCTCCTCTTCTTCCTCCTGCACATTATTATGCCCTTTTGCCCTGTTGCAGTTCTCCCAGCAGAACTTCCCCACTCCAGTTTGGTCCAGGCATTTATCAATTACTCCTCTAATTTCATCACTTCCTCCTCCACCTTCTTCCTCTGTAGCAGTGCAAACTATTTTCTGAAGATCCTTCACAAATGCCTGCTCCTCTCTCTGCATAGTAACCTGTTCTCTCCTTTCCACCCATGACTTTTGCCACTTCTTCGCCTCCCTCACAAGTCCCTATTGCCTCCTTCCATTTGACTTTTGTCTCCTGACCTGGTTTCCGGCAATCGCTCTTCCTGGCCTGGGCCCTTTGTCTCTGCTTCCTTCTTCTGAGCCTCTCCTCCCACTGTTGGCTTAAATTGCCCTCCCTCATCTCCCTTCTTCCTCCCTCCAGTATTGGGCTAAACCCACCTTCAATCTGCCTTGCCTGTCTTAGTTCCTCCTGCAGACCCTCAATCTCCTTTCTAAGTTTTTCTATGTGGTTGCACACTAAACATCCTCCCACTCTCAGGAATGTTTAGAAAGATTGGTGCACCGCAGTTGTTGCAGCCTACCACCCTACCCATTGCTGTCTTTGCCCACCAGCACCCCCACCCTTCCAGATGCAGGATACCAAACACTCCCCAAGTCCCCCCCTCTATCAGTGCAAAACATTCTTTATGTCCCTTACCTCCTTTGTTGCACATGTTTAGATATGTTGAGCAACTGCTTTTTATATTCCTATCCACACTCAAAAATACTTTAAGTAGCCATTGCACAACCTTCTTCAACTCCTACTCCTCCTTTACCAAATGCAATAACTATGTGAAGTAGTAATAATGAAAGCACCTAGATTTGCATTTACTTCCCTTCCACTGAGAGAGCAGTCACCTCTTCAAGTCTTCCGGAAACAATCAGGTAGCTGAGGCCTCTAGTCAGACAATTAGCACCCTTCCCCCACTCAAAACTTTGCAGCTAGTGAAGTCAGCAACAATGAATCAATTCTACTCAAAGCCCCAACATAGGTTTGCTACCCAAAGAAACAGGACACCAATTCAAACAGCTTCACCAACAATACATCAAAATAGGTTTGGAATTATAAGATATAGGTCTCCAATTCAAAGAAACAGATCAGTTAAATTACACCAATTATGTTTAAAAGAGAAGAAATAGGCCTCTACAAATGCAGCCTGCCACACCATAAACCAAACAAATGAGCCCACTTTTAGCTACCAAAACAGGTTTCAAAATTCCAACAGCCCCAAACAATACCCTGCTAGCCCCTTAGTAGTAAGAAAGAAAATAAACATTCTACCAAGTAGAATCCATGAAAAACAATGTAAAACAAGAAGCTACTGTACTGTAGATCTGATCCTGTCCCCCTTCTAGTTCCTTGTATGTTTAAATATATGCGTGCTGCTTGTTTGGCGCCACTTTGAAGTAATCCGTCTCTGTTAGTACCTACTATTTTGGCTTACACGGTCTGAAATTGTATTATTTGCCTATGACCTGTTGTTACAGCATGTAATGTAATAGTGATTTAGAAGCTAACCTTGCTTATTGCCTGACTAAATAGAGCCTGTCTTGCAGACCTGCACTGTTTTTACTTGTTTGTCTACTCTACCTCTGGTCATTTCTTTCTCCTAAACACTATCTGTCCCTGCCTGCTTCCCCTTTAGAGCCCCTGTACCTCCTTCCTCTCTCCATTTTTTCTCACTCAAGTAACTTGCCTAATTTGCTTCATCCCCTTCCCTCTCTACTCCTCAGCCTTCCTACATTGGTGCTCTGACCTCACCTTTTCGCTGTCTGATCTCCCCTCCCAAACCTATTCTCACCTGCTTTGCTCCTTTGTCTTTAGCCTTAATCTCCCACAGCCCCTGCTGAGTGTCTGCCACTAGTCTTCCACCCCCTCCAGCACTTATATTTATTCTACCCACTCTTTGCTCCCCCAGGGACTCTTCTGCCCCTAAGAGGCACCCTGGACCACTACACGGCCCCACGGAAACCCCCGTGGCTGCCAACCGACTTGGACCGCCAACCTTGTCTGCCTCCCAAGCTCACCACATCGGATCCCTCCAGCAGGTACTACTGCTGAAGCTGCCTTGCTCTGGCCTTTCTCTGATTGGTGCGGTGTTTTGGTTGCTAGACTGTGATTGGTCCTCTCTTCCTGTTTGGCTAAGCTGATTGGAGTGCTTTTTTCCTCTGCTACAACATAGCTGATTTCTTTCTGCCAACTTAAGTAATCTACCTACTCGTTACATATTTTCTCCCACCCCTCCCTGCCCAGGCCTCCTTTAAATACACCACTTGTCCTGCTCGCTACCGACAGCTCCTATTTCATTGGCTCTCCTAATTGGGTGTTCCATATGTCCCACTGTTAGGGCAGTCTAGTGCAAGAGCTAATTATTTTTCTGCTTACTGCCCTTCACCATTCAGCTCACCCCTCTCTCTGCTCATTTATCCTCTATCCCTCCCTTTCCATGCCTGCGCCTTCCTAATCACTTTACTGGGCATTGGATTCACCCTAATCTCCTCATTTTCTCTGATCTACTTACCCTACCATCTCTCTTGCAAGCATTTTAAACTCAATTCTACAGCTTAGCCCACTTGCTGACCTGACTACTTATCTGCATTTTCCCCAGAATTACACTCTATTTTTTGCCTGAAACAATCTTCAGGGTCTTGTGGATAGTGCGAGCCCTGCTCCTTCCTTGGTCCCTCTTACTCCTTGCATCCATACTAGCTTCTCTGACCTGGCAGTCTACAATGAAGCATCACACTTTATTATTTTTCCTTGCCTCCACACTGCCACTGTTTCACCTATCAGTGTTACCTCAGTATACACCGAACACTTTTTTTCTCTAACCTCCTTGTTGTGCCTGCACCTAATTATATCACCACTCCACTGCTATTAAATAGATCATGGATCCTTATGATTGCATATGTCCACAAAAATAGTTGCCCCCCTCGTTTACATATCCTATGCTCCTTCATGCGCAACAGGCTGTGGTATCTACTTATCCTAGCCATTCTGCTCTCTGGTGATGTTCAGCTAAACCCGGGTCCAGTAAATTGTATAACTACTCCTAGTCAGAACACCAAAGGTCTTATAATTGCTCACCATAACATAAGGAGCCTTGATAAAAATTATGCTGAACTTGAAGCATGGACCTCCCTCTACAAGTCTGATATAATTTGACTTACCGAAACCTGGCTTAAATTGTCCACCCCTGACTCTCTGTGCACCATCCCATCTTATAACCTCCTGAGATGAGGTAGACCCCCTCCCAAAAGAGGGCAAGCAGTTTACTTTAAAAGTCACCTCCAACTTTCTGCTATTAGCTCGTCCCCTCCTCAGTCACTGTGCAGCGCTTTATACCCTTCTCACTCTCGGGTCCCAAAAATGACATACAGTCTGTGTCTACAACCCCCCAAAGAGTGGTCATAAAGGACTGGAGGAACTATTGGATCAAACCACCCTTCTCTCTGGGAGAAATGAAGTTCTTATCCTTGGGGACCTTAACATAAACTGGCTGGGTAGCTCTCAACCTGCATCCCTGTCGAGTATACAAAGCCTTAATCTGCATCAGCTAATCTTAGAACCTACCAGAACTGCCCCTCTCTCTAAGACAGGTACATTGCTGGATTGGATTATGACAAACCATTCTAAGTACATTGTCATCTCAGGCTGACCATTCCCCCACTTTCTGCATCTGGGCCAAAGGGAAGCCAATCCTAACGAAGCCCTGCTTCATTACCTTCCGTGATTATGCTAATTTCAACTCCCAAGCTTTTCTTCAAGATGTATCTAGCACTGGCTGGTTTTCTCTCCTAGGAGCTAACAATGCTCAGTCTTCTTAACATCTTCCTATCCCACTTCCTAGCAGGACTGGCACTACAAACTGGTAACATGCTGAGTAAAAACAGACAAACCAGGTGGCTAAAATCTGGCTTGCTCAGAAAGCTACGTCAAAGAGATAAAAGTTGGATCCACTACAAGAGCACTGGCCATACAGCAGACTTAAACACCTACCATGCTCTGCAAAACTCCTGCAAAAAGGATATCAAACAGGCCAAAAGATCCTACTGTAAAGACCTTTAAATTAACTCTTATGGAGACTCAAAAAAATTCTGGTCCCACATTAAGTTCTTAATGGGCTCAGACTCGTCATACACCCCAAACGACATGTCATTCAATGGCATCCACTGCAGCAATCCCTGGACCATAGCTAACTTTTACAATGAGCAATTCTCTGACCTAACAAAATACACCTCCTCTTTCTCTGTCAAACCAAACCCTCATACTCCTACAATCATTACTCATCCAAAATTCCTTTTTAAATCTGTCTCTAGATGGGAGGTACTAAAATTACTTAACAATATCCCCGAGCATGCAGCGGTGGGTTCAGACAATCTCAAGCCCAAGTTACTAAAACTAGTTGCTCCATTCATTGCTGCTCCCCTAACCAAGATTTTTAATTTCTCATTGTGCCAAAATCATGTCCCTGATACATGGAAGATGGCTAGGATAACCCCTGTTTACAAAAAAAGGTGACCCCAAAGACCCACCCAACTATAGGCCTATTACAATCCTGTCTGTTCTTAGCAAAATTCTTGAAAAACTTGTAGCTACTCAAACCATAGAATTTCTCCTTAAATATGACCTCCTAACTCCTGCTCAGCATGGCTTCTGTAAGGGACACAGTACCACCATTGCTTTATTCAAGCTAACCTCTGATGTCCTAGTGGCCATGGACTCTGCTTTCCTTACTGGGTCCATCTTTATTGATATGAAAAAGGCATTCAATCTTGTTGATCACTCTATTCTCATTGCCACACTTAGATCTCTTGGTTTCTCTCCAAATGTTGTAAACTGGTATGGCAGTTATCAATCTGACAGAACTCAAATAGTAAAATATAACTCTACCCTCTCGGAAAAGTCTACAATTAACATTGGAGTACCCAAGGGGTCAATACTAGACCCGCTGCTCTTCTCTATTTTCTTAAATAATATCACCTCTACCCTTACGCAGGCTGCCACCCTGCTGTATGTGGATGACATCATCCTGTACACTAGTGCTAAAAGTACCAATGACATCAATGAATGACTCTCCTATGACTTTCAACTCATCTAACAGTGGCTTGATTGTCATAAACTAGTCCTAAATGAGTCAAAGACCCAAGCTATGCTATTCGGTTCAAACTGTAAACTCAAACAAGCCCAACTCAATTTTAAAGTCACCACCTTAAGTGGCAAATCTATTGGGGTGGTAAGCTCTTTTAAATATCTGGTTATTACTCTGGATCCCTCACTAAATTTTGACACTCACATTCTATGAACTTGTAAGTCGGTAAATACTAAACTTGGTATTGCCTACCGAACTTGCTATGCTCTCACCACCTCTGCTAGACTTGCCATAGCCCATGGGGTACTTCTGCCCTCACTTAACTATAGTGTTGCCACCTATACCTCTGCATGCAAATCAAGTCTTCGGAAATGGGATGTCACCTACAATAACATCTGTCGGTACGCATCCTCCTCCATTGACTGAAACACCACTGTATCCTCTACTCAGACCTTGGATGGCTTCCACCCCATGAGTCTAGGTCTTATGTCTTCAGCTCCATAATTGACAGCATTATGAGATCACAAACTCCTCAGGCCCTAGTGGGTCTCTTTCAAAAACAGTCATCCTTCTATGATCTACGCTTGGCAGTTTCTACCCCAGTTCTTGTCCCTAGACACACTGCTTCTAAAGGTGCTGGTGATTTTGTCTGTCATGTCCCTCGATACTGGAACTCCTTCCCACTAAATATTCACCAGGCTCCATCCCATGTTGCTTTCAAGAAGGCATTTCGAAACCATCTATTCCTGTCCCGCAAATGCTCCTGTTTCAAACCACCTTAGACCTATTGACCCCACTCTACTCAATATCCCCCTCCTATATTGAGATTTGTTCCCCCCACAATTTCTGCCCTTTCCTTCTATCATTCTTTCTTGTTATGGCTGAATATTTGTCCTCACTTCTCTCTCTGTATAACCTTATTCTCTTATTAACCCTTTGATTCCACAGGTCAGATCCATGGTTCCTGCATTTATTATATATCTTGCTGCCATTATTTGTATAACGCTTGCCATTATATTTGTTGTTTCTGCTTATTGTATCCTTGTAGCACTGATGTACTGTTTCCTCTATTTATATTACTGTACCCATGTTTGCTATTGTTCCACTGTTCCTTTTGTTGTACTCTCCCATGCCTGAAAATAGTCATTTTATGGCTAGTGCACCTACCCAGTTAACAAAAACTAAATAAATAAATAATATAATATAAAGTATGCTTTTTTGTAGAACAGATTTATCAGCTGAGTCAGTGACAACTGAACCATAGTCAAGTGAGGGGAGGCAATTTGCCTGGGCAACTCTGACATTGGTGTCAAGTGTTAGGAAATGGCAGACTCTGTAGAGTGAGCCTAACTTCTGGTGAATAACAAGGGTGATGTGCTGGGGATGAGTTTCAAGAGAGAGAGAGAGAGAGAGAGAGAGAGAGAGAGAGGTTGAGGTGAATCCCAAGGTACTTAAAGAAGAGGGTCTTTTCAAGACAGGAGCCTTTTCCAGCATTGACACAGAACAAAGGAGATAGTTTGTTGAGGTTTTACTTAGTTCTGAATAGCATGGATTGTATTTTCAGGAGATGTAGTATGATTTTTTTTCTTGAGAGAACCAGACTTGGAGCCAGGCAGATGAGTTACTAAGTGCTTGTGAATGAAGGTGATGTTATCACTGTGGGAGTAGAGGAAAGCATCGCTGGCAAAGCGGAGTGTATGAACTGGTTTGCACACTGTAGGGAGGTCAAAAACAAGAGAAGCCCTAGAACAGAGCCTTGGGGGGTCTACTAGAGATGGGGTTTATCCAAGATAGGGCACTATTGATTTTCATGGCCTGTGGTCAGTAATGCAAGTAGTCTTCAAATCAGGCAAGAGCAGGGGACCAAGTGCCAGTAGCTTCAAAACTAGCAATTCATGGTCAACAAGGTTGAAAACCTTAGTCAGGTCCACAAACATAGCACTGTAACATGCCCCCTGTCCATTGCCTGGTAAATGGTGTCAGTGAAAGTAATTAGGGTAATATCTGTGCTGTTGCCTTTCAAATGCCATGTTGCTCCAGTTCAGATGAGGTCATGCAGCTGCAAATATTCGACTAGCTGATGGTGGATGATTTTCTTTTGCAGCTTGGGCAGAGCTGAGAGAATCAAGACTGGGCAGTAGTTTTCGAGGGAGACCTTTTTTCCTTTCTTGTGCTGAGGGATAACTGTGGACATTTTCCAGAGGATGGTCAGAGTACTAGATGAGAAGGATAGTTTGAAAATTTTCAAAATGGGAAGTGCAATAGTACATAGTAGACAGTTGCGAGGAAGCACAAAGTAAGTAGTGCAAAGCACAGCATATCAATAGCATATCAACAGCATAGCAATAGTTCAGTGAAGTGCAACTGGCAGCAGCATGAGGAAGGGAAGGGTGATTGCAAGCACAACAGGGGACTTGTCAAAGGGATAAGTTAACCAATAAACCAGGGCAGTACGGGGAGGGAGTTTATCCTCATATGACCCCATATGTTCCTCGTTGCTCCATTCGGTCAGTAGATGCAGGACATCTTTTTGTTCTGGGATCTTGTTTAAAATCACTGGGGGATAGAGTGTTCAGAGTTACTGCTCTACTTCTCTGGAATGCCCTTCCCCCAGGGGTAAGAACTGCCCCTTCCCTGATTATTTTTAAATCCAAGCTTAAGACTTGCTGGTTTATTGTCTGTTTGGGTCATGGTGCTGTTATTTTCTTAATATTCTGATGTGCTTATGTATTATCTGACTTAATTATTTATTGTTTTAACTGTACTGTTTTATTAATTTGCTTGCTTCTGTGAGGTGTCCAGAGCCCCTGGGATTGGACGCATATAAATAAAATTGCCTTGTCTTGCTCTATATGGAGGGGAAGAGTAATGGGATTAGCCTAGGATCAGAGTCAACTACAGGAATAAGTATTGAAGTCATGGAAGAGGGATTTTAGTGATATGAAAGATGGAGCACTGTGAACAGCAACAGGGAGAATTCTTCAATGTTTGGAGACGTGGAAGGAGACTGCAGGGAGACTGCCGCTTGACCATTAAGTCAGACCCTTTTTAGCTCCCAAAGTGGGAGGGTGCCACCAATTTTCTCCCTCACTGTGTTGAAGAGGGTGGCAAGGTGTGAATAGCTGAGTGGAGATTGTCTAGGGGGAAGGAAAGTACTTACTTTAGGCAGAATTTCAGTCAATGATTTTGTGTGGGAAATGTGTGTGCTGTTTGTGTGTGAGGAAATCTATGGTTGTGAGGAGTAAACAGTGCTGTAGCGCAAGAATGCTGTTATAATACTGGCCATTTATAATGGCAAATTACACACTGTGTTCCCTATTGTAAATAATTGTCCACTTATATGATAAAATGTATAAAATATATAATATATGGTCATATTTATTATTTTTTATTTTCATTATTTATTATTTGTATTTATGTGACAAGAAAGCATGAATCATGAAATGAAACTTGTGATTTGGGCTTGTCACTAGACTCCCTTACCTCATGCTGTTTTCAGAAGCTGCTAGCAAAAATGGGGGAGGGGCTGGGACTTTGAAGAGTTGGGCAGGAAATGCAAGATGATTTTTTTTTGGGGGTGGCGGAACTAGACATTACATTTCTGGATGGATTACTTCTATCCCAAGTGGGAGAAAAGGAAGCACCTGAAAAAGGAAGAAGGGACAACTAGTGTACTTCTGAACTGCACAGGATGGTTAATCAACAGATTTACTGGATACCAGCAGGAAAAATTGCTTACACTGCAGTGGGAGTGGAAGCAGTGGATTTCTGGGGACTAATTTACCATGGTTTGTCTGTCTTTAATGTCATGAGCCCATCCTTGTCCTCACTGCTCCACAACCATGACTCCCACATTTTATTTACACATGGCAAGCTCCTTCTCCACCACCAGTGCTTGCAAAACTTGTACTTAGTGGAACATGCATGGTGAGACATTTATCTGCTCTTTTTTCTCACCTGCATCACTTTGTCCTCTTGTTCTCTTCATGCTTTCTACACACAGACAACACATGCATTGCAGATGCTGGCACAGTGGAGCTGCAGCCAGATGCAAACACTGATGATTCACAATAGTTGTCAATAATTCTTAAATGCTCATATGCCATAAATGATCCATGCATGCACAAGCTGCAATACCACATGACTAAAGAGATGACATGGATAAGTGACATCACCAGGCCCCCCAACACACCCACCCACTGACACAGCACACACCACCCCACTGAGACACCTTGGGCCCAGTTTTCAGCCATTTTGGGATTAAGTCCTATGCAGCAGCCACTGCTGCATTACAACTTCTCCACACCTGCAGACATTCATATTTACAACCTGTGATCTGCACAGGTGGCAGGTGTAGCTGTGTTGAGATGTTATCCCTGGTCCAGCTGTGCATAACAGTTTGGCACAGCTGTGACCAAAAACATCCACAAGCTGTAGCAAATTGTGGATCAGATCATAAACCAGGTCCAGCTTTGAAAATCCAGTGCCTGCAGGGAAAACTGTGGCTCCACAAGTGAAGACCCACTTACACCAGTTGTTCCCACACTTTCACTGATTTCTGGGGGTGTTGAAAATCTGGTTCCTTGTTTCTCACACAGCAGTTCACTTACCGACTGGCTGCACACACACACACACACACACACACACACACACACATACACACTAACATTCTTTGACCAACACCAAATGTTTACTTGCTTATTGAAGCAGTTAAAATGAACAAACTAGTAATAAGAAATATTTTGATACTGTGATAGGTGAAGAAGAGGCATATCTGCCCCCAGAAATCCTCTCACAGTTCAGAAGGATAACAATTTATTAAATTGATTTGTATGTGAATGTAATCAGCTTGACTTCAAAGATAAGATAAGCTGGGGTATATGTGCTGGGCCTTGCTTAGTTATGCTGTAATGACAAAAATGCTTTAATTTTAGTGTTCAAAACACAAGTAAGCAGAGTAACACAGCTCCTTACCTAGACTGATCAGTGAGTGTAGAAGCATGTTAGAACATCTGTTTTACTTGATTTTACCACAGTATAACTGTATCTCAACCCTAAAATAAATAAATGCAGTCAATCAGTATTCAATTTCATTAGTCCTGTTGGTTTGAAATTAGTTTGAAATCTTATATTGCAACATAATATAATGAACGATATATTTTAAAATCTATATTTATGTCTTTGGTTTATTATAGAAAAGTTCTCCAGAGTCTGATGAAGGAACTTGTTCTGAAACGTTACTAAAAAATTAATTGTAGGCTAGCATCAAAGATGCTAAAAGTCTGGAAGACAATAAAATACAAGGACTAATGAGATTGAATACTCATTGACTGCATTTATTTATTTTAGGGTTGAGATATGGTTATTCTGTTT
Source organism: Neoceratodus forsteri (assembly GCA_016271365.2). Classification (NCBI taxonomy): domain Eukaryota; kingdom Metazoa; phylum Chordata; order Ceratodontiformes; family Ceratodontidae; genus Neoceratodus; species Neoceratodus forsteri. The sequence goes on along the minus strand of CM057453.1, from coordinate 1,114,108,664 downwards.
GCATTTCTGAATTCTCTGGCAAGGCCCCACCATCCTCCCTAGTGAAAACTGAGCAAAAGTACTCATTGTCAATGGCAGCCTTTGGCCATTCTCCATTATCAACTTCCCTATCTCAGCTTGCCATACGATTTCCCACTCCTTTCTTCCTTTTTTCCGTAATATATCTGAAGAACTGTTTTTCACCACTCTTGACCCCTACCACAATATGCAGCTCTGTATCTGCTTTTTTCCTCCCTAACTGCCCTCTTTGCCTCCCTGTTTTTCAGTAAAGATTCTCCCCAGTCTTCCGCCTCCTGCTTTCTTTATATTTGTAGACGGCCTTTCCTTGGCTCGTATGATTCCCACTGAGAACCATAACAGTCTCTCAAACATGTTCTTTTTGGTTACTGTTCTCATGCATACCTTAAATGCCTTGAGAATTGCCCTCTAAATAGCTAGTGTACCAGAAAAGCCTGAAAAGAATGTTACTGGCATTTCCTATATCCATGTAATGAAGGGATGGTTTTCTCCAAAACAGTAGCTCATTTGTTTGTTAATTCTTTTTTTATAAATGTGCACTCTCTTATGGTGACTGTTATCAGTCATGAGTGAACCAGAAGTTGCACACTGGGGGGATGTAAAGGTGCTCTCCACTGGCTGATGTTTGCGATGCTCTTCCTCTCCCAAAAAAGTCTCTGCTGCAATTTATCATGCTGTTGTCTTTATTTATTCCCAAATAAATTCTATCTTATCTTATTTATGCTTGTCTTTATTTGGGGTACATTTCCATTTTTTTTTTGTGTGTTTGTTTAACCTTGCAGAGTTGTTCCGTTTTATTTTCCTAAATGCTTAAAAGCCAAAATGTTATGTTCAGCTGTAATAGGTTAATTTGAGAAGTTGACATACGTTTCAATTGTTCGCCATGTGATATAAAAGGGAAGCCAAATGGATTTTGTTTGTGTTACAGAAACTGGACCATTTCTATTGCAAAATCTCAGTAACTCAAAGTAGACAGGAAGAGATGCGTGGGGTGGACAGGAAATAAGATCACACTCACAAACCAAGACATAATAATAATCACTTTTTGAAAGTAAAGACTCCTGCTCCACTTTGCTCCTCCTGGTCCTGTACTCACGCGTAGGATACGAGCAAAAAGGCATACAGCAATTGAGCAATCAACAGCAGTTTAAACTAGCCCACTGACTACAAATATGTATGCTTCTCCCTCTTGAATCCAGGGGCATTGCAGGTGTCAGTGTGACTATGAGGTCCCCTCTTCGAATACAGTACTACAGTTCAAAGTGGTAAAATAATACAATGCCGTAATGTTCTCTAGCATTTATTGTAATGCTGTTAGATTTTCTTGTAAGCAGCGGCACTGTACACTCTTTAAAGATGATGCATTAACATTATACACTGCAGAGGTACAGATTAAAAACTGCTCTTTTCATTACAAGGTGTGCTGAACTGAGTGTGCTTGATGTTGATAGTTCCCATGCTTGCTCTGTTTTTAAGCACTGCTTTTTAAACTGTCAGTGTCTGGTTTGTTTTTAACTTTGCACACTGAAAGGCAATGTAATTATTTTAGCTAGGTCAGCACACTGTTCACACCCGTAATGCAAAGGGCAGTTTTGTGATCTATACCTTTGCAGTGTGAGCTGTGCCACTCATCTTGAAAGAAATGTAATGAAACAATAGCAAAATTAACTATAATAAAGTACTTTAGAATACAAGACAATGCAGGTTTTATGGCAAAGTGCATAAAAGTAATGTGATCTGGTCAAACAAGGTAATCCCTTCCTTTCACTGGTTTTGTTTTGCCTGATAAAAGTGATGGAGTGATGGAAAACTTTGCCCCACTGCATCACATTAATAACTTTAACAACTGTGAATGAGCTGCCCATCCTGAAGCTGCTTCTAGGCAGAGGATGTTAGCAGTGTTAGTTTCTTAACATTACCATCACAATAATAAGGAGTTTACCTTTACAAATCAAGTAACTATACTAACAGTTGAGACTAACCTACCCTAACAGGAACCCAAGAAGAAATTTTTATACACAGAGGGTGAAATATTCAGACTGCTCCAGGCAGGGGCGCAAGCCTGGGCGCAGAGCAACTGGGATGTGCCAGGGCAAGGCCCTGGTTATATTAAATGGTGCTGTATCATGGCTCAGCACCATTGAATATGGCACAGGGGCCGCCCCCCACTGCACATGGCACAGTGGCACTGCGCTGGTGCAAGTGGTACGTGAGGAGTAGGGGGATGTGCCAGCACAAGTGTGGGTGCACTAGGCACAGCAACTGCGATATTCAGTGCTGGGCATGTAAATGAGGCCATTATGCATGCAAGGCACAAATGGGGCCATTTGTATGTCATTATGGCCCCATTTGCATGCAGGTGCACTGATCCCGGTGACTTGCACCTGACTGCAGCCATCTGGGACTGACGCCCCTGCCCTCCATGGGCAATGTGCCCCAATACCCAATCATGGGCATGACATAAATAAATTCCTGGTGGTCCAGCGGACCTACCTCTGCCTGATCGCAGGCAAATTAATATTGTATTCTCCCGGTGGTCCAGTGGACCTGCTCCCCTGCCCAATCACAGGGAAATGAATATTATATTCTCCCTGGTGGTCCACTGGACCCAATCCCCTGCCCAATCATGGGCAATTGAATAAATAATTCCCCCTGGTGGTCCAGTGGACAAGATCCCCTGCCCGATTATGGGCAATTGAATAAATAATTCTCTGTGGTAGTCCAGTGGACCCGATCCCCTGCCCAATCATGGACTTCCACTGTGAAGAAATGCCAAGGTGGGCCAGCAGTACCCGTCCTCACCGCCCACTCAGACCCACTTCACCCGAACCATTCACATTTTGGAACTGTAGTATAAATGCAGTCCTGCATGCCCATTGGCCCACACAGTGGACCAATGGACATACAACCGTACTATACACTGTCAGTCGGCCGGGCAGCCAGGCGGCTTGCGGATGAGGAGCTGCCACCCGATGCTGACTGGGGGAGCAGGGTGCGGGTCTGAGTGGGTGGGTGAGGAGGGATACTGCCAGCCAACCTGGGCATTTCTTCACAATGAGCACCAGATCGGGAGGTGATCAGGTCCTCTGGACCACCAGGGAGAATAAATTATTCATTTACCCATGATCTGGCAGGAGCAGGTCCACTGGACCACCAGGGAATTTATTTCAAACAACAGCCCATGATCGGTGATGGGTAGGGTCCACTGGACCACCCGGTATGTACATACATCTAATGCCAGCAATTGGGTGTGGGGGCACGGTGCCCGCCTGTGTCTTGGGAGGTCAGGTGGCCACCCACAGCAGGCAGCTGCTGTGTTGCACCTTGCAGTCGGCAGGCTCACATGTGAGTGGCCAGGACTTGCTCCTGGTTATACTGAGCACAACCTTGCACCCCCCTAGGTGGCGCAAGGTGGGTATGTGCCAGCATATGTACACATACATCCCGGGCTGAATCCAGATATGCCGCATATGAATGGGCACGCCTCGCACTTGCAATGCATACATTACTGGTGCACCCTGGTGCATCGGGATTTGCACAGCGAACATCCCCTTTGAATATCGTGACGAGGACTCAGTGAGTTGCGCATGGTGCAACACTGTTGTGCCGCATAACCCCTTTGAATATCCCACCCACAGAATAATCCCCCTGTGTAATAAATTACCGGCATCCATAGTAGGTGTGGATAGTTTCAAGATATTTAAGAGCAGATTAGACAATTATTTATTGGGTTAATAGGGACAATACACCCCAAACAGGGAGATACGTTATATGGGCTTGCGCCTTCTACCTTCTACAGGACCTGGTATAATGCAGTACTCCGAAGGGTAACGTGCCATATAAACATACAAATACACTAGCTCTTTAATTGTCCCATCTCTTTTCCACCCACATATATTATCCAGCCCTACTAAATTATCCCTGACCAGCTCCTTCATCCTACTAATGTCCATCCTTTTTAAAAATCAAGGCCATCAGCTCTCGATTGCAGTTTACTGAACCCATGGGCCAGTCTACAGTAGAACTGGGTGGACTGCAAAGAAGTACAAAGTAATGAACCTGGGAAACAAAAACCCAGGGGAAGAGTACACAATGGGGGGGGAGGTAATAATAACAACAAAATGGAAAGGGACCTGGGGTAGTCATATCAGATGACCTGAAGATAAGTAAGCAATGTGAGAAGGCAGTAAGGAGGGCTGGGGGGATATTGGGATGTATAGGGAGAGACATCACCTGTAGAAAACAGGAAGTTGTTATCCCTCTGTACAGACAGTTGGTGAGACCCCATCTGGAGTACTAAGTGCAGTTCTGGAGACCCCATCTCTGCAAGGACATAGACAGGATGGAGGCAGTCCAGAGGAGGGCAACTAAAATGGTGCAGGGTCTGCACCAGAAACCATATGAAGAGAGACTATAGGAACTTAATATGTATACCCTCGAGGAGAGAAGGGAGAGGGGGGACATGATAGAAACTTTCAAGTACCTCAAGGGAATCAACAAAGTCAAAGAGGGTAGCATCTTTCAGAAAAAAGATGTGTAAGAACAAGGGGACACAATTTGAAGATAGAGGGGGGATGGCTCAGGGACAATGTGAAGAAGTATTTTTTCACAAAGAGGGTGGTGGACACATGGAACTGCTTTCCTGAGGAGCTTGTGGGGTCAAAAACAGTGGGGGAATTCAAGAATACATTGGACAGACATAAGGCAGTTCTGGTGGGGGTTAGGAAGAAAAGTAGGCTGTTGGTTAACTAGGATCTGCAGCTTATCCAGTAGGTAGGGAAATGGGCAGACTGGGTGGGCCAAGTGGTCCTTATCTGCTGTCAAAGTCTATGTTTCTATGTTCTGCAGGAGATCCACACCCCGGATCAAACCTGCAATCTATGGACCGGGATAAATATGGAGTTCACCACAATTCTGCAATTTTGTTTACTGTTGCAATGGGGATGCCATCAGCAGGCTCGCTCCACATACAGATGGCCAGCGGCATCCAATCAGGCAACAGACAGTCATGTACACACTCATGGTATATAACTATGCTGAGTGCGCAACGTGGCCCAGACAAGAGAGGAGGACAGTCGGAGGAGCAGGAGCACCTCGGCAGAGATGCTACCAGAAAAAGTTGCCAAACAAAACCAACCCCCCAAATATAAAAAAACAAACAAACGTGAAAGGAGGGAAGAGAGACACTAGGGAGAGTCAGAGAAAGGAGACTTATCATGGCGGGGGGGTAGAAACTGATTGTCGGGGGAGGGTTATGGCGGGTCAGGAATTGAGACTTGGTATGACTGGAGAAAGGAGGAATCCAGAGAGACTGGGGAGATAGTGGTGGCCTGAGTAGCTGCTGGTGTGGGATGCAAAATGCAGGCAGTGTGGCAAGGTGAATGTCTGTAAATGAGTAACAGCAGGTTGGCAAAATCTTTGACTTGTGCCATTGCAGAAGATCCAGAGGAGAGATGGAAAGACTACTGGAGGCCCAAGAGAAATTTTACAGTTACAGAAAATACCAAATGAAAGTGTTTTTATTTTTAGGCCTCAGACTGTGTAACTGTGTATATGAGCAAGGGCTGGCTGGCAAAATCTTTGACTTGTGCCATTCCAGATCCAGAGGAGAGAGGGAGAGGCTACTGGGGGACCATGAGAGATTTTACAGCTACAGAAAATCCCAAATGAAAGTTTTTTTTTTCTTTTCTTGGCCTAAGTCAGTGTAGCTGTGTACATGAGAAAGGACAGGCAGGCAAAATCTTTGACTTGTGCCATTCCAGATCCAGAGGAGAGAGGGAAAGACTACTGGGGGCCCATGAGAGATTTTACAGTTACAGAAAATCCCAAATGAAAGTTTTTTTTTTCTTGGCCTCAAACAGTGTAGCTGACTGTGTATATGAAAAAAGGCAGGCTGGCAAAGTCTTTGATTTGTGCCATTCCTGATCCAGAGGAGAGAAGGAGAGACTACTGGGGGTCCAAGAGAAATTTTACAGTTACATAAAATCCCAATTTTTTTTCCTGGCTTCAGTGCAGCTGTGTGTACAGGGCAAGGGCAGCAGGCTGACAAAATAATTCTTTGACTCGTGCCATACAATCGTGAATCACAATTACTTGTTAACATTCATTCACAATCTCATCCGGGGGGAGGGAGAGAGAGAGAGCCTGCAGGGGGGATGATGACGATGAATCTAAGAGTCTCAGAACTCCCAAATAATTTTTTTTTTCCTGGCTTCTGGGCAAGGGCAGCAGGGTGGCAAAATAAATCTTTGACTTGTGACTTCCAGAGGAGAGACAGAGAGAGACTGGAGGGTAGCCCACAATAAATGTAACAGTCCCAGAAATTCCAAATAATTTTTTTCCTGGCTTCAGTGTAGTTGTGTGTATAGGGCAAGGGCAGCAGGGTGGCAAAATAAATCTTTGATTTGTGCCATCCGAGGGAGAGAGACTGCAGGGGGCCCAATAAATGTAACAGTCCCAGAAATCCCAAATAAAATGTTATTTTCTGGCTTCAGTGTGGCGGTATGTGCAGGGCAAGGGCAGCAGGGTGGCAAAATAAATCTTTGACTTCTGCCATCTAATCTCGAATCATGATCACTTGTTAGCGTTCATTCACAATTTCACGTATTAAAAAAAATACTGTTCAGAAAAACAACATGCAAGTTGACGCGCTTGTGCTGCTGGCTGTGGGTGGCCCAGGGAATAGTCTGACTTTGTGACTTATAGCAGACTGTTTACACTACAACACAAGTAAAGTACAAGTACTGTACACACAAGTGTCATCATCCTCACTCATTCCCCATTATTTCTGCTTATTATCATTAGTTTTATAGTATATCGCATTACATTACGTATAAGCATTAACCAAAACTCAGTGTGGGACTGTGCTGCATGCGGCTATGCACCAGATGTGTCTGCATCACCAATTCAAATTCTGAGGCATACTTAACAGTTGCTGAATTTGGTCACTTAACAGTAACTGTACTGTAGGAGTCAGTCAGGTAATCTTGGAAGGAAGTGGTGGTGGACTGCTGTGCTGTCGGTGTGCTGTGTGCAGTCATGAATCATGAAAGTAAATTTGTGCCTGGCCTGTGGGTGTAGGTGGGAGTCATCAGAAGTACATCATGTTAGTTAGAGGGATCTTAGTTATTTACAGGTTAGAATCCTAATGATATAAGTATTTGCATCTGTCTGTCTGTCTCTCTTTCCATCTCTTCCAGCACACTCGTGTTACGGACCTGAGCAGGATATGCCACCATTATGGGCCAGACATGAAGGGGCTAGTAGTGAGTGACTGCTTTTTTTTATTTAGCAGTTTTACATTAATTTCTATACAAATAATCCATAAAATTATTTCCTTTGGGCTTCTGTGTAAAATGTGACCAACTTTGTCCACTTTCATGCATTTTTTTGCTTTTTTTTTCAAATATTTGTCACTAAATCAGAACTAATCAGAACAAATCAGAACTTCACTGTGTTCTGGTTCTTATTTAATAAGGGTCAGAACTTCACCGAGTTCTACCAGCCCTAGTTCAAACCAGAGTTATGGTCGCTGTTCCCCAGTGACTCCCCTACTCCCACAGCTCCAACCACTTCTGAGTTTGTCAGCATCACATTGAGAATTGCAGTCTGCCTGGTGGGTTCCTTAACTAGCTGTACCAGTAGACAGTCTTGGAGCATGTCCAGCAAGGCCTGACTTCTGGTGATCTGGCCGGTGGAACAACCCAGTCGATGTCTGACAGGTTCATATTACCCATCACCACTACTTCCCTCTTTGCTAACCCTCTTTCAAGTTCTTCCCAGAGTTACCTGTCCCTCTCCTTCGCCCTTCCTGAATGTCTATAGGCAACGCCAGGTACAGTTTCTTGTATGAGGTTGCCATACGTTGCACCCACACTGATTCTGTTTCCCTATTACTACCCCTGATGCACCAAACCCATCTTCCATCACCTCAATGCCTTCCTTGACAAGAAGGGCTACCTTTCCCCCTCTACCTATTCCTCTATCCCTCCTGAACATTGAGTACCCAGGCACCATCATTTCCCCATCATTATTTTGCAAATAACACATTTCCATGATTGCCACAATGTCTACCTAAGTGTCTGCCATCAGTACCTGGGGGACATGATAAATTCATCCCAGTCAGTTCAGTCCACGTCAACTCACTCCATCACATTAGCTCTGGTATCAATCAGCTCCTAGGACAATTCGCCCTGTATCCTACTGTACTCCAAATAAAGTTACAGTACAACTTCCCCTATACTACCCTTGAAAATGTTGTCTCATATGGTGGGTGAATTGCACCCATCTGGAGTTTATTTTATATTATTTATGTGGTGTATGAATTGCCCAGGGTTGAATTGTCATAGGAACCGATTGACACCAGAGCTAATGTGATGGAGCATGTTGTCGTGTAACTAACTGCTTGGGATGAATTGTCTCATAGCCCAGCACCTGGTGCCCACTGATTTTGTTACCTAGGCTCCTGGCATTAAAGCATACCCACTTCCATCTGACCAAGATCTTACTTTGCTACTACCCTTGTGCTGTCAAAAAATGACTTCAAAGTCCCTTTCCAGCTTTCCCAATCTCCTAAATTCACTCTGCCCTGCATCTGCTACAGGCGGTGAAAAAAAAAACAACATAAATATGGATTTCTGTGCCTTCTACACCACCATCATTCAGTAAACAATATTTGTCAAATTTTTAGAAAATGCCCCCTTCCCTGCACCTGTCCCAGTTTACTAAACTCACTCTGACCTGCTTCTGCTGCAAGGCCTGCAGCTACCAGTACAGCCTGCCCAAAACTACAGTTAAAAGTAATGAGAATAAGCTAACTAGAATGATACTGCACAATTCTCTAATGATTTTGAAAGTTTTCTGATAAAAAATCTGTTTGATTGCAACTGCAAATTTTAAAACATGTTTTGTGGCAGATAAATATGACTGTTTACAGTCTGCGAGGACCTTGCTAAAATTTAATGATATACATTCTTGTGATATCCCTAGTAATTTTTCTGCACTATAGTAGCAACTAGACTGCTTCTAAATGTTTTGAATAGCTGGCTTATGAAGCTTATCGACCCCTTAAGCTGCAGGCACTCCTTACCTTTCTTCATGGCACGTACTTCTTAGAAAGTAACCTCTGATTATTTATGAGATGTGAAGTGGTATGGCAAATATTTGATGCAGGTTTAAACATGAAACAGTCTCGGGAGAAATCCTTTTTGCCGAAAAATGACATTTTGGATTGATTCTGAGATATTCAGTTCCTTAGGGAAAGCTTTTGTACAGTATTTGACCTTCTTGATTTACTGTACAGAAAATCATGGTACTTAGAACAACTCTGCATAGTGTGAAGTCTGATTCATGTTTGTTAGAACTTGTGGGAGTGGGCATGAAAAAAAAAACACTGTGGGGTGAAAGGGCAGTAGCCTTTTCTTTGTGCTTGATAAGTTTAAAGTTTTTCATTAATTTATCATTCTGGCAGCATTGTTTGGTGGCTAGAGTACAGTCTTGGGAATATGGAGACCTGTCATATCCATTTACATAGAAATATAGGAATATAGAAACTCACTAGCAGAGGAAGGCCTTGTGGTTCATTGATTCTGCCTGAAGTGGAGCCACATGTACCTTTTGGTTACATTTTGCTCCACCCCCTCTCACCAGTCACCCGTAACAGCCCTTTTATCTTGTCCCACCCCCTCTTGAAGCTGTCCCTACATTTTGCCCTAACCACTTCCTTGAACAGCTTGTTCCAGCACTCCTTTACTCTATGTGTAGTGTCTCCAAGCATCTCTTCTGAATCTGCACCAGCCAGTTATCAGCTATCCCACCTTGTATTTTTATCACTGGTCCTGAGTAATTCACTGGGGTTTGCCTTATTGATACCATTCAGGTATTTAAATGCCTCTATCATGTCCTGCCCCTCTCTCCCCTATCTTCCAGGAAGTACATATTCAGGTTCTCCAGCCTCTGTTCATACAAGTGCTCCTGCTGCCCCCAAATCATTTTGGTAGCCCTTTCGTGCAACTATCTCCAACTGATTTCTGTCCTTTCTGTCGATCTTACCCACTGTATGACCCATAGGCGCCGGGTTGTATGGGCCCGTGGGACATGTGCCCCAGGAATATTTTGAGACGTGGGCTCAGCCCCAGCAATATTATCTGCATTGCACTTTTTTTCCCTGATCTATTCTGCACTTTTGCATGTGACCTGCCTGCGCACGACCTGTCTGTGACCCACTCGTCCTCGTCTTAATTCATTTTTGCCCCCGCTGAACATTGAGGGTTAGGAGGCATTTTTCAGATTTGGCAGGAATCTGACCCCCTCGCTAATCATTGGTGGTCAGTGGAGGAGGCATTTTTTTTTCAAATTTGGCTGCAGTCTCTGTCTGCGCCATCAGTCACAGCTACATTTTGACTGGGCAGTGCCGCTGTTAAAATGAAGGTGGGCATTGAGGATTGGTGAGGCGAGTAGGTGCATAGTGCGATTTGAGTGCATCCATAGCAGAGCAGCAAAGTGCGGTCCACCAACCACACTGTCCAAGTGTCCAGCAGCATCGGCCTTCAGAGTGGCGATTCATCTGGGCCGGGGTTAGCAAGAGAACAAGCCAGGAGGAGTCAGGATCAGGATGGATGGCTGAGCCTGAGCAGTGTGCGGCAGCATGGCGGGTCACTTTCCCATTCCCCAAAGAAGCAGTAGGACAGGCCTCCCATGGCTCACCAGACCCTGGGAGAGAGAAGAAGGAGAGAGAGCCAGCGGTGGCACCAGGAGGGCCAGGCAGATTAGTTGAGCAGAGCCTGAGAGACTTCATTGAGTCAAGAGCAGAGGGCAGCAGGGCACTCAGTTATGGAGCAGCTGAGCAGGAAGGGAGTCATCCAGTAGGGCAGCCAGGCCAGCAGTAGAACAGGGAGGGAAGGGATGGTCTTTGGGGAGTGTTGAGTTTGTGTGGGCCATGTGGGAGAAAGTGGCCAACCAAGAGAGTGGGCTGAGCGGTGGAGCATGGCAGGGGGTGGCTCAACAGGGAAGGGCAGCAGCACCAGACTAGACCACCAGGCTCCAGCCCTAGCACCATAATCTTCTACCCAGGTGGTGGTGGCAGACAGTACCATACCATTAAGTTGCAGCTCAATTAAAAAGAAGCAGCACCAGTGCCAGCATCCACTAGCAGCCACCAACCAGGCTCAGAGCAGGCCTGAAGGAGAACAGAGATAATCTAGGGAGAGAAGAAGCAGCAGCACTCCTTCCCTTGTCTAGACTAGAGATGGGGCCAGGGGTAAGTTCGGGGGGGGGGGTTAACCAGGCCTAGCTAGGGAGAGACTGAGTGGGTAAAGGTATCTGGTCTGAGACAGTCAGAGGGAGGCAGCAGCAGAGCAGATTAGAAGAGAAGGAGGTTGCCAGGTCAAAGGCAGAGCACAGCAGAGAGGAGAGGAGAGAGGTTTGGTTCCCCCCTTACTTGTCATCGCAAGCAACTCATCAGTAGCTGCCGAGCCAGGAGTCTGACAAGACCAGTCAGGCAGGGACAGGCAGCATCCCTCACCAGCAAGTCAGCAGAACAGGCACATCAGCATTCCACTGTCTTCAGCAGAGAACAAAGAAGACCAGGAGAACCCAGGCCAGCAGTGAGTGAGTCAGTGACAGCACATCGCCAGGGTGGTGGTAAGGGTAAGGCATACTCCCCCACCAAATCAAGAGAACCATCCTGAAAGTCCCAGCACTAGCCATGTAAAGTGCCAGTGACACACTGGGGATGGGAAAAGTTCATCATTAGGGGATGCATCAGGTGGGGTGGGAACTAGGATTCTGGGATGTCGCTATCTATGTTGCCTATGTGGAAGGGGGTAGAGAGGTATGAGAGAGAGTTGCTGAGCAACCATCCACACATATTTTGGTACTGTCTGTTTCTAGCAAATAAACCCATGTGTGAATATATACATTTAATTATATACATGAATTAAATAGAAGTGAATGATTATTTAGGACACCCTAATCTCCTCCCAAATCAGCACGCAGCACAGCTCATGCCCTGAGAATGAATCGATCTTTGTACAGTTCACCCTAGGCGATGCTAAGCACCTAACCATTGGGTGCGTATACAGCCCCCTTTAAGAATGCATTCCAATCCCTAGAGACACTCGCTAAAGCCCTAGCCAACGATGTCATGTCTGAACTCATACTGGGGGACTTTAACCTAAACTGGGCCCAGGAGTCAAAGTCGTCTATCAATGGCCTGCTGCAGGAGATAAATCTTGCCCAGATAATCACTGAACCCACCAGAATGAATCATAGTATGGGACGGTACTCCACTCTCGACTGGGCTCTGGTGTCAAACCCAAAGAACATACAGTTGGCAGGGACTATGGCCAATGCCCTGAGCGACCACTCACCCATCTTCTGTGTCTGAAAGAACAGGGCAGAGAGGATTCAACCTAGAACCCTCACAATGCAGGACTACTCTAAATTCTCACCCGAGCAATATAATACCTTTCTCAGTAACACTGACTGGAGCCCGATACGACACCTCCCTACCTTGGATGGGGCCCATCGCCTTCCTCCAGAAATCTCTCAAGAGGGCCGCCGACCTCTTTGCTCCATTGAAGACCCATCGAGTTAAAGGCAGTTGCTATAAGTGGATCATTCCCCCCCAAAGGCCCTGCTGATCCACCACAACAAAGCCTGGAAAAAGTTCAAGTGCATCTCACTCCTAGCTGACCTTGAGATGTACAAAGCTCTTAGAAACCAAAGTAAGCATGCAGTCAAACTGGCAAAAAGGGCCTACGTCAATCACCTCCAGAAAACTAACCTAGGCAATCCGAGGTTATTCTGGTCTCACATCAATGAGTTGTTAAAGGGAAAAAGCAAGGCTGTTCCAGGCCCCTTTGTGGCCAATGGTTAATTACTGAATGATGGGACCCTCATTGCTGTGGCCCTCAATCGCCACTTCACTAACCTTGGTGATTACAAGGCTGAGTCCTACACACTGGAACCTCCTAACCTTGACCACCCATCCTTTCATCTGAGGTTAGTGAAGGTTAAAGAAGTCCTCACCCTCCTAAAGTCCTTGAAAATCAGAGGATCAGGAGGACCTGACGGTATCCAAGACAGACTGCTCAAGGACGGTGCTCCAGCACTTGTAAGGCCCCTCACCTGGCTCATAAACCAGTCCCTTCTAGAAGGGACTGTCCCAGAGCTGTGGAATCACGCTTATGTGGCTCCCATTACAAAGGCAGGCCTACAGAACCCATTGGGAACTACAGGCCCATCTCCCTGCTCTGCACCCTAGCAAAAATCCAGGGAAAAACTGGTATACAGTCAACTCCAAGAATACTTAGAGGCACACTGGCTTCTTTCCCCAGCCCAGCATGGGTTCTGAACTAAACATGGGACAGACACCACTCTAACGAAGTTCACTGTGGATGTGCTTAAAGAACTTGACGCAGGGTCCGACACAGGAGCAGTTTTCATCGACCTCTCCAAGGCCTTCGACTTGGTCGACCATCGACTCCTACTTCACAAGTTATGTAACATAGGCCTGGACCCTCATGCTCTCAGGTGGTTTGAAAGCTACCTTACCGGTCGCTCTCAGAAGGTCAAGTGGAAGGACAAGATCTCTGATCCACTGCCCCTAAAGGAGGGGGTACCACAAGGGTCCATACTTGGTCCCCTTCTCTTCTCCCTGTTTATAAATGATCTGCATGACCACTGTGGGAGCAGTGCTGTTATTCAGTATGCTGATGACTCTGTGATTTATAGATCCGCGGACAACCTGGGGGACCTAGGTCCATCCCTCCAAGAGGACCTACACACTATGGAGGGCTGGCTTATTAAGAACAAAATGGTCCTCAATACTGCCAAAATCAAGTCCATGTTGTTCGGACCTAGATCCCTTGGCCTAAACAGAACACAACACCTGCAACTCACTTCCAGGGTGGGTAACAAACTAGAAGTGGTTGCTTCCACAAAATACCTTGGCCTTACTTTGGACCAAGGATTCACTCTAAAACAACATGTTGACCAAGTCACCAAAATAATTCATGGTAAACTTGGAACCCTTTATCGCCTCAAATATCAGCTGATCCCAGAAGCCAGGACTGCCATTGCCTCATGTGTCCTCCTCCCAACACTCACCTACGCTACCCTGATACTTCAGGGAATGGCCAAGCTTGAGTTCAGTAAGTTACTGGTCTTGTACAACAAGGTGGTCCACTTCGCCACTCAGTCCCACCCTAGGAGTCACCACTGCAACTCTCTAGCACTTATCAGCTGGCCTTCATTCGAAGCCCATCTCAGGTGCCCAGTGCTCTGCCTAGCACATAAGCTAATTAGCCCAGCCCCCCAAGTCTCTCTGGGCTCATAACTGCCAAGCGAAATCCTCACAACCTACGGACCTCAGGCTAAACTCTTCTCGAAGTTCCGAGGGTAAAGACTAAGGCATGGGGCATGTCCTTTTCCCACACTGCCCCTTCCCTGTGGAACAACCTTCCTCTGGAGGTAAGAAAAGCTTCATCACCTGCAAGCTTCTGAACAAGACTCAAGGCACACATGCTGGCCACGAGTCAATGCCAATGCTATGTTACCTGACACTTCCCTCCTAAACTCCAGCCTGAGCACTTACCTCATCCTCAATTTGTTTCTACTGACTCTCCTCCTAACATACTCTGCTCGGGTAGATGCAACCTAGGTGTTGCTCTGGCTTTCCTCCATTGGTCATACTTACTAATCACTGTAATCTGTTAATGTAATATGTTCATTGCTATATGATACCTGTACATGCTATAACCTACATCTGTTACTACTTGTGTATCCTACTTGTCCTGTAACTCCTGGGTTGCCCCTGAAAAAGAGACCTCCGGGGCCCAGTGGGCCTACCCGGTCATCAAACTTCAATAAATAAATAATATTTAAGTGGAAAAATATAATCCAGTTTCATGATATGCATCTGTGTGGCAGTAAGCAATTTTGTTTGTGGCCCATAATGGAGACATCAGTAAGTTATTAGCAGTTTGTAGGACTCCCAGCAGCTTGTTTCCACCACTAACTGTCTGAAAGCACTGGCAGTGTCCTTAGAGCAGCAATGCGTGAATGTTTTGAAAAATGTCACCTAGGCTATGCTTTTTTATGCCTATAGTGGGTGGACCCTGCAGACGTTTTGCATGTACAAAAGGGCTGATGTCATGTTTTCTGTCCATGAAACTGGCTAAAGGTGTAAATAGTCTCCTCCGCCTTACCCTCCTTCAAGAAATGCTTTCCACCCTCAAATGAATATGCTTTCATGTTAGTCAATGGTTGCAGGGCACTATTTTCTTTCTTAAATGGGAGGTACAAGAACTGAGACCTGAGTAGTAGGAGGCAGCATTAGTTTTTTTTGGGGGTAAGAGCCACCCCCACCTCCACCTGAGAAGCTCCTAAAGATCCACCCCTAGCTTTTTTTTTTGGTTCATGTGGGAGGGGCATGAGGTGGATCTATCATGTTGGAACAACTGACTATCAGAGCTGCCTGGGGCATCAGAGCTTAAGGTTCAGAAGGAAAGAAAAAGTAATTAAGGAGTGCCTGAAACTGCATCCTTATACAGCACTTGTGAAACTGTATCCTGAAATTACAGCACTTGAGGAAAGCAAGCACTTGCAACACAAGAATGACAATTAAGGTATAAGCCCACAAAGAACTAAAATATGTCACGCAAAGAAGACTATCCCATATTGGATACTAGAATGTCTGTTTCTTAAAATATTTTTATACCCCCCCCCCACACACACACAGTTGAAACAGCCACCCAAATAGCTAGGGGAAGCTCTGCATTTTTGTCTCTCTGGGACCTGAAGTTTAGCAGTAATGTGTGAAGAGAATAAAGTCTTGTGTTTTGTGAATTTGAATAGGTTTAGTGCTTTGAAATTAAAAGACATAAATATATATACATAGTGTCATGGGCACCTGAAAAGGAAGGATATACTATTGAAATAAATGTTATTCTGATGATTTATTTATTTATGTGTAAGATTTTAAGTGTAGTTCTGCCTAGGTCACAGACACATAAGCTATAAAAAGTACATTTAAAGATGGATGTATTAGTCAAAGCTTGTAGTAGCAAAATAAAGCAAGAAAATAGTATATTGTTTGTTTTTCTTTCAATTGTTTAACCAGGAGTGGCACACTAAGCTGAAAGCTTATTTACAGGGGCAACCTGTGAACACATGGAAGTTAAGTGACTTGCTCAGGGTCACCCAGTATGCAAATGGAGGCTGTAGGATTCAAACACAGATCTCCAGATTCACAGCTCAGAGCCTTAAACCACTGTGCTATACTGCCTCCCTAGTTATGACAGTCATGTATTTTATGGTTCATGATGTTGGTGTAGTAAGCAGCAGTACATTGCATAGCACGTGTAAAATGTCAATAAGTAGATCATGCAATAGATGTGCAGAGCAATTACTGAAGCAAGGAATGTATTTAGGATAGTAATATAGTCCTGTTAGAAAACAGATACATGCATGACATTTGCATCTCAAATTCAAGGAGGTCCTTATGGGGTGTCAATGTACAATATAAAGTAATTATAATTTTCAAGTTGTCTGGGTAATTGCTTTGTACTACCACTGTTACTAAATTTAAATTATTCTATGAAGAAAATTAAGTTCATGTAACTGTCCATAAATGTATTAAAAACATTTACTTGTCCTTATAATGTAATGCATTAAATGCTGTTGCTAGGTTAAGAAGTCACATAACAATGCCCAGGGCATTAGGGTTTCTGACCATAACACCCTGCCCTGTAGGGACTGACAGGCAACAGGGGTGTGACTTGGGATTGTCAACAGTAATGCTCATGCCATTCCACCCCCATCCCCACCCTGCAGCCAGTGACAGGTATCAAAGTGTGCCTTTGACTCTTCAACCCCAAAGTTCGCTCCATTTTCCTATACAGTACTGTACCCATTAGAGCGTATTTCCTTATGGAATAGGGTGAGTGCAAAGCTTGAGCACCCCAAGGCACACTTCGACACTTGTCTGTGTCTGCAGGGTAGGGTGAGGTGAAATGGCATGAGTGTTATGGGCAATGACCCAAAAGCACACCCAATACCTGACCATGTATTAAAAACATTTACTTGTCCTTTTAATGTAACGCATTAAATGCTGTTGCTAGGTTAAGAAGTCACATAGCAATACACAGGGCATTGGGGTTTCTGACCATAAGACCCTGCCCTGTAGGGACTGACAGTCATCAGGGGTGTGACTTGGGATTGTCAACAGTAATGCTCACACCATTCCACCCCCATCCCTATCCATAGCCAGTGACAGGTATCGAGGTTTGCCTTTGGCTCTTCAGCTCGAAAGTTCTCTCCATTTTCTTATATAGTACTGTACCCATTGGAGTGTATTTCCTTATGGAATGGGGTGAGTATAAAGCTTGAACATCCCAAGGCACACCTCGACATGTGTGTATGTCTGCAGAGTAGGGTGAGGTGAAATGGCGTGAGTGTTATGGGCAATGACCCAAAGGCACACCCCAATGCCAGTCCATCTCTGAATGGCGGGGTTGGTGTTGGTATCACTTCAGTACTTCACTGCCATTCCTATTCTGCCTATCTGTCTGTGTGTCTCACTCTGACTATATATATATGTCTATGTAATTATCTATCTTTCTATCAATTGCATATATCGTTATTTTTACCTATTTCTAAATCAAACCTGCAAATCACATTTGCCTGCACTCTGAGCACATACTTATGAAACTGCGTATTTGTAGTCCACTTCTGCATAGACCTCATACTTTCCTAATATTCCCATTATCACAAGTATAGCTACCTTACCCTTATCAAAAGCACCCCCCTCTGAAAGTTGCTATCACATTTTCTCTGCTAACAGTCCATCATTAAACCTGACTTCCTGACATCAACACATTGCTTAAATATAACTTACATCCCCTCATGGACAAAAAACCTGTTTCTTTAAAAAAAAAAAAAAAAACTGTGTAAATAATCCCAATGCTGAACATATGCCAGCCATTACTTTTTCATGTACTGCCACCTTCTGTACCATCATGGGATTTGCATATGTTTCCCATGATGCTTTGATTATTGGGGTATGTGCAATTATGTTTTCTTCAAAATTTGGCTGTCCAGCCAATATCATCCGGTATAACACATACCTCAGTAGCATTTGCTCTGGGGTTCTTTTGTAAACCTATATTGCTTCCTATTCGTTCCATTAAAATGTACACCTCCATATATTTTTCTAATAATGTGTATGCCTTTCTTAGAACAGTAACTAAAACAAATCTTACTACTTACAAATCATTTTGTTTCACCATACCTCCTTAACAATTTCACACAACTTCACTACCTTCATTATGCAGCCGTGGTGGATCTGACCAGATTTTGTTTATTCTGTTTTATATTGCCTCATCCTAGTCACTTGTTTGAGTGAGCGTGCATTATTAGTACTTTTTTCACAATCTGAAAAAAATAGTTGTTTTTTTTAATGACTCTGACCAGGTTTTTATAAATATTCTCAGCTGTTTTTGTACATCGGTTGTTTCTGTTGTGACTAAAATGGAACTATAATGCAGCAGACAGGGCTGCCTGACCTTATGGGACATAAGGGACATTAGGTGTTCAAAATCAACTGCAAATACTGATGCAAACCTGGTCTGAGCCATCTTTAAAGGAGCTGGAATGTGATCGAAAATGCCTTCTCATGTCATATAGTGACCACAGATGTTGTTCTTCATGTCCATCTGCAAAGGAGCACTTTATTATTTCAAATGTGAGAAAAGTAGTAAAGCAGACAGAGTCAAAAAAAGAATGGTACAATACAAGTCAGATGATAAGGGTCAATTTAAAATAGTATGTAAAAAAGTGTAGGACTACGGTAGGTCAGAATTTTCTCTGCCTTCATGCACTGCTGCTATAAACCAGAACTGATGCACTGGCATCCTTACTTGGAAGGGGAACAAAAACCTAAAGATGCTGCGTGACCAGCCAACAGTACACAAGTGCCAGTCAGGAGTCGGGACATGGCAATATTTCTTTTTAATAGCAATTTCCTTTCATTAAAGACTCATCTTTGCTCAAGTCAGACAAAGGGTAGGGTAGTCTTAGGGAGCAGCCTTTTATTATGCAGAAGTGAATGGTAAGAATAGGCAGGGCATGGTGAGACCTTTTATGTGAATGTGCTTGCACTGGAATGGAAGGAGAGGGGGAGCCTGTAACAGTTATTGTTACATTCTGATTTCTAAACAAACAGAGTATAATGTATTGGCAGCCATACAAAATAAGGCTGTGTCTGCATCGAGAGGTTTTTATGGCAACCACTAGGATCCTTATGAGTGAAAACAAGCAACTCAAGAGGTTCACTGTTTACTATAGAAAACTCGAGCTGAAGACACAGGCTTATGTGTGGATGCCTATACATTATGTGTTATAGGATAAGGTCATAATCAATGCCTGTTTTGGACACTTTGCTTCTTCTCTGAGAACTGGGGGTTGTGGGGTGGAACTTGAGTGTTGGTGGTGGGAGCAAATTATTGAATTAATGTGCTGCAGGCAACTTTTTCTGTAAGTACATTTTTACAAAAAAAGCTTCTTGCATGACTGGATATCATCTGTGTGGTAACATTCTCAGTCATTGTTGGTCATTGTGCTGGAGTAGAGACATCACTATTGCAGCACAACATATTCCTGGCATGGAAGTCCATGCATAAAAGCATTCCATACACTGTAGTAAGCCCACTACAATGTCCTCAGTTCAGTGCCTGCTGCCACTTTTACAGTAAGAAAACATGCCTAAATTAAATCATCTGTCCAATTTAAAGTAGTTTTCTGGAAGAAATTGTATTTCTTTGTAATGGTACCCATAACTTGCAGATCTTGACACCAAAGATCTGCAACAGGGTGGATACTCCAGAAGGGGTGCAGAAAATGAAGAGGAACCTGGAGAAGCTTGAAAGATGGTCGGACGTGTGGCAACTGAGGTTCAATGTACAGTAGCAAATAAAATATCAAGTTTCTAAGGGAAATCACCAACCCCCAAATTCCTCCATCCCCCCCCCACAAAAAAATGTGTCTTCCTGTTAAAGCTTAAAAACAAGCCTTTTAAATAGTGTTTCAATTCTTTTCCCATACCTGACGCCAGGGGCTTAACCCCAGACCCCCAGATTATGATACAAGGTGCTCTGCTCCCATAGACCCCCGGTGGTGGTGGGTTGACTTCTGACCTCTTGCCCATGGGGCGGGGCTTTGAGTCCTGACACCTAGACACCTGGTGGTTGACCTGTGACCCCTGGTCCAGGGGCAGGACCTTGACCTCTGACCCCTGGGCCCCACCAAAAATTTTACACACCAGGCTCCTATGATATGACCCTGAGTAAGTGGATTTATCCTGACAGCACTTTGACCCAACCAGTTATAGAAAAGGGCAAAGTTAGGATCTTATTCATAACAATAGGTGATATGTATCTCCTGGGCTATCCTGTGTAACTACATTGTAAAACAAAATATATGGTGTATGTTTGCAGGGATGCTTTATAGCTCTGAGTGACAGGGATCACTTAGCATGCTAGCGATAAAGGTTTGTACCAAAAGCCCAGAACATCTGCAGTGTCACTGCATCCTTGCATTAGGCTTAGCCTGAGTAATGCCGACGGTGGCTGACTCCTCTGCCCCGGATTAACCAGATACTACGGGTCTGTCCAACGCAGCAGAGTGTTCTGACCATCAGTTTCTTGTGGATCATGAGCATAAGAATGTGCTAGGGATACACTCAGTAGTGACACTAAAAGTCCATGAATTGAATGTCCTCACATAACTGGCAAATCAAGCAGCAGTCTTATTCTTTTATGTATAGAACACACATTCCCCCTTCATACCACAGCTATTGGGCATACCCCAATCGAGATTCAGATAGAACAGTTACAGACTACCAGTATTTCACATTATATACATCCCACACAATTACATATCCTGCTGTTTTCACACTTAACTTAAATAAAATACACAGGCAGAAATGGTAGTGCAAACGGTAATAGAAATGCAAGCATAAACTAACACCAAAGCGAAAAGTAATGCAAATGGAGATGCAAGTGCAAGCACATGCACAAACGTAACTGGTAATGCGCATGGTCATGGTACCGCAATTGGAAATGCAAATGGTAATGGTAATAACAACAATAATGGCAAAGCAAACAGAAACACAAACACAATTGCAAGCACATGTGGAAATGCAAACCATAATGGGCATGGTCACAGTATCGCAATTGGAACCACAAATGGTAATGGTAACAGCAAGAATAACACCAAAGGAAACAGAACCGGAAACACAAATGCAAGTGCGAATGGAAACACAAACCGTAATGCGCACGGGCACAGTAACACAATTGGAAACACAAATGGTAATGGTAACAGCAACAATAATGCCAAAGGAAACAGAAACACAAATGCAAGCACATATGGAAATGCAAATCTTGACGGTAACGGTAACAGGAATGATGACACCAAACAAAAGACAAACGCAAATGCAAAAGCAAATGGAAGGGCAGCCGTAAATGCAAATGAAAATGCACACGGTGGCACAAATGTAAATGCAAACATAAACAGTAGTGGAAGTGCAAATGGTAACAGTAACACAAATGCAAGTGCAAATGAAAATGCAAAGGATAACGCACATGGTGTCGTACACGAGAATGGTAATGCAAACGGGTAAGGAAATGCAAGTGGAAATGCTAAGGGTAACAGTGATGGACGTGCACACCCTGGTTTTCCCCAACAGCTGCATAGAGAAACACAGTGAGTGCAAAGAATGTATGCATAATAATGTGGCTCAGATCAGAAAATGAGGAGTTGGAATACTTAATTGCTTATATCTCCGGAACTGTGCGATGTAGAAAAAAAATTAAAATTTGGTATGAATCATGACTTTCCTGGCTAGTTTTGTACTTAGCCCTCATTTGGGAGGGCTAAGCATTTTTGTGACGAAAAGTCCGTATCTCGCACCGTTTCCGAGATACGGGCCCAGAAAGGCGTGACGGACGCCGCAGTGTTAGTCTATGGGAAAAAAGTCAACTCCGGAGTACCGTGACTTTGCATCCCTGAAACATTTTGTCACCAAACCACCAAAAGGTACATCAGTGAGATGTTGGCTGCCTTCCCCCTAAATTTCAGCCCAAAAGACCAAACCGTTCTTTTGCAGCAGGATGGCAAACAATTCCTTTCATTTTGGCCATAGTGTTGAAAAGTAGTGTCGTGATTTGTGACACTTTTCGCAGAAAAGTGAGACAGTGTCATAGGTGTGACACTACTTTATGACACTACTTTTCCCAAAAATTTGAAAAACATATTTCTGGGGTGTTTAACCCCAAAATAAAGACATGGCTAGCATCCTCAGGGCTTGACTAGGTAAACACAAAAAGAATTATGTCCCTAGATGGTTCCAATTTTAAATGCCAAGCATTTATGTGATCAGTAACTGAAAACAAAATGGCAGATTTGTAACACTACTAGGGTCATTTGCGACACTAAAAAGTGCATTTGTGACACTGTAGAACTTTTTGTTAACTTTTCCCATTGACTATAATGGGAAACTTTTTTTTTTAATAACTTTAGAACCGTTCAATATTTTTTCACAAAATCTTCAAAAGGCACATCGGGCACCCTTGCCTCACATTCCCTGAAGTTTTCAGACCAGTCGCGCAAACTGTGTGACCTGTAGGTATGAGCAAAGAATGCGCAAAAAAACGTAAATGTGCCCCGGAATGTCACTTAATAACTTCACAGCCATATATCTGACCAGTACAAAAGTTGGCAGATCCCAAGATCTATGGTTCTGTCCTATGTCTGCCAATTTTCAGGCAAATCCACTGAATGATAGCAAAGTTATTAAGGTGCAAAATTTCACCATTTAACCTTAAATAGGGTACTCAACCCTAACTATGGTAGCACTACCATGCTACCATGATATATACATTTATTTATGCCTTAGGTTCTCCTATGTTTAACAGATTATGGCTGCCTGTTGAACAGTCCACATTTTTTGTGTAGCTAAATAAAACAATTGCCTTACTGCACATTCCATTCCTGAAAAGCTTTGCTTAGTTTGTTTTGATTTTTGCTGATATTAGCTAGCCCTGCTGTTACCTTACTTTGCTGTAATCCCCCCATCAGCTGGTAGGCTTTTCTATGTAGCAATTGTTAGTGTCTTGTGGGCTTGCTTGGAGATTCTAGCTGAATACACTGAGGTCCTCTACTTGTGCTTTTAAGTGTTATTGCCCTGCTATAAATTTTACTATACTAGTCCCAAAATGTTACTAGCTTAGCAGTGTTCATAGCTATGCTCTTTATTCATGAATGTGCTATTTCTCTGGTTGCAGATGGCCAAGCTGAACAGTGTATATTCAATTATGCTACTAAGGGCACACTGGCACAACTTTATCATGTACTCTAATATGGAGGATATACTATGGTATCCCTAAACTCAGTATCCTGAGTCTTGGGATACTGACCCCATTGACCCAAAATGCATACTCTCAAATCAATCAGATGCTTGAAAATACAATTTCAGGCACCTGGTTGAAAAACACAAGCGGACTTCCGGTGACGTCAGGTAATGAGATACGTCGGCTAGAGACGGCTCTGGGATCCCGCTCAAAATAAAGTAAATAAAAATAAAGAAAAAAAGCACCCCATTCATAGACAAGGATGGAAAAGGTCACCAGAATGGCATATAAAGGGAGTAAAAGGGGTCCGGCAACCCCAGCAGCAAAATTAAGGCAGATGGCAACGGAAGAAAAAATTGCCACGAGGTTGGCAGGGCCGCGATCCTCCAGGTCTCAGTCACTGGTCTCGAATGCCTCGCTAGACCCAGAAAGAGAGTTTGAAGAGGACGAAGAGGAAATGCATGCTTCGGAGAAAACTATATGTAAAGTAATCAATACAGTCCACACACTGGAATCTGCTTTAGCAGACCTAAAAATGCACCTGAAAACGATCGACAGAAAGATCAGCAGTACACAGAAGCAGATAGGTGAAATAGTGGACGAACAAGGGACTCACTTGAGAATGCTCCTGTATTTAATGCGGAGGGACAGAGAAACCCAGATTAGAATGGAGGATGCGGGAAACAGGGCATGACTAAATAACCTTCGGCTACATGCAATTAGAGATGGGGCAGAAGAAACCTTTGAAAGTATGTTGATTTTTGTTGAGCAATTCCTTACCTCAAGTTTTAAAACTGCCAGAGAATCTGGACCTAACCATGGAACGGGCACACCGTTCGTTGGGACCAAAGCCTAAGGACAGCAATGCAAGGCCGAGATCTATACTTGTACGATTTCTGCATTTTCAGACAAAAGAAATCATCTTACAGATGGCCTGGAAGCAGGGCAAAATCCTCTATGATGGCCAACCAGTTTTTATTGAGCAGGATTTCTCCCCGATACTGCAAACGAAGAGGCAGGAGGTGAGGAGCATAGTAAAACAGCTGAGGGAAAAGAAGAATTGGAAGGCACAGCTTCTGTTCCTGGCAAAGCTCAGAATTTACACAGACAAAGGGGTGCAAATATACAACACCGTACCAGTGGCAGCATCACAGTTAGCAATGTGGGGCATTTCTTGTCCGGACCAAACGATGGAAAGACTGGAAAGAGAACTGTGACAGACAATGTGGGACCGAGTTGGTCAGGGAGGAAAAAGGCTGAGGATGGAATCAGTATTTCCCGTGTGCATGAAAACAGACATAGAGAAGCTTCTGAGATCATCTGCAGCCAGCAAGGATGAGAAGACAACCGGGAGAAGATGCAGAAGAAATGAGATGATGGTTAACCAGGGACTGTGACTGAAGGTCTTTTATTACATTGTTTGCTGCCTCAGGGTTTCTTCCTGCAGGTGGAGGGGGTCCAGGCAATGGGGTTAAGTAAGGGAGAGGGAGTGAAACTGATAGAATGAAGGGAGATAGAGTTTTCATAGTGGGAAAGAGGGGCCACCTAACTCAGATGGGGGGAGCTGAAGGTGGGGAGAATAAAGGGTTACTGTGGGTTGAGAGGAGGAAAAGGAAAGATAACATGGGGGTCCAGAGAAAAGGGGGGCATCAATCTGATCATAAGGGTGGGTACAAATGGGAGAGGGGAGAAGGTAAGTTACATAGTAAGGGAAGGGGAAAAATAGGGAATAAAAGGCAAAGGATATGCAATGCTAGAAAGTGGCTCAAAGGGAAGTAGGGGAGCTTGATAAGAGTAAGGGGTTGGGGGAGGTTATGGGATAGATCAGAACATAAAAGTGTTACAATTTATTTAAAAAAATAATAACAGAGAAAAAGATTTATGTGTACATGCTTGTCTTTGATACAGGTGGCACGGATCGAAGGAGGACTGGACTTGAATGAATGATGCTGGGGGACCCTGGTGATGGGCATAAAGGAGCTCCTTCCTCCCTCTTGAAACTTTTATCGTGCCAGAGAGGGAAGAGAATGGAGTGAGTACTCAATGGGGGGGAGGGGGCCAGTAATGAACCATTGTTGGAAGACCTAAAAGATGAAGGGGGAATACGGACCCATAGAAATGAGAATGGGGAAACCAGAAAAAAGGAATACCTGGTAAAAGAGAGCAGGGGGGAGCCAGATAGATTTAGACTAATCTCATTATCAAGGGATTATTTGACCATCTTTTTTTTGGGGGGAGAGGCCAAGTTCACCGGAACAGAGTGAGCAAAGCTCGGGGTTGGGTATACCTGAGCAGACGTGACCTGAAAGGGATCACGAGCAATCCTAGTCACCTTGAAAGGGAAAACAAACAATGGGGAACAAGGCATGGAGAGACGGGAACTGTGGATTCCTAAGTGGAGGTGGAGATGTATATAGTTATGAAAGCTTAACGATTGAGACGTTGTTAGTTATGGTTGTGCACATAGGCAGATTGATTGAGCCACAGTGTGGGGTAGATGTAGTGGCCTTTACTGATTTCCTAGACAATTGCTCAGAACATAAGATAACCAACAATGAATAAATTAAAGATAATTTCTCTAAATGCCAAAGGTATCAACTCTGTGGTGAAAAGAGCAAAAATAATAGCAGAATTAAAGAAGTTAAATGGAGATATAGCCCTGATACAGGAAACACATCTATCTGAGGGAGAACATTCTAAGTTAAGAAGAAAATGGGTGGGAGAGGTGTGGCATTCCTCGCATCCATCTGCAAAAAAAAATGGGGTAGCAATTCTAATAAGAAAAGGGTTGGGTTGGGTCAATAAGAAAATGGAATCGGACCGGAAGGAGATGGGTCATCATATTGGGGCAGGTACAGGATCAGCACATACATTTAATAAATATATATGCCCCAAATATGAAAGCAGAACAATTCTTTAAACAGATTTGGCAAAAATTAGCTCAGCTCCCTAAGGGAATGATATTAGTGGGGGGAGATTTTAATTGTGTGGTGGACCCCACAGTGGACAGAACATCTAAAAATACTCAAACGAACAAGGGGGCAAGTAAACTGTTGAGAGAGATGGCATGACTGAACTAAGCCTTGTAGACGTGTGGAGGGACCAGCATAAAACAGAGAGGGACTTTACTTTTACTGGAACCCACACAGAAAATATTCAAGAATAGATATGTTCCTCACGACTAAATCAGACCTACACAATATAGTGTCTAGCGACATTCACCAAACAATAATATCTGATCATGCCCCCATATCAATCACACTCCATTCAACACAGCAGAAGAACCAAACACTGTGAAGGTTAATTCTTTATTGAATTCAAAGACAAAATTATCCAAGAAATAAAGGCATATCAGGAGTTGAACGCAGGGAAGGAGACAGAAGATCAGGTGGTGTGGGACACGATGAAAGCAATACTTTGGGGACACATCATTAGCTGGGCAACCAACAAAAAGAAACAGAGACAGCTTCAACAGGACAACCTAGAAAAGAAATGAAAGCAATTAGAGCAAGAACATAGGCAACAACCATCTCAGGAAAAATTATTAGACATACAAAAAACACGAAAGGAGTTACAAAACATACTAAACAGCAGGATAGAAGGCCAACTTAGATACACAGAACACAGGTATTACGAGACGGAAGGGGGGGGCTGCAGCCCTTTTAGCATATAGGTTAAGGAGAAGGGAAGCAGACAGAACAATAGTGAAAATTAAAGATTATCCTTCAACTAGGGAATATAAAATGGAAGCCAACCAGATAGCAAATAAATTCGCAGAGTATTACACATCATTATATAAAGAAGAGCAAGGGGAGGGAGAGGTCAAGGAAAAAACAAAGAGATTTCTGGACACACTGAGATTGCCAAAACTAATGTTGACAGCTGCAGCAACTTTAGAAGAACCGATAAGCAATCAGGAAGTTTTTAACACAATAAAAGGATTTGAAGACAAAATAAGGCTCCTGGACCGGACGGCTTTAGTTCAGATTTTTATAAAACCTTTAACAAACAGATAGCTCCGATATTAGGAACAGTTCTAAGGCATTGTCAAAAGGAAGGAGTTACTCCACAGACCTGGAAAGAGGCAACAATAACGGTCTTAGCAAAGGAGGGAAAGGATAGTGAGTTATGTGAGTCATTCTGCCCAATATCTTTACTAAATCAAGATTTGAAAATTTCCTCCAAAATTATGGCTACTAGACTCCAAAAAATTATTAACTCTATCATACACCCAGACCAGACAGGTTTTATACCCAGGAGGCATTTCACAGATAACATAAGACAAAAACTGAACATACTGGAAAATGGCAAACCGAGCAGGGACCCCCAAGTAACCATACTAATAGATGCTGAGAAAGCATTTGATAGACTGAATTGGGTCTTTTTGAAAGCCACACTGAAATGTATGGAGTTTGGAGAGAAGTTTATAAAATTGATAGATTTATTATCCAAATTCCTAAGGCAAGGGATAGGGCAAATGGTACACTATCCAACCAATTCCAGATCGAGAGGGGAATGAGACAAGGATGTCCTCTTTCTCCGCTATTGTTTGCTATAAGCATAGAGCCCTTTGCAGAAGCAGTGAGACAAAGTAAGATGCAGGGTTTGAAGGTGGGGGGAGTGGAGAGTAAAGTCTCATTATACGATGACAATACAGTGGTATACACGAGAAATTCCAGGGAGAACCTTACTGTTAGCTCTGGTAAAGGAATATGGAGAGATTTCAGGTTTTAAAATGAATGTTACAAAGACAGAAATAATAAAAATAAGTGGAGAAATAGAAGTGGACTTGAAGAAAGAACTGCTAGGGAAATGGAATTTGAGGCAAGTTCGATACTTGGGCATCCAAATACCCAGGCACCTCAGCAAACTAAACATAACAAACTTTGGTAAGCTGAAGACAGAGGTCTTTGCAGACATTAAAAGGTGGATGCTCTCTTTGTCGTTTAGTGACAGAGTGAATACAGTCAAAATGAATGTACTGCCAAGATTCCTGTTTCTATATCAGTGTTTACCTCTGGCAATTCCAGTCAGGGAATGGAAGGAGCTGAATGCGGTGTTAAGGAAATTTATATGGAACAATAGCAGGCCCAGGATATCATGGGAGATATTACAGAGGCATAATCATATGGGAGGGTATGGGCTTCCAAATATGCAGTCATACTACAGAGCAGCGCAGTTGATTCCACTTATAGACATCTCAAATAGCTCCCAGGATCCAGTCTGGAAAGATATAGAGAGGCACACCAACAAAGTCAAACACTTAGAGACCTTGGTCTGGAAATAGCATCCAGGGTAGACCTGGAACATCTTACAAATACAGTAAATGGACTAAGCACACATATAGGAATTGGTTGACAATTAAAAAACAGCAGCACATTAAACACACTCAGACACAGTGGATACCAATTTGGAAGGATACAAAGTTCATATCCGCACATACGGATCACGCCTATAGACAATGGGCCAGACAGGGATTATAATTTCCAGAACATTTTATGCTAGGGACAGACATAAAAACATTTGAGCAACTGCAAACAGAATATGGTTTGCCACAAAAAGACTTTTTCAGGTATCTACAATTGAGGTCTTACCTGCAAGCGCAAGAAGGAAATACAACTAGGCCAGAAGTACAGCACCAGCTAATTAGGGAAATAAGATCACTCACTTAAACATAACAGGCTGTAAAAAGGCTGTCGAGATTATACACAGAACTCAATAGGAAAACAGGACAATAAGGGTTGGAAGCGATCCAAAAAAAATGGGAAAGAGAAATGGGTGAAACAGTAGGAGAGAAACAATGGCTACAGATCTGGCAGGGGTTCCAATGCACAACTTCCTCTGGGAGTTGTAGAAAATTCAGGTGAAAAACTTTAACACACTTTTTCTTTACGCCAGACAAATCAAAACATATGGGTACAAGCCATTCGGACAGGTGTTGGCGGAATTGTGGGGAGAAGGGAACGGTGATGCATATATTCAGAGCGTGCAAGATTATACAGGGATTTTGGGAAGAGATAGGAAAAAGAATTATGGAGATGTTGGAGTTGCTCCAGGACCTGGTTGTGAGGAATGCTATAGCTGGAATACACCCAATAGGGATAAGGGGTAGTGCCAACAAATTCTTGTACAATGTTTTGACAACAGCAGCCTGTAAGGCAATAACACAAAAAATGGAGGACAAGCCAATCTCCAAAATGAAAGACTGGTTGGCAATATGTAAAACAATCAAAGTAATGGAAGAAATGACAGCCAGGCTAAATCTGGGCACAGACAAATTCAATACCAGGTGGCTACCTTTTGCACATCTAATAGAAAGCTTGGAGGGGACACCAGTAATGGATCAACTGTTACATGATTAACAGGGTATGAGAGACCTAACATAGAGGCTAGTTATACTACCAGGGTGGAGGGAGGCAGATCAAGAGAAATGCCAGTGCAAAGTTAATTAGGTTGAAATGTTTAGTGAAATGAGACATAAAAATTAAGGACAGGGAAGAAGGAATATAGAAAAAGAGAAGGCCAAAAATTGGAAATGGTGAACAGAGAACAGAACTAGAGGCCAAGATAGGTACAAAAAGAAAGAATATACAGAATTTATGGAGGAGAGAACCCATATATCATACAGTACAGGGCCCCAGGACTCATCAAGGAATTGAGAGGGAGAGGAGGACAGTAGATGCATGAAAGGTAGGAATCTGTCAGAAACAACGGATTCAGGGGAAATATAAAAGATTTACTTTGTTTTCCAGGGTCATGCCACATGTGGAGGAGAATCTTTCAACTCCAGAAGAAGCCTTGGCAATCTGGAGAAGCGGGAGGTGACCCTTCATCCTAAGCCACAAAGGAAAAACCACGAGCAGAGGGACGGGACCTGGTAACTGTGGGGAGGGGACGCCAGGGTACCCATCCAGGTAAACACCTTTAATTCATTGTACATACAAAGAGAGAAGTACATAACTTAGGATGGGTCCTCATGGGCAAATCCAGTAGGTAAGAGACCTGGAACAGGTGTAAGTAAAGGACATTTAAAGATACCGGTTCAGCTGGACTTTGAGACAAAACTGTATAAATGTGTAAACCAAGCCAGATAGGGGTGTATATTTACCTAAAGGAGATAGCCAACCAGGATTATATTACAGTTGTCTATATAAATGAACTGTAAGTGAGTTGATGTAACAGAGAAAGAAATGGCTTGTTATAGTGATGAAATATAGGCCAAATGATGCGGACGACAATTTGTAAAAATGTGATGAAGACCTGTCTTAATAAATAAAATACGAGTTTAAAAAAAAAGAAAAATACAAGCGGCAAAGTGGGGGGCTTCACCCCCCGAACCCACCATGTGGGGAGGCTCTTCCCCCCCCACACACACACACACTTAACTAAAATAACTAACTCCAAGGGGTAGCGGAACTCGGAGTTATAAAAAATTAGTTACGGGGCAATAATCTTTTAAAAATGTACTGGACACAGCTTGGATAATGCCCACACCTCCCAGAGCACACTGGTTGAGCAGCCAGTGGTTTAGCCCTCAACACCACTGGGGCAGCTCGGCCAGCCTCCCAATTTCTCCAGCATTTAAATCCCATAGACAGAGGTAAGGTAGCAAGTCATCATATCCGCTGCCTTTCCCCTGTAAATGTCTGTCGGATTTCCTACTGCCAGGATGCTTACTGTCTGGATACTGAACCTGTCAGGCAATACTGCCTGGGCAGGTCAGTGTCAGGATAGTAAGCCTCGGCAAACCATAAGGGTATCAATATGGACAATCCAAGGGTTGACAAGATCTTTGTCACAACTGTGTATGAAGCCATTTATGGTTTTGGCACCCACCACCTCTGCTGGCAGACTATTACAAGGATCAACCACTCTTGCTGTAATACTTCCTCACATCATTTTTAAATCTTCCTACCCCATTAATCTGCACTCATGACCCCTTGTTCTATCTTCTCTGTTACTAGTTTATAGCCCCCTCACAGTCCTTCTTGTTAATTTATTTTAGAAACTTGAAGATCTCTATCATATCCCCCTTTCTCTTCTGGTTTCAGGTGAATACATGTTCAATGCCTTTAGACAATCCTCATAGCATCTGTATTCCAGGCCCTTAATCATCCTGATCATTGTGGAACTGATATTATTGCTATATCTGAATGATAATCTTGGTTAACTTCTAAAATTACTGATTCTAATGTTGCATTAGGATCCTATTCAATGCTTCAGAAGAATAGCATGTGGAAGTGTAGAGAAGGATGCATTCTACTGTATATGTTAAAGATCACTTTGTTGCAACTAGAGTCCCTATTTGTGAGGAATGCCCTAAAGTGAATCCTTAACTATTAATGTGGTACTAGGCAAAGTACAAAAACATGGCAGTGGTCACCTATATCCCTCCATGAAATACAGAGGCTGGAATGCTATTTCTTAAAATGTTCTGCAGGCAAAGAAAAACTAATCCATATTTAGTAATACTAGAGGATGTCAACATCAGTTGGATGGATGAAAGAAACACTAAGCTATGACCTGAAATATCTACATTAAATATTCCCGGATATTTTTGACCCCTACTTGCTTTAATCACAAGGCTAGTACACAAACAAAAAAAGGATAAAGGCTATCTTTAAAAACTGCTAACACAGATTTGCTATATTGTATATACACTTCATCCCAGATAGAGATGCAACACATTTTTAATTTGCCAGCGAATTTACAGTGAAGTTGTCAAGTCCACCTCCGTGAATCATTTCGCAAAGTTTTCCTGTTTGATAGGAAATTTCTCCACTTGTAAGTTTGTCTTGCTTTTGTTTTTTTTAGTGCAAATTGCACTTAAAAAAAAAGCAAGGGAAGTTACAAATTGTGAATTTGCCAATCACCAGCTTGATCTTTCCCTGATGTATAGTTGCTACCCCAGCTGATCACTGGCAGATAAAAACACTCATTCCCTGGTGTCTAGTAAAAAAAGACACTTTCCCTGGTGTCTAGTGCTGCCCCCCCCATGATGGCCAGCTCAATGTTAATAATTGACACTTTCCCTGGTATCTAGTACTAGGGAAAGTGTCTTTTTTTATAACTACAGTGGGCATAGCCCTGAAGATGTCTTGCTATGACAGAAGAGAAAGGGAGCTCTCCAGATACCCAACAGACTAGATAAAATTCGAGGTTATGTAGCATCACTGTTCTAACTGAAGCAAGCAGTCTGCTGTGTTCATTTGAGTGGAGCAGTCTTGAAAGCACTATTTTGTTCAATGTGGGTAAAATTCTCTTTCAAGAAAGTTTCATAGCCCATAAACATGTCAACTTAGCTTTTTAACTGTAATTGAGATTGAGATCTCCTTCTCTTTCTAACTTTTTCCTCTAGCCTGCGTTGCACTGAGATGCACAAAATATGTGATTTCATAGCAGGCCTTCTCAAAAAAAAACAAAAAAAACAATTTCATCTATACATGAATGCCACTGTTTTAGATAAATAATTAGCTGGGAAGCACAGCACTACAGATAAGATATAGCAGTGTTAAGGTCAAAAGCCACAAATGGAATGCAATGCAGATATACAAGGTCATAAAACATCCAGTGTTGAAGTTTGTAAGACTAGAGAGACTGAAAGACATGCTGCAATTGCATTTTCAGTGCTGGCACTGTGTAAACATGTTTCTGTCTGTAACTATGTGTTCATTTGCCAGTATTATTTGTCAGTATTCAAACTTGCACTATTTAAACATGTTTTGCCTTTAACTTTGTGTTACACTAAAAATGTAACATCAGATCTATATGGTTTTCTCTCTCCCAATAATACCATCTAACTGCGAAACTGCTATATATTTCTTTCATATTGCCATCAAGACATAGTCTACACAAAACTTGTTGTATTATCAAACCTGCACTGATTCTGCACTTCTTTACATTGAATCCCAGCTGACATTCTTCAGACCATTTCTCCAGTTTTGTAACATCTTTCCTCATTCTTCCAGCCCCTCTCACTTGTCCACCCTATTGCATACCTTTGCTTTGTCTGCAAAGAGTCATACCTTCCCATTCAGTCCCTCTGCAATGTGTCCTAGAAAGTCTAGATAGGGCACATCCACTGCACCTCCCTGGTCCTCTGTCTTAGTTACCAAGTTATGCCAAATACTAGCAAAACACAGGGCTTATCATAAATACAGTAAAAGTTAGGGTTAGATGTATAAGTAAATAAATGTGATATAAGGCAGTGTATTTGTGTCAGGGTGTATGTGGCAGTGCTCTGTGTGTGAAGACAGTGCACTGCTATGCTATACTGGAAAATATATACATATATGTGTATATGTATTAGTCAGTGTGTGTGCATCACAACAATTATAAATTGCAGTTAGGTGGCTCAGTAGTTAGTGCAAAAATTGCTAGTTTACATTCCCCACTATCTAGATCAATTTCAGCCTTATGCATGTCATTGCTGATTTAAATGAGGTGTCTAGTGGCAACCCCTCACCCTCCAAAGTCCCTTGGAGCCTGAAAAGAAAAAAAACAGTCCCTTGATATCTTTTTTTTTAATCTGTAAAAATGTTTGAAGATCATGCACTGCTATGTTACACTGGAATATATATGCATACAGGTGTATATGTATTAGTCAGTGTGTGTGTGTGTATCACAACAATTAGAAAGTGCAGTTAGGTGGCTCAGTAATTAGTGCAAACATTGCTAGTTTACACATTTCTCACTTCCCACAATACCATTATCTTGTAGCCATATTGGCTCTTGCTAGAGTTTGTTTACATCGGCCAGCGATTGGTGGGGGGAGGGACCACTAGACACCAGGGAAGGAGTGTCATTATCAGCTGGCAATCAGCGATGGGGGGGAGAACAACTAGACATCAGGGAAAAAATTAGGCCAGTGATCCATGAAGGGGGGTGGCACTAGACACCAGGGAAAGATTGAGCCAGCAATCCACTTAGGGGGGCAGTTTTATTTTGAACATCTCTTCTTTGTCCAATTCTGCCGGTGGAGGTCTGCATTTGGCAGAGTTACCAGTTTTGCGTGAATTTAGACTTCACACCACAGATTAACTTCATGAAATAAGGCAAATTTGTAAATTAATCTGCAGAGTGGCATTTCTCAACTTCACACATCTCTAATCCCAGATATAGATATGACTCTGGACTTTTTATATTTGAATTTTACTGGATCTGTGATTAATATACTCCTAAAAGTAAATTAGCAGATTGGGGTCTTCTTTAAACTGTTTCCCCACTATTCAGTGGTACTAGCCAATATTCCCTGTCTAAAGTATTTCATCTGAACTTTAAGTATCTTTATTGTTACTATTCACTACAAAGGATGGTAATCCGTTCCAGATGCCTACAGTTTTTTATGTGTAAAAATATCTTCTCTATTCAGTCTTCAAACTGTTAAGTTTAATCTGTTTATTGTGCCCTCTTATATTTATAGATTCCTCTCTAAGTCCCACATTGAGCAATAATAATCGGGAGCTGTCATTAGTAATGCCATACATCAATAGCAAGACTTCTCTCAGTCTCGTTTTCTCCATTAACATATGTTTTAAGGTGCTTAGTGCATCTATATATGGCATGCAGTCAATTCCTCTTACAATTGTTGATGCCCTTCTGTGCACTCTTTCCACAGCCTCAATATTTCTCTTGACATAAAGATTCACAAATTTTGCACCAAAATCCAAGTATGGTCTAACACATACTCAGTATAATGGAGAAATCACTTTGGTGTTTCGAATGTGAATGACCCTACTAATGAATCCTAAGGCCTTAGCTGCTTTTGCCATAGCATCATCACATTGTTTGGCTTCAAATCATTGAATATGCCCAGGTTCCCTTCTGACTCAGTCTCCTTTAGTATTATGCCCTGTAGATAATAATTTGCCTTTGTATTCTTAGGCCTCTTGTGTACCACTGAACATTAGTCCCTGTTAAATTTCATATGTCATGACTCTGCCCATGTGGCCATTTTGCTTATGTCAGATTGTAGCGAGTCAATTTGTGCTTGAGTACAGATGGGTAGACCCAATTTAATGTTGTCTGACTATTTTTCATTCCAGTTGTGCAGACCATAATTTATATCGCTGATGTATATCTGGAAAAAAGAACTGGCCCCAGCACAGATCCCAAAGGATCCCTACTGGCTACTTTTGCATCCTGACATGTAAGAATGGATCACAACTGATTTAATTAAATTTGGTGTGAGAAACAGCCAAGATGTGAAATACATACAGATAGGCTGGTAAAGGGGCTTTAGTGGTAAAATATCAGGTACTGTGTAATAAAGGCAACATCATAATTGGGCCAGCCAATTCAAAATTTGTTAAGGAAAACAAAAGGAAACAGTTTCTATCACTTAGAAACATTGGAAGTATCTAAATATTATTCCCAGGAGGTGAAACAAAAGTATGTTTCAGATTACTCAAGACACTACATTCTTTCATGACTGATACTATGAGCATGACCATCAGCTGAGCCAGTGCCACTATGTTCTGCTTCATTGCAGTTTTCAATTTAAATGATGTCATTTGGTTCTGGAAATGCTAAATAATTAAAAATGAATATTGGATGGGGAAAAGGCTACATTAATATGGGTCCCTAAATAAGGAAACAAATAGGACAATTTCAAAACAGACACAAAAACAAGCATTCGTCAATGCTGAATGTTCACTGCTGGTATCGCTGTTGTATCGGGTCTTGCTTTTACACATTTTTACTATATAGTTACCCAGGATAGAGCAGATAAGAAGCAATATATCATCTTCAGTGGTATCCTGCTTTGACACATTGTTAGATTGTAATTACCCAGGACAGGGCAGCTGAGTGGCAATATTCTACTTTAAAATGGGCTCCCAGATTTTGACCCCATATGTCTAACAGTCTTTTTATGACCTGACATTATGAGCTAGACAGGTGGAATTCTTAAAATCCCATCCGAAAGGTAATTTTGCTGTGCGACTGTGGAAACAAGTTTCAGAGGGGATTTGAAAAATGACACCTGCCATGTTCAGGAGATGGGGTAATACAAGGGACATGTTGAACATTAGGGGCCAAAAGTTGCAAAGAATAAAGTGATGAGTAAATGTTGGAATAATTCATTTCTTCTTCACCTAGTTGGTTTTTCACATTTTTACTCCAAATTTTCAATATAATCTTTTTACGACCACTCCTTCTGAGCATGACAGGTGTCATTTATAAAACAACAGCTGAAACTTAATTTTGCACCACAAGTGTTAAAACACATTTTATGTAGGATTTGAGAAATGACAGCTGTCACATTCATGAGGTGGTGCAAAAAAATGACTATGCTGAAAAGTTGGGGTCAAAATATTGAAAATGATCAGTTACGAGTATGCGTTAAAAAAACTGCAACATAGACTCATACATTTGTTATTTTCTCATATTTTTACCCCAGATTTTCAACATGGCCTTCTTATGACCCCACATAGCCTGTTTGTGTAGCTTGGGGAAGGGGTGCTAATTGTCTGACCTGGCTCCTCAGCAGAGCTACTGCTAACTACTACCTGGAGGTGGGGCTGAGTCAAAGTGATATAGCTGCTTACCTGTTGGATTCTTATAAGGGGCTAGAAGAAGAAGGAAGCAGTTCATTTCAGGGAAGTGACCATTGAGTTTTGCTGATTTTTTGCTGTTGTTATTGTTTCTTTTGCAGTTTATTGTTGCTTTCAGTTGATACCAGTTGCTTTCTGGATTCATTTGGAAAGTTACCTGTTTGGGGGGCTTTGTAGGTGCATCTGAGTGTTTCTGTGGGGGTTTGCTGGTGTGGCTGATTGTCTCTGATGGTCAGGAGGGGCTCATCCCCCACTCCACACCCAACCAACCCCTAGCACATCTCTTCCTTTATACCATTAACCTGTGACATCAGACGGTACCAGCTGACTGCATACACACACTGTTAGACATTTTATTTCAGTACACAACATAGACACACATCACACACTGACATAAATCTACATTCCTTGATACATTATACCACTAAAGAATATTGACAGTACAAATATATATAGCTGGGCACTGGACATGGCATAGAAGAAAAGAGCAGCAGAGGGTACAGGGCAATAAGGGGCATATAGGGCAAGGATAGTAGAAGGAAGATGATGGGTGTGGTGCTTTGCAGCGGATGTGGGGCAGAGGTGTTCAGAAAGACCTTCTGGACACTGCGGTGCTGCCCTATCTGCAGGCACCTCTCCGTATTGAAGGAGTAGGTAGCTGGACTCCGAGCAGAGTTGGCTAGGATACAGGTGACCTTCCCCCCATACAGAGACCACCATTTCCACCACCACTCCCTCAGAGGTTGCCAAGAAGGAGGGCAGGATGGACTATGGTGGGCTTGGTGAGGGTGTGGGAGGCAGCATGGAGGCACATCCCCCAGCTGGTGGCACTTCACAACTCATATGCCATCCTGTCAGAGCATAGAGATTGTGTAGCATCTCCGGAAGTGAACACCATGGGGGTTGAGGGGGTCATGCAAGTGTAACCCCCCTGCAAATGGGGGTTCCCAAAAGACTTCCAGGAGCTTGCTTGAATGCTCCAAGCCTGAATGGTGTTTGGCATTTAAGCCATTTATCAGTGAGTGTTTTTAGAGCCTCTGGTACTGTCTCTTTAAGAGCTGTCTGCTTGCAGACATAATTAGTTTGTATGGGGGGACTGTGTGCTTCTCTGTTTGAGTACCACTCGAACTGCTGCAATTCACTCCATTTTGCAGTCACTAGGAGTGCAAAGGGAACCTATCTGAAGGGTGTAACTGTTTGCCAGAAATCATTTAGAGTAATAATGAAAATACAGTTTGTCTAACTTGCTTTGCAGTCAGAACTGTGTTTGCCTAGTTCCCATTCTAGTTTTGAACTGCTGAACTGGACCAATCAGTGTGGGGTAAGCTAGCTCTAAAATGGTGCCTTGGACGAATCAGAACTTGGACTCATAATCTGAGCCAGCCACAAGAGGATTGTATGGGCAGTGACTCTGGGAGATGTAGTTTAGACTTCGGCCTTTTGGACCAACAGCAGCAGTCTATTGTGAGTGACAGCCAATCCAGTCAAGAATTGGGAGGAACTCAAAGGAAGTGCCCAGTTTTGTCTGTTGGAGTTTCAGTTTAGATCTGGCAGTGAAGGAAAGAAACCCTGTGCTCCTTCAGTGCACAGTTTCAGTCAAAAACGTGTGTAAGGCCCAGAGTTCCTGTCTGCAGCTTGTGTAACTGCTTGTTAGGACTGAATCCGTCCTGTGAAAAGAATCAAAGGATCTCTGAAGAGTAGAAACCAGGCTCACCCTGTAGAAGACTGGAGAAATTGTTGAATTGCACTCGGTCTGTCAGGAACGAATCTGCTGTGTGTTCTCCCGGGTATTGTGCAGTAGTGCGATCGGGATAGAAGCAGCCTGCCTGGTATAGTACTTTCTCTTTTTACCATATAAATGTGTGAAGAGTCTCGTGGAGCTTAAGAGTAGCCCTGCTGACGTTGAAGGACCCTATCTTGTTTGGAGGTCGTGAGTACTAATTCAGGGTCGCTCCCTGTTGAATTGCCACATTAAATCCAAATGGAATCACTGTACTGCTGACTGTTTAAACTAATTTTTCTTTTCTCGGTGTGAAAGGGCCCCTACCAGCTGCCACGGTTTGGACTAGCCACTAGGGCTTGGGTACCCAGGGACAGTAACTGGCAGGGATAGGCCTGCACAGAGCCATAGGTAGATAGTAAAGTGATAAGCTAATTAACCTGATTTCCCTGTCCTTGTTATATCCCCTAAATAAATCAGAGCTGCTTGTTTCAGCAAAGTTATACTTCCTGAGGTATATGTCTATGTTAAAGTACTGTACTGTGATTGTTGCACTGTATCTTATTTCACAGGAGGTCCCAGTGCGGAACTAGTCCTGGGGGTAAGTGTATACTGTGAAGGTAATTCTGATATATTGTGGGGCCACTAGTGGGAAGAAAGGGGGTTGCAGTGTCTCAGAGGGCTGTGACCAAGTAAGTTTAACTATTGCAAACCCTGACCTCTGGGTGGAGGCACCCGCCATTGGATCCAGGCCCCTCAACCTGTTAGTGGCAAATCAGGCAGGGGTAGTAGCCCCTGGGATAGCGCCATCTAGGGGTTACACAAGGAGAACACACAGGAGGAGGAGGAAGCAAATCCTGGTTGGGGACTCCATAGTCTGGGGGATTGAGCTGGGGTCAGGTAGCAATGGTGAGAGGGAGGTAATGTGCCTACCTGGAGGCACAGTTCAGAAGGAGGGCAAGCAAATCCTTAGGATTGCAAGAGGGGTAGCAAGGAGGGGGGAGCTGGACATCATTATTCACTTGGGGACTAATGACCTAGCTAGAGAGGGGGTAGATGTAGCAAGAGTACAGGAAGAGTTCAGGGAGCTGGGGAGGAGTCTTGGGCAAGTAGCACACTCTGTCACCTTCTTGGAGGTACTACCTATCCATGGGAAGGGGGCAAGGGATGGACATCCACATCACTGAATTCAACAAATAGTTGAAGAAATGGCGTGGAGAGGTGACGTATAGCTTCACTGGGGACTGGAACCTCACCTGAAGGGATGAAGTACTATATTCTCCAGATGGTCTGCATCTATCCAGGAGGCAAAGGTATCCCCTCTGAGAAGTTTAAGTGCATCACTACTGATCATTTAAACTTTCCAAGGGGGAGGCATAGACAGTCAAGGGGATTATCATAGCTCCCCCCCCCCCCACAGGACATAACTGAAAGCACTGAGGACCTAATAACTAGCATAATATCTAACCATAAAACTACCGTGGTTACAATGGGAGAGAGAACAGAAGGTACATCACTAATGTGACACAGGGCAAAGACCAATAAACAAGGAACATTAAGGGGGTACACAGAGTAGAAGGTCATGTGCACAAATGCCTGCAGTCTGAGAAAGAAAATCCCAGACCTAATGGCACTGATGACAGACACAAACCTGGACATTGTGGCTATTACGGAGACATGGTACTCAGGGAACCATGACCGGGATGCAGCCATATCAGGGTATACACTTTTTAGAAAGGATAGGGAGGAGAAGAGGGGAGGAGGGGGTTGCTATGTATGTAAAGAAAGGAATTAAAGCTAAGGAGGCTCAAGGATCCAGGGAAGAAGCAGAAGCATTGTGGGTCACTCTGGAGTCAGGGAACAAAACAACCATCCATGCTGGAGTAGTTTACAGGCCTCCCACACAGATGGAGGATATAGATCTAGTATTAGTGGAAGCCATCCATAATATGGCAGCCAATGGGGAAGTACTACTAATGGGTGACTTCAACATGCAGGATGCAGATTGGAATACCCAGACTGCAAGTACATCAAGGAGCATGGACTTCATGTCTGCCATGTATTGGGCAAACCAAAGGCAGCTGGTGGTTGAGCCCATCAGGGAGGGGGCTGTACTGGATTTAGTGTTGACAAACGGGTACAGAATCATGGATGTTGAGGTGGGCAGTCCCCTTGGCATCAGTGACCACAGAACTGTGTGGTTTAGAGTCAACACATTGGCAGAAGAAAACCATTCCAAGATTATGATCATAGATTTCCAGAAGGCAAACTTCATGGAGATGAGGGAACAGCTCAAAATTGCCCTGGCAGCAGAAGATATGGGGGGAGGGGTAGAAGAACAGTAGCTTAGGCTCAAGAGATCTATGGCAGGAGTGGCAAGTCAATGTGTCAGATTGCTTAGCAAAAGCAAAAGAAAGAAGTGGCCATTGTGGTTCTCTAAGTCAGTAGCTGAGAATGTGTGAGAAAAAAGTAAGGCATTCAAGAAATACAAAGAGACGCATAAAGAAGACATACTGAAATATCTGGAGAAACATAGGGAAGCTGGGAAAGCTGTCAGAGGGGCTAAGGCAAGAATGGAGGAAGGAATAGCACAGACTATTAAGAAGGGGGACAAGACCTTCTT
Source organism: Neoceratodus forsteri (assembly GCA_016271365.2). Lineage (NCBI taxonomy): Eukaryota > Metazoa > Chordata > Ceratodontiformes > Ceratodontidae > Neoceratodus > Neoceratodus forsteri. Next base: position 1,114,067,342 of record CM057453.1, on the reverse strand, counting down.
ACATTATATTAGCGAGAGGAAGAAGACCAGAAATTGTATTGTTAGGCTAAAGAAGGGAGAGGGTCAGTGGGTGGAGGACGACCTTGAAAAAGATGAGGTTCTGAACAAATATTTTTGCTCAGTATTTACCAAGGAAGAAGCAGGGAAGGGGCCAAGACTCATGAGGAAAGATGCACAGGGGGGAGAGGTGGGCACCAGCTCATTTACGCTGGATATAGTCTTGGAGGAACTGGGAAAAGTAAAGACAGACAAGGCAATGGCGCCAGATTGGATTCACCCTAGAGTGTGGAAGTAACTCAGGGAAGTCCTAGCAGGTCCGCTGACAACCCTCTTCAACCAATCACTAGAGATGGGGGAGGTACCTGGGGACTGGAGGAGGGCAGAAGTAGTCCCCCTGCACAAGACTGGAGGTAGGGAGGAGACAGGCAATTACAGACCTGTAAGCCTGCCCTCTAGTGCGGAAGCTGATGGAGTCCATGCTTAAGGAGACGGTAGTGAAGTTCCTGGAGTCATACGGTGCAAAATACCCAAGGCAGCATGGATTCACTGAAGGTAGGTCCTGTCAGACTAATCTTATCGATTTCTTTGACTGGGTGACCAGACTGGTGGGTCAGGGAGGGGCAGTGGATGTGGCCTACCTGGATTTCAGTAAGGCCTTCAACACTGTTCCTCATAGAAGGTTGTTTAAAAATTGGGGAATCTGGGTGTGGGTTCTAAAGTGGTAAAATGGGTTAGTAACTGGCTAAAAGGCAGGACCCAGAGGGTGGTAGTAAATGGTATAAAATCAGAAGAGGAGGAGGTGACCAGCGGGGTTCCACAGGGATCAGTGCTGGGTCCAGTTCTATTCAATGTCTTCCTAAGCGACATTACAGAGGGACTGGAGGGGAAAGTATGCCTGTTCACAGATGACAACAAGATCTATAACAGAGTCAAGACACGGGAGGGGCTAGACAAAATGAAAAACAACCTAAGACTACTTGAGGAATGGTCAAGGGTTTGACAGTTGGGTTTCAATGCTAAGAAGTACAAGATAATGCACCTGGGACACAGAAACCCAAGAGAGGAATACAGGATGGACGGTGGCAGGTTCTAGCCACCACAAGTCAGGAGAGAGACCTGGGGGTTATCATATCCGATGACCTGAAGTCAGCCAAACAATGAAAAAAAGCAGTGGGGAAGGCAAACAGAATGCTGGAGTGCATAGGAAGGGGCATAACCAGTAGGAGACATGAAGTGGTGATGCCACTGTATAGCTCACTGGTGAGGCCTCATCTGGAATACTGTGTCCAATTCTGGTGACCACATCTCAGGAAGGACACACAGTAGACAGAATGGAAGCAGTCCAGAGAAGAGCAACAAAAATGATACATGGACTGCACCACAAGCCTTCTGAGGAAAGACTCAAGAAACTTAACATCTATTCACTGGAAGAGAGAAGGGAGAGAGGGCGTATGATACAGACTTTCAAATATCTTAAAGGAATAAACAGGGTACAGGAGGGGAGCATATTTCAGAGATGAAAGTGCACAAGGACAAGGGGACATAACATGAGGCTGGAGGGAGGGAGGCTTAGGGGGAATGCTAGAAAGTATTTTTTCACAGAGAGGGTGGTGGATTTGTGGAACAGTCTACCAGCAGAGGCAGTGGAAGCGAAAACAGTACAGGGATTCAAAAGTGCATGGGATAAGCATAAAGGCACCTTGCTGTACAGCAGAGTGGGGGAAAGGCAGTCCAGATTAGAGTAGAGGTTGCCAAACCAAGTAGGGAAATGGGCAGACTAGGTGGGCTGCATGGTCCTTATCTGCAGACAGATTCTAAGATTCTATGTTATGGGCCCACCTCATGAACAAGGGTGGAGAAAATTGTCAAATCCCGCCCAAAAGGTGATTTTGTGCCACAAGTGCAAAAACACATTTTGACCACAATTTGAAAAATGACAGCTATCACATTCATGAGGTGCTGTAAAGAAATGGCTATGTTGAAAATTTAGGACAAAATATTGACAGTAACAGCCACAACAGACATTGATGGACGTTTTCCTTTTTTACCGGGTTTATTATTTAAAAAAACCTGCGAGGGATGGTTTTCTTTATTTCAGGTTGTGACGCTGAGGGATTGGGCACCCCTAGTGTCACTGTTATATTTGGCAGCACTGGGGATGGGCTTCCACATGTTGCAGAACCAAAGTGGGCAGGGCATGGAGTACAAGCCGGCATGGGTGATTGGGTACCCCCATGCAAGAAAATTAACATGGGTTGGGCTTTGAGAGGGAGACAGTTATGGTGGGGCAGGAACAGACATCAATAGACAGTTTTCTTTTTTTACAGAGTGTATTTAAAAAAACTGTAAGGGATGGTTTTCTTAATTTCAGATGGCGACACTGGGGAATTGGGTACATCCAGTGTAAGTGTTATGTTGGCAACAGCGGGTTGGGCTCCTCAGTGCTGCATAACTAAAAGGGCAGGGTGGGGGGTAGCAGCTGGCATGGGGAATGGGCACTCCCCATGCCAGAAGATTAACATGGACTGGGCTTGGGGGGGTAGTTACAGCAGCGGCTGCAAGAGACATTGATAGATGGTTTTCTCTTTTGCAGGCTGTATTAAAAAAAAAACTACAAGGGGCACCTTTATTTCAGGTGGTGACACTAGGAGATTGGGCACCCCAGTGTCACTGCTATGTTTGTGGGGGTGGGGTGGGGTAGTGGGTGCTGAGTGTGAGGGTCAGGTGGGGGGACAGTAAGGGTGGGGCAGCAACAGACATCCATGGATAGTTTCCTTTATTACAGGATTAATTCAACCTCAGCAGGCTGATCATGACATATCAGCTGTGCTTGCTGGGTGATGTAGATTAAAGGAAAGAGCTGGCTTATGATTGGGCTGGCTCTCTCCTTTGAAATACATAAAGTTTCTTCCCAGCAAGCCAGAACAGTGTCATAATCAGCCTGGCTGATGACTGGTGTGACACTGACGAGCCCATTGCAGACCACTCTGCATTGGACTGACTGTGTCACACCCCTCAAAAGCCACTCTCCTAATAAAATGTTCGCTACGCATATATGCACGGCAAACATAACAATACACTGGAATCATCAAACAGACTTCACACATGACCAAATTTGTGACTATATTAAAAAATGTAAACAACGTTGCTTCTGTTCCCTTAAAACTAGTGAAACTTTGAGGAATTAGCCATACCTGTAAGGAAGTTAATTAATCTCTCCTTATGTACTACATATAGTCTCAAAGCACTGCTTTGATGTATCTCCATTCGGTGCCGGTACAGTGCTGCATTGAGAAGAATCCAACCCTGCCCCCAACCAGTGCTTCTACATTGCGAAGGCAATTGCCAGCATTTCAGACGTCTCACCAGGCTATAGTGGTTGTGATTTCATCTCCTCAGACAGGTTGTGACAGTTTTACAGTGTGCAGGCACTTGGGGTCTGTTTCAGGCAAAGTCACTGGCAGAACAGAGCCTTGAGCCAGAGCCTCACATGATGAATCATCATCCAAAGAACAAAATTATTCTTACAAAGACTAAAAATATCAAAACACAAAAATGAAATTGCTGCTGCTACTTTAAAAAGAAAACAATGCACTTTGATTTTGGAGTGCTAACCATCTGCTGTACTGCTGCATGATATTCTGTTTTATCCCTATTGGGTATGTGTTGTGGACAATTATTGAAACAGTACGTACGCTCCTCGCAGAATCGTCCCATCCATCCATCAGGGCAAGAACATGTGTTGGGTCTCTCACAAGTGCCACCATTTTTGCATGGGAACCTACAGACAGCTGAAAATGAAAGAAAAGGCAAGATACAGTAACACACTTACATTACAATTATGCTTCACAGATATTTATCTATTTCCATTAAACACAAATGAACTAGGTAGGATACAATGCATGACAGTAAGTCAGTCTGCTACATCCTTCTATCTTTAATTTGTACATGACCTGGACTAATCTGCATGGATTTTAGGTTAGAACAGTAAAAATATAATTATTTCACATACGTACAGATATACTAAGGTTCATACTAAGGCAGATGAGGAACCGAGGGCTGGCGAAGCCCATTGGTGCTCCAATGCATTAATAAGAATAATAGTTTAACTTATGACCTGTAAGCAACAGGGTATCAAGTCTTTTCTTAAATATACTCTGATTCACTGATAACAATGTTCAATGGTAAATTATTCCAGGGGTTTATGATTCTTAGGGTGAAGAAGAAGAATTTTCTACAGATATGGTTACAGTTTTTACCAATAAGCTGAAGTGGATGATATGTTGGACATGGGGCTGGATGGGAGTGAATTAGTGGGGAGAGAGAAAGAGAGAGAGAGACAGAAACGGAGAGCTTTACATAGGAAAATGAGATGAAGGAGGATCAGAAGATGACTGCTTTTAATACACTTCTAGATTTTTTGATATAGAGTTCAAGATGAGCTACTATAGTGCTGGATCACTCACTGTATCATTCATTACTCCAACAATTAATTTTATAATGTTTGTATAAAAATAATTAAATAGAAATAAACAAATGCACTTAATGTTTAGAGAGCCTGGGCCATAACATGTAGTGGGGAAATAGCATAACCTAAGAAAACAAATGCTGATTGTCTTTCATAAAAATGTCATCCATTTTTCAGATACATAAACATATGGGTCTGGATTCACAGTCATAACATGGAAAAAGCAAATAGTGGAGCAAACAGCTTCCCCGTTGTGACACTAGTTGCAGCTATGTATAAAGGGTTGACAGCAGTCAAGGGAGGGAGTTCCTCAGGTGATAAAGTTGCAATGCAAATTAGCCATTCCAGATGTTAGTACACAAAAACTAAGACTCTATTAAGTCACAGACAGTCTTCTGTGGATGTACAGTACTAATCCCATGGTGCTGTGTCATTCACTGATGTCATAGACACAGGCAATAATGTGTAACTGTTCCCCCACCTAGCAGACCCTTAATGTGTATAATCCCTCAATGGTCTTCCATGATGGTATAGTAACCCCTTCCCCATCCCTAGTCTGTACATTATCCCTGGTGTCTAGGGGATCCTCCCTCTGCAGCCAGATTCTTTTGTGCATGTTGGTTTCTCATCAGCCCCTTGCCAATCTCTGTCCCTTACTGGCTCGACACCTCTGCTAACTATCTAACAGTTCTAAAGGCAGGGATATTGCAAAGATGTGACCAGCCTCTCAAGGGGTTCTCTTGGTTTGTGAATAACCCTGTGGGAAAGTTACATTGTGAAACCCATTGCTTTACCCATGTGGTCACAGTGCGATTACCAATTATCCTTGGTGTGGCTATAATCCCATTTGTGGATGGCTTGAGGTCTTTCAGCCAATGAACTGCCTCAGAATAGTTATATCAATTATTTTATGACAGTCCCTTGTGTCTGTTGATTGGGTCAATGGATTTCCATATTAAATGGGTAACAGTAGTGGGATCAGTGTGTGTATATCACTCCCTTTTTATGAAAGATTATTATTTGCTGTATTTTGTGAAGCTGTATGTTTGCAGTCACTGAAAATTATATCATGCATTTTCTTGATCAATATGAAAAAATGACCATAGTAATCTTGTTTCTTCCCAGTGATACTCGGGTATTCATAACTTCTTCAGTGTCCCTTTAAGATAGAGCTGCCTGTAGATTTGGAACATATCCAAATGATGGAATCTTTTGCACATGCCACTTTTTCAAATGCTGCCTTCTACTAATTGCCTTAGTTCTAAACCTCTCAGATTTCATGGAAGCTTGGAAAGACAGGCCCAGGAGGACTAAGTAATAATAATAATAATAATAATATTAATAATAATAATTATTATTGTAGGAACTCTCTTAACACCCCAAAAGACCTCCAACTGGAGGGCATAACATATGAAAGAATACCCCTCAATGTCAGAATCACCTGAAAAGGGGGAACAACAATAGTGAACACAATCACATGTGTGGCACAGATACCCCTGAGAACACAGTGTTTTTAGGAGTGCAGAGGCTACAGTTTCTAGAAGGAGAGGCAGGGTGGGGAGTTACGAATAACTGAGTATCACTGGGGAGAAACAAGATTACTATGGTAAGTAATTGTTTCTTCTAACCCCAGTAATACTTAGATATTCCTAACTTCTGCAGACTATGAAGCGGTGCCTTTGGAGGTGGGCACAGAACCTACTTTTGAAACAGACTCTGCAGGACTGCTGTGCCAAACCTGGCATCACCTCTGGACTGAATATCCAGACTGTAATGCTTTGTAAAGGTGTGTACTGTTTTCCAGGTAGCTGCTTTACAGATGTACACCAAGGGAACATCCTTGGCAGCTTCTATGGTAGCAGCTGTGCCCCTTGGGAATGGGCCCTCAACCCTGTTGGGGGCTCCTTTCCAGCCTTATAGTGGCAAAACTGGATATGCTGTACTATCCAGCAAGAAATTTACCTTTTTGATGCTGGGTTACTCTTTCCCACATCCTCATAGATCAGGAACAACTGTGTCCTGTCCTATCTATGGACTTTAGTGGCTGTCAGGCAGTAGCTAGGAGCTGTTTTGACATCGAGACTATGGAGTTTCCTTTCACCAGAACTCGAATATTCAGTGAAAAAAACAGGTAAGGTAATGGTTTAGTTCAAATGGAAATCAGAAATCACTTTAGGAAGAAACTTCCTGTTTGTTCCCAGGACCACTTTGTCTCTATGGAATGAAATGTAGTCTTGTTCAATGCAAAGAGACTTGAGCTCATTGATTCTTCTGGCAGAAATCATTACCACAAGGAAAACAGTTTTCCATGTGACATATTTCAAATGAGCTGAAGACATGGGACCCTAGCTACTCTGAAGGTGAATTGAAAATTTGCTAGGCATTTAAAGAACATTTTGAAGATAGAAACTTGTGAGGGGAAGGGACAAGGGAGGGCTGACCAGAATCCCTCCTCCAGATGAGGGAGTAGCCTTCACGCCCAAGGGAAGGGGGAAACAGATTGAGGATGGAAGTTTCAGGAGGAGCAGAGGGAGGATGGAGTATAAAGGAATCTGGGTGGGGTTCGGCAGAAGAGAATCAGGGATAAGGGTGGGGTTGGTGTTACTAAATGCCAAGAGCTTGGGAAACAAGTTGCCAGAGTTCCAGGCCATGCTGTTCGGGGGTGGATGGGCGGTGGTCACGGAAAAGTGGGCCAACAAAAACCATGACTGGGACCTAAACGTGCGGGGGTACACTATGCTCAGGAAGGATAGAAAGGAGGGCAGAGGGGGTGGAGTGGCTATGTTCATTAGAGATGACATAGAAATTGCTAGGGTAGAAGAGGCAGAGGGAAACGTGGAGGCCTTATGGGTCACTTTACGATCCTCAGCAGGAAATAAGGTCAAGCTGGGTGTAGCATATAGGCCCCCCGGGATGAGTGAGGTTCTAGAGGATGGTTTGCTGGACAACATCATTGCCCAGTGTGGACCAAAAGGGGAAGGAGTGGTGTTGATGGGGGACCTTAATATGCCAGATACAAACTGGGAACCATGTCCTCTAAGGTGGCCAAGGAGCAGAGGCTGCTGGATGGCTTCCAGTATGTTTTCTTAACACAGCATGTGATGGAGCCCACAAGGGAGGGGCATGTCCTGGATGTGGTTCTGGCAGATGAGGATCTGGTAAAGGACATGGTTGTACAAGACCCCCTGACTGGGAGCGACCACAATACTGTCTGGTTTCAAATAAGCATGGGGGGAGGGGGAGATCTAGGACACTGGCAGTGGACTTCAGAGGGCAGACTTCATGGGCATGGAAATATCTCAAGGATCACTTGATGGGGATTACCTCAATGACAAGTGTGGAAAGGAGATGGGAGGTCATAAAGCGGGGACTTCATGAGGCAGTCAGGATCTGCACTAAGTTGAAGCGTAAGGGAGCAAGGTCACATAAACCATGCTGGTGGTCCAGTGAGGTACAGGTAGCAGTCAGAGAAAAGAAGGCGGCCTACAAAAAATATAAAACAACAAGAGGGGATAGGGATAAGGAAATGTACCAGCTTGCATCTAGAAAAGTCACCCGTATGGTGAGGGGAGCAAAGTCCAGTAAAGAGCAGCGGCTGGCACAAGGGATACATGGAGGGGAAAAGGGGTTCTTCCACAACATTGGGGAGCACAGAAAAACTAAGGGCCATCTCAGCAGATTGAGATCAGAAGGAGGGTGGGTGGAAGAGGCAACGGACCAGGCAGAGGTATTTAACGAGTACTTTGCCTCTGTGTTCACTAGGGAGGGGGATGGGATATCTACAAAGCAAGGCACGAAGGGGATAGAAACATCAGTAAGTGGGATCAGGGGAGCAACAAAAATGGAGCAAGAGGGAGAGAAAGGTACCCCAGGGGTGTCACATCTGGGTAAAGATAAAAAGGCCAGTAAGGTGGAGGGGACGGATGATGCTATCTCTGCCAAAAAGGTGTGGTTAGCCCTCAAGGCCCTAAAGAAAGACAAATCTCCTGGGCCGGATGGCATTCATCCGAGAGTACTATGGAATTGGCGGACATACTGGCTGCACCTGGCGGAGCTTTTCAGCAGGTCACTTGAGACAGGGAGGGCACCTAGGGATTGGCGACAGAGGCACATGTGGTACCAATCCATAAAGGGGGGAAAGGGAAGTACCAGGTAACTATAGACCCATCAGTTTGACCTCGGTGGTGGGAAAATTAATGGAAAGTTTACTAAAGGAGCGATTGGGAGTGTACTTGGAGGAGGTGGGAGGTCTGGATGATCGGCAACATGGGTTTGTGCCAGGTAGATCATGTCAAACCAACCTTGTGGAGTTCTATGAATGGGTAACATCAGAACTGGACAGGGTAAGCCTGTGGATGTATTATTCTTAGACTTCAGCAAGCATGTTGACTCTGTCCCACAATGGTCTGGTGGAGAAACTGATGGGGTTAGGAGTAGGCCCTTTGATGGTTAGATGGATTGAAAACTGGCTAGCTGGATGCACTCAGAGAGTAGTGGTCTGTGGGTAGCTCTCAAACCCTAGAGAGGTTGGTAGTGGGGTACCGCAGGGCTCGGTCCTGGGTCCGATCCTGTTTAATGCATACATATCAGACATCAGGGAGGGTATAGGGTGTGAAATGAGTCTCTTCACGGATGACTCCATGATGGGAGCAGTAGTTGAGGGAGAAGAGGGGAGGTTGGCCCTGCAAGGGGACCTGGACACCCTGGAAAGCTGGGCTCACACATGGAAATTAAATTTCAATATCACCAAGTGCAAGGTGTTGCATCTTGGTTGGGGAAACCCTAAACACAGGTACACCCTGGGAGGGGAGGCGCTGGAGGCCTCAATAGGGGAAAAAGACCTAGGGGTCATGGTGGATGCATGTATGAATAACTCTGAACAGTGCAGAGAGGCTAACAAGGCAAACAGGATGTTGGGATGCATCGTAGGGGGTCACCTCTAGGAGCAAGGAAGTGATTCTGCAGCTGTACAATGGACTGGTTAGACCACACCTTGAGTACTGTGTACAGTACTGGAGACCACACTTAAAGAGGGACATACAGCTCCTAGAGAGGGTACAGAGGAGGGCAACAAAGATGATACGAGGGCTGGATTTGATCGAGTGAGGACAGACTTAAGGAGCTCTGCCTGTTTTCACTGGAGGAGAGGAGGGGAGAGACAGGGGGGACATGATTGAGGTCTTCAAGTACCTCAAGGGAATAAATAGGGTAAACATGGAGGGGATCTTTAGACTAAAGCAGGGAGGTATCACCAGAGGGCATGGTTTGAAGTTGGAAGGTGGAAGGGTAAGAGGGGGAAAAGAGGAGGAGGTTTTTCACTGAAAGGGTGGTGGACCCTTGGAATGCACTGCCTGGTGAGCTAGTTCAAAGATCCACATGGAGGGCTTCAAGAGAGGATGGGACAGACACAGAAAGTGGATGTATCAGATGATGTCCTGTCCCGGGGGGGTGGGGATGGATGATACGGGTTTCTGGAGCACAAGGGATGGGAGGGTCTCAGCACCCAACTAAGGATCTAAAGTTCGAGCAGACTCGATAGACCGTAAGGCCTAATCTGCTGGCAAATAGTATGTTAGTATGATAGGGTCTGAAGCCAGAGAAACATTCTGTCCAACTGAAATGTAAGAAGATGCTGCAGCCAGGTGGACCTTTAAGGTACTGAACTGCAAGCCCAGTGAATACAAATAGATAAGATAGTCCAGCACAGCTGGGACACCAGCCTGTGCTGGTATCACGCTTCTGGATGAACACCAAATAGATGTAACCTTTTCCATTTTGCAGCATAGGTTTTCTTAGTGGAGGGCTTCCTGTAATCCTTCAAAATGTCCTAGACACTTTCAGAAAGATGTAAGCCTGCATATTTTAGTTTCTCAAGAGCCCTGCTTTGAGCATGAGTGACTTGAGGTTCAGGTACAGGAGCCTCCCCTGGTTGGAGGTTAGTAGACTGTACCTCTGAGGAAATTGTATTGGCTCAGCCACAGACATGGAGAATAGCAGCCAGTACCATGGCTATCTGGGCCAGTCTGGTGCTATCAAGATCATTGATGCTGACTGGGACCTGGGCTTGAGCAATGCTCTGTACACCAGAGGGAAAGAAGGAAAAGCATACTGGTGTTTCCCTGACCAATTCAAAGTCAGAGCATCCCAGGGGGATTGTTCCCTGATCTGGTGGCCTGCAATAATACTGTGGCAGGTGGTAGTTCTGGTAGGACATGAACAAGTGTACCTCTGGGGTGCCTCACCTCCTGAAGATCACTTGCACCACCTAACTGTTCAAGGCCCATTCGTGGTGGGCCTGGTTGATTTGACTCAGGGTATCTGCCAAGGTATTGTCCTTGCCTGGCAGATGACTAGCCTGCAGAGAAACCCCCATGGAGTATGCTAGACTTCATATTTTCATGATTTCCATGCAGAGAGGGCTTGCCCTTTACCCTCCCTGCTTGCTCATGTAGTACATTGTGGTGGTATTGTCTGTTCTGACGTGTACCACCTTTCCCTGCACTAGCTGTGTGAAAGCCTTACGTGCCAGTTAACACTGCTCTTTAGCTCCAGCAGGTTTATGTGCAGGAGTGACTCTGCACTAGGCTATATACATTGGGTATGTGAACCTCCAGATGAGTGTCCCACCCTAGTAGAGATGCATCTGTTGTCAGAACAACTGATGGAGACTCTTGTTGAAAAGGAACCCCTTCCCTTAGGTTGGTTTCCTCCTTCCACTATTGGATGGCCTGTAACAACGTTTTTTGTTACTGGAATTAGTTTTGATAGAGACTATCCTTTCTCTGACACCAGTGTGCCCTAAGGCAAAACTGAATGTCCCTCATCTGGAACCTGGATTCCAGGACTGTGCCAGTGGCAGCTGTCATGTGGCCCAGTAGCTGAAGAAACTGTCTTGCGGGTCTTGGTTTATTCAGGCTGAATGAGCCTGCTGTCAGTGGAATACTTTTTGCCCTGTCCAGAGGCAGGTAGTCCCTGCCTTGCAGGGTATTTAGCTCTGCTCCCATGAACTGCAGTGCCTGAGCAGAATGAAGGACAGGCTTTTTTAGATTTATCTGGAACCCTAGAGCCTCCAGGAGCCCTTGGGGAGTTGCAGATGCTGCATCACTTGCTGGGGTGAGTTTTCAACCACCAGCCAGTTGTCTAGGTGAGGGAAAAACTGTGACACCTTGTGTTCAAAGGTGTGCCACAACCACTGCCCAGCACTTTGTGAACACTCTTAGAGCAGAAGTGAGACCGGAAGGCAGGGTTGAAAACTGATAGTGATCTGATGGGAGTCTGAACCTGAGGTATTTTCTGTGAAACTCCCCTATGGGGATGTGGAAATAGGCGTTGTTTAGGTCCAGTGATGCCAACCAGTCCCCTCTTTGGTGCATTGGCAGAATCAATACCAAAGTCACCATTTTGAACTTTGGTTTTGTCATATGTCTGTTTTGTACCTTGAAGTCTAAGATAGGCTGCCACTCCCCATATTTCTTTGTGGTAAGGAAGTATCTTTTTCTAGGAGTTTTCTTTCTACATTTGTAGATGGTTTGAAAACTTTCATTGCTGGAAAGAATTTGAAACTCAGAGACAATCTCTGACTCACTACTCTTCAGGACCCACTTGTCTGTGGTGATTTTTTGCCAAGACTGGAAAACGTGAGTCAGCCTGCCTCCTACAGGTAGTGGGCAGATGGCCTGGGGAGACACGTCAGGGTGCCTGCTTTGTTTGAGGCTGGGCCTGGGAACCATGCCTGGAACCCCTTAAGCCCCTGTCCCTGAAGTACTCCTGCTGTGGGTACTGCTGATACTGAGGCACAGCCCTGGCCTGATAAACAAGGCTTGTTGTGAAATGATCTGCCTCTGCCCCTCCCTCTAGGTTTTAGTGGATGGTGAAGCCCTTTCTTTTTGCAGAATTGCTTCTGTAGGTGGTTTTGTATTCATCCACCTTTTTCACCTTGGTTTGGGTATCCTGAGCAAGGTTTGTGGCTCGCAGTCAGGCAAACCTCCTCTGAACCACTGTATTTGCCATCCATCTGGCAGCAGTGTCATTAGAGTCAGCAGCCGTTTGAAACTGGTATTTGGCTGCTTCCAAACCAAATTTAGCTTTTTTAGCTAGATTATCTGACAGGGGAGTTTGGGCTTTGACTGCCATAGCAAGGACAGCCTGTCATAGTGACTTTTGGTATTGAGCAGCAAAGGCTTGAACGTTTGCCTGCCTGACAGCCAAGGAAGCTGATAAATAGCCTTTTCCTTTTGGCCATGCTGTCAATTTTCCTGGAATCCTTGTCAGGAGGATAGGATGCCAAGGGTACCTTTTCCTTGTCACAGGCTGCCACTTGTACCACTCCCTGGTGGACAGGTGGGAGAATGAAAATCCAGCTCCCTCCCTGTCCAGCTGTTATTTCTTATCCAGCCTCTTACCAATAGGGGAATGGAGCTTGGAGTTTGTAAAATCATCAAAGTATCTTTCTTGAAGAATTTATTTACAGGAAGGAGAAGCTTTTTAGTAAGTGTTAGCCCTATAATTTCCAAGTATTCAGCTTCCTCCTCATCTTCAATCACTTCACTGGTGGTGATGTCTAAAGCATCCACCATTCTTCTCACAAATGTTGTGTGAAGAACAACCCTCAGATGCTATTTGGGGAGAACCAAACTCCTGTTCAGGGAACACTTCAAGTTCAATAGGTTCCCCTTCCTCCATTTTATCATAATCACCATATTCTTCCTCTTAAATAATAGGAAGACTGAGTAGAGGAGACAAACTGCTTTGCAGGGGTCTGCTGCTGAGAGGCAGACAGCCATTATAAGCCTGAATGACCGTAAAACCCTTTACAATTCCTTCAGGAGTTGTCAGGCTTTATAGCAGGCACAGAAGTCCCAGAATGCTGTCCAGCAGGGGGTCCTGTGTGCTTAGTTTTCTTTGATTTCTTTGAGGGAACCCGGGAGTCAGCCAGTTCAGCAAGCCTCTTAGAAACTGCTTGTATACCTGTCTCAGAGGCAGCAGTTACAGTAGTTGTTGTTGTGGTTTCACCCACTGTAATTTAGGGTGTCGGCTGGTCAGAGCACGAGGGACCCTTAGCTAGTGATAGTTTACTCTTTAACCGTATCCAGGCATTTTTCAATAGTTTTCTCAGGACATGTATGCAGATTTCACTTTGTTTTTTTTTTTAATTTATTTATTGAGCTATTCAGAAAGACCTTTGAGTCAAAGACTCATTTACAAAGATTTCACGTCATACATAGGACAGAAACAGGTACAATATATTTACAAGGTGCTGTACATAACATTATATTACAATTCACTAACATGGTTTACCCATTTGTTCAGTGGGTGCATTACTCATCCAGGATAACACGATTTACAAGTGATTAGCACAACCATAAGGTAGCAGAGAGGTACTGACGAGGCTGCTTGTCCAGAAAAAGGTTGCTCGTAGAGGCCATTGGCATGGAGGACTCAGAGATGCTCTGGGTCAATTGCAGTCACAAAGGTTGGAGGCCAGTAGATGATTTCTTAGCCTGGTTTTGAAAGGGCCCAGCCTAGCTTCATCAGTTATTAGGCAGGGGAGCTCATTAGTCCAGGAAGGGGCTCTGTAACTGAAGGTTCACTGGAATTGGGATGTCCGGCCTCGGGGTACCCATAGCAGCAGTTTGTTCAAGCTATGGGTTGTTTTGCCAGGTGGAGTTGGATGGATAATTTGGTGCAGGGTGGGGTGGGGTGAGGCCTTGGATTACCTTTTTGGTCATTATGCAGGTGTGATACCTGATTCTGTTATCCAAGTTTAGCCAGTTTGTGGTACTGTAGAGGGAGCAGGTGTGTGTGAAGCAATCACATCCAAGGATGAGACGGCAAGCTTTGTTGAGCACAAGCTGGAGTCTGTTTAGGGCTGTGGAGGGCGCGGCACTGTAGACTAGAATGCCGTAGTCTAGCAGGGAGATGATAGAGGAGTTTATGGTAAGTTGTAAAGCTTCAGGGGTGAGACAGTGTTTGTACTGGTAGAGCACGCCTAGCCTGGAGCTAAGGGCTGTTGATAGGTGCAAGATATGGTCATTAAAGTTGAGGGCAGAGTCTAGCCTGATCCCAAGATATTTAAAGTTTCTAACTTGTTTGAGGGGGGTATGATTAGCAGTGAGAAATTGGGGGCAGAGGTTTCTGAGTGGGTTCTGGGGATGGAAGAAAATCATGACTTTTGTCTTATTGTAATTAATTATAAGATGCTGGGTGGTGCATTAGTGTTTGATTTCACGGAAAGAGTGTTGGAGAGATTGGTGGAGTTTCAGGGGTGCAGGGTCAGAGATGAACATGACCGCATCATCCGCATACAGGAACAGGTTGCTGGAGCAGGCCGATGGGAGGGAGTTAAGGTATAGGCTGAAAAGTAAGGGGCCAAGTATTGAGCCCTGCGGGACACTGGAGCAGATAGGGAGGTGGGGGAAAGGATAGGGCCAACCTTGACAATCTGTGTTCTATCGGAGAGATAGCTTGTGAACCAGTTTATGGCATCATTGGAGAAGTCAGTGTAAGCCAGGGTGTTCAGTAAGAGGGCATGGTTTACAGTATCAAATGCCTTAGATAGGTCCACGAAGATGGCGCCTGTGAGGTGGCCATGGTCCAAGGCTGAGTGGACATGGGAGGTAAATTCAAGGAGGACGGTTGTGGTACTATGACCCTTACGGAAGCCGTGCTGCTATCTGGATAGAAGGTTATATTTATTAAGGTGGTCAGTAAGTTGGTCAGTGACTATGCATTCTAGTGCTTTAGAAAGGGGGAGGTAGAATAGAGATGGGGCGGTAGTTGTTTGTGGATGTGCGGTCCCCACTTTTATGGATGGGTGTGATGTAGGCCGATTTCGAGCTGGTGGGGAATTTCTCTTGACAGAGGGAGCGGTTGAGAATGTGGTGAGTGGGGCCAGGACTTCCAGGAGGGTGAGGCGGAGAAGTCTGAGGTCCAGGGAATCGTGACTATAGTGATAGTGGCTAATGGCTTTGGTTAGGTAGGGCTTGGCTGCCTCTGGGGTGAGGACTCGTAGGTAGAAAGTTGAGGCAAGGGGAGGATGGGGGGCAATTCAGGCTGGCGGGGGATCGAAGAAGTTTGGGGGAGCACATGGGAGAGATCAGCGAAAGCGGGGTTAAGAGCTGAGGCTATACTGAGGGGGTTGGTGGAGAGGCTACCATCAATTTGCATTTGGTCAGGTGGCAGATTTGGGGCTTTGCTGCAGAGCTCCTTAATGTTTTTCCCAGAACTTGCGTCCAGTGCCCCAGGTGGAGGTTAAGGATAACTTTGTAGTAGTTCGCTATGGTGGTGCATATGGCCCAGGTGCACTTGTGACGGGCCTCCCTATATCGTTGCCTGTCCAGAGGCTGTTGGGTCTCATTGGCAAGGTGCCATAGGGCATCACGCTGTCATAGTAGGCCTTAGACATGGTCTGAGAACCAAGGGGCATGATTTCCCTTGGACATAGTTTTGGTGAGGGGGTGAACTTGTCACAGGCTGTGTTGAAAGTGGTGATAAATAGTTCAAGGGCGTGGTCTGGGTCAAGGGTGTTTGTTAGGGATGTCCAATCCCAGTCTCTGAGGTGGACCTTGAGTTGGGCTAGTTTACCAGGCCCTAGTTTGCATTGTGAAGTAATTTTAGGAGGGGTTTTGAGGGGAGTACCAGGCCAGTTGCAGAGTACTGGTGAGTGGTCACTTAGGGCATCGGGGAAGACTAGGGTGCTGGTTATTTTGTGGGGGTGGCTGGCAAATACTAGGTCTAGAAGGGAGGATGTCTCCGTGCGGGCATGTAACCTAGTGGGGGTTGTGACGACTTGTGTGAGGTTGAGGGCAGCAGCCTCGTTGATGTATGGGGCAGCTGTTTTGGCCAGCCAATTTATGTTGAAATCCCCCAGTAGTATTTTTTCATACTTTAGGGGAAGGGTAGCGAGGTAGGACATGATGGCTTGGAAGGCTACCTTCTGGTCTCGGGGAGGGACATAGGCAGTGGCGAGGAGGAGAGGGGAGGTTGACTTACCTAGTGTTAATTTTAGGGTGAGGGCCTGAGCCCTGGAAGTTAGTTGGGGCAGAGAAAGTAGGTGGCCAGAGAGCGAGTCCTTGAGGTAGAAAGCACAGCCTCCCCCTCGCTTGCCCACTTGGTCAGAGCGATAGAGGAGGTATCCAGGGAGGTTAACTGCTGAGTTGGGGACAGAGGGGGAGAACCAGGTTTCACTCAGTGCAATGAAATCAGGGTGATGCTGGAGTACCCACCCCTAAAAGGAGTCCCATTTTTTTTGAAGGCTGCAGATGTTAAGTGAGGCAATGTGTAGCCCATTGCCTGGAGATGGGTGGGATGGTAGGGAATTAAGTGAGCCAGGGTTGGGGTGGACATCTCCTGTCAGAAGCAGAAGAAGTATGAGTCACCTAAGGTGATTGCTACTCGCTTGAGTAGTTGGTCTTTGGCATTTACGCTGCGTGTGTCCCATGGTGGGTATTGGAAGTTTCAGGGTAGAGGGGGCAGATAGGAGGAGTAAGTGGGGAAAGGGGGGATTCACTGTGGTGAGGATGTGGAAGGAGGTTGGCAAGAGAAGGAGGGGCCTCAGAGGGTTATTTGCCATGGGAGATGGAATCCAGGGGTGAGGGTGAAGATGTTGAAGTATCTGTCTATGTATGTGGTGCAGTGGGGGGGTGTGCTGTCAACTGTTTTTCCATCTGGGCTTGTAAAGGCTGGTAACTCATGTGTAGAGTGGGGGAGTTGGGTTGGGAGTGCCAGGCTGCATGAGGATAGGATGTGGCAGTTTTGCTCCCCTTTGCCGCGTTATGAGTGGGAGAATGAGGTGCTTGAGGGAGTAGTAAGATGAGAGTAATGAGGGTAAGTGTGAGCATGGTTGGGCTACAGAGCTTGATGTAAGAGTCAGGTCTGCAGTATGAAAGTAAGGGGGCCTCTAGTGGTGGGAGAAAATAAGCTGCAGGTGGGAAAGTTGATCGATAGGTTATTTCGTGATCATGTGATCAGAAATCTACCTATATATGGGAATGCTGACTAAGGGTGGTGGTGGGGTCGGTGGGGAGCCGAACGCATAGCATTCGGTGGGGCAGAGCGAGGGGTTCCTGGACACGGTTGTGATCAGGGAAGCTGCTCCTGCTGCATTTGTAAGCACCTGGCAAGAGGATTCGGTGCTCCAGTTTCCGTGGGGTGGGGGAGAGCTCTGGCTGTAGCCCTCGCGACCTCCTAGCTTGCACTGGATGGGTTCTGTGGAGGGTAGAGAGAGAGAGAGACAGGGAGTTAAATAGGTAGGATGGGGGTTCACAGTGGGGGGCTGGGCTGTATTGGGATTTGCAGTTTGCAGTAAATTGCCCAAATTCTTCTCTTACAACAAAAAATATCTTAAAGGGAAGTTAAAGATGCAGTTGGGAAACAGAGTCTCTGCAGTTAGCTACAATAACTTAAATCAAATAACTACAGTTATGCTACAGTTAGCTAGGATAACTTAAATGAAAAAACTATCTCCACTACTGCGCTGATACATTTTAAATTAAAATGTTGGAAAAAAGGCGCCAAAAGCTTAAGATTCAAAGCCAGCGGTTCCTGGACATGGTCGCCATCAGGGAAGCTGCTCCTGCAGCGTTTGTAAGTACCTGGCAAGAGGATTTGGCACTCCAGTTTCTGTGCGGTGAGGGAGAGCTCTGGCTGTAGCCCTCGCGACCTCCTAGCTTGCACCGGAGGGGTTCTAGCAAGAGGATTTGGTGCTTCAGTTTCCGTGGGGTGGGGGAGAGCTATGGCTGTAGCCCTTGCGACCTCCTAGCTTGCACCGGAGGGGTTCATGTCTTAACAAAAATTTACCACACTCAATACATGGTTTGAAACTGGGATCACCAGTTTTTCTTCTTGGTTTTTCTGACATTCTCAATGTAAAACTGATAAAAGTTGCAACTGCTAAAAAATGTTTTAAATTTAAAGTTTATTCAGTGGTTGCAATCATTTCCAGAAACGATGAAGAACCGAATGGAAACAGGGAACCGAGGTGAAAGTGAACTGAGACTATCAGTTCTGGAACTGGTATTAGCGGTTCTAAAAATAAGTTAAATTAATAAAAATAAACACAACTAACAGAGTTTTTTAGTCAGAAAACTCCAATAAATATAAAATAAACCTCAATTTATCCCTGGTTATTCCCAGAAAACTCCAATAAATATAAAATAAACCTCGGTTTATCCTTGTTTATACCAAACCAGGAGAAACCGAGAAAACTTACAATTTAAACAGTAAAGCTATGGTTTAACTTAAAATTACAAAAAGTAAAAGGCAGCAAATGAAATGTAAAGAATACTTATATATATTTTATAAGTTTTCTTAGTCAGAACAAGATGATGAGGAGAGGATCATAGAACACAGAAACATAGAATTTGATGGCAGATAAGGACCGCTTGGCCCACCTAGTCTGCCCATTTCCCTACCTAATGGATAAGCTGTAGATCCTAGTTAACCAACAGCCTACTTCCTCCTACCCCCCACTAGAATTGCCTTATGTCTGTCCCATGCATTCTTGAATTCCCCCACCGTTTTTGACTCTATGACCTCCTCAGGAAGGTTGTCCCATGCATCTACAACCATCTCTGTGAAGAAATACTTCCTCACATTACCTCTGAGCCATCCCCCCTCTATCTTCAAATTGTGCCCCCTTGTCCTTACACATCTCTTTTTTTGAAAGATGCTACCGTCTTAGACTTTTTTGATTCCCTTGAGGTATTTGGAAGTTTCTATCATGTCCCCCTCTCCCTCCTTTCCTCGAGGCTGAGCATCTAGTCTTGACAGGCGGAGAGAAACATCTGAGGGGTTTAGAACCAAGGCAGTTAGTAGAAGCCAGCATTTGAAAAGGTGGCATGTGCAAAAGATTCCATCATTTGCATATGTTCCACCTCTCCGGGCAGCTCTATCTTAAAGGGACACTGCAGAAGTTAGGCATACTGAGTATTACTAGGGTTAGAAGTATACGGTACTGCAGTTACCTTTACATTTGGGTGGTGCAGTCCAGGTTCCATTTTCCAAGCAAGTGCTTCTAAAAGAGCCTTCCATCATGTACCCACCATAGCATGAGTATGTTACTATGTCTCCAGAATGGTGAAAGGAACCTCGCACTAATGCATTTTTAACATGATGTGGTGCACCACAGGAAATCCCTAAGAAACAAAAAATAAATACAACCAATTTAGATCTTACATAAACGTAGTGTGATAATAATAAGATCTGGGGTATTGCTAACACTGTTTCATTTCAAATGATAATTTTAGTTGCTCGGATAATCTATTGACATTTCTAGAAAAAACAGGATTTAATAGCTTTTGGCTGCAGTGGGTAATATGGGGCTGCACCCCAGGGTAACCCAAATTTTCATCCAGAACAGATACTATTTTCCACTAGAAACGAATGTTGCACTTGTGAGACAAACATGAACAGTGACAACTGCAATACTGCAGAACAAGTTTGTTTTGGCACAATGGAGGATGACAAAGTCTACTGTGTGACTGCTGATAGAATTTTTGTGCTGAAGTAGAAAAATGTTTTGCAATATGGCTGTTGTCTCTGTGCATATTTTGTTTGCACTGGTACCTGTTCCTCCTAGATGCACTGCTTTCTTTTGGACTAATTATTATCCAACCTATCCAGCACAAGTGACCCACCAAGTAGTGAATACTTTTGCCGGATAGTCCCGGATAGTCTCAGATAATTCATCAGGATAACGACAAGATACTTAATCATTCTCCAGACAAAAGAAGCACATGCCTGAAATAGATACTGTCTGTGGTATTCAATCATCCTAGAATGGATGACGATCCTGGAAAGGGATACTTAATTCCAGATATGGTAAAACTGATCCAGAAAATGTGCCCCAGAGTGTACTCACCAAAGAAATGATAAACAACTCAATAACTGAGCTATCCGGAAGACCATGAATGGTGAGGTTAATGCACTGTCTGAGGAGCAGTGTTACTAATAAAACTTTATTCCATGATGTTCTCAATGTACATTATAAGTCTTAACATGGCAAGGTTGTCTCGCTGAAGCTTTATTTATCTGGATTCTTCTGTACAGTTCACTTTCTCAAGAGAGGAATACCCACATTTCTTTTAAACTCTTTCTTTTCAGTGGTCCATTACAGTTCCTTTCCTGTGTGGCCAGTTTTGTAGACCACACAAATAAAGGGAAAAAATAATATTTACACTCTTCCTTCTGTGAGTGATTCTGCCATGGGGTTTCCCTGTACTAAACAACTTTCCGGATGTATTTTGTGCTGGAGACTGTGTGGACTGACTCCTGAAAGGAGTGCTGAATCACTGTATTCAACTACAAAAGTATATGCTGGAGGCTACCCCAGTGACCCAATGGTAGCAAGGCACACTACTTTGCAGGCAATCCAGGTTTGGGAGCAGGCTCATGTTCCTGGCATTAGAGACATGCTAGAGCATAGGTTGCTGCTGATGGCAGTGTGACCCATTTCGGGTAGGGCTGGTGGTTAGTTATTGGTTACTCTGTGACCCTTACAGAGGGACATGGAGCTTACACTGCTGCAGGACATATGTGGTTTGCACAAGTCATGTGTGTGTGTGTGGGGGGGTGGAAGGATGCAGAAGGGAGAAAACAGGCACAAAAATGTGTTGCTGTCGGGATAATGACTGATGATTCTTCCGGGCCTTGTATCATAGACCCAGAACCCCTACTAGAGTGTCAGTGGTTTTGCAGAGGTTGGGACTGTGAGGACCACCGTTGGAGAAAGCCCAAGACCTGTGGACTTGGCAGGGGGCAATGTGGAGAAATGGCTACCTAAAAAAATATATATGCCATTCCATTTTTAAAATATTTCTGAAGTACACTACAATTTATGAATTCTTTGATTTTTTGGTGGGGAGGGCTAAAGCCCGAGGTTCAATGTGGGGGAATAGATCCTCCCACATTCCCCTTAAAGGCCAGCCTCCTATATCAGTCCTCTGCTTAGTGCATTATAAAGCTCAAATCTTTGCAAGCGCCAGGCTCCTGCATGGCTCATGTGTCTGAGTCTCCTTCCTTCCTTCCTACTTTCCTCCCTCCCTTGCTCCCCCCCATCTCCCTTGTCTTGTTTGCATTTGTCTCCCCCCCTTTTTTTGTTGTCTTCCCTCTCCTGCATGGCATCCTGCTCCTTTCCTTTGTCAGTGTCCTCCCTTCTCCGTACCTCCATTCCGGCTCTGTCCTGCGTTTCCTTGCTCCCTCAGCTGCCTTGCTTATTCAGGGCTCTGCTCTCCTCAAGGCTGCTGCTCCTTTCACTGCCAGCGCTTTTAGGTCAAGCTTCCCCCTTTGTGCTGTGCTTTCCATTGCTTGGAGCTCCTTTTTGTGCTCTGTTCTTTTCCTCATTCCTGCCCTTCTCTGCTTGCTGTTTTCTCTCCCATCTCTCGCTGATTCCTGTCTCACCTGGCCATTGCTTCTTCCTTTCTCCTTCTCCTGGCCAACCTCCCCTTGTTGTAGCCCATCTTCCTGTGCATTTCTTTGTGTGGTTTCCTGCTGGTGCATTGCATAGAAGGTGCATGGTGTCCCATCTCAGCGGCTGTGCCTTCAAACTTGTTTGGATGGGAGCCTCTCTCCCTCCCCCTTATTCCCTAGTTCCGACCCCTCAACTCCTCATTTTTGGTATTCCTCTTCCCTTCCCTATTTCAATCCTCATTTGCTTGCTCTCCTGCCTTCGCTGACGGATGCTTATTTCCTGTGCTTCCCCTGGAGACAGTCTGCCTGCTGTGGACTTCATTGTGCACCAGCAAGAGGATGGAGAAATCATATCAACCCTATATTCTGTACCATCTAATGTTCAATTTGACAGATGCCAAACGACAATACTGTTGCCCCTACTTTGCAATACTACCATATGGTACCTCTCCCCTGTCCAGGATTTTCAGGTCCGCCTCTGATTTTGCATTGCATAGTTCCCCTGGCCCTCTTAAAAAAACAAAACAAAAAAAACTGTGTATTCTTGTTGGCTTCCCGGATCCCACATGCCACAACTAGGTGCTGTCATCTAGTTCCTTGTTGCATGGCAATACTTGAGATGCAGTTTGCTTTTTTTGTTGGTAAGTACTATGTGATGTTTGCATCCCTCCCCATCCCTTGTTCTTGCCCTTGTCCCATGTTTCCCTGCTTTTTTCTTTTGGGCCTCTTGCTCCTCGCTCCACCACTCCATCTCCGTCTCCAAGTTCCTGCTACCAAACCAGTCCTAGGTCCCCTGCCCTAGTCTGGCACCTGCACTTCCTCTGTATTTCTTCCCCTTGGCCAATCATTAATCAACCTCTCTAGCAGTTTATACCTGACTCCTATGCTGCTTCTACCTTATGCTCCTCCCTGGATTATAGTCTTACTGACATTCATCATAACTTCCTCCTCCTGTTCTCTTCCTTATCCTGGCTGCCTTCCCCTTCATCCTTTTCATTTGTGTTTCTACTGTACCTCCTACTATGAAGCCGTTAGCTGCCCTTTCCTTGCTCATCCCATACCAGCAGTTTTTCTGGACTCTGTCCCTAACTTGTACCTTCTGAGGCACTGAAAGAAGGTAGGCTTGCCCTGTCTACCGGGGATGGGATTCCGTCATAATCATTACTATCTACTACTTACGAACCTGGCATCCTCTGTCCCTAACTTGAGTGAAGGTTAGCATGCCCCAACTACCAGGGATGGGAGTCATGTCTGCAACCTAATGTTTCACCTTCATGCATTCTCTACCTGATAACCGGTTACCACTTCCCATCGGGAATGGGACAACTTTACCCCATTTGCTTTCAACATCCTACCTCCTCCTGGTGGCACTGAGTGAAGATCATCTCACCTCGACTACCAGGGATGGGAGCCATGTCTGCATTCTATTGTTTCATCCTGATGCATTCTCTACCTGATTCCTGGTTGCTGCTTCACTCAGGGAACAGGACAACTATACCCCATTTGCCTTCAACATCCTACCTCTGCTTGGCAGCATCGAATGAAGGTCATCTAGCACTGACTATCAGGTATGGAAGCCTGTGTCTGCAATCGACTGTTTCAACCTCATGCATTCTCTACCTGAATACCAGGTTGCCACTTCCCTTTGGGAACGGAACCAATTTACCCCCATTTGCCTTAACCATCCTACCTTTGTCTAGCTGCATCGAGTGGCGGTCATCCTGCCTCAACTACCAGGGATGGTAGCCTGTGTCTGCAATTGATTGTTTCAATCTTCTGCATTCTTTACTTGATACCTGGTTGCCACTTTCCTTCTGGAATGGGACCACTGTCTCGCACCGACTACCAGGGATGGGATCCTGTGTCTGCAATCAATTGTTTCAATCTCCTGAATTCTCTACCTGATACCCGGTTGCTGCTTCCCTTCGGGAATGGGACCACTGTACCCCATTTGCCTTCTACATTCTACTTCACCAGTTTATATCCTACACTTCCATAGACTCATCGTACTCATCCATGCACTGGCCTCCTCGATCTCTGTACTTGGACTCCTCCAGCTTGTTTGGCCTCTTCCTCCTGGACTTCCTTGCTACTGGTCACCCCTTCTTGTCTGCCATGCGAGTTCACCTTTTCCTTTTGAGGTGGGAACCTCATGCCTCATCACTGCAGTGACTTCTGTTCTCTGCACTTGCTGTTCCCTATCTTCTGCAGACATGGGACTCTTGTGCCTCAACTTCATACTACTTGGTACCTGGATTCGCTTCTTGGTCTTACATGATTCTGCCACCCATGGCCTGCATCAGCTTTGCTACATCCTAATTCAGTTTGCTCTGGTGCTGACCCCAGTCCTGTTTCTTCCTGCACCTGCAATGTCAGTACGGCTTAGCCTATGCTGTCTTCTTCTGGGACTCCTTCCTCCAATCTGCAGACATCCATTCTGGACTTTCCCTCCATCCTTGGACAGCTGCCTTCTCCTTGCTGCCCAGGTGGCTCGGGGGGCTCCTTTCCATGTGCTATGGCTCTTTTTGGGCATTTCATACCTATCACCAGACAGTATTTCTACCCAGTCAACTACTCCTCCTGTTCATCTATTTCATATTCCTACCTTGGCCTTCCTAACAACTCCCATCAGCTACTCTATGGAGTACTTGTTCATTTCACCTGAGGAAAACTTCTTTTAGCAACATCTGTTGGACAACATGCCTTATAAACTATACATGCCACTGTTTTCTAGCCCCTGGATGTCACCATGTTTCCTACAATCATCTATATTCCTTCATCATATTACCATCAATCAGGTCAGCTGTCCATCCAGCGGTCCTTCTAGCTTATCCCTCATGATTCACCTCCCCAACCCCTTCCAACGAAGACTTTCACCGAGAGCAGACTTCCATTGATTCCTCAATCTGTACATCTGTTACTGACCTGGCTGTCTCACTATCCAAGTCATGCCTCTCAACAGGCCTATATCCAACTTAAATGTTAGGCACCCCTGGCATTCTATACCACTCTCAACTTCCCATTGTCACATCATTCTGTAGACTCCTTCAAAGGCCCATTTCTGGGCTTCCTACAGCATTCAGACAGTGGATCAACCTGTAAGGCAAAGGAGTCATGGTCACCTCAGCTCATGTCACTGGCAATTACTCCACAGCAATACCCATATCTCTTTTTCCCACCAGCAGAACAGCAGGAGCCTATGTAAGTATCATTATGGCACCAATACCCAAATCAACTCTTGAATTAATCATACTGAATTTCCAATTATTTCCATATACATTCAGTTACCATTTCTACTGCATACCAACTTTCCTTCGTTGGTCTAAAAACTTCCACGTTATCCCTCCTACCAGGTACTAAAGATTCTGTCTGATTCCTTCATCTTCTTCATTGATGCCTACATTGCAACGTATCACTCACCACTTAATTCCAAACCTTCAGACTCTAAGATGAATGTCAAACCTGCTACAAAGTCAGATTGTTTACATTATGACTTAATAACCCATTATATGTCCCACTGTTCAAAGTCTTGCAGCAAATTTTATCAAATCATGGTCTTCATGCTCACTTTGTCCCTGTAATCCCATGGATATCATCTATCATCACCTTATAAATCTGGACTGCATTCCCCCTTTTTCAGCTGTACCTATTCCACTTTCAGGATTTGGATGCTTCTTCAGAATTGACCTACCTCTTCAACCTCAGAATCATCCTCCCAGAACAAATCATCCAATTGACTTTCAAGATGGACCATCATCTCTCCAAGCAATTCACCTTCCTTGGATAATAGAATATGGTTGCTAGAACCCTGGTTCATCTCCTCTTAGTTTGCCTGGAGGATGTGTGGGTCAGCAGCATGGGTCCTCAGAGGTTTCTTCTGCCTGGGGGTTCTTCTTCTTCTTCTTCTTCTTCTTCTTCTTCTTCTTCTGCATGCTACTGGTCATACTCTCCATGAGTTGGAAGAGGTAATCATACTCTTTTGGACATTTACTGGTAATTCTTTTAGGGTTTTCTATCCCTTACTCCCTATCTAGTTTCCCTACCAAGGGTGGGAATAGAGTAAAGCTAAAAAGTAAACTATGTTACACAAATACTACTGACTTTATACGCTATTCACCAAAACATTGAATGGGAGGGCTAAAGCCCGAGGTTCAATGTGGGGGAATAGCTCCTCCCACATTCCTCTTAAAGGCCAGCCTCCTACAGCAGTCCCCTGCTTAGCCCGTTGTACAACACCAATCATCCACCCCTGCCTCCTTCTTCTCTGGTACTCTGCTCACCCTTGATACTGGGCTTTCTATTCCTTAATTTGCAGTATTCCACCCACTCTGTGCAGGAAGAATGCCTTGTATTTAGCCAATATTTATCTATAATTTTAGACAGTGCTAGGAGATTGCTATTAGGCTACTTGGTGACAGATGCTCTCATTCTCCTACTGATCTTCGGGTCATGCCTCTCTTGAATTTCAGAAAACTTGACAGTAAAGTAGGACAAGGCACTGCCAACATCAAAGATATAATAACAAGCATTTATCAATGCTGAACGTTCATGGTTGGTATTACTATTGTACCGCACCGGTCAGCACGACTACAGTTCTCAGCAGCCTCGCCTGCTGACTTATTTACATGTGCTTTTTAGCACTTTTAGAAAACAGCTTTGGTGGCCCCTCAGGACCATCCCTCATGTCTCTGGACCACAATTAAGTGATTTGGGGGTCCAGGAGCAGGGGGGAACCTCCGTTGTGCCATAGAAGCAGCTTTAAAACAAACATGTGCTTCCGCACATGCGCAACCCACCATCTCACACTTTCAGAGTACAGCTGCATGGCAGTCACATGTCTGTGCTCCTCCAGCCAGGCACAGGACCCAGGCTGGAGACAGTGAGCAGTGGGAGTGTTCGGGGGCAGGAGGTAAGCCCCACACTTGGGGGGATGACAAGTGTAAGATTGTCCCATTCTGGAGTGGAAACAATGTGGGAAGGGACTGGTGGGGTGGTGAGGAGGGAGCACAATAGGTATCTTTTAAATTTAACCTACTTAAATAGATACTTCCCTATATCATATGATCATGTGTAGTGCATGTTACAATGCTCAGGGACAATTATGTAAATACAGTGTAAGAATACAGTGATTGGTGATAAAATTTAAACATCAAAAAACTGCTGAACATAACATTACTTATAACGCATTACATACAGTGGGAATATGTATCACTTATAATTATACAACCCTTTATATTTATGCATAAAAGAGCATTATTTGATAAATTGCTTTAATGAATCATTTTATTCCCGGCTTTCTGGGTGGTAAATTTTAGGAGGTATCTATGTGGTCATGTTTCACCATTTGACAAAGCACACAAGTGCAAAAACGTTAAGGGTTTTGTGGACTGTATTTGCCTACTGTTGCTAACAACGTTAAGCCATATGCTAAAATTAAAACACTGAGCACTTCTGTCTTTGTGATCTGTGTGTCATTATCAAGCAAGGATTTCTAACGTGTGTGTGTATGTGGTTTTTGATTTTTCATTATATGTTTTACCACCGGCACCATGCCTTCAAAGTGAGCAGCTTTGTTTGCAATTGACTACACGATGATTAAGCAATGCTCCAGAGGCACATTTCTCATCTCATAGCCTTGGGATGAGGGTAGTTTAGCATGACATTGGGTTTAGCATGACATCTCAAACTACAGGCACATCTGAAGCACCAGGTACGAGTCTTTCAGACTCAGTCTCTATCAATCACTCTAAGAAGGCAGAGTTCCTGTCCAGGGAGATTGCTGCTGTGCAGAACTGACCAGCTCATCTCTTCTGGACTGTCAACAGACTGTGCAATCCAGTCTGTCTGCAGCCTGGAGGAGATTTTTCACAAGTAAAGTGAGATGAGCTTGCTCGGTTCTTCGCAGATAAGATTGCCAGCATTAGATTGGGTATCGGGCCAGCTCTCTCTTTGAGGGATTGCGGAGATCGACGAGAGGTGGCAAGCACCTGTGCTGCCTGGTTTGACTTTAGTAAGCCAGAGTTCATGGACATTGTAAGGACTGTCCATACTGTATGACCAACCAGCTGTAGTTTGGATCCGGGCCCTACACCACTATTAGTAGGTTGTGTAGATACTATCTGCCCGATCCTTGCTGAAATTGTCTGGAAGTCCTTGGAGCAGGGGGTCTTTCCTGATCCCCTTAAGGAGGCGATTGTTCGACCACTCCTAAAAAAAACCTCCTTGAACCCAGACTGCTTAGCTAATTATAGACCCGTCTCTAACCTGCCCTTTGTGGGTAAGGTTATTGAAAAGGTGGTTGCTCTGCAGCTGGAGGACCATCTTACAAATTACAATGTCTATGATGCTCTCCAATTTGGATTTAGGAAAAGACATAGCACTGAGACCGCTCTTGTCTGGATCTTAAATGATCTCCTAATTGTGAGAGATTGAAAGGCTTATACTATTCTAGTTCTTCTTGATCTCTCTGCGGCATTTGATACTGTGGACCATGGTGTGCTCTTGGAGCACCTGCAGCTTCTTTGTGGACTGTCTGGAACAGTCCTACATTGGTTTCAATCTTTTCTCTCAGGCAGGACTCAGAGGGTTATCACTGGAATTTATTCCTCTGACACCTTCTTCCTGTCCTGTGGGGTGCCACAGGGCTCCATCTTGGCACCCATGTTGTTCGCAGCTTATATGTTGCCATTAGGCGATACAGTTTGGGATTTCACTGCTATGCAGATGATACCCAACTGCATCTGTCCTTTATTCATGGTCAGGATAATGTGATAACTGTGCTTAACAGCTGTCTAGCCGAGATCAGAGATTGGATGAGCATCAGCTGGCTGAGGTTGAACCTGGATAAGACTGAGGTGTTGGTTGTGAACCCTAGTTGCCTTGAGGCAGGTCTTAGGGCTGGGCATCCATCTGGCTTAGAGCTTGATGGTGTCCAGCTCTTGACCTCAGACCGGGTGCGTAACCTGGGCATTATTTTTGATGACTGGTTGACCCTGAAATCTCAGGTATCTGCCATTGTCAAATCTTCTTTTTATCATCTTAGAAATATCACCTAGGTGAAACACCTAGTTCCACAGGCTGACCTTCCTATATTGGTCCACGCCTTCGTCACCTCCCATCTTGATTACTGCAATGCTCTCTACCTTGGACTACTGGGGGTTGATATCTGCCACTTATAGCTAGTGCAGAATTCAACAGCCAGGCTTTTGACTGGTACCTTTAGGTCTAGTCATATTACGCCTGTGCTGTGAGGACTGCACTGGCTGCCGGTTCAGTGGCGGATCACCTTTAAGGTCGGACTGCTGACCTATAAAGCCCTACATGACCAAGGACCCCAGTACTTGCAAGATCTTCTTACTCCCTACTGCCCCTCCCACTCGCTCCAATCCGCTGACAAGGGATTGCTAGAGATTCCCAGGGTTCGGTTAAAGGTATCTGGGGCACGTGCATTCTCCTATGCTGCCCCTTCCCTGTGGAATTCTCTACCTCGTCGGATAAGAGAATGACTGACTGTCTCTAGTTTTAAATCAGAGCTAAAAACCTATTTGTTTTCTAAAGCTTACTCAGAAGGATTTCAACTGTGATTGTTTAATTTAATCTAACTGTATGTTTCAATGTTTTGTGCAGCGCTTTGGTTTTGAAAAGCGCTTTAAAAATAAAGTTTTACTTTACTTACTTACTTAGTTACTAAACTTAGCTTTTAAGTTCCTTCTATAAAAGATCAGACTACTGCTTCTATAGCTTCTGACAGTGGGCTACCTGACCCTAAACTGTGAACTATAAGGGAACCTTTTAATCAATGCAAATGGATGGGGGTGACCAGTGGCACAGCCAGGCTTCAGAGCCAGGGGAGCAAATCAGTTAGCTGAGGGCTGCAAGACACAGAGCCTGACACTTCATTATGCAAAGTCATACATAAATACCGTATAAATAAACACTGCAAGGATTTAAATCTTATTATAGCAAAAGCTAAAAGTGCCAGCCACCAGTGTTATATGTTGTATGGTATCCAGTCACAGGCAACCACTCAAATGCTTTCCATCCACACACACATGTATGCACACACACACACACACACACACACAGACACACACACACACACTCTCTCTCTCTCTCTCCCTGTCACTGTATTTTGCTACCTTCAGTTACACAGACATTACTCCAATCACATCCTTCCCAAGATTAAAGAACTGGAATGGGAAGGCCACTGAACTGCATTGCTCATCTTTCACTTTTAAAAGAGTTAGTCTCCAAGTGTGATTCTTGCCACTCCTAGCGAGAGACTTTCCAGCATGGTCTATCGCACATTGCCCTGAAAGCCTCTATAAAGTAAATTAGATATCTGGAGAGGAGAAATATATTATCAAGCCCTCTCCAGTGATGTGACATGGGAAGTAACTATAACTAACAAACTCTGCCCAGCAAGACTAGTTGGAGACTTTGGCCTGTCTTCCTCTGTGTCTACAACATCTGGACTCACAAAATGACCTGACTGCCACTTCTCCGCTCCAAAACTACAACATGATCCCATTGCTTGGTGCCAGACCTTTTCACCGCACTGGTTTTTGACTTTTCTAGAAAGAACCGCTGCTCGGTGCTTCGCCCATCTCAAATGTTTCCCTGGGCAACTGTCTCCAGCAATATTGGCCTGGCCAGATCAATTTATTGGTCAGATCTCACAGAATAAGGGTGTCATGGTGAAACCAAGCCCAAGTAAACATCAGGATCCAGCCCGCAGTCGCAGCAGGAAGGTGTTTGCTTGCAATGCCAACATCCCAGGTTCAGAGACAGACTTGGGAGTTGGAGGGTCAAGGGGGAGAAGGATTGAGCATCCCAGGGACTGCTCTCCTTCTCCGGGGGGGAGGGGAAGAGTGTCTGGTGCATTGCAGACCTCTGGCAGAGGCTGAGGGTACCGGTGCCGTAATGCATGGGGGTTGGGGGGCCATCATTGCATGTCCCCACCCCCAGATTTCCACAAGTATACAAACAAATCTGGTCAGACGCCCTGTTCCACCTCCATCCCCACTGCCACCAGTGTCCTCGGGGGGGGGTCCCACTCCTATGGCCCCACACTGGAGGGTAAGCCAGGCCAAGCTACAAATGACCATGGGGAGGGGGTGACTACCCAGCACCCCACCCAGGAGGGTAAGCCTGGGCTGGGGGGACAGCATGCGGGCATGGGCTGAGGTTCTTTCAGGGAGGGGGCTGGACCAAAAGTACTAAAATAAAAAAAAACAAGTAAACATCAGGAGAGTCATGTTCTACTCAGGGAGGGACTGTTGGGGTGGTGAAGAGGGAGCAGAAGCATACTGGAAAGTGGGTGATGTTAGCCAGTCTGATCAGGACACCAAACAACTGTTTGCTGGGCAGTGTCCTGCAGATCAAAGGAACAAGCCGCCATATGATTGGTTCGGCTTTTCCTTTTCAACTAGGCAAAGTTTCCACCCATCAAGGCAAAATGGCATCACAATCAGCCTGGCTGATGGTTGGTGTGGCACTGTCTTGCCCCTTGCGGTCCAATTTGCATTGGACAGACAGTGTCACACCCTTCAAAAGCCACTCTTTTAGCAAGAAGTTCACTGCATGTGTGCACACGGCAAACTTCAAAATGCATCAGTTAGTGCTAGCTGGTTCAGCTGTAAACAACTATAAGGGTTCATTTTGGAGAGTCCCTAAACTTAATAATACTAGGGACAATTTAAGGGAGGAGGCTTTCTAGACACAATAAGTGAGGAAATTATCCGTAATAAGGCTCAGAAACACACCTGCTCAATGGATTCTATCCCTGTATTAGATAAGACTCAGAAAATTAATGTATGTCTGCCACCAGTGGTAGATGGCCTAGTGGGGTCAGCAATCAAATGGCCAAGGTTAAGTTTATCTTAGATACTGGCACCTGTCTTCCTTGTGCTCCTTTCCCACCCCTCTCTCCAATCTCCTTCCCCTTCCCCCTCTACACTCCTCCTCCTCCACTGTTCTAATCCCCACCTTTCCTCTGTTCTTATCCCCTCCCACCACCCTCTCCCACTCATGACAAAGGCCCCTCAGCCTACCACTTCTCTCTGGCAATCTCCTATACAATATTCAGGCCGATAGTCCACTTCCTTCTTAATTCCCTTGCTCTGCTGCTTCATCTATCTGCCTACTTACTTTGCTGCCTACTAATAATCTTTATCTCTAAAGTGATGCTCAGCTCCAAAGAAATGTCAGCCTAGTCTATTCTATGCCTGTTTACCATCACCAACCTTTGTATGTATGTTTTCCCAGTACTCTGATGTGGAACCTTTGTAAATTAGCAGCTCCTGCTCAAAGGTACTTGTAATCCGAGAGTTTAATAAAATAAAATAAAAATAAAAAATATCTTCTGGGTTTAATACCAAGCCAATCAAGATGAAAGTCTCCCAAGATGCTAACTTTGTTACTGTGAGTGTTAGAACCAATTAGTTCAATCAGAGATGTCAAACCAGTAAGACCACCAGCGATACCAGATGGATATTTTTGTGTTACCCAGCAGGACCGATTGTATAAATTCATGTAGAATCTGCTGAGTGTAGGTGGGGCACCTCAAGTTGGTCAAAGTAAGATGACTTTTGTAATAGAAAAGGACATCACCTATCTTTTTGCGGGAGGAAAGATCCAATTGAATAATGTTGTAATTGTGAAGAGAGCAAGCAGAGTCAACGATATAGGACTTCAACCAGATTTCACTCACACATAAGACATTAGAGTAATAAAAAGTTACTCAGACCTCAAATTCAGTGAAGTTAGCCATAAGGCTATACATATTAAGGTGGGCGGTTTTAGTCCTTTAAGGTTATTTCACATAGGAGAGGCTGCATTTGGGGCATCAAGGGAACCAGGATTTAGTTCAATATCACCAGATAGGAAAAGGCTGATTAACAGTAGCAGAAAAGTGTGAGAGGTGAGGCCTTTTAGGATCTAAAAGGGAACATATCAGGTGTACTATTAATAGGAACGATATGCACTGTTAGGTATGGAAGGTGGCTAAAAATCAGAAAAGTAGACAAGTTCTAGTAAGGGGGCAGTGACCAGCAGAATCAATGATGAACAGTCATTGATAGCAGGTAAAGTACAGAAAATAAAAGCAAGGCTGTGCAGTCCATACAACAGCACCAAAGTCAGGACAGAAAGTGAATCAAAGTTTCAGGCCTAGGCTCCAGCTTCTCCGGTAGACTCTGACAGAGTCACTATTCAGCTTAATACCACTCCACTACTTGCTGCTTTGCAATGGGCCGCTGGACCATGTCCAATATGTAAGTGGACAGGGGATGTATTCATGCACTCATACTGTCTCCCCTGACACCTTCCCAAAGGTGCCACAAATGAAAAGATCCCACAGTGACTGGCAGGGGAAGGAGGCTTCTTCTTAACTGAAACCCTTCATGACTCCTGAAGATGGGAAGCAGCACCTGCCATGCAGATGAGCACTGGCTTGCCTGGTCACACAAGATTGTCTGATGATCCAGAGATGACTGGTATAGCATAGTAGTCACACACCTGAGCTGGCTCCCTCTGACTGGGCACAATCCCAAAAGTTGAAAAAATCCCACAGTGGCTGGTAGGGTTTTCCTGCTCAACTGAAAACCCTCATGTCCCTAGAATGTGGGAAGTGGGTCCTGCCACACAGATTAGCACTGTCATGACTGGCCATGGAGCACTGCCCAACAATTCTGAGTTACCCAGTGTGGCTTAGTCGTCATGCACCTGAGCTGGCTTCTTCTGACTGGACACCTTCTGAAAGCTGCCAAAGTAGAAAAAGTCCTGCAGTGACTGAGGGACCTGTCCAGCTGAAGCCCCACATGACCTCTGGAGATAGGAAGCAACATCTGCCATGCAGATGAACACTGCTATGACTAGCAATGGAGTACTGCTCAATAATCCTATGGTTCCCAGTGTGTTTTAGCCATCATGCACCCAAGCTGACTCTCTCTGACTGGACATCTTCCCAAAGGCACCAAAGCTGAACAAATCCTGCAGTGACTGGAGGAGGATGAGGAAGAGGTGCTGCCCAACTGAACCCCCTCATGACCCCAGGAGATGGAAAGTGGCACCCGCTGCGCAGAGTAGCACTGGCTTAGATGGCCATGGAGGACTGCCAATGATTCTGAGATGCTTGTTGCAGCCTAGTCATTATATACCCAAGCTGGATTCCTCTGACTAAATGGCATCTTAAAGCAGCTGAAGTTGAAAAAGTCCCTCAATGACTGGTGGGGGTGGGTGGGGGCTCCTGCCAAACTGAAACCCATTGTGACCTCAGGAGATGAAAAAAGGCTCCTGTTGTACAGATGAGCACTATCCTAATAGCTGGACTGTAAAAACAGTTCATGGGGGGCATTGCTGGACCAGTTCTGACAAACTAGGATAGTATCGTTGACATCACAGTGGGGGATCACCTGAGGACCAATGACAATTGTACAGTATGATTTAATATAAGAACAAGGTTAGAATTGAACCGCATGAGGACAAGGGTCATGGACATCAGGAGGTCAGATTTTAAGAAAATGGGAGACTGCCTCAGAGACACCCTGGCAGGGACAGGGAAACTAGGGGGAGTCGAGGATAGCTAGGCAAAAATAAAAGAGGGTATTGAAAAAGCTATAAATCTCTGTGTCAGGCAGATTAGCAAGGGCAAGAGAAAAAAGAAACCACTGTGGTACTCTAGTGAGGCAGCAGAAAGAGTAAGAGCAAAGAAACTGGCTTTTAGAAAGTGTAAAAAGACACAGAAAGAGGAGGCTAGGGAGACTTATCAGGAGAAACAAAGGGAAGCAGGGAAGGCAGTTAGGAGCACAAAAGCACAAACAGAGGAGAATATTGCCAAGTCTGTAAAAAAAGGGGACAAGACATTTTTTAGACACAAAAGCAAAAAAAAACCAAAAAAAAAACCAAGGGAGGGATAGTAATGCTGAAAGGAGGAGGTGGGGTGTGTGTGAAAGAGGACCACCAAAAAGCAGACATACTGAAAAAATACTTCTGTTCAATATTTATGGAGGAAGGGGTAGGTAGTGGGCCAATGATAAAAGACATGGGCATTAAGGGAAGGTAGGTGGACACTAGCCCTTTTAGTGTGGAAAGAGTCCTAGGGGAATTGTCACCATTAAAAGTAGACAAGGCGATGGAACCAGACAGGGTGCACCCCAGCTTACTGAGGGAGCTCAAGGAGGAGTTGGCTGCACCTCTGACAGCCCTGTTCAATCTGTCACTAGATACGGGGGAGGTCCTGGGAGGCTGGAGGAGGGCTGATGTAGTTCCACTCCACTCCACAAAAATGGAAGCGGAGATGAGGCTGGAAATTACAGGCCTGTCAGCTGGACTTCAGTAGTGGGTAAAGTAATGGAATCATTACTGAAGGAAAGGACTGGGGAGTACCTTGTTTCCAGTGATCTTCAGGATCTGAGGCAACATGGGTTCACGGGGGCAGCTCTTGCCAGACAAACCTGATTGAGTTCTGTGCCTTGGTAACCAAAGAAGTGGATCAGGGAGGAGTGGCTGACGTAGATTACATGGACTTTAGTAAGGCCTTTGACACCGTTCCACATGGAAGACTGGAGAGCAAGCTGAGAAGCCTGGGGGTACGGGTCCTAAAATAGTAAGATGGGTAGACAGCTGGCAGAACAACAGGAATCAGAGGGTGGTGGAAAATGGCTTCCACTCTGGAGAGGGCATTGTGACCAGTGGGGTGCCACAAGGGTCAGTGTTAGGCCCGGTCCTCTTCAATGTCTTTATAAGTGACATTGCAGAAGGACTGGAAGGGAAGGTATGCCTGTTCGTGGATGACACAAAAATCTGCAACAGAGTAGACACACAAGGGGGTGGTGGAAAGAATGACAGAAGATCTCAAAAAGCTGGAAGAATAGTCACTGGTTTGGCAGCTGAGCTTCAGGGCAAAAACATGTAAAATCATGCACTTGTTACATAGAAATCCAGGGGCAACATATCAACTGGGAGGAGAAGTACTAGTAGTCAAAAAACAGGAAAGGGACCTGGGGGGTAATAATGACCTGAAGGTAGCTAAATAGTGTGACAAGGCAGTGGGAAAAGCTGGCAGATTGCTCAGATGCACAGGCAGGAGTATCATGAGCAGAAAGAGGGCAGTAATAATACCCCTGTATAGATCACTACTAAGACCTCACCTCGAATACTGTGTACAGTTCTGGAGGCCCCACCACCCAAAGAACAAAGAAAGGCTAGAGGCAGTACAAAGGAGGGTAACTGAAATGATGCAGGGCCTGCATCAGAAGCCCTATGAAGAAAGGCTTGAGGAATTAAATATGTACTCTCTAGAGGAAAGGAGGGAAAGGGGGCTATGATAGAAACATTCAAATAACTCACAGGTATAAACAATATGTAGGAAGAGAGCACTTTCCAGTGAAAAAGATGCTTGAGGACAAGGGGTCACACTATCAAGCTTGGGGGGAGGCTGAAAGGAAACATGAGGATGTACGTCTTCATGGAAAGGGTGGTGGATGCATGGAACAGCCTCCCAGCAGAGGTGGTAGGGGCTAAAATTGTTACAGGATTCAAGAAAGCATGGGATAGACACAAGGGGATCTTAGAAGTAAGGCAAGGGGGGGGTGCAAACCAGAGACTAAGTAGGGTCAGCGGTGGCACTCTAGATAGAGAAAATAGAGCAGACTAGATGGGCCAAGAGGTTCTTATATGCTAACAGCTTCAATATTTGTTCTACAATAGACTCGCCAAGACTCAGCAAATGCAGTTCATGCCCTGTGCTAGACTGACAGTAGAGTCAGGATAAAGGTTGTGCATTAGTTTTCAGAGTCCGACATTACACTGTAAAAAGGAAGGCAAGTCCTGAGGATTAAAGTCACTCCTAAATGATGGAGTCAGTGGCGGTCAGTCTTAGAAAGGATTCAAAAGTCCAAGGATGCAAAAAAGCTAGCAAATGCTGATGAAAAGTCAAAATTCAGGGGTCAAAATTGTTGTTGTCAGTTTCAAGAGGCAGAATGTGCCAAATTCTTTTAAGTAAAGACCTTTGAGTTGATGCATTAACAGGCATTCAGCTTTTGTACTTTTAGTGTATTTTCTGTGAAGAAATTAATTAACACCGCGACAAAAAGATGCCTTGAGTTGTGGCCTTTCTGGATTTTAGTTAAGCATTTGACTTACTGTAGCCTTGCATTGGGATATAACTAAAAAATTAAAGAACAATAGTATAAATCCACAATTTATTAACTGGATTTCATACTGGCTGTTTGGTAGATCACAGAGGGTAAGTAAATGGACATCTATCTCAGAGTGGGCTGTGTCTAGTGGTATACCACAAAGTTCAGTACTTGGGCCACTTATCTTTCACACATTCATCTCTGATCTCAGTAAACAACTGAATTGTTAGTCCACTAAGTACGCGGATGACTGAAAATTAGGGGTCCTTGTGCTACAGTAGCTAAAATTTCTAGAATGTAGGATAGAAAATATAGATGTTGACAGCAGATAAGGATCGCAAGGCCCATCCTGTCTGCACATTTTTTCTACCTTATGAATGTGCCATAGGTTTTTACTCTGTCAATGGCCTATCTATTCAAACTCATCTGTTTTGCTCCCTTATGCCTATCCCATGCTTGTTTGAAGCCTAGTACTGTATTCATATCCACCACTTACTGAGGTAGGCCGTTCCATGCATACACCACCGTTTCTGTGAAGAAGAACTTCCTCACATTACCCCTTAATCGGCCTCCCTCTAATCTCATGCTGTGTCCTCTTGTCCTGCTATTTTTCTTGTATTGAAACATGTTAGACTCTTTCACCTTGTTAATGCCCTTAAGGTGTTTGAATGTTTCGATCATATTGCCTCTCTCCCTCCTTTGTTCTAGGGTATACATATTGAGCTCCGTTAATCTGCCCTCATATGTTTTCTGATGCAGTCCCTGCACCATTTTGGTTGCCCTTCTCTGGACTGCTTCCATTTTGTTAATGTCCTTGTGCAGGTGTGGCCTCCAGTACTGCATGCAATACTCCAGATGGGGCCTAACCAGTGTCTTGTAAAGAGGGATTATTACCTCCCTCTTATGACCTGTGATACCCCTACTAATACACCCCAACATCCCTCTAGCCTTACCTATTGCTTTAGTGGTCTGCTTGGATGATTTCAGGTCATCTGTGATGATGATGCCCAAGTCTCTTTCTTCCCTTGTGTACCTATAATGATCTAAATTATATTTCTGCATAGCCTGATTAGTGGGAAATACATTTTAACCTCAACAAGTACAAGGTTATGCATTAGGAATTGAAAATATGACACCTTTCTATTTATGTGGGAAATTGCTTTCAGAAACATAAAATGAAAGAGATTTAGGTGTTGTCATCACCGATGATTTAAACTGTTCTAAGCAAACAAATTAACCCATATCCAAAGCTAATAAAATTACTTCTGCAATACAGAGGAACATTAAATCAAGAGATCCGGCCGTTATTGCACCATTGTACAGAGCATACACCGTTCACACTTTGACTATTTATCCCAGTTATAGTATCAATTAAAAAAGGGGATACAGGAGGAGGGTGGTGTCTCTGAATGCTCGGAGTCTTGGAAACAAGATAGACGACCTGCAGACACTATTAGCAGCGAGGAGGGTGGACATAGCTCAGTAACCAAGACTTGGGCAACATCACACCATGACTGGGACCTTATGATCCATGGATATAAACTATACAGGAGAGACAGAATAGTCGGAAAAGGGGGAGGGGTAGCAGTTTATATCGGGGGGGATAACTTGCACCAGGGAGGAGCTGGAGGAAGGGAAGATGGAGGCATTATGGGTTCAGTTAAGGTCCAATAGAGGGAGAAAGGTGAGGATGGGGGTGGTTTACAGACTACCCAGTCAGGATAAGGAGAGTGACAGGGAACTGAGCTCACAAATATTGGAAGCTGCTGGGACAGGAGAGGTTGTAATTGTGGGGGACTTCAATCTGTCCATGGTGGACTGGAGCATACCATCCACAACATGTGCTAGGAGTCAGGTGATCCTAGAAGGACTGCAGAGTGGGTTCCTGACTCAGGGCATCACTGAGCCAACACTGGCAACCAAGCTAAGGCAATTCTTGATCTGGTGCTCACAAATGGGGAGCATATACAGGAAATAATGGTTAGGGAGCCACTGGGTGGAAGTGACCATTGCACATTGTGGTTCCAGTTGGATGTGGGCAGGGAAAGCATTCTGACTAAGACCAAAATCTTGGATTTCAGGAGGGCAGACTTCAGGAAAATGGGCGAAGTGCTAAGGAGCGATCTGGTAAGCATCAGAGCAGATATGGGGGTGGACCAAAGGTGGTCCATCATTAAGGAAGGAATACTGGTTGCCACAGATGAGTGTGTTAGGCTCAGGGGGAAGAACACAAGGGCCAAAGCTTCCAGCTGGTTCAGTTCTGGGGTTGCCAGGCAGTAAGAGAAAAGAGGCTGGCCTACAGAAAATTCAAGAAGACCAAGAGAGAGGTGGATAGGGAAAATTACCTAAGGTTGGCTAGTGAGGCAAGTAGGGAAGTCCAGCAAGCAAAGGCACAGAGGGAGCTGCAGACAGCTGAAAGAATTAAGAAGGGGGAGAAGGCTTTTTTTTGCTATATAAGTGAGAAAAGGGACAAGAAGAAAGGGATTGTTAGGCTTAAGAAAGGGGTGGAGTGGGTGGAGGATAATGGGGGAAAGGCAGAGATACTAAATGAATACTTCTGTCTTCACCAGGGAGAAGGATGGACCAGTGCTTTCAGGAGGGAAAAGAGGAGTGGGGGGAGGGGAACACAGATGTAGTGATAGAGGAGGAGAGAGTGAGGGAGGGACTGCTGGCATTGAAGGTGGACAAATCACCATGCCCGGACAGAGTACATCCAAGGGTACTAAAGGAACTGGCTGAGGAGCTGGCAGGGCCACTGGCAGACCTATTTAATAGTTCACTAGAGTCAGGCATGGTACTGCAGGACTGGAGAACAGCACATGTAGTGCCCATCCACAAATGCAGCCCCAAGGATGACCCAGGGAATTACAGACCAGTCAGTCTGACTTCTATTGTGGGCAAGTTCATGGAGACAACACTAAAGGAAAGGTTGGTGGAATATCTAGAGGAGCATGGTCTCCAGGATGAGAGGCAGCATGAGTTCATGGAGGGGGGGAGGATGTCAAACAAATCTGATTGACTTCTTTGTCTGTGTCACTAAGACAGTAGACAGGGGCCAAGTGGTAGACATCCTCTGTCTTGATTTCAAAAAGGCCTTTGACTCTGTGCCCCACAAAAGGTTAATCAGGAAGTTGGTAGATCTCAGGGTTGGGGAAAAGATAGCCAGATGGGTGGAAAGCTGGCTGAGGGACAGAATCCAGAGGGTGGTCTGGGGGGGGGGGGAGAGTTATCTGGCACCAGAGAGGTAACCAGTGGGGTCCCGCAGGGTTCAGTGCTGGGGCTGGTGTTGTTCAATGTCTTCATCAATGACACAGGAGATGCCATTAAGGACAAAATGTGCCTATTCACAGATGACACTAAGATCTGTGGTAGAGTGGACACAGCTGAAGGGATACAGGACCTACAGGAAGATCTGGAAAAGCTAATGAGGTGGTCCAGGATCTGGCAGATTGGCTTCAATGCTAAGAAATGCAAAGTTATGCATATTGGAGCCAGGAATTCCAGGACAGAGTACTACCCTGGTGGAGTCCGAGTATGTGCATCAGAGTAGGAGAAGGACCTGGGAGTGATGATCACTAGTGACCTGATGCACTCTGCATAGTGCAAGAAAGCAGCAGCAAAGGCAAACAAGATGCTGGGATGTATATCTAGGAGGGATCAGTAGTAGGAGAAAGGAGGTTATACTGCCTTTGTACAGGTCACTGGTAAGGCCGCATTTAGAGTATGGAGTTCAGTACTGGTGCCCACACCTCAAAAAGGACATTAACCTGCTGGAGAAGGTCCAGAGGAGGGCTACAAAGATGATAGCTGGTCAGCAGAGTAAGGCATACGAGGAGAGGGTGAGGGTACTGAACATGCACTCCGTGGAAGACAGGAGAGAGAGAAAGATATAGAGAGGACATGATTGGGATGTTCAAATACTTAAGGGATAAATAAGGTTGATAAGGAGAGTCTCTTTAAGCTGAGTGGCAACCATAACACAAGTGGGCACAATCTTAAACTGGAGGGTGGGAGGTTTAGGAAGGAGGTTAAGAAGCACTTCTTGACAGAGAGGGTGGTAGACACTTGGAATGGGCTGCTGGAAGAGGTCATCTCATTGAAGACAGTGGGCAGCTTTAAGAGAGGATGGGATAGGCATGGGGGAAGGTAAGGATCATGGGTAGGGAGGATTGGAGGAGTGGGGAAGGAGGGCAGGGACATTAGCTCAAGCTGTGGACCCTGCAATACGAGCAGACTTGATAGATCACATGGCCTTCTTCTGCTGGCTTCTTAGTATGTTTGTAAGTTTGTATATCAAGCAGGTAAAGAAGATACAAAGGAGAATGACAAAACAAATTAATGGTTTCAGGGATTTGCAATATCATAAAAGATTAACGTAACTTGGTATAATGGAATTGCAAACTAGATGCCTAATGGGGGGGGGGGTCTGCTGTTAATGTGTGATATCATGAACAATTCCTATATGATGAATGAGATGGGGCTAGACTTTAAGTAGGACTCTTTGAATACTAGAGGTCATGCTCTTCAAGTGAAACGTCATAGATTCCACACTCTGAAGAGAAAACATTTCTTCTTACAGAGGGTGGTAAATCCTTGGAACTCACTCCCACTGGAAATAATCCTCAATAAAACAAAAGCTGACTTTAAAAACAAACTAGATAAATTAAATTCTAACTGGAGCCAGCTTTTCTTATTATGAGTGAATGACAGGAGCTTCAGTGGGCACATGCCTTTTGCTCGTGTACCTACCATTGTATGAACCATAGAATTAACTAAGTAATGTGAATAGTCCCGGAAGTCACATGAATGGCCCTAGGATCCAGGTCAGATGGAATTGTTGATTGAATGTTAGATGATACTTTAGCTCAGCTGCCTTCAGCTTTAGTTGCCTTCCTTTGCATTGAGGAAATCCTTAGGTAGATGTCTCACAAATAAAGTTGTAAGCAAGTCCCCAGTAGTTAAATCTTTCTTGATTACCAACTTAGAGCATTGAACAAATTCTAAAACTAAATACAAGCTATAAATGAAGAATTTAACTAACAGAAAAAAAACTAGCTGGAACTCTAACCAGCTACTCCTATTCCCATCACGTTCCTCACCATTTGCACCAGCCAAGGTCAACTTGGCAGCGGTGATTGCCCGATGTCTGCCAGGAATAAATGACTGAATGGCCACAAACTACAATACTCTACTCTCAGTCCTTGGCTACAATTGGGGGTTGTGCAGTTATACAGCCTCTAGATGGCATCTCATCAAGCGAAGGATAAGGCCTAAACACCTGAGAGTCACACAAGACTGCAGGATGACATTTAAATCTCATCTGTCAGCAGCAGTTTGGTGCGACTTTTTCAGTCTGAAGAATATCGCCAGGTTGAAGCTATATCTTGTGGGTGAGGGCCTGGCTACTTTGCTGCACACATTTATGGTGTCAGACATTGACTACTGCAATGCTGTATACCTAGGGCTACCTGAGGTGTTTGTGCACCAGGCTGATAACATATTCAAGATCTCATCTCATCTCATCTTATATGTCACCTGGGCTGCATGACCTGCACTAACTACCAGCGAAGTGATGCATCACCTTCTGGGTCTATCCGTTGACATACAAAACCCTAAACCGATTGTGTCTCAGTTGCTTGGTAGGCATCCTAGTGTATTATGCATCTACCCACCCACTCTTTGCTCAGTTTATTTGTTATGCTTAGGTTCTAGTGAAATCCTCCGGGGAAGGGGGGAGCAAATATTTGCAATAGCATCTCCCATGTTGTTAAACATTCTACGTTTTAATATCTGTTCAAGCACATCAGCACAACATTTTAAAGCTAATTTAAAAATGTATCTTTTTGCACATGCCTTTTCCATTGAATTGTTTGTTGAATTTTTTTTTGTAATATGTTTGCTGGAAGGTTTAGTTTCATTTAGTTATAAGCTGTGCTTGGTTTATAAAACTGGGTTTTATACCTTGTTTTAATTGTACTCCACTGTAAGCCACAATAATGGATCCCTATAAAAAATTAAATTGCCTTACCTTGTTTTCCCTTTTATGCAGTATATGTACATAGTGTGCCATGAATTATGATTAAAACTAGGGATGGGCAAAGCCAGGGTGGATTTGTATTTGGTTTCGGATTTGCCAGATGCAGGATGAGTTTGGATTTGGTTTTGCAAAGGATTGTGATTTGGCTGGTTTGGGCATATATTGATAAGTGGTAGACACAGAGAAATTTTTCAGGTGAAAAATATCTTAAAATGTAAAAGGACAGTGGCATAACAATACAGAGAATACTGTGGGAAACAAACTGCAACCTGCGGTTTAAAAATTCTTTGTTTTTGTCCTGCATACTGGCAGTGAGTGAGGGGTAGCAGTTCAGAGGACACAGCCATATTGGAGGGCTGATTTACTTTCTAGCTTCAGAAGTTTCACTTACAGGTGGAGTGAGGACCAAGCATGGATTGGAGATCCAGGGTAGCAGAAAGGAATGGATTTTACTATTTGTAGAAGCTCACTTTCAGGTGGGGGTGGGGGACCGAGAGAGGACCAGAGAGCTAGGATAGAGGGAAGTAACTGAACATTTATTTATTTGCAGACTTTTGATTATTTCAGGGTTCGTGAGTTATTGAGAACTGGTGCTTGTAATATTCTTTTTAAGTGCACCAGCAAGACAAAGGGAGAGAACAGCGGAGGCGAAGGGATCACTGAAGGCAGCACTTTACTTTCTGATTATTTCAGGGGCTGCAAGAATCCATTTGCTTGCAGTGGATTTCATTGGTATGAAGCAACAGTAGCAGTAACTGATTGTTTTTATCAAGCAGCACAGCACTGGAGCACAATACTGTGAACAGGACTTTACAAACTCATAAAGGGGAGGAAGGCAGCCAATAGGACAGCAGAGAAAAAGAGTGCCAAGTTTAAAATAGTCACAGGAGCTTAAATTGCACTGTAAGCAGCCTGCTCCACAGTCCTGCATACTGGCCGTGAGTGAGGGGTAGCTGATCAGAGGACACAGACATATTGGAGGGCTGATTTACTTTCTAGTTTCAGAAGTTTCACTTACAGGTGGAGCAGGGACTGAGCATGGACTGGAGACTGAGCGTGGATCAAAGACCAAAGGTAGTGGAAAGGAATGGATTTTAAAATTTGCAGAAGTTCACTTTCAGCTGGAGCGGGGACTGAGCGAGGATTGGAGACCTTGGATAGAGGGAAGTAACTGAATGGTTATTTATTTGCAGGGTTTTGGTTATTCAGGGTTCATAA
This sequence comes from Neoceratodus forsteri, assembly GCA_016271365.2. NCBI lineage: Eukaryota > Metazoa > Chordata > Ceratodontiformes > Ceratodontidae > Neoceratodus > Neoceratodus forsteri. Next base: position 1,114,023,073 of record CM057453.1, on the reverse strand, counting down.
GTTATTGATAACTGGTGCTTGTAATATTCATTTTAATAGCAGCTGCAAGACAGAGGAAGCGAGCAGAGGAGGTGATGGGATTGTTGAAGGCAGCCCTTTACCTTTTGATTATTTCAGAGGCTACAAGAATACATTTGTTTGTTTTGGATTTTGGCAGTTTGAAGCAGCAGTAGCAGTAGCTGATTGTTTTTATTGAGAAGCACAGGAACAAAAGCCTCCAGGCCGAGCTGACTGGGGTACTAGAAATCTTTGCTCCCACCCAGAGGCCACCATCTCCACAGCTACTACTGCAACAGATGCCTGGGAAGAGGGCTGGCTGGACTATGGTGAGCTCAGGGAAATGGGGAAAGGATTACAGATCTCCAGGTAGAAGGTCACCTAGGAGCCAGTGACCATCACATGATATGATTCAATTTTGCCACTAGAACTAAATCATCCCATTCCAAGGCAAAAATATGGGACTTCAGAGGAGCTGACTTTGATAAGATGGCCAACAGAGTTAAGCTAGCCCTGGCAAAAAGAAATACCAGGTGAGGGGGTACACGCAAAGTGGGCAAGCATTAAGGATGCAATACTTGAAGCAACATCCCATTGTGTTAGAGAGAAAAAGGAAGTGCAAAAGAAGAAGGAAACCACTTTGGTTCTCAAAAACAGTAGCAGAAAAGATCAGAGCCAAAAGGTTGGTTTTCAGGAAATATAAGGGAACGCAGCAGCGGTCATGAAGATAGGGAGGCATACCAAACTTCCCTAAGGGAAGCAGGGAAGGCAGTAAGGCAGGCAAAGGCCCAAACTAAGGAAACACTAACACAAGCAGTAAAAGAAGGGGACAATACTTTATATAGATGCATTAGTGAAAGGAGAAAGTCCAGACGGGGTATTGTTAAGATCAAAGCAGGTAAGTGGAAATGTGTGGAGGAGGATCAAGGAAAAGAATCCTATCCTAAATAGAAACTTCTGCTCAGTATTTACTGAGGAGAAGGTAGGGCAGAGCCCACAGCTGAGCAGCATGGAGACAGGGAGGAGGGAGGTAGGCACAAGTCCCTTCACAAAAGAAAAGGTCCTACAAGAGCTTGCTAAGCTCAGGGTGGACAAGACAATAGGACCTGATGGCATACATCCCAGGCTAATAAAGAAGCTAAGGCTGGAACTAGCAGAGCCATTATCAGAACTGCTGAGTGAGTCTCTGAGCACAGTAAAGGTCCCAGAAGACTGGAGAAGGGCTCATGTGATCCCGCTCCACAAGAGTGGTAGCAGAGAGGAGGCAGGGAACTACAGACCAGTCAGTCTTACCTCAGTAGTAGGCAAGATTATGGAGGCACTCCTTAAGGAAAGGATAGTGCAACACCTGGAATCCATAGAAGCACAGGATCCAAGACAGCATGGGTTTACAACAGGAAGGTCCTGTCAAACAAATCTCATAGATTTCTTTGACTGGGTAACCAGAGTGGTGGACTAAGGGGGTGCAGTTGATGTCACCTACCTAGACTTCAGCAAAACTTTCAATACTGTTCCACATAGAAGATTGATTAATAAGCTGGGTAGGCTCGGGGTGAGTCAGAAGTTGGTCAACTGGGTGGCAAACTGCTTGGCAGGCAGAAAACAGAGAGTGGTGGTAAATGGTATAGTTAGAAGAGACACAAGTCACAAGTGGGGTACCTCAGGGATCAGTCCTGGGGCCAGTCCTCTTCAATATCTTCATCAGTGACATTGCAGATGGACTGGAGGATAAGGTTTGTCTGTTTGCAGATGACACCAACATCTGCAACAGTGTAGATGATCCAGATAGGGTGGGCAGAATGAGAAGAGATCTGGATAAACTGGCAAAATGGTCAGAAGAGTGGCAACTGAGGTTCAGCACAAAGAAGTGCAAGATCATGCACATAGGGAAGAGAAACCCTGAAGCCACCTATAGGTTGGGAGGGGAGTTGCTGGCAATCACAAGGGAAGAAAGAGACTTGGGCATCATCATCACAGATGACCTGAAATCATCCAAGCAGGACACTAAAGCAGTAGATAAGACTAGAGAGATGTTGGGGTATATTAGTAGGGGTATCACAAATGGTAAGAGGGAGATAATAATCCTTCTTTACAAGACACTGGTTGGGCCCCATTTGGAGTATTGCATGCAGTACTGGAGGCTGCACCTGCACAAGGACATTAACAAAATGGAGGCAGTCCAGAGAAGGGCAATCAAAATGGTGCAGGTACTGCATCAGAAAACATATAACGACAGATTTACCGAGCTCAATATGTATACTCTAGAGCAAAGGAGGGAGAGAGGTGATATGATTGAAACATTCAAACATCTGATAGGGCATTAACAAGGTGAAAGAGTCTAACATGTTTCAATGTAAGAAAAGTAGCAGGACAAGAGGACACAGCATGAGATTAGAGGGAGGCCAATAAAGGGGTAATATGAGGAAGTCTTTTTCACAGAAAGGGTGGCGGATGCATGGAACGGCCTACCTCAGGAAGTGGTGGATATGAATACAGTGCAGGGCTTCGAACAGGCATGGGATAGGCATATGGGGGCAATACAGATCAGTATGAATAAATAGGCCATTGACAGAGTAAATGCCATGGTACATTCATAAGGTAGAATAAAATGGGCAGACTGGATGACCCTTGCAGTCCTTATCTGCCATCAACTTCTATGTTTCTACATTTCTATTGAGGGAGGGGGGACAGAGGCACATCCCCATCTGGTCCAAGTTAGAAACTCCTTTGCTGTCCTGGAGGAGCAGGCATGTCCCATAAGAGAACCCAAGGTTGTGACCAGGGAGGATGAGCAGGTTGTCCAGGAGGGAGACCCAGGGTCAGGAGGTAGAGGACCCCAGAGGAAGAATAAGCTACTTCTGGTAGTGGACTCAATAGTACAGGGAATGGATTTGGGCACAGGTAGTGGGGTGGAGACGGAGGTCAAGTACCTTCCTGGAGGCACAGCTGGCAGGGAAGGGGGGGTGAATCCAGAGGATTGCTACAGTGGTAGCAAATGGGGGAAATGGAGGTCATTGTCCATCCAGGGACAAACAACCTAGCCAGGGAGGAGGCAAGCTTAGAGCAAGTGCAGGAGGACTTCAGGGAATTTAGTAGGCACCTTTGGGGGTGGAGGGTAGCCAGCTCCATAACACTTGGAAGTGCTGCCAGTCCACGCCAGGGGGAGGCTAGGAATCTTTGCATCAGACAGTTCAACACTTGGTTGAAGGGCTGGTGGAGAGAAAGGGGTTTTGGCTTCATTGGAGACTGGGGACCTAGCCTGTATCTGTTCAGGGAGGGGATGGCGGTCCTCAATTAACAGTTTAAATGCTTCCTTGGCTGGCATTTAAACTAACCGGGTGGGGGGCAGATGGGAGCAGGGAGACTTAAGCAACCCCACCACCACAGGTCAGAGAAGACAGTGGGGTGAATTGGGTGGAAAACATATTGATGGTTATACCTAAAATCACTATTGGGGTGTGGCAGAGGAAGGGAGGCAGGAAAAGGGGATAAAAACAGAGCTGGAAAGAAGGAACAGCAAGGCAAAAGTGGAAATACAAGGTGGACAGGCAGTGTAACATGGAAAGCCACGAGTACAAATGCTTGCAATCTGGGGAACAAAATCCCAGATCTGGTGGCCTTGATGGAAGAGGCAGACCTGGACATAGCGGCAATTATCGAGACATGGTACACTGGAAACCATGACTGGGAGATAAATGTACCAGGATATGCTCTATTCAGAAGAGATAGGGAGGGTAAAAAGGGAGTGGGTGGTGGTGCTTTACATCAGGGAGGGAATAAAAGCAATGGCAATACAGGGTGGGGGAGGGCAAGGCACTGTGGGCCGTCCTTGAGCTAAGGAGTGGCATGGCTATTCACACAGGAGTGACCTACAGGCCTCTAGCACAGGTGAAGGAAGTAGATAGAACAATTGTGGAAGAAATACATGGGATCACAGCCAAGGACAATGTACTGCTGATGGGCAATTTCAATATTTATTTTTTTATTTAGATTTTGTTGACCAGATAACACATACTAGACAAACATATGCCTATTTTCAGGTGCAACTCAAGAGATTACAAGGAATATACAGACAAAAGTTAAGGTTGCACAGGATTAGGGAGGCACTCTCCAACTCCTGGGGTGATGGGAAAAAACATTTTGAATAACTTGAAGGACCTCACAGGCAAGGATACTAAGGCACCACCCACCATGCACAACATTGATGGAACACCTATACCAGACCTAGGTACCATCTCCAATACGTTCAACAATGCGTTCTCCAACCTTGGCAGTGTCCTTCCACCTGATTTTTTCAATGCCCCCCACCACCAATTCACCCTTTGACACTGTGTCCCAAGTATACAGAGCTCTGCAGTTCTTTTTCAAAGAGATCCCAATGCACTTAGCCAGAACCTGTATAAGCAAAGCTATCCGCAAAACTGGCTACAGTGGTGACTCACTTGACCTGAAGTTGCTTGTACTAGTCTTAGATGAAATTCTTGAACCCCTGACAAAGATCTTCAACCTTTCCCTAAGATCAGGTCAATTCCCATCACTCTGGAAACAGGCGACTATCACACCTGTATACAAAAGTGGAGATAAGTCACTGCACACCAATTACAGGCCCATTTCCATCCCCCCCCCCCATCTAAAGTTCTGGAACAAATAGTCTCGGACCAGCTTGTCGAGTTCCTGGACAAATATGAAATCCAGTGCTCAGAACAGCATGGCTCCCAAAAAGGGCATAGTACCACCATGGCACTGTTGGAATTGACCGGATTCATCCATGACACCCTCGACTGAGGAATCTGTGGAGGGGGCAGTATTCATTGATCTGACAAAGGCCTTTGATACTTTTAACCACCCACTCCTATTCAGGCAACTGACCACTCTCAGGCTCTCCAAGGATGCACTGCCCTGGTTTGCTAGCTACCTCAGGGGAAGGGTCCAAAGTGTTAGGATTGCTGGCATCACCTCTGATGAAAAACAGTCCTCTCAGGTGTCCCGTAGGGGTTTATACTGGGGTCATTACTCTTTTCTCTCTTCCTGAACAGTCTCCCTAATGTCTGCCAAAAGAGAATATTACTCTATGCAGACGATGCAGTACTGTTTACTAGCAACCAAGACTCTAAACAACTTGAGAGTCAATTACAGCGTGATTTCAGGCATGTTGAAGAGTGGTTTAGCTCACATAAACTCATCCTGAACTACAGCAAAACTAAGGTCATGACATTCTGCAGCGCACGGAGCAAGTATAAACCTCTGTCCCTCACCATCAAGAACCACTTGGGGAGTTCACTTGAACATGTTCCTAAGTTTAAATATCTCAGCATCACCTTGGACAGTTCCCTTTCTTACATGCAGCACATTGGTAATGTAGCTAAGGCCGCCAACATGTGGATTGGCCTGCTCCACAAGCACAAACACTGCATGACCACTGATGCCCTTAGACTGGCCATCTATAGCTCCATCACTGCTATTGTCAACTACGGTCTTGTCATCTGTGGCTCTGCTTCCCCTACTGCCCTCCGGAGGATATCGGTGACACCCAACAAGGCCTGTGGCCTTCTGACAGGTGCCACCTGCCTAACACACACCTGTGACCTGTACACCCAGGCTGGATGGCTACCACTCCTTAGTAGAATACAATACCAGACCTGCTTTTTAACCAAAAAAGCTCTCCTTTGGCTCATGCCATCAGGAGTGGCAAAGCTCCTTACTGCCAACAGCAGTACCCAGCTTACACGCAGTGCTCTATATCAAACCTTCCAGGTCCCCAGATGCCGGACCACAATGGGTCAGAGGTCATTCATGCACAGGGCTCCCCAGTGGTACAATACCCTTAACAAAGAAACACTTACAACTACGACACTTGGTACCTATAAAGGGCAACTCTGACTATTCCTCACCTCTACCACTCAATGTGACTGCCTCTCCTAAGTAACTGTCTCCTCATTTTACCCTAGTTGAAGGTGACCTGTAACCTCCCTTAGAGCTCCACTTTTTTGGCACCAGTTCCCCCCCCCACACCATGCTGCCTCACCCACCCCTTCCCTCTCTGATGGCACTTTCAGATATGGGGCCCTCCAGCCCATCCACCTCACACTTTTGCCACCCACCTCTACCAGCCGACAATGGCCCTTTAGCTTGCCTACTTCTTCCTGACTCCCTCCTACCCTATACTAACTATATACTGTTCACCCTGAAACTTGTCTGAAGCTGGCTTATGTTGTCTCTCTCCATTTTTGGCTGTGTAATAAATGCTTAGACATCTTTGTGTTTTTAAGACTGTAACCATTGTTGACCATTGTATGTATGTTACCCTACATCCTTTTATGTGGAACCTTTGTAAATGAGCAGTTCCTGCTCAAAGGTACTTGTAATCCTAGAGTTTAACAAAAAAAAAAAGCAAGATTTCAAGAGATATATGCCAGATGTGGATTGGACCATCCCAGCGGCAGCCACAGCCAGGAGCCGAGACATCATGGATTCCTTGCAGGGGGAAGGCCTCAAGCAGCTAGTGCAGGAGCCCACCAGGGACAAGGCAATTCTGGACCTGGTACTGACCAATGGAGACAGAATCACAGAGGTCTGAGTGGATGGTCACCCAGAGTCCAGTGATGACCACACAGTGCAGTTTAATATTGGTACAGTGGCACAGTCGAGCCACACAAATGTGAGGGTCCTGAATTTCAGCAGGGCAGACATTGCTGGGATGGGGATAGGGATAAAGGAAGTCCTGGAGAAGAAGAAGAAGCAAGGGGGGGTTCAGGAGCCATGGGCACACCTTGAAGGGGCCATAGTGGAGGTGACTAATCAGTGCATTAGGCTGAAAAACAAGGGCATGAGAAGGAACAAATCACTATGGTTCTCAAAGAAGGTGGCAGAGAAAGTAAGGGCAAAAAAGGGGGCTTTCAAAAAATTCAAGGAGACACAAAAGGATGAAGATAGGGTGGTGTACTTAGACAGAGAAAAGTAGGAAAAGCAGTTAGAAGCACAAAGGTGCAAACAGAGGACATATTAGCACAGAAGACAAAGAAAGGGGACAAGATCTTTTATAGATAAATTAGTGAAAGAAGGATGATCCTGAGAAGAAGACCGGTGCACAATAGGTCCCAGGATACCTCACTTGGGCAGACTCGATGGACCACAGGTCCCCTTCTGCCATCATCTTCTATGTTTCTATGTTTCTGTGAGTGGGATCATAAGGCTCAGAGGGGAGGAAGGGGTGTGTGTGGAGGGTGATATTGAAAAAGCATCAGTACTGAATAGATACTTCTGATCAATAGTCACAGAAGGGTGGGGGGGAACAGGGACCAAAACCAGGCATCAGAACCATACGGTGAAGGGAGGTCAACACCAGTCCATTTACACAATAGAGAGTCCTAGAGGACTCACAAAACTGAGGGTAGACAAAGCAATGGGACCAGATGGTATAAACCCTAGGATATTAAAGGAACTAAGGATGGTGTTAACAACTGCACTGGCAACATTATTCAGTGAGTCACTCAATACAGGAGTGGTTTCAGAGGATTGGAAGAGGGCACATGTAGTCCTTCTTCACAGGAGTGGAAGCAGAGAGGAAGCAAGAAACTTTAGGCTGGTCAGCCTCACCTGAGTAGTGGGCAAGATTATGGAGGCACTGCTTAAGGAAAGAATTGTGGAACACTTGGAATCCAATGAAGCTCAGGATCCAAGGCAGCATGGATTCACAACAGAAAGGTCTTGACAAACAAATCTGATAGACTTTTTTGACTGGGTGACAAAGAAAGTGGATGGGGGGTGGATATTGCCAAGGCCCCTAGAATTCTGCAGCCGCAGAATTTTGTGCAGAACTTGCATTCTACCTCAGAACTTCTGCAGTGCCGCAGAATTCATTGTTCTTGGTGATTTTTTTATTAATATTTCTCTTTATCCATAGAATCTGGTTCCGTTCCCCTCTTTTTATATCCAAAATCCCTCTATGATCAGAATGTGCTGTTATCATTGCTATAACATCATAAATTAGCTAATGAACTAGCTGCATTCTGCAACAGAAATGAATAGTCACTTATCTACCACAGCTCCCACTGCCAGAGGCAGTGGCACAGCATATCAGGCGTGGTGATATTTGCTCAACCTGCACTACAGCCTAATACAATTTTCAGTCTTACGTTATCACACTAGGGCCAACTTAAACAAAACCTCATCAATGGCATAGACCTGTTAAGTCTATACCTCACTTTGTACAAACGTATTCATGCCTTTAAGGTATAGAGATGCCATCTGAAATGAATAACTGGTAAAAATTAATTTACCTGTCAGTTTTAAGAAAAATAAACTAATTATACCCAGAAAAGTGGAATATAACAATGTGTAGACCTACTGAAAGAACAGACCTGTTAAATAAATAATTGTGCTGTACACATTTTTGCCAGGGTTATTGATTACATATTGTTACTGACTGATAGTCACCCAAAAGTTATGGAGAAATGTGTTCAGGGCCAGCTGTTGTGCCAGAGGATAGATAGCATGTTGTGTTTCCATGCCGACAGCTCAGGTTCAGAGATTAGCTCTCGGAGCTGGTTGGGCAGCACAAGGATTGGGGGAACACATAATTGTTCTGAGCCTGGGAAGGTATGGTGCAATGTTCTATCACACGGTGGACACATTGTGATGGGCTAGAGAGCTCTAACTCACAGTCGGTTCACATGCATGTCATGGTCTGATGAAGTTACATAATGTGTTACGGGAAGCAGGTTGGCACGATAAATGAGTTTTGCAATAACTCCTCTATTCTGTTTATTCCATTTCCAATGGGACTTGTATGAATGAGGATGCAATTTAATGGAAATAAAAAATATATATAGATACACACACGCATACACATATACAGTATCTCTCTCTCTCACACTATACACACACATACAGTATTTGTATGTATGTATGTTACAGATTGCATAGAATTATATAAGTGATACACAGTGGGGACCTCATGAGTGGTGTAGAAAGCACATATAAATATATGTGATACACAGTGGAGACCTCATTTGTGGTATAGATACCATGCGTATAGAAATACCTTATTTATCACGTAAGGCCCCCTCTGCATATTTCATTTATGCAATAGGCTAGGACCTTAAGGGATATATATTTGTTTTGCTTTTTTTAGGCATAAAATTATTTCTATGTCTGTTATTTTTTGAACTAGTGTTACTTTGCTTTCCCCCATCCTGATTACTATAACCACTGCCATGAAAGTGAAGTCAGGATGACAAGATGACACTGTGATATGGTAGTTTGTTAGTGCCACAGAACTCCCTCAGAAATTATAAACCACCACCTCAGAAGTTCTGCAGCAAATGGTAGTCCTGCCACAGAACTTGATCCCACGGTGCTGCAGAAAAGTAGGGGCCTTGGATATTGCCTACCTCGTTTCAGCAAGACCTTTGGCACCATTCTGCACAGAAGACTGGTTAACAAGTTGGGTAGCCTAGTGATGGGCCACAAAGTGGTAAACTGGGTCAGAAATTGGTTGTAGGATAGAAAGCAGAGGGAGGTAGTAAATAGGATCCATTCTGAGGAAAGAGGGGTGGCCTCAGGGATAAGCCGTGGGACCAGTCCTTTTAAATGTGTTCATTAGTGACATCGCTGAAGGGCTGGAGGGAAAGGTTTGCCTATTTGTGGGTGACATCAAGATCTGCAACAGGGTAGACACTCCAGAGGGGTTGAGAAAATGAGGAGGGACCTAGGCAAGCTGGAAGAATGATCTAAAGTGTGGCAATTAAAATTTAATACAAAGAAGTGCAAAATTATGCACCTGTGGTGCAGAAATCCTGCAGAGAGTTACAGGATAGGGGCAGGTGAGGTGCTGAGAGTTATCACAGAAGAAAGGGACTAAGGGAATAATCATCTCGGATGACCTAAAAGTGGCCAAACAGTGTAACAAGGCAGTGGGAAGGGCCAGCAGCATGTTGGGGTGCATAGAAAGGGGTATCACTATCAGAAGAAGGGAGGTGGTGATGCCGCTGTACAAAATGCTGGTGAGGCTTCATCTGGAGTATGGTGTACAGTTCTGGAGGCCGCATCTTCATAAGGACATAAAATGGATAGTGGCAGTTCAGAGAAGGGTGACTAAGATGGTGCTGGGCTTGTACCACAACACATATGGGGAGAGATCAAAAGACCTAAATATGTACAGTATACACTGGAAGAGAGATGGGAATGGGGTGATATGATAGAAACTTTCCAATATTTTAAAGGTATAAACAAAGTGCAAATGGGAGACATATTTTAGTATAGGAGATGTGCAAGGAAAAGAGGGCATGATATGAGATTGGAGGGGTTAGATGAAAAAATTACTCACCTTAGTAATGTTGTTTCTTCTAATGGAGTCTTGCTATATTATGACAATTGCAGTATGACCGCAGGTTAGAACTGCTCCGGATGTGAAATAGTTAACTTTCCATGTAGGCATGAAACTTAGAGCACGAGCTCGGTTGAAAACTCTGTCTGTTGTGCTTCAAACGCAAACTGTCAGATCTTTACGAGCTAAAACTCACTAAGGTTCTGTGTGGAAGCTGTAAACCTACACTAGCCAACTGGCTACTAACATAAACACTAATTTTTGGCCTAAAACAAAGACTCAAGTCAGGAGACCCAAAAATGCAAAAACACAACACCAATTCACCCAAAAGGTAGGTGAAAAAACAACAAGGTGGGCATCAAAAACAAAGTGCCAACCCTGTACTGCCCACACATCCCCAAAACAGAGGTTCTGAGAGAGGCAGGCAGGGAGGGAGGTCATAATATAGCAAGACTCCATTAGAAGAAACAACATTACTAAGGTGAGTAATTTTTCTTCAAACAACATGAAGTCTTGCTATATTATGACAATACCAACTACACAGCAGTACCCCCATGGAGGAGGACAGAACCTTCTAGGAAATAGGCTCTGAAGCACGGCTGTGTCAGCCGAGCATCACTCCTAGCCTGGATGTCCAGGGAGCAATGCTTGGTAAAAGTGTGAACTGTTTTCCAGGTAGCTGCTTGACATATTTCTAGAATAGGAATGTCTCTGGCAGCAGCCAGAGAAGCAGCTGTACCTCTGGTAGAGTGAGCCCTCAGGCCTGAGGGGGGGAACTTTACCCAACTTCTCATAGCAGAATTGGATACAAGAGACAATCCACCTGGCAATGGATCTTTTAGTGGCTGGCTTCCCTTTACCAACTTCGCCATAGGTGAGGAACAGTTGGAGGGAGTCAAACCTATGACCCTTAGTACGCTCTATGTAGTAACTAAGGGCTCTCTTCACATCTAGGCTGTGCAGCTTCCTCTCCCCAGAAGAGGAGTGGTCAATGAAGTACACTGGAAGTGAAATAGATTGATTAAGGTGGAAATCTGAAACCACCTTAGGCAGGAACTTTCTGTTAGTCTGAAGGACCACCTTATCTCTGTGAAAAGAGATAAACTCCTGCTCCACTGACAACGCTTGTAATTCACTTATGCGTCTGGCAGAGGTGACGGCTACCAAAAACACAGTTTTCCAAGTCAAGTACTTAAGCTCAGCTGAAGACAAGGGCTCAAAGGGGTTGCATAAGCTGAGCATTGCAAGCGTTAAGATCCCAGGCAGGGCAGGATCCCTGAATGGAGGGTTGGCGTGAAACAACATGTAAAAACTTGGAAAATACAGGATGAGCTGAAAGGAAGAGGATTTACCTGCTGAAATAAGAGCAGACACAGCTGCCAAGTGCACCTTCAGGGTAGCTGGTCTCAGCCCCAAAGAATTCAGGTGGACCATATAATCCAGGACTGTGGATAGATCAGCAGAGACTGGGGAAATATGCTTTTCCGAGCACCATATGGAAAACCTTTTCCATTTGGAATTGTAAGTAGCCCTGGTGGAAGGCTTCCTTGCGGCCTTCAATATATCCATTACACCTCAAGAAAGGTGTAAATCAGCAAACTCTAACTCTTCAAGAACCAAGCCTTGAGATTGAGAGATTTGAGATTCGGGTACCATACCCTTCCCTGGGCACAGGTTAACAGATTGTGATTCCTGGGAAGGGACAGAGGAGGATGGACTGCTAAAGGCAGCAGTAGTGGATACCAGGGCTGTCTGGCCCAATCCGGAGCTATCAGAATGACTTTGCATGATTGGGATCTGATTTTGACTAGCACTCTGAACAGGAGAGGAAAGGGAGGGAAGGCATAGAGAAACTTCTCCTCCCAACTGAAGGCTAAGGCATCCAGGGGGAGTGAGCCCAACACTGGGGGCCTGCAGCAAAAAAGTGGAAGTTGGTGATTGTCTGGGGCTGCAAAAAGATCTATCTGTGGGGTGCCCCATCTGGGAAATACTACTCCCAAGACCAGGGGATCCAGAGACCATTCGTGGTGGCCCTGGGAAATCCTGCTGAGAGCATCTGCCAGGACATTGTCCTTGCCTGCAAGGTGAACTGCCATAAGGGAGGTGTTCAGGGAGTAAGCCAGAGACCACAACTTCATTGCTTCGGTGCACAAGGCCGTAGACCGAGTGCCTCCTTGCTTGTTGATGTACCACATTGTAGTGGTGTTGTCTATTCTGATCTGAATACTCTTGTTCTGAACAGATTTGGAAAAAGCTTGAAGTGCTAGAAAAACTGCTCTGAGCTCCAACAGGTTGATGTGGAGCAGCAATTCCTGGGGAGACCACAGACCCTGGGTGGTGAGCCCATGTGAGCTCCCCAGCCCAAGAGGGACGATCTGTAGTAAGGATTAGAGAATGAGACTGAGTGACAAAAGGAACCCTTGTCTCAGGTTGCTCTGATCCTGCCACCACTGTAGGGCTTGGATCAGGGTTCGAGTTACTGGGATCAGCTTGGTAAGAGGATCCTTTCTTTGAGACAAAAGCTCTCAAATGGAACTGGATGTCCCTCATCTGAAATCTTGCTCCCTGCACAACTGCTGTGGAAGCAGCCATGTGTCCTAGGAGCTGCAGAAAATGCCTTGCTGGCGGAGATCTGCAGGGTAAATGAGGAGGCCAGGGAGACTAGGGTCTTTGCCCTGTCCAGGGGAGGAAGGCCCTGGCTTCCTGTGTGTTCAGTTCTGTGCCTATGAAGGTAAGAAGCTGGACCGGCTCTAGAACTGACTTTGAGAGATTCAGAAGGAAACCTAGAGGTAAGCAGTTTTTGCATTATCTGAAGGTGTAAATTGACCTGGTCTGGGGACTGGCCTACTAAGAGCCAATTGTCCAGGTAAGGAAAGATGGCAATCTTTTGCCTTCTTAGGTAGGCAACTGCTACAGCCAGGCATTTGATGAATACCCTTGGGGCAGATGTGAGGCCAAAGGGCATTGCTCTGAACTGGTAGTGGCCTGAGGGCAGCTAGAACCTGAGGTACTTTCGATGGGAGCTTCTGATGGGAATATGGAAGTAGGCATCCTTGAGATCCAGGGAAGCTAGCCAGTCCCCTGGCCTTAGAGAGGGTAGGATAATTCCCAGAGTCACCATTTTGAACTTTGGCTTTAAAAGGTACTTGTTTAAATATCTGAGATCCAGGATGGGCCGCCATTCTCCCGTCTTTTCTGGAGTAAGGAAGTACCTGGAGTACAAACCTTTGCCCTGGTGTAAGAGAGCCAGGAGGGTAGAGACCTCTGCCTCTAGGGCAAGTGCCTCTGATGGAGTTGCAGGTGGAAAAGATCTGGTTCTCAGCTTTGGAAATTTTTTGAAGCTGAGAACCAGTCCCTGGCTTACTACTTCCAGGACCCACTTGTCTGATGTTAAAGACTTCCAGTCCTGGACAAAGTAAGCCAGCCTACCCCCTACAGGTAGAAGAGAATCGGCCCTGGAAATCCCATCAGGGTGCCTGCTTGGCAGGGGCTTTGGGCTGAGGGGCGGAAGCAGACCTGCTTGTACCCTGTCTGCCTCTCCCTCTAAAGAAACCCCTCTGAGCATAGGTGGAGGAGGAAGCGTGGGCTTGGTAAAAAGGCCTATGAAAAGGCCTGCCCCTGCCTCTAGGAAGCTGCTTTTGAGGAGTGGCCTGCCTTTCCTTGGCCTGTGCACTCCTATAGGTGGTCCTATATTCATCCATTTTCTTCATGTAATTCTCTGTTTGCTCCCCAAATAGAGAATTTCCCACAACAGGAAAATCCATGGCCTTAGACTGGGTATCCTGAGACAGGGTAGTACATCTGAGCCAAGCCATCCTGCAAAGTGCCACAGATGTAGCCATGACTCTTGATGAAACATCATTAGAGTCCACTGCAGCATGAAATTGCACCTTGGATGCCTCAATGCCATCCATAGCCACCTGTTCCAGCTCCCTGGCAAGCTGGTCAGGGACTTGTTTCGCTAGAGTCAGCACAGTATCCCATCTGGATTTCTGGTACCTAGCAGCATAAGCCATATAATTTGCTTGTCTGAGTCCCAAGGATGCTGCCATGTACTGTTTCTTTGCCATAGCATCAATCTTCCTGGAGTCCATCTCAGGGGGTGTGAAGCTAGGGGAATATTAGCCGTGTCTCAGGCTGCAGCCTGCACTACCCCACATGGCTGCATTGTTGAGTGAGGAAATCAGTGTCAGAGCCTGATAAGGTATACTTCTTGTCCATCCTTTTATCCACAGGAGGTATAGTGTGAGGAGTTTTAAAACTTTTACTGTCTGTTTCGAAAATATTTATGCAAAGGAATAGACAGTCTCCTAGACTCTGGAATATCCATCATTTCTACATAGTCTGGCTCCTCTTGGTCATCAACAGCTTCCTCAACAGGGAGCTGGAGAGTTTCAGCAACTTTTATAAAACATGAAATGAGAGGGGACTCAGAAAGCCTTGGAGGAGAACCCCTAGGGGTCTATCTAGAGATGTCGGATCAATGGGCACATCCAGATCTTCAAACCATATTCACTCTCCTCATATTCCTCTTCCCCTCCCGGTTCATAAAAATCCTCAAAATCATAATCTTGAACGGTGGAACCGGTGGAACGGCTGAACCGCAGCTTACCTGAAGGTGTCGGTTCGGTCGAAGGAGAGAGAGACTGGACAATTTGAATTGCTTTAGCTATTTCCTCAGCAGTTGGGGAGAGAACTTTTGGCTCTACACTAGCTGACTTTCTAATCCTTTTTGTTGGAACCGGCTCCTCAGAACCGGCTCTTTGTTTGCCCGAGGAAGTATTGCCCTGGTCAGAGGGCACTCTCTCCGGTTCGGTTGGCACCGAACCGGGCTGGCCATCCGGGTCAGCGGACTTTTTGGCCTCCCTTTTCCTGAGCCTACCAACTCTTTTATCTATGGTGGCAGCAGGGAAATTGTGACAAATCTGGCAGTCTGAATTGAGGTGGTCAAACCCCAGACAATAGACACATGTGGTGTGTGGGTCAGCCTTAGCAAAAGCTTCCCCACAAACACTACAGTGTTAAGACCCAGTGGGTCTGGTTTTTCTTTTGGGTTTCTCAGACATAATGCCAGCCTAACCAACTTGCCCGTTTATGGCAATCCACCAAGCAAGACACCCTTATCGGTTCCCAACTGTGTCACGGGTCGTGGACAAAAACGTAATGAAATCCGTTTTTTTTAGAACCGATAAGAACCCGGAACCGCACTCTAAAAAAGGACTAGTAGATTTTAAATACAACCTGATCGGTTCAAATCAAACCGATAAAGAATTACAAGTTCCACACAGAAAAAATAAATGTAAAACCTATTACTTACATTACCACAGACAGAGCTTGAACCGACCAGTTGCGGTTTAATTTTGGCCAAAAACCAAAAAATAACACTTTTAAACCAACAAATGAACCGAGCAGAAGGAGAAACCTCCGGAGCGACTGTTCAGTGAGGCGGAGTAAAGAATCTGACAGTTTGCATTTGAAGCACAACAGACAGAGTTTTCAACCGAGCTCGCGCTCCAAGTTCCATGCCTGCATGGAAAGTTAACTATTTCACCTCCGGAGCAGTTCTAACCTGTGGTCATACTGCAATTGTCATAATATAGCAAGACTTCATGTTGTTTGAAACACAATCCCGACACTTCACATCCCACCTCACACTAGCCCGACTTTAAAATCCAGAAATTCAATAAACCAACAAGTACTGAATGCCGACATGATGAAATCCTAAATCGCAGCATTGGTAGTGGGTATATACATGTGTACTACTGTTAATATTGTGGGACTTGGTGCTGCAAGGGATGGGAACTGTTTGTATTTGTGAGTTGCCAATAAGTGTAGAATGATCCTCCCCTACTGCCTCCAATTATGTTGCTTTGACACTAGAAATGTGCTGGCAATGCTGAGATAAGATGTTTAACTTGTGGCATTTCTCGAGCTTTCCCTCACACTACAGCTGCATTCTAACGTTCGGGAGGGAAGAGAGACTTTGTTACAGGGGCTCCCTCTTGAATGTACAACTGCCAGGATAAGGCGTTTCATTTCCTTTGTTATATTTTTTATTGCTTACCCTGGAAAGGCACACTGAGCCGATTATTGTAATTGAGCTGGATCTGAGGATGCATCGAGGTGGAGGAGGGCTTACATTGGACACCATGGGCATACGTTCCCGGACTACATTTGGTGGAGTGCTTCGATAAATGAGCTTGGAGAAACTATAGATGGACACTACAGTGGTGCAGGGATTGTAAGCATGGGCCAGTCCCAGGTAAAAATAGTTCTTCACAGGGTGATAGGTTGTGTTCTGGGGCTACTGCAGGGTAAAGGTTCTCTGTTCCTGGGTACATGGCATGGCATTCATTTTCAGTGCATGTTTCAGTATGGTATCCGATGAATACAGTGTTCGCAATTGAGCACCTACAAAAATGGCGACTCAATTACAGATCCTGTATTCAGGGCTACCTGGCAGGGTAACATCCAGATACCGGGGTGGGTGAGGTGGGGTGACAGGAACCTTCACATGCACCCACGCAAGGGGGGAGGAAAGGGAAGGAATGTATATGGAAGGGGGTGTGGTGGGCAGCTGCCAAGTTGGTCCACTAGCATGGTGGGGAGGGTCGTCAGTTGGGGGGGTGCAGAGTTCGGGTCTGGCGTGACACGTTTCATTTATTTTTTTGCCAGCAGCCTGCTTTTCCATTTTACAAGTATTGTACCCCCCGACATGCACCCCCCTGGAGTTGAGAATCCTTTAGTAGGGGGGTGTGGGGGAGGTCTGCATTGCCGAAATTCATTTTCGGCGATGTACACTTGCCATAACGGCAATCGCTATTCTTCGATCGCCGTTATCATGTAAAAGCTTTCAGGATAATTAGTTTGTTGCACTGTCATCTCACTAAACTGTGCACTGTCAGTTCTCAGCTTACTCTTAACATGTCAGGATTTCAAATCTCAGGAGCATTTTTGATGGGATTTCAAACCTGAAGGGATCTGGCATCAGATTTTTAGATGTTGGGCTTCTGCTTGTTGAGATTTTGTACAGATCCTGATTGGAGGGTGGCAGGATAAGGGGGGAATGTGAGAAAGTATTTCTTCACGGAAAGTGTGGTGGATGCATGGAACAGCCTACACCAGGAAGCAGTGGAAGCCAGCACAGTGCGGGGATTCAGATATGCTTGGGATAGGCATAAGGTAACCCTGGAGGTGAGAAGGAGAGGCTTAAGCCTACAGTACGGCCAAGTAGGGTCAGTGATCGCTAATGCAGGCAAGGAATACAGGCAGACTGGGTGGGTCTAGCAGTCATTATCTGCTGTCAGTTACTATGTTACTATGTTACTGTGTTACTGTGCTACTATGTTACTGTGTTACTGTGTTACTGACCCTGACCAACCCGCAAAGCAAAAAGCCAAAAAGTAGGGTGAGAAATGAAACATTGTTTACATGACCCCCCACCGACCCTGATGTCGTCAGATGAAAATTAGGGCCAACAAAAAATGTAGCAAAGCAAGCACTTTAAGTAGTGTTATGGAACCTAGTGGGCACTGTGCACTTTTTTGATTTCTTTTCTATTAGGCTGAAATTTTAGCTGGCACTTAGTTAAAGCTGGCTCCAGTGTTTCTTTTTGCTAGCATTGGAATCCCCCAAGTTTCATTCCACACTCTACATTTCAGCTAAAGGTTGATTACCCCCACACACACACACACAATTTTTAAATATTTTTTCCTTTTTCTTTAGTTTTTTTTTTACGCATATGTGACAGTCCCGTTTGTTCTTTTTAGTCACCATGTAACAGGTAACATGATTTCTTTTTTTGTTTTACGTTTTTCTTATTAAATTAAAACCCCTCACACAGACACAATCACCAATTAAACTTAATCATCACATATTGGCTCATAATCATTGATGCCAAAATGATTTTGTAGAAAACCAGTGGAGCAAGCAAAGAGACCAAGGTTTCCTTTATCATGTCAAATGTTCCACACAAAAGGTTGTGCAGACCCAAAGCAATATTACTAGCAGTGCTGAAGATTCTCTCAGAATAGACACTGGTCGGAGAGCAACTTAAATATAAAATGGCAACTCTGCACAATGCAAGCAAGGTGTTTCTCTTAATTTGCCAGTGTTTCAAAGGGCTGAGTTTCCTCCTGGGGTCTTTTAGATAGTCTTCAACTATAATGTTAGCAGTCTGACCTTGGCCAACAAAGGAAGAATTTGTGACTTTATCGGTATCACGTAGCCCTGACCAAATGTCTTCACCTATTCCATTCAGTGTTTTTCCCGCTAGCAGTGAGGTTTGGGAGGGTGCATGGTCATCCGGCTGTGAAATCAAAATAGTATGCATCACTTCATCTGACACTTTTTCAATGAGTAGGTCTGAATAGAGGTTGCATTCCTCTTCCTGCTTGCCAAGCTATTGTCCAGAAAATGATTCTCCCCATCCTCGACTTTGGTGACATTGCCTACAGTGCCGCTCTTAAGTGTACCCTTGCCAGACTGGATCCTCTCTTTCACTCCTTTGGCCACTTTGTTTTGGACCCTCTGCCACGTACCCACCACTGCTTCCTCTATGCCTTCCCTTTCCTTCCCTCCCTTGAAGCCAGATGCCTTGCACACTGTACCTCCTTTACCTTTAAATACTGGCTAGGCTCCCAACCCTCCTACCTTACGTCTCACCTCTTCTCTCCACCCCCACCCCACCCCCCTCTTACAACTTCTGTAACTATGGCTATTATGCTCTTGCACTCCCTTCAAGAAAATCTTCAGCTGGCCAGACTACTTTCTCTTACCATTTCCCCAAACTATTGAATTCCCTCCCCTAAACATCTGCTCTGCCTCTTCCCAGTGCACACTCTCCTCTCTGTCTTCTCAACTCACACCTGCAATTGCACCTGATATCTGTCTCTGTTTTCTCTACTTCTTCCTGCTACCCCATCTCCTCCTGATCTCTCTTGTCCACATTTACTGTATCCCCTGCTGCTTGCACCTGTTCCTGAATCACAATGCATATCTTTCTCTGCCTCATTCTTCTTTTTGCACTTTGGACTTTACTTGTACCTCCCTGGTTCCCTCTGGGTCAAAATCTCCTCCTCATTCTTGCATAAACTGCACAAAATGTTGCACAAATATTGTATAATTTGCTTATAAGATTGTTGCTTAATGTTGACTGCTAGTCCTCTATCAGCCATGTCATTTTTGCTTATGATTTTCTTATACATTACTCTCCTCTTCCCCTTCCCCCAGAACACATCTGGAAACAAGCTATTATCAGCTTAGTCTGCCTTTCATGGTAAAACTTTTGAAATAAATAAATAAGTTAATTGATTAATTAATTTATACTTGCTTATGTCTGTGAGGCCATAGGGGAGAAAGAATGCCAGGCTAACATAAAACTGAGAGTCTAATATTGTGGCCAGAACATAAGTTCTGTTTTTAACATTACTGATGTTCTGGGGTCCACTTCCAGGGATGTAGCTAGTTTCTCGACAACAGAGAGAGCAGTGCCTTCCTCAGGATGTGTTGCCTTCTGCTTCTCAAGTGTGTTTCTAGGAATGAATATCAGGGTATTACTTGATACTGACTGGCATTGTCTGTGTACGTTTCCTGAGTGACTTCCTTGAACGGCTGAAGAATGTGACACGATTGTGCCATCATGGTTCAGTTGCTTGAACTGAGTGACACATCCCCTTTCCATATTGGGTAATCCAAAGCATATTGAAACACTACTTTACACTGCTCAAGAAGCTGTTATACCATGAAGAAAGTGGAATTCCACCTGTTGACCACCTCCTGCTTTAGCTGATGTTGTGGAAGATTATTATCCTTTTGTATCAGATACAATATTTTGCATGCTTCAGCAGAATAACTAAAATGTCCACATATTTTGTGTGTGACACAATGAATGCTGAAAGGGTCTGTCATATTATCATCTACTACAAGATTGAGGGTATGAGAAAATTAAGGTATCTGCACATACCTTCTACCCTTAACAGCACATATGTTAGCCCCTTTTTCAGATACCGAAACACTGGAGTCAGGCCATAAGGAGTAAGCCATTCTGCAAACTGCCATCTTAATTCATGCAAGAGGTTCACTGCACTGTGATCTTTTGATTCAAAGCTAGTAATACACGAGACAGCTGGTGTTTTACATGTGGTGCCAGACACGATCAAGACAGAGGTCGAGAAAGAGGAATCATGAATTGTGAACTCTAAAGGGAAGCTAAGACACCAGTGACTGTTATGTAGTCTACAGTTTGGCCCCTGGTCCACATATCAGTTGTAATTTGTATTTGTGGCACTGCTGTGAGCTTCAAGGCCTGTATCACTTTTCACACAATTCACGATGGACATTTGGTACTGCCCTTGTGGCAAAATGTTTTCTGTATAGTATTTTATATTGTGAAACTGCAATCTGCATAGAAACACAGAATTTGATGACAGATAAGGACTGAGTCCCATCCAGTCTGCCCTGTTTCCCTACCTACTGGAAGTGCCTGCATATCCACCTTTATCTCCATCCACACTTCATACTTTGAGCTGCTAGGGTTCCCCACGCCTATCCCAAGCAGTTTTGAACTCTTCTACTGTATTTACCTCCACCACCTCTGCTGGGAGGCTGTTCCATACCTCCATTACTCTTTCTGTGAAAAAAGTACTTTCACACGTTGCCCCTTAGTCTAACCCCTTCCAATCTCATGTCATGCCCTCTTGTTCTAGAGCATCTTTTCTTCTGAAAGACAATGCCCTCCTGTATCTTATTTATTCCCTTTAGGTACTTGAAGGTCTTTGTCATACCCCCCCCCCACTCCTTTCCTCCAGTGGATATATATTGAGTTCTTCGAATCTGTCCTCATATGACCTTTGGTGCAGGCCCTGCACCATTTTTTTTGCCTTTTCTGCCCTGTTTTTACCTTGTCTATGTCCTTTCGGAGATGTGGTCTCCAAAACTGGACACAGTACTCCAAATGAGGACTCACCAGCAATCTGTACTGTGGCATCACCACCTCTTTTCTTCTGCTGGTGATCCCCCTCTCTATGCACCGCAGCAATGCATCCCACTGGTTCTCCCCACTGCCTTGGCACATTGTTTGGCCGACTTTAGGTCATCAGATATGATTACCCCTAAATCTCTTTCCTGTTTTGTGGCCATTAATAACTCTTCCCCCCATCACGTTATCCTCCCCAGGGCTCCTCTGTCCTAAGAGCATGACCTTGTACTTCATCACACTGAATCTTAGCTGCCACACTCTTGACCATTCCACCAGTTTAACCAGGTCCCTCTTCATTTTCTTTACCCCCCAGACTGTCTACACTATTGCAAATCATATTGTCTTCTACAAAGAGGCATACCTTCCCCTCCAGCCCCTCCACAATGTCACTGATGTAGATATTAAACAGTACTGGTCCAAGAACTGATCCTTGTGGCACCCCACTGGTCACCCTCTCTACCTCTGATTTAGCACCGTTTACTACCACCCTCTGTGTTCTATCCCTTAACCAATTTTCAACACAGTTCACCACCTGGAGACCCATTCCCATGCTGCCCAGCTTGTTCACAAGCCTCCTATATGTAACGGTGTCAAACGCTTTGCTGAAGTCAGGGTAGGCCACATCCATTGCTTCCCCCGATCCACCTCCCTGGTCACCCAATCAAAGAAATCAATCCGATTTGTTTGGCATGACTTACCTGATGTGAATCCATGCTGCCTCAGATCTTGTGCTCCACTGGATTCAAGGTGTTCCACTATCCTTTCTTTTAGCATTGATTCCATCATGTTCCCCACCACTGAGGTCAGGCTTTCAGGTCTATAATTTACAGCCTCCTCTCTGCTCCCACTTTTGTGTTAGGGGAACTACACTGGCCATTCTATAGCCCTCTGGAAACACTCCTGCATCCAGTGATTTGTTGAACAATGATGTGAAATCTGCCGCTAGTACCTGTCTTAATTCTTTTAATATTCTAGAGTGTAGCCTGTCTGGTCCCATTGCCTTGTCTGCCTTAAGTTTCGGGAGTTCTTTTAGGACTAACTCCACTGTAAACGGACTATTGTCCACCTCCCTCTCAATCTTGATTTTTAGCTGTAGTCCCTCTTCTTCCTCTTCCTTTGTGAAAACTGAATAGAAATATTTGTTCAGGACTGATGCTTTATCCTGGTCCCATTCCACACGCACACCTTGCCCCCTTTTAGCCTTACTATCCCCACCCCCGGACTTTCTCTTTTGCTAGCATTACCTATGGAAACATAGAAACATAGAAGTTGATGGCAGATAAGGACCGCAAGGCCCATCCAGTTTGCCCATTTCTTTTTCTACCTTATAAATGTGCTATCGGCCTTTGCTCTGTCAATGGCCTATCTATTCATACTCATCTGTATTACTCCCTTATGGCTATCCCATTCCTGTTTGAAGCCCTGCACTGCATTCATATCCACCACTTCCTGAGGTAGGTCGTTCCATTCATCCATCACCCTTTCTGCAAAAAAGAACTTCCTCACATTACCCCTTAATCGGCCTCCCTCTAATCTCATGCTGTGTCCTCTTGTCCTGCTATTTTTCTTATATTGAAACATGTTAGACTCTTTCACCTTGTTAATGCCCTTAAGGTGTTTGAATGTTTTGATCATATCATCTCTCTCCCTCCTTTGCTCTAGGGTATACATATTGAGCTCCGTTAATCTGTCCTCATATGTTATCTGATGCACTCCCTACACCATTTTGGTTGCCCTTCTCTGGACTGCCTCAATTTGGTTAATGTCCTTGTGAAGGTGTGGCCTCCAGTACTGCACGCAGTACTCCAGATGGGGCCTAACCAGTGTCTTGTAAAGAGGGATTATTACCTCCCTCTTACAACTTTTGATACCCCTACTAATACACTCTAACATCCCCCTAGCCTTACCTACTGCTTTAGTGGTCTGCTTGGATGATTTCAGGTCATTGGTGATGATGATGCCCAAGTCTCTTTCTTCGCTTGTGACTGCCAGCAACTCCCCTCCCAGCCTATAGGTGGCTTCAGGGTTTCTCTTCTCTAGGTGCATGATCTTGCATTTCTTTGCATTAAACCCCAGTTGCCAATCTTCCGATCATTTTGCTAGTTTATCCAGATCTCTTCTCATTCTGCCCAACCTATCTGGATCATCTACTCTGTTGCAGATCTTGGTGTCATCTGCAAACAGACACACCCTACCCTCCAGTCCATCTACAATGTCACTGATGAAGATACTGAAGAGGACTGGCCCCAGGACTGATCCCTGAGGTACCCCACTTGTGACTTGCATCTCTTCTGACTGTATACTGTTTACCACCACTGTCTGTTTTCTGCCCGTCAACCAGTTTGCCACCCAGTTGACCAACATCTGACCCACCCCGAGCCTACCCAGCTTATTAATCAATCTTCTATGGGAAACAGTATTGAAAGCTTTGCTGAGGTTAAGGTAGGTGACATCAGCTGCTCCCTCTTGGTCCACTACTCTGGTTACCCAGTCAAAGAAATCTATGAGATTAGTTTGACAGGACCTTCCTTTTGTAAACACATGCTGTCTTGGATCCTGTGCTCCTATGGATTCCAGGTGTTGCAGTATCCTTTCCTTAAGGAGTTCCTCCATAATCTTGCCCACTACTAAGGTAAGACTGACTGGCCTGTAGTTCCCTGCCTCCTCCCTGCTACCACTCTTGTGGAGTGGGATCACATGAGCCCTTCTCCAGTCTTCTGGGACCTCTCCTGTGCTCAGAGACTCACTAAACAGTTCTGATAATGGCTCTGCTAGTTCCACCCTTACCTCCTTTAGTACCCTTGGATGTATGCCATCAGGTCCCATTGTCTTGTCCACCCTGAGCTTATCGAGCTATTGTAGGACCCTTTATTTTGTGAAGGGACTAGTGCTCACCTCCCTCCCCCCTGTGTCCATGGTGCTAAGCTGTGGGCCCTGCCCTACCTTCTCTTCAGTAACTACTGAGCAGAAGTATCTATTTAGGATAGATGCTTTTACATGGTCCTCCTCCTCACATGCCCCCTTATCTACTTTGATCTTATCAATACCCCCTCTGGACTTTCTTCTTTCACTAATGTATCTATAGAAAGTCTTGCCACCTTCTTTTACTGTCTGTGCTAGTGTTTCCTTGGTTTGGGCCTTTGCCTGCCTTACTGCCTTCCCTGCTTTCCTTAGGGAAGTTTGGTATGCCTCCCTATCTTCATCCCGCTGCGTTCCCTTATATTTCCTGAAGGCCAGTTTTTTGGCTCTGACCTTTTCTACTACTGTTTTTGAGAACTAAAGTGGTTTCCTTGTTTTTTTGCACTTCCTTTTCTCTCTAGCACATTGGGATGTCGCTTCAAGTATTGCGTCCTTAATACTTGCCCACTTTGCTTGTACCCCCTCACCTGTATTTCTTTTTGCCAGGCTAGCTTAACTCTGTTGGCCATATTTTCAAAGTCAGCTCCTCTGAAGTCCCATATTTTTGCCTTGGAATGGGATGATTTAGTTTTAGTGGCCAAACTGAACCATACCATGTGATAGTCACTGGCCCCCAGATGACCTTCTACCTGGAGATCTGTGTTATTTTCCCTGTTATTCAGTACTAGATATTGGATAGCCCTGTCTCTTTTGGGTTGTTTTACCAGTTGTTTGAGGCCCTCCTCCTGCAGGGAATCCACCATGTGTCTAGTTCTGGCAGATGTTCCTGCTGGTATTGACCAATCTGTATCTGGCATGTTGAAGTCTCCCATTATCAGAACCTCCCCTTTAGCTGTCATGTTTTGTATATCTTCTAACAGTAATGTATCTATGTCCTCCCCCTGGTCCGGGGGCCTATAGACAACCCCAGTTCTTATGGCTGTCCCATTTCCTGTTTCCAGGGTGACCCACAGTTCTTCTGGCTCCTTATGTGTATTCTGAATTTCTGTAGCTTTGATATTTTCATTGACATACAGGGCCACTCCAGCCCCCCTTTTTGCACCTCAGACTCTTCTGAACAGTACATAGCCAGGTACTGAAGTCTCCCAAGTGTGGTTACTGGTAAACCACATCTCGCTAATTGCTACTATGTCCAGTTTAGCCTCTGTCATTATTGACTGCAGGTCTGGGATCTTGTTTCCCAGACTGCGTGCATTTGTGTACATGATTTTCCATTGGCCAGATTTCGGTGTGTTAGTTGTTGGATGAGGTCTGGTGTTTCCCCTGTGCATTGTATGGGGAGCTGGACATTTCTCCTTACCTGGTGATGCAAATGAACTGCAAACATGCTGAACTCCTATTTGACCACTAGCTGAGGGGGGGAGGGGTGTTCTTCCCATTCGACGAATGGGGTACTGCACCCCTCTCCCCTCTAGAAAGTCTTGTTCCCATTCTTAACTTTGTTTGCTATTTTCTTCTCTATCTTCTCGTTGGTGACCCTGACCACTTTTCCTGCCTCACTTAGCTTTTCTAGATACACTGCTCTGTTCTGTTCCCTCTGTGTCTTCTTATATTTCCTAAATGCCAACTTTTTTGCCCTTACTTTCCCTGCCACTTCCTGTGAGAACCATAGTGGTTTTCTTTTCCTCTTGCCTTTGTCTATTTGCCCGATGCAAAGGTTTGTTGCCTCCACTATGGCTCCTTTTAGATGGGCCCATAACTCCTCGACTACCCCACTTCCCCTCCTTCTGCTATGGCTTCCCTTTGACACTCCCCCATCCTTGTGAAGTCTGCCCTCCAGAACCCTCACTTTCATGTGGCATGACCCTGCTTCAGCACTGATATTGAACCACACTGTGTTATGCTCACTAGACCCCAGGTGTTCCCCCACCCTGACCTCTGATATTATGTCTCCATTGGTTAGAACCAGATCTAAGATGGCCCCATTCTGGGTTGGTTCATGCACTAGTTGCTTGAGGCATGCTCCTTGCAGGGAGTTCAGAATGTTTCTGCCCCTGGCTGTTGTGGCCACTGGGATGCTCCAATCAACTTGTGGCAGACTGAAGTCTCCTACTGGCAACACTCCCCTTTAGCTGCCATCATATGGATGGCCTCCATTAGGTCCCTGTGCATTTCCTTCCTATGGGCTGGGAGTCTGTAGACCACACCTGCATGAATGGCTGTGCCATTGCCTGTCTCCAGGATGAGCCACAGTGCCGCTGCCTCTCCTTGCATCGCTTTTTCTTTCACCGCCTTTATACCCTCCTTGATGTAAAGAAATGCCCCTCCTCCTTGAGTGATCTGCATTGGCAGATGATTTGGTGGCAGATCACTTTTAAAGTTATTTTACTGACTTAAAAAAGCCCTACATGGACTTGGCCCTGACTACCTAAAAGAGCTTCCTGTTCCCTATTGCCCCAAGTGATAGCTCTGTTCGGCTGATGAGGGGTTGCTGGAGATTCTGAGGGTGTTTTTGAAATCTTCTGGGGCCTGTACGTGGCCCCTACCCTCTGGAATTCTCTTTCCCATCAGCTGCAGGAGTGCTCAACTGTGGGGGGATTCAAACACGTGTTGAAAACTTTTTTATGGCATCAGGCCTTTAGTGGCATAGAATGAAGGGACCTATTAGTTTATTTATTATTGTACTTGCTGATTTTATTACTGCTGTTTTAATCTATTTGTAAAGCACCTTGGTATTTTGAAAGGCGCTTAGGCAAAATAAAGTTATTATTATTATTATTATTTTTATCCTCCCTGTCTTTCCTGAACAATGTATACCCTGGTATAGCTACATCCCACTGATTGTTCCCATTGTAACATGTTTCTGTAATAGCTACAATATCCAGGTTAGCCTCTGCCATCATGGCTGCCAGATCAGGGATTTTGTTCCCCAGGCTGCATGCATTTGCACACATGGCTCTCCATGTTCTGCAAACATCTCTCCTTCCCCCATTCCTCTTTTTTCTTTTCCTCGCCCCTCTTCTGCCAAGTTCAGTGTTATCTGGTAATTTTGTGACCTTTTTTCCCTTCATGCGGGCTACATTTTCCTGTGGGGGTCGGCAGTTAGATTTAACCTGCTTCATTCCTCCACCCCCCAGGCTAGTTTAAATGCTCACCAATGAAGCATTTAAACCATTCACTAGGGACATCGGTCCCCTTCCCAGAAAGACGCAGGTTGTTGCCTTTGTACAGCTCCGCATCCCCCCAAGGTGGGTCCCCAGTCCCAGAAAAAGCCAAAATCCTGCTCTCTGTACCAACTCTCCAACCAAGCATTGAAGTCCTTGGTGTGACGATCCCTAGCCTGCCCTCTACCATGGACAGGCAGTACCTCAGAGAAGGTCACGGAGTTTGCTACCTGTCCTAGGCCCTCCCCAGTTCCATGTACTCCTCCTGCACTCTTGTTATATCTGTCTTGCCCCCAGCTAGGATGGAAAATGACATCCAGCATCCCCTTCTTTGCTACTGTCCTAGCAATCCTCTGGATTCACTTTCCCACACTCCAAGCTGTGCCTCCCAGTAGGTACTTTACCTCCCTCTCCCCCTTGCTGCCTTTTCCTAGCTCCATACCCCGTACGATGGAGTCTCCCTCCAGGAGTAGCTTCCTCTTCCTTTAGGGTTTTCTGCCATCTACCCTTGGGGCTCCACTGTGGAGGTCCTTCTCATACTCCTGTGTGCAACTTTGGGTGACCCTGTGGTGCCTTCCCATTCCTCCAACATGGCTTAGGAGTTCTTCAGTTCCACCATCTGGGGGATGTACCTCTGACCCACCTCCCTTACCCTGCCTGAACCCACCATAGTCCAACCACTCCACCTGCTAGGTTACCCTTGAGGTAGTGAATGTGGATTTGGTGGCCTCGGGGTGGGGTAGCAGGACCCCTGAATCCTAGCCAATTCTGCCCGGAGACTGGCAACCTCCTCTCTCAGCTCAGAGAGGTACCTGTAGATAGGGCAGCACCATAGTATCCAGAAGGTTCTCCTGAAAAATGCTGCCCCATAGCTGCTGCACTGCACCACTCCTAGCTTTCTTCCCCTTTGTTTGCTGCTTGTCACTACACTACTGTTCTAAGGGTACTCCTTTTCAGCCAAGTACTGTTCCCACTAACCTTAGTACCTCCTATTGTAGTATTCACTTCCTAGCCCTTACACCTAATTTAGTGCTAGAATGCAACACATTGACTATTTTTTTAAAATATATGCTTCCTCTCTTATGTCATACCCTCTTGAATGAATGTTATGCACAATTTAAGGGCCCTTGCTTGTTTAAAGACAACAGATTCATCAAAAGAGATGGGATGCAGCCCAAGAGCTATCATTTCTGCTATTGTCTTATTAACAGAAATTTCTGGGCAACTCGATGGGTGTGATCATATTTACATGCCATTTGAAATAACTCCTGTGTGGTTAACTGTTTTGGGGCATGGTCTGTTGCTAGAGGAATGGCGAGTAGGTAATAGAGGAGAACTGGCAGATACAAAGGTGCTGCTAAATGCTGATGGTGACAGAGATGAAAGATCATGTTGTTTGCTTGTTTGATCAAGTGGAGTTGAAAAATAGCTGGCTATAGCACCACTCTTTGATAATGAAGAAATACATTCTAGGTCACTGTCACCTGCCTCATCCGCTGTCTCACCACACACTGTTGTCTGATCTTTTCTGTTGCATGCTGTTTGGTGCATTCTCTTTAACTGTGTTAAAGTGGATGTTCCAAGGACATTTTTCTCCTGCTGACACTGGTTTTGCAGAATGTGTATATTGCATGGCATGCCTTTTGAGAATCAGTGTATAGTAGTTCCATGTCCAAGAAATGGATTTCTCAGTTTTACTTCTGGATATAGGTACCTGTTGGCTAGCAGTAACAAAAGTGCTTTCATTTGTTGGTTCCACGTCAATAAAATGACAATATTATTGTCGATCCCCTTGACATCGAAGGGAACAATGCCGACAGTCATCATTTTTCCCCTCGGGAAGAAGTGTTTTTTTTGTGGTGGGGCTGTGCCCCTGCACCCCCTATCTCTAAATAACCAACTGCGAGCCAGAGCTGGTTCGGGGTGGGGGCACAACCCTGGGAATCACTTTGTTGGCAGATAGCAGGCCACCACAGTGACCTGGCAAGATTTTTGTCACAGTGGTGGTGCTCGCTGTTAAAAAGTCATTGTGGTGGTGTGCTACCTCATTGGTTATGCCTTTATTATCCTCATTATCATCATGGACATTGGACTCCTCATGCAAAATAATGGTGTAAGCAGGGGAGACAGTACTACCTTCCTTTTTCCCACCACTGCCACCTCCACATGTGTTGGCCTCTCTTGATGACCCATCTCCAGGGTTTTTGATAAGACTTTTGGCCTGCACCACATCAGTATCAGAAGAAGAATCAGATGACTCAGACTCAAGCACATTGGGCACACATTTGCTACCACTGCTGTTATTGTCTGTGCTGGAGTCTGAATCATGTGATGACTGGGATAGTGGAACATCAAAAGCATATGTAGTCATCCTTTTCGCCTTTCAGTGATTTCGAGAGTCGTGCACCTGATGAACTTTGTTTTTTAGATAACAGCACCTCTACTACCTTGTCCCTTACTTCTCTTACAAGGCACAGCACCACCTGAGCCCTCCCTTTTTTTTGCTTGATATGCCAGAAAGTATATCACTTGTAAGGAAAGAAGATGTGACACTGTTGTCGCTCACAGACTGAGATTTATGTATGTATGTATTTATTTATTATTCTGCCACATACAATTCAGCAGTGCCAACTGGAGGAGGGTGATTGATAGTGCTGCTTATAGCAGAATCATCAACTTGCTTTTTTTTTGCCTTTTTTAGGCAAACTGTGATTTTGCTTTCCATTTTTTTAGATGAATATTATTTATTATTTTTTTGTAAAAAAGGAGGGTTATTTGTAAAACTTAATTTTTTAAATGCAATTTTGCATGAAACTGAGCCCAGTAGCTCAGTAGGCTTATTGCATGCTAGCCCAAGGGTCTTTGGTTTTGCAGGATGGTCAGGGTTGAGAACAATTTTTTTTTTTTTCGGCAAAATGATTGAAGAAATTGGATGGTTAGCCCAGTAGGCGTATGTCATGCTAGCCTAGGAGATTCAGTTTTGCAGGATTGTCAGGTTCAACAATGAGTGAAGAAATGTGGCAGTTAGCCCAATAGGCTTTTGTCATGCTAGTCAAGGGGCTTTAGCTTACAGGATGGTCAAGGTCATGGTCAGGTTGAGAGCAAATGTTATTTTTAACAGCAAGATAGTTGAAGAAATTAGGCAGCTAGCCCAGTAAGCTTACAGCATGTTAGCCAAGGGGCTTCAGTTTTGCAGGATTGTCAGGATTAAGAACAAATGTGTTTTTTAACAGCAAGATGATTTGGAAAACAGTAAAGCAAAACAAAATATTCTGTTATAATAAAATTATTTTTTTAATTAGTTGTCTTGTGGTAATTTCTTCCTTACTTCATCCTCTTTCTTTTACTTTCAGCCTCCACTGCCACACCCACGATCTTTTTTTTCCACTCTTAATCTTTATTTTATTATATAATCACAGTTAAACATTTCCATCATACCAAACAGCAAACAAACAATTAACGATATATACACATATAATACACTTGACAGTTTATGCTTAAGATGGTGCGTTGCAGTGAAAGGGAAAGAACAAACTGATTATTAGTAAGATAATTAAATAAATACTGGGGGATCTAGGAGCATTTTATTTAAAGCAGTGTTGCAACTGGGGGATTTATCATATTTGTAGGGTTTTCAATCTATCTTATACAATTAGTCTAAATACACTATATGTTACATATTTTCATTATTCTGCATATCTCTGCGGTGCAAAATCCTTTCTAACTTATGAGATATATAGCACACACCTTCTCCAAAAAATGTTGACCTGATCCTGTCTTTTGTTCAACATGGCAGTGATCCTTTCCATTTTATAGACATTTATCATAATGTCCTGCCACTGTGCCAGTGTAGGAGGATTGGTGATTATTCATAGTCTTGTAACAGCTTTTTTCGCTGCTAAGATTGTGATGATGAGAGATTTCCTGTTCAAAGGGTCTCCGCATTCTGGTGGGCAATTGTTAAAGAAGAACAATAAAGGGTCTAATGTTATAGCTGGGGATAGTATTTGTCTTATTGCTTCTTGTAAGCTTAAAATAAAGGGGAGAACTCCCTGGCAACTCCAAAACACATGAGCATGCGTGGCCGGAGAGTAACCACACTGCCTCCAGCACTGTGCTCCCCTGTTAACCAAGTATTTCTGTTGTATGGCCGGAGTTCTAAAATATCTAATAGATACTTTCCAGGAGAACTCCTTCCTTATTTTGGAACTAAGACCTCACTGAATAGTTTTATCATGTCTTTCTCATATATTTGCTGGAATAAGTAACCCCAAATCTCTTTCCTATGCCAAGGAGTCCTCTCCCAATACCTTAATGACTACATACAAAATGGAGATCAGGTGGGGAAGCAATGGTTTCCCATCTAAGGCTCTTATTAAAATAGATAGGAGCGAAGGGGCCGGGGTACTTCCCCTGGTCCCATCCACTATGGGCTTAAGGATGTTTCCAACCTGAAAGTATCTGAATCTTTCTTTATAGGAGATACCATAGCTCTGCACTAGGTCTGTCAAAGCTAGAACTGTTCCCTGGGGGGCAAAATGAAATACCAGGTGTAGTCCCAGTCTTTCCCATCTCCGGTAGCCCTTATCCAGTCTAGCCGGTATGAATTGAGCTAGGTGGGACAATGAAAACAGCAGGGGTCTCCACTCCATAAAACCTTTGATTGCTAATGTTTTTCACCAGTTCTGTAAACTGGTACATGTGTTGGATTGATTATTTCCTCCAGATTAATGTCTGGGGGATAGATCAGCAGTACCTTATGCAAATCCCCCAAATCCTCCTCTTGCCTCTCCAGTGATTTTCATCTAGCCTTAGAGTCCCCACTAAGCCAATACAGTACAGTTCTAAGCTGGGCTTCTAAATGATACAGCTTCAGATTCGGGAGTGCCAGTCCACCCTGCCCCCTGGGTAACTGCAAAATAGAGAGTCGTAAGCTTGGTTTCTGCGAGGCCCGTATATATTTAGAAATCTGCCTGTTTAGTGTTCTGTACCATGCCTCCGGCACCTGCACCGGGACAATCTGAGTGAGGTACAGGAACCTTGGCAGAACAACCATTCATGTCGCCTCAATCCTCTGAATCAAAGACAGTGGGAGAATCCTCCATCTTTCCAGATCAGATGTTATCTTGTTTAGTAAAGGGGAGTAGTTTAACTCAACCAGATCCGAATGTGCGGCTTCTATCTGAATCTCTAAATATTTTTATATGTTTTAAGGTCCAATGAAATGAGAATCTTGTTTGAGTCTGGGGTGATGGCTCATAATTCACCTTAAGTGCTTCTGTTTTCATCTGATTTACCCTATAGCCTGCAATTTTACCAACATTATCTAGGAGGTTCCACAGAGGGGACAGGGACAATTCTGGATATCTCATATTGATCAACAAATCATTGGCATAGAGGGCTAATTTGTGATTTTCTCCTCCCACCTCTACACCCCTTATCTGGTCATCCTGCCACAGTGCCTGTGCTAGAGGCTCGAGATACATGGCGAACAGCAGAGGAGATGGGGGCACCCCTGTCTGGTGCCCCTCTGCAGGGGTATTGGGGTTGAGACTGATATGTTTACCTTGATATACACCCTCTGGTCTAGATAGATAGATAGAGGAAATGATATTTACAAAATCCCATGACAGACCCATCTTACCCAGCACAGCCCATAAGAATGGCCATGTTACCCAGTCAAACACCTTCTCTGCATCCAGACTTAATAACAGAAAAGGGGTATCTGACAGGGCAGCACAGTGCAGAAAGTGCAATGTTCTCTTGATGTTATCCTTGGTCTGCCTTCCCGGGACAAACCTGTTTGGTCCATATTTATTAACTGGGGTAACAGTACCTCCATCCTTCTGGCCAGGACCGAGGCAAACAGTTTATAATCAATATTAAGAACAGAGATGGGCCAGTATGAGGAGCATACTGTACTGTCCTTCCCTGGTTTCAAAATACTCAAGACATAAGCATAATGTCAGGTATTTGGAGCATGATCCCCTTCCTGAATTCCCCGACATGTGTGGTAGTACCAGCTGTTGCCTAAACAATTTATAAAACTCTCCTGTGTACCTGTCAGGGCCCAGACTTTTAAAGGATTTTAGGTTGGTAATGGCTGTGTTTAACTCTCCTCCTGTAATCGAGAGATCTACTGTCTGCTGTTGATCTGCAGTAAGTTTGGGCAGATTAAGTCCTTCCAAGAAGGTCTGTGCTGCCATCATGTTCAGCTCACGATCCTGAGTGTATAAATTTTTATAAAAATTCTGAAAAGCTTGTTTAAACTGTGCTGGTAATTTAACTAAGTTACCATGTGTTGGGTCCCTAATCTGGGATATGTTGGATTGCACCCCATTCCTACCATAATCTGTGAGCCAATAGACGTGTTGACCTTGGCCCTCCATCATAGTATTTTTGGAGCAGGTATTATACAGCCTGCTCTGTCTTTATAACCTATAAGTTGCTGTAGCTTCTCCTTTGAGGCTTGCAAAAGGGGTAGTACTCCCTCATCCTCTGCCATATGTTGGGTCTGCAGTTCTTTAAGTTGTTGATGTAGTCTGTCTAATCATATACCCACAATCTTTAATTGTCAGTAACACCCTTCTTCATTTCAACCCACCTCAGCAAAGCCCAATTTCAGTTTCTTTTTTCATTCATTTCCTTCTCTGTCTATAACTTTTCATATATTTTCTGTCTTGTTTTCTTGTATTTTCTTGCTTGTCTCTTACTTTTTGTTCTTTTTTAAATCAGCACACCCCCCAGCAATCTTTTTTTTTTGTAACATTTCCCTTTCAGCCCACCTCCACAAACCCCACCCTGGAGGAAGAGAGCTGTATGCCAGATGGTCTACCTTCTTTCCCCCCAGCTGACTTATCAATGCTCTGGGTTCACTCCTAAACCTGAGTCATCGACATCGCAAGTGGTAGCACTACTGCTGTACTGGCGTGCCACCTGCATAAATAGTATTGATACAGAGTACCACAAACAGTAGAACTGTTTAAAAGTAACTATTATCAAGTCTGGTACATTTGTCCCTCTTTTGTCTTTTTTGAAATCATATTTGCCCTAGGGCCAACAAAAATGTAAGCTACGCTTCCTAAAAATATATTGTTCCAAATCAATATCCCCACCAACCCCAGTTCATCTTAAATAATCATCCTGCATTTATGCAGGGATCCAGAGAAGGCCAGCAGGTAACTACAGATCTGTAATTTGCCTTCAGTTTCATGGAGGCTCTAGTAAGACAGAAAAATAATTTACAAAGAAGAGACATTATGGAGAAGCATATATCACATTACAGACTGACTGAAGACAGTCAACATGGCTTTGCAAATGGAAGATCATGTCTGATTAATCTAATTCTTATGAAGGTGTGTCACTTTCAGTGCAACAACTCAAACAATCTATCAGCTGTAGGTAGTAGACAGTATTCATCTCGATTCTAGGATGGTCTTCAGTGTAGAAGATTAATCCACTAGTATAGTTAATGTGCTATAGAGATGATAATTTTTGGGTAACTAAGATATTTAGTTTGGTGATCAGGGATAGCAGAAAAATGTGGATGAGCACAGTTTAGACCCAATAAAGATGATGTGTGTGGTGCAACCTTGATCATCTCTGGAACAAAATAAATTCACTCAGTAAATCAGTGGTTGCAGCAGTCCCTGTATAAATGTTTCCTTTGAGCACACCAATACAAAAATTGCCTTTGTGCCATTTGGCATCAGGCAATAGTTTCAAGGCTGAAACTCCTTTTTGTGAATTGTGTCAGCTGGTATCATTGCTTCCACCTGATGAGCAACACCACATCTGTTTTGGGTGTTTAGCTTCACTAACTGGGTCAGTGTTGATTCTCTCCAAATGTTTCTCACTGCTGGACACTTGTAGGGTAATTATAGGAGCAAGTCTCTTGGTTCATTTGGGGGTCATTACTCTCATGGTAGGCAAAAGTCTCTCTTCCTGATTGTGTACTTCTCCAATTAGCTAATCCTAGGGCGGTGCTTTGTCCATCCAGTCTTGCAAACAACTGTTCATCAGGATCTGATCAGAGTATACAGCTCCATCCAATACTTGTGATGCACTGGCATAATTCATGGTGTCAGAAGTCAACAATATTTTCCTGTAGGCCCACTGAACAACCCTTTGTAGGCTTTCCTGAAAATCTGATAATTGTTCACCTGTTGTTCGGTCAGAGACAGCACTGAGAGGCATAATTGCTCTGTTAATCAGATTAAAGGGGATAATATGGGTTATACAACTTCTTCTAGTGTAATAGTTTTGGTGGTCATATGCTACTAGGTGCATTTGCAGAGATGCACAGAAGGCTGTAGCACTCTGTTCCAGTTGTCTCTCTTCCCTTTGCACTAATGCAAGCCTCGCTGGAGAGGGGCCATTAGACCAGGGGGCACGTGGGTCAAAATGTCTCATACATGACATAAAT
This sequence comes from Neoceratodus forsteri, assembly GCA_016271365.2. Lineage (NCBI taxonomy): Eukaryota > Metazoa > Chordata > Ceratodontiformes > Ceratodontidae > Neoceratodus > Neoceratodus forsteri. Next base: position 1,113,987,323 of record CM057453.1, on the reverse strand, counting down.
GTTATTCAGACCCTCTCCCAGTCTAAACAATTCTGCTGTCAGTTAACTGCAGCTTAAACTCCACCATTATGAAGAGAACCTAACTTAATTTGCTATATTTTTATATCAACAACTTGTCCATAAAAAATACTTGCAGAAACTCTGTAATGATAAATTACAGAATACCATATAGGACCTTGTGACTTTAGTATGCTTCAGAGTTCTGAAGACTAGTATATATGCATATAATGAGAGCAGAAACAGTTCAGTGTGTGTAATTACAGAGCAACACTATTCTGGAACCAATAAACTCTTTCAGCCCAGGGTTTTAAAAAGCATTAGGTCATGCATACTTTGTTTTTAACTTCAGTCACGCTGTAGTCATGTGAATGCAGAGGATGATGCTGAGAACATCTGAGTGAGTGGTGCAGCCTGTACACATGGACAGCTGCTTATACTGCTCACTGCAGATTGTAGCCCCAACTCTGCTATAGAAACATAGAAACATAAAAGTTGATGGCAGAAAGAGACCACTAGGTCCATCTAGTCTGCCCATTCTTTTAGACCTATTTTGACACTCTAGTTGCCCTTTGTAATCAGGGCTGCCTAGTGCCTATCCCATGCATTCTTGATTCCCCCCACAGTGTTGACCCCCACAACCTCCTAGGGCAGGCTATTCCAGGCACTTTTTCTGTGAAGAAAGGCTTGCAGCCTGAGGTCATGTCCTCTGGTCCTGGAGCCCTTCTTGAAGTGAAAAAGTTCCTGTGCCCATACGTTGTTAATGCCTTTTATGTACTTGAATGTTTCAGTCATGTCCTCTCCCTCTCTCTCTCTCTCTCTCTCTCTCTCTCTCTCTCTCTGCTCCAGGGAGTACATATTCAGTTCCCTAAGTCTTTCCTCGTAGGACATGTACTGCAGACCCTGAATCATTTTTGTCGCCTTTCTCTGTACTGTTACCACCTGGTCAATGTTCTTCCTGAGCCTTCAGAATTGGACTCTGTATTCCAGATGAGGCCTGACCACCAATCTATACAGTGGTAGTACCACCTCTCTCCTCCTCGTGATTCCCCTCCCAATGCAGCCCAGCATTCTGTTGGCCTTCAATGTTGCCTTCTCACACTGCTTACTAACCTTCAAGTCCTCTGAGATTATGATTCCCAGATCTCATTCCTGGTTTGAAGCCACCAGTTTTTTGCCTCCAAGGTAGTACTCCTTTCTTGGACTTTTGTTTCTTATGTACATGACCTTGCACTTTTTGGTGTTTAATCTCACCTGTCACACTCCAGACCATTCTTCTAGTTTCTTGAGGTCAGGTTCCATCTTGCTCAGTCCTTCTGAGGTGTCCACCCTCTTACATATCTTGGTGTCATCTGCAAACATACACACCTTCCCTTCCAGTCCATCAGTGATGTCTGCTATAAAAACATTGAAGAGCAGAGGCCCCAGCACTGAGCCCTGGGGTACTCCACTGGTCACCCTGCCTTTTGTCAATTGCATTCCATTAACCTGTACCCTCTGGGTTCTGCCTTGTAACCAGTTTTGTACCCATCTGACCACTTCTGGACTCAGAGAGAGGTTAAGCGAACACCCTACCATGACTGAGTGTGTCCTCACTTTCGCATTTGTACCATAGCAACCTAAACACTTGTGCTGTTGCATTGAAAATGGGGCTGCGTAAACTGGTCTTTTATGTTTTAGGGAAATAAAAGAGGTAGCTTCCCTTCTAGTCCCTGAATCAGAGTCCCTATGTTTGGAAGACTCCTTCCTGATAAGCTGTTCCAGCTCAGGAAACAAGTCACTGTGAATGGGTTTTCAAAGGAAGTTGCTACAGTTTTGGCATTGAGAAACCCATTTACTTCAACAACAAAGGAGCTTGTAGGGCATAGCTTTTTAGAGCACACTATAAACCACAATTCTTCTGCTGTGTCCTTTGTTGTAAATACTCTGGCATAAAAATTTACTTATGGTTTTGACATGGCCTCATTATAACCAAATACCAGAGATCTGCTTTCTGTTCTTCTGTTTCTGAAGTTTAGTAGCAGTGGTAGTACAAACCTTTATTTTTATATAGGATATAACTGGACTCAAAAGCCCAATTTACAATGTTGTCCTATGGGGAAAAAAAAACATTTCTGAAGTTTAAGGGTTCAGGTTTACTACAGTATATCTGAGTTCCAGAATATCTCAGTTATCCAAACTTTTGACATCTAAATTCTCTGAGCTGAAGGAGGTGTGACTAATCTGAGCATTTGTTTTTCATGGATATTGTTTTCTGCTCCAAGAGAAATTAGTGGTCAAAATAACCTTTCCTTTACCTCTTGCTCAAGCTTCATGAGTGGCAAAACTCCACTTTGTATATCTGCGAACCTCAGCACTAGATGACACCTTTGGGACAGCAGTTTCTCAAGACATGTTGCTGTAATTAGTTAGGGATCCCTTAGAACCCATATGTGTATTGCCATTTGTCTTGAAATACACCTAAAATGGTCTGCTATACAGGAGGCAGATGTTCTTTTTTTTTTTGCATCGAACAGTTTTTCCTCCTCAGGGCAGAGCAGCCCCCCAATGACCCCCGGCCGCCGGCACCCACACTCATGGACCAGGTCTGGCATGTAAATTTATATGCCCTTCCACACAGGCCAGCCAATAACAGGAACCCTCTCCAGGGACCTGCTGCATGAACCCAGGTCCCCGGTGTGGCGAGAGGTGTGGCATCCAGTGCCTCAACCCTCAGCACCACCAGGCCAGCCCGGCAGATGTTCTTTAGATGAGTTGTTGTGCTGCAGGTCCTCATCATGTGGCACAGACTCCTGGTGGCCACGCCTCTTGAGTCCGGGGGTGCAGGGCTCGGCCATCAGCCGATGCGGTCACCCTGCTCTTTTTCCTCCATGTTTTTACCCCAAGAAGTCAGATCAGATGCAATGGCATTGGCACACCTACATGCAGACGCCTGCCGTGCTCCACTCCCTGATCATGCCCGCAACTATAGTGCACCCGGCTTCTGCCAGGTGCCACAGCAGTGTGGCGCAGAACCCTCACCCACCCCAGAGGAAGGAGAGCAGTTGTGGGATGCTCAATTCTTCCTCTTTCCTGCCAGCCCCCAGTGGCCCGAGTCTGTTCCCAAACCCGGGTCGCCGGCATGGCGAGAGGTGTGGCATCCAGTGCCTCAACCCTCAGCACCACCAGGCCGGCCTGTTCTTTTGGATGAGTTGTTGTCCTGCAGGTTCTCATCATGCTGAAAAATCTAACTCTGTTGCAACTCCAGCCAAGTCCATTATAGTGGAGGTAGCAATCTGTGTCTCCTCTCGTACTGTAGGTCAGATGCAATTTGTGAGCCCCATCTAACAAAACTGTTTCATCAGCAGGGTTCAACCTTAACATAGCTTTACTAGTCCAGAGCATAGTGCAGATTCCCATGGACTAGTGCAGATGTCTCTCTACCTGTTTGTGTGGGCTAGTGCATTTTGCATCAGACGTCAGTTTCAGAGAGTCAGCCTACTTCCTTTCCGAGTGCGAGTACTGATCCGCGGTGCAAGGCAGCAAAATTACACCGAGAGCATAGAACTCTAATCAGCCACTAGTCAGTCTAAATAGCAAATTCCTGACCAGCTTGTGATAAGGCAGTCCATTGGCTAGCAAAGCTTGTTACCGATGTATTGTATGTTCCTATTGGCTAGCCCTGTGTTTCACAAGCTGGCAGGGAGGGGGAAGCATTGGCATTGGGAACAGCACCGGGAGCTCACGTCACAGTGGAGGCCACCAATTATATTTTTAACTACAGCAGCAGAGGGAGTAGGGGCAGGAAAGTAGAAAAGCACAGTAAATGTGGATGGATGGGCTCACAGCATAAGGCTGATCACAGGATTGGGCAATTTCCTGAGTGTGCGAGGTCATTGGCACCAAGTGGGGGTGGGGCAGGGCTTTACTGTGCTGGAATGGGGAATATAAGGTGGCGTTTGTTAGGCCAAAACCACGGAAGATTTGAAAAACTGGATGACGAAGAAGGCATGGTGATTGTGAAGGGCCACACAGGCTGTTTGGCTTCTGAGGACTTGCTACAGAACTTCGATTTCATGGAAAATTTGCGATTTTCGGCGGTTTGTGATTGGATCAGTTTTGGGACTCAGGAGACTGCTGGTTTTTTTTTGGAGGAGTTTGGACTTCTCGTAGACTTGAAAATCAAAGATGAGCAGACTGGGAGCTGGTCACTCAACTCGTCACAGAACGCTAGGCTCAGTCATGTAATGTATTTTTTTTTTGTTTGTTTGTTTGTTTGTTTTTTTCAGAGTACATTTCTGAAGTTGTGACGATGTGGTGGGCAGAGAAGAATGTGCCTTCAGAGTTTGCCAGCTGTTGGGCTGTATTTTAAATGTTGAAAAAATACTGCTTTACTGTGTGATTATTTGACTTTTTAACTGCTTATTTTTTCCAATTTGCTGTTTAATTCTGACTTGCATTTAAAGATTCAGCACAGTAAATGCAAGGGGCGGGGTGGCTGGGTGTGTAAAATTCTCTTGTTTTTTTCTGTTCTGTTCACTGCCTGCAAAAAAGAAGGTGGGGAGCTGTGGCTTGTTGTGGGGCTGACCATTTGGATTGGTTGCTGTGGGGATGGGCATGTTTGCTTCCTGTGGGGCTGTTGGTGTTGGGGAGGGGAAGAAGAACACCCAAAATGTACTGCTTAGTTGAATCATGTCTGCAGTTATAAGGTGGCATTTGTTTTGTGGGGTGGGGATGTGTGGAGTGCGGTGGTGTTTTGCTGTGAGGTTGTGTGAGGGCAGAGGATAAATGTACTTAAACTAGCAGTGTGCCTGCCACCATTTCTTTTCCTTTTCTGCAGCTTCAAACATTGATTATGCCAAGCTCAGGTCAGTCATGGATTTAAATCACAATAGATTTGGTTACCTTTCTGAGGTTTTTTGGGGGCACTGGGGAACTCTCTGAAAGTGTCTTCTGTTCTGGGTTTGCCGATACTCTTGTCTGTATAAAATATATTTTGCAGACAGTACAGATATCATAGTGGATTATTGTGTGGGGGGGACATATTTTTCTATATTTATGAGTTACTGAATGATTATCTTTTGAACAATTGGTCATTTTGCATTACTTCATCACTATATAAATGTAAATACATTTTTTTAACTGTGCTGCTTTCATTATTTATTCATTGTGTTGTGGGTCAAAAGCACATAGTGACTTTGAATGCGGACTAATGCAAATCACTGCGGGCTAGTGCAATTTTAGACTCACTTGTCCTGCTGGTTAGTGCAAAAAAACTTAAGGTCAGCCCCTGTTCATCAGGCCTTGATCTTTTTATACTTTTGGCTGAAGAACAGGATCCTAGTTCTAGAAGTATTGTTAAACATTTTGGAAACTTATAGTCCCTGTTCACACAAGGACTTTAAAACCATTTCAGCTCTGTTCAAATGGTTTAAAAAGGTTTGTGTCCACATTGTAGCATAATTAAACATTGCTACACTCTGTGTTCCAAAGTTGTGCGAAAACTGTGCTTGGAGCAAGATTTCAACATGATTTTAGACCAGTACTCTTGCTTTAAAACCATTTTAACAACAGCATGAATGTGATTGTGATCCACATTGTAAAACTTTTTAAGGCATCTGTGTTAACAACCCATTCTTTTCTGGGGCTCAGAAATGAAAAGAAAATTAGCCACTGGCCTTCTGGAACTTGAAATGAGCTCTCAATTCAAGTGCAATGTTTTTCCTCAATTGGTTACTGCATCTGGTAGCAAGAAATCAAACATGCTTTGCCAAACCTGCAATACTTTGCAGTACTGTCACAATTATGCCAGGCAACTTGATCAGACAAGCATGATGTTGAAGCACAATCTGATCACTTCAACAACTCAAGCATTGAAATTAAACCATTTTTGAAAATGTTTCTGAAAGTACTCATCAATGTGGACAGGGCTTTAGTGTTTAATAAAGTCGGGTTTGCCTTTAGAGTGCTTAAGTTGCCATAGCATGCTACATCATGATTTTTAAATAAAGTAATTTTACAAACATTGCCCAATCATAGAATAAGATACGGTAATCCATGAAATTGTGAAAGGGTACATTTATTTGATGTGTGAAGGTGGAATATCAGTTCTTTCCTAATTTTCTGTTACATGTTTTGCACTTACAGTATGTCAATCTAACCTGTTTACAGCACATGGCTAGGGTCTGTTGTGTTTGGAAATCCTTACACTAAAGAATCCAGTTGTGCCACAGTTCAGTGGTCAAAAAAGCTGTTGTACCATAGGAGCTATGTCACTACTGTGGTGCAACTGCTTTCCTTATTAAAGAAATTCGTACCTGCTGCATCCCTCATGCCAGCTTAAAACATCCCCCTTTCAGTGTTTTACATCAGTTTGGTACCCCAAACCACACATACGTACCCTCCCTCATGAAAGACACATTTGCCATCTATCTACAGTATGTCACACAAAAAACACCTTGCTCCCATGTCCTCACTGCCTACCCAATCACTGGTCCCCAAACCTGCCATTTCTTGTTTTTTTCACTTGTTTAAAAACCATTCAAGATTGACAGATGATTTCTCATTCTTTAGTACTGATACGTCAAGCTCTGAATGATCATTATCAGTGCTGAAGCATAAACTGACTACTCATGGAAGTAGCAAAGACTGAGGAATTGTTAGCCAGCAATAGACAGTTTTTTAAAGAAGTAAAAAAGAAGATGATCTAACATATTGGGAGTCAGCAATTGGGTGGGACATGAGCAGTTTCAATTTTTTTTTTAATATTGATAAATGGCAAAAGTATATTTTGAGGGGGAGAAAATGTCAGCAGTCATACAGTAGTTAAAAGTAATATGTATTTACTTCAACCTGTGCTGTTGTACTTTTGTTTACAAGTTTGAAATCATATAATTCAAGTGTATGGGAAACCATACACAAGTATGGCTGAGTTTCCATCTCAGGGTTGTGATCACATCATAGTGCACTACCGAGCTTCATTGTTGAGGCCTGAGATGTCATCATCACCCCTCAGTGGAAACACAGTATTGTGTATTTTTGCCCGAACATTATTCCATGTTGTTCTTTTAATTTTCACTGGATGAAAATACCCGGCTGCCATGTTCACCTCTTGAGACAGATTTATCTGGGCTCAGTCTTATCTAATTGTTAGTTGGACCCATTTTCATTCATATTTTTTATGTTGTATTCTAATGATCAGGCAATTAGGCAATCACTCACAATTTTTGCAATAAAGATTAAATTAAAGGAAGGTAATAAGTGCTTTTAAAATATACAGCTTGAAGAGTCTCCAAAGCAATGTCCAACTGGATTAGAGACACTACATTAGAGAGACTGATGATTTCTGTGGAACAATGACATAGCCCTTTTGCTTTTGCTGTAGCAGTTCACTATTCATACTTTACTCTCTGTTTGTAGTATTTGCAATATAGTGAGACGATATGTTGCATTATTATGCCTTTTAATCTCTGTATGCCATGCCCCTTGTCTGGTTTATGGTAAATGCTTATGCAGCAATAAAACTTGAATCTGAACCTCTTAAGCAAAGACATGTTTATGATGATTTTTATTTTCTCTTGAGAAGTCTATTCTCAAGTAACAGGAACGATGATGGCTACAGTGTACTTTGTTTCTCATGATGACACTCTTATTAGGTCACTGTGCCTTCTTTCATTTGTAATAGTAGATTCATTCACCCTATGTCTCTCATTAAAGTAAATGAGCACTAGCTTTGTACAGCAGGGCTCCTTATAGGATTACATTTCCTCTAGTTGAATAACCCTAATTTGGTAGGGATATGATGTGAGTGCAGGCATTCTTGTATGTGCATGTGTGCAGGTAACCAACCCTCCTGTTGTATTTATCACCATGGCCTAAGCAGGGGATGACCAGAGAGACTTTCTGTGTCTGAATTACACTTTTTAAAGAAGTATTAATTTCATACTCAGTTGGCTGTAGCACATTGACATTTATTGCATAATTGATGATGCTATCCATGTCAAGTATTGTTCCTCCTCCCCACCTTAAATATATTGCTGACATTCCTGGTAAGCAGAATACAAGCATGAAGTTTGTATTTTGTGTGTTTGTTTTGTTTCTTTTACCGATCAAAAACAATGTTACACCAATATGTTCAGTCTTCATTAGTCCATGGCCTGGTTTACCTTTGCCACCAGAGTCTACCTCTGTTAAAGTACGCAATTTTTTATTCTCATTGTCCCCACTAAGGAAACCATTACACAAAAGAAAAAATTACTCACCTTGGTAATTCTTTTTCTTCCCAGTGATAATCAGGTATTCATAACTTTCTGCAGTAAGCCTGGAGGGTTGGACTGCCCGGAGAGAATGGAACATATGCAAATGATGGAATCATCTGAACGTGATAACTTTTCAAATGCTGCCCTGTACTAACTGCCAGTGTTCTAAATCTCCTCAGATTTCCTAGGAGCCTGAATAGACAAGCAACCCATTAAAAAATGAAAAGTATTCAAAAAGAGAAAAATAATCCAAAATGACCTCAACTTGGTTATGAGAGAAAAACTCCAACTGGAGAAAAACACAAAAACATTACTGAAAAGTCAGTATGCCAGCAAAACATGCAAAGAAAATAAGACAATGAGCCTTGTTTACCAACTTGTACCACTATGTGGCAACATATATACAGATTATGGTGTACCCTTTGTGGTAGTGTAGCATGTGGGAATGCAGAGGCTTGAGTTCTGGAAGGGGTGGTAGGGTGGGAAGTTATGAATACCTGAGTATCACTGGGAAGAAACAGAATTACTAAGGTGAGTAATTTTTTCTTCTAACCCCAGTAATACTTGGGTATTCATAACTTTCTGCAGACTACAAATCAGTACCACTGGAGGTGGGCACAGAACATTTATTTGGGAAATAGACTCTGCAGGACTGCTGTGCCAAACCTAGCATTACTTCTAGACTGGGTATCTAGACTGTAATGCTTGTAAAGGTGTGTACTGTCTTCCAGGTAGCTGCTTCACAGATATCCACCAGAGGAACATCCCTTGCAGTTGCAAGAGTAGCAGCTGTTCCCCTGGTGGACTGCGCCCTCAACCCTGTTGGGGCTCCCTACCAGCTTTTGTGTAGCAGAATTGAATACACTGGACTATCCAATGAGAAACAGATCTTTTAGAAGCTGGACTACCTTTTCCCACATCCCCAAAGGTCAGAAACAGCTGTTTTATGTCCTGCCTAAGGTCCTTAGTGGCTGTAATATAGTAACTAAGAGCTCTCTTCACATCCAGACTATGAAATCTTCTTTCACCAGAAGTAGAATGCTCAGTGAAAAAGACAGGTAGGGTAATGGTTTGGTTGATGTGAAAATCAGAGACTACCTTTGGTAGGAATTTTCTATTTGTTCTCAAAACTACCTTATCTCTGTGAAAAGAGATATAATCCTGCTCCACAGAGAGAGCTTGTGGTTCACTTATCCTTCTTGCAGAAGTAATTGCCACTAGAAAGACTGCTTTCCAAGTGACATATTTGAGATGAGCCATAGCCATAGGCTCAATGAGGTAACCCATGAGCTTGGCTATACAAACATTAAGGTCCCATGCTGGCACAGGTGCCCTGTGGGGAGGGTGCAAATGGGCCAAGCCCTTGAAAAATCTTTTAACAATGGGATCTGAAGCTAGTGACACCCTGGCACCAGCAGAAACATAAGCAGATAGTGCTGCAAGGTGTACCTTGAGTGAATTGGGTTGTAAGCCAAAAGAATGTAAATGAGAGAGGTAATCCAAAACAGCTGGGACCCCAGCCTGTAATGGAGTCAAATCCCTAGCCAAACACCAGATTGGAAACCTTTTCCACTTAGAAGAATAAGTTTTCTTAGTAGAGGGTTTCCTATAGCTCCTCAGGATGTGAAGCACTGATTCAGAGAGTTGCAAGTCAGCATATTCTAGCTCCTCAAGGGCCAAGCTTTGAGGTTGAGGGACTTGAGGTTCAGGTATAACAGGGTCCCCTGGTTGAAGGTCAATAGATTGTGACTCAGAGGGAGTCTTATCAGTTTGGCTGCAGACATTGAAAGCATTAGAGAGTACCATGGCTGCCTGGGCCAGTCTGGGGCTATTAGGATCAGAGATGCTGAATGGGACCTGAGCTTGAGTAACACTCTGAAGACCAGGGGAAAAGGAGGGGAAGCATAGAGGAACCTCCCTGACCAATCTGGAGTCAGGGTATCCAGGGGCAAAGTGCCCTGATCTGGTGGTCTGCAGCAATACTGAGGCAAGTGGTGGTTCTGGTGGGATGCGAACAAGTCCACCTCTGGAGTGCCCCACCTTTGGAAAATTATGTCCACCACCTATTTGTTCAGAGTCCATTTGTGATGGGTCTGGTTGATCCGACTTAAGGCATCTGCTAGGGTATTGTGCCTTCCTGGTAGATGGATTGCCTGCAGTGAGGCTCCCAAAGAATACGCCAGAGTCAAGATTTTCATGGCCTCTGTGCAAAGGGGCCCTGATCTGGTGCCCCCCTGTTTGTTGATGTAGTACATGGTGGTGGTATTGTCTGTTCTGACCTGTACCACCTTTGACTGTACCAGTCCTGAAAAAGTTTTTAGAGCCAGAAAAACAGCCCTTAGTTCCAACAGGTTTATGTGCTGGAGGGACTCTCAGGCTGACCAGGCATCCTGTGCTGTATGATCTCCCAAATGGGCGCCCCAGCTCAAAAGGGATGCATCTGTTGTGAGAACAACTGAGGGGTTGTCTTTCTGAAAGGGAACACCTTTCCTTAGATTGGGCACTTCCTTCCACCACTGCAAGGCTTGCAGTGGAATGGGTTTTGACAGAGAATCTTTTCTTTGACTCAAGTGAGCACTGAGGTGGAACTGGATGTCCCTCATTTGAAACCTTGAACCCAGCACTGTGGCTGTGGATGCAGCCATATGACCCAGAAGTTGCAAGAACTGTCTTGCAGGCTTGCTCCTGTTCAAGATGAAGGAATTTGCTACCCACTGAAGGTTTTTGACCCTGTCCAGAGGGAGGTAGGCCCTGCCCTGCAGGGTGTCTATCTCTACCCCTATGAACTGCAACCTTTGTGCAGGAGTGAGGACTGACTTTTCAAGATTGATAATGAATCGCAAGGATTCCAGGAGGCCTTGAGTAAGGCTTAGGTACTGAATGACCTGTTGTGGTGACTTGCCCACCAACAGCCAGTCATCCAAATATGGAAAAACTGTTACACCTTGCCTTCGAAGGTGTGCTACCAATGGTGCTAGGCACTTTGTAAACACCCTTGGGGCCGAAGAAAGGCCAAAAGGCAGGGCTGAAAATTGCTAATGACCTGAAGGGAGTTTGAATCCAAAGTATTTCCTGTAAGACTCCTTTATGGGAATGTGAAAATAGGCGTCTTTTAAGTCCAGTGATGCCAACCAATCCCCTTTTTGGATTGTTGGCAGAATCAATGCTAACGTTACCATTTTGAACTTTGGCTTTCTTAGATGCCTGTTTAGGGCTCTGAGATCCAATATGGGCTGCCACTCCCCACTTTTCTTGGTGGTGAGGAAGTATCTGGAGTAAAAGCCCCTTCCACGCAATACGCTTGGGACAGCTTCCACTGCTTTTAAAAGTAGCAGTTTCTGGACCTCTGCCTCCAGCGGAATCTTTTCTGCCAGGGAAGGTGGACTGAAACCCTTGGCTGTTAAAGGAGGAAGGGATTTGAAACCCAGAGACAGACCCTGACCTACTACCTCCAGGACCCACTTTTTATAGAAACATAGAATTTGATGGCAGATAAGGACCGTTTGGCCCACCTAGTCTGCACATTTCCCTACCTAATGGATAAGCTGCAGATCCTAGTTAACCAACAGCCTACTTCCTCTTACCCCCCTAATGTCCCCCGCCCCATGCAAATTCTCCCTCAGGTTAGTGTCTCCAAATATTCAGGGATTTCTAATACCAAGAAGAGTGAACCCTATTCTTAAGCCAGAGCATTTTCAAAAAATAAATAACTAAATCAGAAAATCAGTAATGTATTAATCTTTGATGTTTGCTGATATCTCTCTTCTCAGCACTTTACAACATCCTCAGTATGGCTTCCTTTTGCAGTTCATACGGTGTCACAAATATCGGTAGCATATGTAATGTGCCTAAAAGTTCTTTGTGATTAGTCCCATTGCTCCAAGCACTACTGTAATCATTTGTGTGGCCACATCAGTTTGGTTTCCAATTACACATCTTGGTGTTTCATGATTTTGGGTCTCTCTGTACTCAGGACATTGTAGTCACTAGGGGTGGCTGTTTTGATCAGCAATATTACCTTTGTTCTTTTTTCCTGTATTACAACATCTGGTTTTCTTGCTTCCACTTTCTTGGCCTGTGTGAGTTCTTTGATGTCTCATGAGGTTACTCTGTTGTGTAAAACATGTATTACACTCAGGGCATTTGAATGGTTTCTCCCCTGTGTGAATTCTCTAATGTGCTAAGCAATTACTCTGTTGTGTAAAACTCTTGGTACATTCAGTGCAGTGGTGATTGTCAGCCAAGCTTGGAGGAAGTGGGAAAGTCTGCCTCTGACAGGGAGTGAGGAGGCAGCCTGTACTTCAGAGTCTGCTTAACTTGGAGTGGAGGTTGTGCTTGAGCTCCACGCCTAGATCCCCTTCGACCCCTACCCCTAAAGTACCCCTGCTGTGGGTACTGCTGGTACTTGGGTATAGCCACTGGCTGGAAAAATGGCCTTGTGTGGAAGGACCTGCCCCGGCCTCCCCTTCCATAAGGCCTGGTGGATGGAGAAGCTCCCTCTCTACTAGAGTTGCACCCATAGGTGGTCTTGTACTCATCTACCTTCTTCATGTATGCTACTGTGGATTGTCCTAAAATAACATTTCCCTCTAAAGGAAAATCCAGGGCCTTAGACTGTGTATCAGCAGTGAGATTTGTGGCCCTTAGCCAAGCAAAAATCCATCTGGCTGCAGTGTCATTGGTATCAGCAGCCATCTGCAACTGGTACTTGGCTGCCTCTAGTCCAAACCTAGCTGATTCTGCTAGGTCATCAGACAGGGGGTGAGGGAGCTTTCTGTGAAATGGCCAATACTGACTGTCATAGGGACTTTTGGTACTGGGCAGCATAGGCCTGAAAGTTAGCCTGCTGCATGGCTAGGGAGGCTGACAGATATCCTTTCCTTGCCATGCTATTTTCCTAGAGTCCTTATCTGGTGGGTGGGATGTCAGAGGGACTCTAGCCTTATCGCAGGCTGCCTTTTGGATGACTCCTTGGTGATCTGGATGGGAAAAAAGGAACTCTGCCCCTTCCCTCTCCAACTGATATTTCTTGTTCAACCTCTTATCCGGAGAGGGGACAGAATTTGGGGTCTGCAACAACTTTAGAGCATATTTCTCAAAAAAATGTATTGACTGGGAGGAGGAGGGCTTTGGTGGGAGTTAAACCCATCATCTCCAGATATTCTATTTCCTCCTCATCCTCCACTTCTTCCCTTGTGGAACTGTCAAGGGCATCTGCCATCTTTCTCACAAAGGTAAAGTGAGAAGAAAAATCTTCAGATGTCCTGGGGGGTGATCCAAATTCCTGCACAGAGGAGACCTCAGGCAAGATGGGTTCCCCTTCATCCTCCTCATAATCACTGCATTCCTCCTCTTCAATGGGGGAATAATGCCAGGCTGTCCTGCCGTGACTGGTGGCTGCTGTGCAGGGGGCACCAAACCCTGCAAAGCCTGAATGATTTTCAAAGCCTGTGCAATTTCCTGAGGAATTGGCAAGACATTAGCAGATACAGAAGTCCCCTGGTTAACATTTGGAGGTTCAGTATGCTTCAGCTTGTGTGCTTTTTTAGGGGAGCTAGCTGGTTCAGAAGTCCTCTTAGCAGTTTTATCACCCATATCAGGGGTAGAAGTAACAACAGGTGTGGGTTCAGCCACAATAACGGAGGGTATTGGCTGGTCAGAGCCAGAGAGACTCTTGGGGAGCTTTTTCTTTAGCCATTCCAGGGCTTTTTTCAATAGTTTTTTTCAGGGAAAATCAGGCAGATTTGACAATCTTCTTTAAGATGCTCATATCCCAGACAAGCGACACACATAGTGTGCTTATCTGCCTTTGCAAACACGTTCCCACATTGAGTACAATTTTTAAAACCGGGCTCACCGGTCTTTTTCTTTGGTTTTTCTGCCATTTAAACTGCTAAAAAAAGAACCACAAAAGGCAAAAATTTTAAACAACAACAATGCGGTTGTGTTCGGTTCCGGAACCGAAAGGGAACTGGAGGAACCGGAACGATAGAATTTCTGGAACCGGTACTAGCGGTTCAGTAACCGATAACTTTGGTTACAAAAAACAATATTTTAAACAAAAATAAAGCGGGTTTTATGTTAGAAAAACCCCTAGAATATAAAAACTAACCCGGTTCCCTCCTGGTTATTCCAAACCGAGTGGAACCGCCAAAAATAACTAAATAACTACAAAAATGTGTTTAGCTAAATAAAACAATCAATATAAGGCAGTAAATGAAAAATAAAGCAATACTTATATGTTTTTTATAAGTTTCTTCACTTCAGACAGATGATAAAGAGCGACACTCCGAGTGACCAGATTGTTCAGGCGGAGAGTGAAATCTGAGGAGGTTTAGAACACTGGCAGTTAGTATAGGGCAGCATTTGAAAAGTTATCACGTGCAGATGATTCCATCATTTGCATATGTTCCATTTTCTCCGGGCAGTCCAACCCTCCAGGCTTACTGCAGAAAGTTATGAATACCTCAGTATTACTGAGGTTTTTTCTTGTTTTCTCTTCTTCTCCCACTTACAGTAGAGTGGCACTTAGACAAACTGAAGTGTGTGTGTGTGTGTGTGTGTGTAGAATGTAGCAGATTGAATGGGAAAAAATAACTGGCACAGTTATTTTTTTAATTATAGATCAAGGGAGCACACCTGATCAGTTGGAGTGCTCCTTGCCTTTACATGTACGATACTCTTTTTCTGTGAAGAGCATTTCATGCACAACTGCCTTGGAAATGGGCATGTCCAGGGCTTTTTTAACTTTTAATATATTATTGATTGATTTTGATCAATAATACATTAATTCTTTGCAAATAAAATACATTAATGCACCTGTTAGGGTTCAGATTAAACTGACAAAAGTAGGTAAATGTCGTGTTAGGTTTCCAACCCTAATACCCTACCCCCACCCTGAAAGCTGAAAAAGGAAAAAGCATTATGGCTTTGGGTGTCCTGATTCTTGCCAAGTCAGGCATGGGGTCTTCCTTGGGGTTATCAACCCTAATAATCCCCTATTTCATCAGCAAATAAGCTCAGATATGCAGACCATATGAGAATAGGGATAGCATTAGGGTTGCTAACCCTAAGGAAGACCCCAGGATTGATTTGGCAAGACTCATGACACCCAAAATCATAATGTTTTTTCCTTTTGCTGCTTGCAGGGTAGGGGTGGGGTGTTAGGTTAGGACACTCTAACACCACATTTCCTACTTTTGTCAGTTTAATCTGAACCTTAACTGGTGCATTAAAGCAGGTTTTTGCAAATAATTTCCTTACATTTTGAGATAGTATAATCATATCCTCATTCATGAGAGACCTGTGTGAACACATCCATGTGCCTAGGGAAGAGCAGGTCCCTTTGGGTCCTGTGCTTCCATCCCTTTATAGATGCACACATGCATCTGGCTGTGGAAGTGCAGGGCTCTCTGGGCCCGGTGCTTTCATGCCTCCAGAAAAGCAATGTATGTGCTTGGTTGTAATTGTTTTTTTGGAGCATACAGTACTTCAAAGGGAAAACTATATTAAGTGCCCCTCTTAACTGGCAGTGCTTGATTGTATATGGGCAAAAATGAGTTTTTTAGTTTTTTACCAAAGGATCAGTAAATTATTGTCAGTTAATTCTGAAATTTGCTATGTTTCTAGTGGAGGAATAGATATACCTTTAGTGCACTTTTGATAATGATTGGACTTACGTTGTGGATTTGGCACCACGGTGAATATTGCAGGTAATTTTGGGATATACTGTGTACCCCATGGATATTTAGTAGTGATTATGCTCTAGTGTTGTACTATTCATCGACACATTTTATTGATACATACATTGTCCCTTAACTCCAATTACTGAAGGACTTATGACTTGTTAAAGTTGCAATGTTACCCTACAGGAATGTTCACTTTTTAAGTTTCATATTTTTTTTTATATGGCTCCTAATTTTGTGGTGTATTGTGTGTCAGTGTTGTAGGGCTCCATAAGGCCTTTCTTTTGATATACAGAGTGTCCCTTAACTGCAAATATTGATGGAGTTATGGCTTGTTACAGCTGAAATGTGGAAAAGAAGTCAAAATTCTTTTTTCGTATGAAAGAATCTTTTTTTAGTGAGAACAACACAATCTAATGAAAAAAGATTCTTCGTATGAAAAAAGAATGTGAAAAAAAATGAAGTCCAAATTATTTTTTGTACAAATGATTCTTTTTTGTGAGAATGATATAATCTCAAGAAAAATTATTTGATAGCACTTTATTGTAAGTGTCCTTAACTACACTGTAATTACTGTATACCTACAATGTAACTGCTATGAAAGTACTGTGTAGTTACATGTAACTACAATGTAGTTGGTAATTAGTTTCACATTTGTATATTATGTAGACACACATTTCTATGAAGTAACTACACAGTTATTGCATTATAAATACTATGTTGTTGTTAATTACTTTCACATTTGACTGGTGTGTAGTTATACAATTTGTATGAAGTGGTAGTTAACACGTGCAGCCACAACCATTTCTTTTTTGGCATAAATTGATTTATGCTGGAAGTGTAACTACACATGTAACAACTGTTGCAAAGTGCAACAAAAAAATGGATTTATGCTGGAAGTGTAACTACACATGTAACATCTGTTACAAAGTGTGACATATGTAGTTACATTTGTCAGAAAGAATTGATTTGAGGCAGAAGGGGAGGCAACAGTAATTGCAGTAACTACCACTTCATGTGAATTGTGTAACTGCAGCACAGTACTACAGATCTTTCCTGTGTCAGTCTTCACCATTTATCACTGTCTGGGTGACAGCTGGAGGCACAGCACCCAGTGTGAGTTTTTTTTGTAGGTGGAGGAGCCAGCACTGGAAGCGGTGCCACCTTTGAGACTGATACATTACATGGTGCTCATGGGTCAGCCAGCAACAGTTGCCAGCTCCTCCTCTGCCCCAGTTCTGCTTCTCTTGCCATCGAGAGTGCAGCACCTCGCAGCTGCTGAAGAAATTTCTTCTGTGACATTGTGGCCTAGTTAGATCTTATCTGTGTCAATCTTCACCATTCATCACATTTGGGTTCATGGCCAGAGGTCATGACCCTGCGGTAGCTCTTTTTTTTTTTTGGTAGGTGGAGCTGACGCACCATCGGTGCTGCCCTCGAGGCCGACACATTGCGTGGCGCTCGCGGGTTGGCCGTTAGGCTCTGTCAACTCCACATGCCTGCCAGTTCTTCATCTCCCGCCATTGAGGTCACCTCGTGTGGAAGCTCTGCAGAAATTGAGGCCTACCACCTACACAGTTTTGTCCTCAGCCTATTATTACTCGGTGCCACAGTCCGTCGGTCCCTTCCTGCCGGTTTTAGTTGCCTTACTCGACGTCGCTTGGTAAGATCTTTCCATTTATTTTTATTCTTGGTGACACCGAGTCTGTTTTTGGTATTTTTTTTTCTTGTAGGTCATGTTTCAGTCAGAGGGCAAGAAGACTTTGCGGCCGTAAATTTTCCATCACCGACCAGCACGACCGATGCCTTATGTGTCTTGGCCCACTTCATGACATGGATTCATGTTATGCCTGTTTCTCCATGGACCGCTGGGTCATAGAACAATGTGCATGGAAAGTGGGGTGCGTTCTGCCAACTTTCGGAGGTCTGGTGCACACTCGTCGGGCCAAGCCAATTACTCTTGCCCTTTCCTCCGGGTCCCCTCCTGGTTCTACACAGACCAAGGAGGAGGGAGCCTCAGCTTCTAGTAGCCTGGCCATTGATGAGGCTCCTTCGGGGGGCTGGCGGGAGGTACCACCAAGGCAATCGCCCCTTCAGGGGTGAAGGCTTCCCCGGTGTTGGACCCATGGTTTGCAAGGCCCGGGCTGGCACCATTCTTGAAGTTGTTGGTCGGCACCATTGTGGGCCTCGGAGCCGTTCACGGTGCCACGGGCTCTGATGGAGCCGTCGTCGGCTCCGGTTTGTCACTCAGTGCCGTGGCTGCTGTCAGCACCGTTTGCAGTGCCAGTACTGCTAGTGGCACCGTGGGAGTCTCTACGACACTGTCTTTGTCTTCTTCTCACCTCGGCACCATTCACGGCACCGAGGTTGAGCACGGCACCGTGCCCGCCTCAGGACTTGGTGCCATGGGGGCGTTGGATTGTGCTGTTGGCACCATCGTCAGTGCTGCCCCTGCCCTCGGCACTGTTCGTAGTGCCGTGGAGCTGGGCGGTGCCATCAGTGGTGCCAATGGCACCATTGGAGCCATTGTTGGTGCCGTACCCATCCTTGGCACCGCTCGCGGCACTGTGGGGCCGGACAGCGCCGTGACTGGTTCTGACTCTGGGGCTGCTGTTCAGGCCAGAGCCGTGTCCTCCATGGATACTGCTCATGGTGCTGTGAGGGGTACCGGAACTGGCTTGGGTGTGGTCTAGGAATTTGGCACTCCATTTGGCAGGGATGGCACCGGGCTCCCTCCTGCGGTCTGGCACAGGGACTCTGCCTCTACCTCTTCAGAGGTGGAGTAAGGCTCTGAGTCAGACAAGCAGTCTGACTCCTTGGAGTTGACTGTTGTTGTGGGCAGCCCTGTAGTGTCCTTAACAAGCCAGAGTTATCCCCCTTCTGAAGAAGGTTCAGTGGCTGCCGAGACTGGGGTCAGGGATGCTGACCAGCGGGCAGTGGTACAGGCCACCATTGTTCTGCAGCCCAGTCTTGGTGGGTTCACTGACCCCTCAGCAGTGGTACCCCCACCTGTGGTGTGCCTGGATCACCCAACTTTGGGGCCGATCAGGGCTTCTACAGGAGGGGAGGGTGCTGTGCCCTGGATAGCTCCCTCGAGTGCTTGCCAGGGCTGTCAGCTACCTAGACTGGCCCTCTTGAGGAGGAGGGCTCTTTTGGACTCCGAGGGGTCGAGGGGCATGGGGTCTGCATGGCGACCTTTTTCTGGGGCCCACTCAGGCTCTGGAAGAAGCCATAGTGCAGATCTCCGCTCTTCCTCCTCAGTCTCTTTGAGAGAGACCCATTCTTTTGAGGTAGGGGACCGTCCTTCTGGACCTATACGGCCCCGGTCACCTCACAGGGGGGATTCTTCTGGGTGCAGCCAAGGCAGTACCGAAATGGTTGTTCAGCTGTTGGCTGTGGAGTCTTCCAGAGCACTTTCTTCTTCGGGGGCTCTTGGTCCGCTCCTTAGCCCAGGTGGAGGTCAGCCGACATCTCTTCTCTGCTCTGTCCCCATCCCTCTGCCACATTCTCCTGTGCTCCCAGGCATCCTTCGTCTTAGCAGGCTTCTCTTCTGTGAGAAGTTCAGGGCTGTGGCTGCTCAGTTCCCAGCTTACGTTAGGGCAATGGACAGACAGGTTTTTCAACCTTCCCCGAGCATCCACCCTCTGAGCAGTCAGTGCCCTCCAACTCTTTATACCCCTCTTCTGGGGGAGAGGAGCTTTCTGCCCACATCTCTCTAGCCACTGATCTCGCTGAGTATCAGCGTTTCCTCGTGAGGATGTCGGAGGACTTGCACCTCACCCCTTCCACTGTAAGCAGTCCAGAGCACTCGGTGCATGCCTTTCTAGGTGCTTTCAGCGAGGCCTCCCTTGTGGTGCCCCCTGGCCTGCTCCCTTTTGGGAGACATCGCTGTGCTCCTGGCAGAGGCCCTTCTCTGGAGTTCCTGCCCCTGGGGATGTCTGCCAGCAGTATTGCGCCCCCGAGAGTCTCCAGGTTCTATGCCTCATCCGCAGTCTGGATTGACGCAGTTGGACACTCCTGATGGGCTTCGCACCCTTCACTGTGACCGGTCCCAGATCAAGATTCCTCAGATTTTGACTTCTGGGGTAGGAGGACTTTCTACTCGGTATGGTTGTTGCTTTCCATTTCTGCACATCAGGCCCACTATGCAGCCTATGACAAGTTCTTGTGGTCCAGGCTAGGTCAACTCCTAGCCTCGTTGCCTGACATGAAGCAAACCAGACAAGCCATTGCATTCTCTGCACGTGGCCTGGAGCTAGCAAGGCACCAAGCGAGGTCATCCTATGATGCCAATGAGGTAGCTACCAGGGTTGTAGGGACAGTGATCTGCACTAGGCGGACGGCATGGCTGCATCTTTCCCAGTTGTCACCCTTGGCCCGGTGTAGAGTGATTAACTCCGCTCACCAAAGAACCTATCTCTTCTCCCGCAGAGCGAGACAGTGTTTGTCGGGGCAACTTCCTTCCCCCTTGCGGGGGTCCCTGTCTCACGCTCCCCACTCTCGGGCCTCCCCAGGCTCTGAAGTTTCTCCCTCTTAGTCTGTCACCCACTGAGAGCTAAGGGACTTTGTCCCTTAGGGTGTAAAGAAAACCTCCTTCGGGGGGGCTCGGCATGCACCCAAATGTGATGAATGGTGAAGATTGACACAGATAAGATATGAAAATTACATACCTACCATAATTATGATCTTTCTGTGTATTTTCACCATTCATCACAATCTCATCCTCCATCTCCCTGGGGCCCCAGTCTCTGGGTCCACCTCCCTCTCTGTGCCCAACCTCCCCCCCTTTCTCTTAGGAGTGGGGTGAACAGGGGCACATAGGGGGAATAAGGTACTGGGGAGAATGGTCAGCATGGGGGGGCACTCCTTCTCCAGTGCATTAGCTCCACCCCTGTGGGGTGGGAGTCGGCAGTTGCCCTACATTCTCTCTTCTTCCTCCTCCTTTTTCTCATCCATCTTATTTTTCCTTGTCCTTTGGACTTCCCTTTATTACAAAAAAAAATCATTTTCCCTTTTCACCAAAAATCTTTCCTTGAGAGATTGTTAATTCTCTGTGCTCTGTCCTTCTTCCAGAATAGCCGACTTTGCTCATATGGAGTTTTTGCCAGCTATTATGAGCCTTGAATTCTGGCAAGAAGCCTTTGGCTACTCCTTGCAGTTCCTATACAATCTGGAGACAGACCAGGGTCTGGGATGTGTTTACCCTTTCCCCTCTCCTCCTACCTTCTAAATTCTTTACCCCACCATACCTCCCTCCTGTATTTCCAGAGATTGGGGCCCCTCCCAATCCCTTTAGTTCCCGACTTCTCTCTTTCTGTCCTCTCAGTCGTTATTTCTCCTTTTAGTTTATATCTTTTCCTTTTTCCTGTCCCTTAGACTTCCTTGTCCCACCCTCCACTCCCTTCTGCTTACCTCTCTGGTGACTCAGAAATGGCAGGCAGGTGGAGTCAACAGCGTCTAACGGCCAACCCGTGAGCGCCACGCAATGCGTCGGCCTCGAGGGTGGCGCCGATGGTGCGTTGGCTCCACCTACCAAAAAAAAAAAAAGAGCTTCCTCGGGGTCATGATCTCCAGTCATGAACCCAAATGTGATGAATGATGAAGATACACAGAAAGATCATAATTACGGTAGGTACGTAATTTTCATTTGTTTCAATGTCATTGTTGACATAATTTTTGCTCCGTTCCATTTCCACCATCCACTAGTAACTTGGTGCCATTTTCTGCAGGAATCCAGTAAGAACTTTCCTTTTTCTTTCTTGAAGCAGCGCCGAGTCTGTTTATTATTATTATTTTAGTTACGGTGAGTCATGTTAGGTTCGTTCAGGGACAAAAGGCTCTCTTCCAAGGCTGGCTGGCTTCCTATGTGCCAGTGTCCCTGCACTGGCAGATGTCCATCACAGACCAGAATGACCAGTACCACACCTGCCTGGGTCCATCTCATGATATTGATAGTTGCAACGTTTGCTTCTCCATGGACCATGGAGCACTGGAGCACTGAGCATGGAAATTCAGCCGTGATGCACTGACTTTCAGAGGGCAGTGTTGTATATGGGACTCCAAGTGAAGGCCTCTCCACCCTTCCTTCAGATCCCCTCCTGATTCTGTACAGACCTGTGAGGAGGGGCCTCCTCTTCTTCTAGCCTTGCCAGGGAGGAGGTCTCTTCTGCAGTGCTGGAGGATTCATCCGGGCATCTCAGGGGCCGGACTGGGAGCAATGCACAGGCAGTCAACTCCTCAGAGGTGCAGGCTCCCCCGGTGTCATGGCCCACACCTGCTGGGCCTGGCATGGGTGGCTCAGCACTGCCCACCAGTGCCATTTTATATCCCAGGGCCATTTGTGGCTCTGGTGATCATCACCGTGAGCAATACTGGGCCCTCCTGCTGCACTGGAAGTGGCACTGTGGGTGGGAAAACCTATGGGCTGCTCATCTAAAGGTCTTCTGGATCTCCTTCTCTCCAGAGCCAGACACTTGGGAGACTGTTCTGGACTGGCTGCCCAACTCCTCAGAGTCGGAGGGTTCTCCAGTGCCCAGTAACTCTGTGCCCTCCCAAGCATCCCTTCCCTTGGCACCAACAATTATGATTGGTGCTGGCTCCCACACAAGTGGTGACATTAGGAGCGTGCCTGCCAATAGTGACCCTCCATCTCAGGGGATGGTGGTTTTGGTCTCAGGGGCCCAGAGAGCTGTCAGTCCTGATGCTGTTCCCCCCCCCAGCCAGAACAGGGACTCACTCTTCTGCGGCTTCCCTCAGGAGGCCTGTGGGATTGAAGCAGTCCCTAGCTTTGGAAATGAGGAAGAGGTCAACTTCAGAATTGATGGGGTTGAGGGGGCAGGACATGGGGCAGTGACCTTCCCTGGGGATCCTTGGGGGTTTAGGGATGTGTTGCAGTGCTGAGCACTTGTTCTGTCCCTCGTCCCCTTCAAGGGAGGTCTTATTGGGTGGAGTTGGGGTCGGCCTTCTGGTTCTGTGCAGCCTCAGTCTCCTCACAGGGGAGTTTCTCATTCAAGGCTCAGTCCTAACCACTTCTATCTAGTTGAGCGGCCAGTAACTACACAGATCAGTGTATCCCCAGGAGGTCCAAGATTGCCAGTGAGGTATCCTAGCCCTGGTAGAGGTTGCTCAAATATGGTGAAGTGTGTCTCCCCATTGCCTCTGCAGCTCCCTCCATTTCCCAGGGTATGTGGGTCCTTCAGGGCCCTTGACCTGGGAGCAGTTCAAAGCCACTGCTGCCACCTTCCTCAGGTATGTCAGGGCTATGGATGAGCAGGACTATTGCCTATCTCCCCCACAGCAGCTGGACTTGGACTCTTCAGATTCATCAGTCTCCTCCTCATCTTCCTCCTTCAATGAAGATGATACCTCTGTGCATCTGTCCTCAGATGCTGATCAGATAGAGTATTAGCACTTCTTATCGAGGCTGGTCAGCAATCCGCACCTATCCCACATTGCAAGATACAATACTGAGTGGACGACGGGTGTCTTCCTTAGTGAATTCAGTGTGCACCACCTGGTCATCCTTTCCTGGCTGATTCCTTTCCAGGAAGTGTCATCCCACACCTGGCATTGCCCATCTGTCCCAACTCCAGCCCCTATGGACTGACAGCACAGGTATCGTGCACACCAGGGGTCTCCAGGGACCATGCCTCATCCCACTTCAGGAGTGAGGGTACTGGATACCCCTTCTGGGCATAGACACCTGGTGTGCAACTGGTCCCCGGATGTGGACTCTGCAGAGTTTGACCACTGGAGATGGATAGTGTTCTCTTCGGCTCGTATCATGCTCAGCTTTGCCACTCATCAGGCACATCATGCTGCCTACAACAGGCATCTGTGGTCAATGCTAGATCAGGTGCTGACATTGCTGCCTGATATGAAGTGAACCAGACAGGCCATTTCCCTCTCTATGCAGGGCCTGGAGCTCACATGGCACCAGGAAAGGGTTTCTTATGATGCCAATGAGGTAGCATCGAGGCTAGTGGTGACAGTGATCTGCATTAGGTGGACAGTGTGGTTTCATCTATGAAGACTGTCACCCTTGGCATGGTGTAGGGTGCTGCCTCTGCTCTCCAGGGGACCCACCTTTTCTCCCATATGGCAAGGTGGAAACTACAGGGGCAACTTCCGTCTCCCAGGTAATGGGTGACTCCACCTTGCCCTGACCAGTTGCAGGCCTAACTGGCCTGTAATGGGTCTCCTCCTTTCATGGTCCTCTCCCACAAGAGACTGAGAGACTCACATCTCTCAGGGAAGTGCTGGGCCCACCTTGGGGGGCTTGGTACTCACCCAGACAGTGATGAATGGTGAAGATTGACATAGGGAAGATATGAATTACTTACCTATCATAATTCTTGATCTTCTTGTATATCTTCACCATTCATCACTAGCAGCTTCCCTTCTGGGCCTCAGTCCCTGGGCAATGCACCTTCCCTGTCTGCCCTCCCTTGATGCCAGTTGTGGGCTGGGTCCTACTGGTACCTCTGGGTCCTCTGTTACCTTCCTAAGTGACAGAGGGCCCATCCTGGGAGGGAGAGCAAGTAGAGATTCTTGCCCTGCCTTTGGGGCTCCCTGTAGGTCCTTCCCTTCTCAGCCGGGGGTCCTCCTGGATGTGGTCTGGTCCTGTGGTGGGGGATCTCTTCTAGGTGGGGTAGAGAGGAGAGGGACCGTGGGGACTCTCTTTCTCCTTCCTTATATAATTTTTCCTCCTCCCCACTCTTTTTTATGGGGTAGGACTTGTCCTGGACAGGACTGCCCCATGAACCCTGTGGAATCTCCCTCTTGGGACAACAGTAACTGGAGGGGCTATTCTTTACCTATGAATAAACTGTCCTGTTGTACAGTGCTGAACAGTCATAAGACTGACTGATTGTACATCATATATATTGCACCCACACATTAGCTGCTACTCTATTGTATTTCAATTGTATTCTTGCACTTAGTTGTACCCAGCTGCACTCAATATATTCAATGTATTATATTTCCTGTACCTTTCTCGGTTATTGTAAGTGTATTGTCTGTATAACCTATGTACCATCTTTATGGCCCAGGTTGTGCCTGAAAACAGTTCACTGGATCAGTGCACCTAGTAACATAAGAACAGGGGAAATTTGCCAGCAGAAACAAGCCACATGGTCTATCAAGTCTGCTTGAATGTGTAGCTAGCACACCTACCTTGTAGCTGCCCCTCCCTCCTCCCCTTCACAATAACCTCCCATTTCACCCTGCCCCATCCCCTTTTGAAACCCCCACTGTCTTGAGGATACCAGCTCCTCTGGCAGAGTTCCATTCTGCCACAACCCTCTCCGTGAAAAAGCGTCTCCTAATTTCCCTCCTATATCTACCCCTATCCAATCTAGGACCATGATTTCTTGTGTCCCTCCCACTGCTTAACTTAAATATCCCTTCTTGTTAATGTCCTTTAACTACTTTAAGGTCTCAATCATATCCCCCTGATCTCTCCTCTTCTCTCCTACAGGGATTACATATTCAAGTCATGCAGTCGCTCCTCATATGGCCTTTCCACCAGTCCCTATATCATCTTAGTTGCCCTGTGCTGTACCCCTTCCAGTAGTCTGATATCCTTCTTTAGATATGGGCACCAGTACTGCATGCAATACTCCAGGTGTGGTCTGGCCAGTGATCTGTAGAAAGGCAGGATCACCTCCCTGTTCCTGGAGGAGAGTCTTCTCCCAGTACACCCCAGCATCCTATTGGCCTCTGCTGCCACAATCCTGCACTGCTCTGAGTTGTTAATTTTCCTCCTCAGTGTTATCTAGCTGTACTCAACCCAGCTGACAGATCCTCCCTGGTTTCTCACTCCAGAGTGCTTCAGCTTGCACTTTTTAGCACTGAACCCCAGCGGAGACTCTTCTGTCCACTCCTCCAGTTTAATCAGGCCATTCTGCAGTTCCTGTCATCCCTTTATGTCCCTCACCACCGCCCCCAACTTGGTATCATCAGCAAAGAGGCTGATCTTATTCTGGATGCCATGCTAGATGTCTGCTATGAATATCCCAAACAACACCGACCCAGTACCGATCCTCTGCTGTCTTCTCTGAAGCCAATTTTAGATCCAGTTAACTATCTTAGTCCTAACCCCCACATACCTCAATCCCCCCCAGTCTCCCATGTGGCACTGAATCAAAGGCCTTGCTGAAGTCCAAAAATATGACATCCACCACATGTCCTTTGTCCAGTTCCCTCAGTACCCAGCCATAGTACTCAACTAGGTTAGCCTGACAGGACCTTACTGAGACAAACCCATGCTGATGACTGTCCTGGAGTCCATTATCCTCCAGAAATGTCACCAGACTCTCCTTTGGCATTGTCTTAATCAGCTTCCCAACCATGGATGTCAGGCTTACAGGTCTGTAATTGCCTGGTTCATCCTTAGGATCACTTTTATGGAAGGGCACCACATTGGCTGTCCTCCAGTCCTGTGGCATGCACCTTGTGTCCAGGGAAGTATTTAATAGGTCCACCAGTGGCCCTGCCAGTACCTGTGTTCCCTCAGTACCTTGGGATGTATGCTGTCTGGTCCTGGTGCCTTATCCACCCTCAGAGCCCTCAACCCTCTAATACCTGCCCTCAGTGATTATACCATCTGTCACCTCTCCCCTGCCCACCCTCCCACCCAGTGCAGAAGCTGCCTGCCCTTCTCGCCATGAATATGGAACAGAAGTACTCATTTAATGTTTCTGCCTGTTCTGTGCCTTTCTCTGCCCACCCCATGCTTCTTGATCCACACTATCTGATCCTTGCAGCTCCTTCTTTCCCTAATGTGTCAGAAGAAGACCTTTTCCCCATCTTTGATTCCCTGAGCCAGCCTCAGTTCCCTGGAGGCCTTGGCTGCTCTAATACCCTTGGTAACTTCTCTGGACTTTCTTGTGCACTCATCCCTATCTTCCCCCCTCCCAGAATTCCTGTATAGTATGTATGGAATGCTCCTTTTTTGCCCTCACCTTATTTAAAACTTCCCTACTCATCCAGCTTGACTTCTTAGATCTTCCCTTCTTGCTCTGCAATTTGGTACAGGTCCCAACAGCCTCAACAAGCCCCAGTGTAGTTTTTTCCCCCATTTCTGGTTTGCATCTCAGTGAGATTGGATTCCTGCCAGGTACTCTCCTAAGACTTTACCCATCCTACTGAAGTCAGCCTTTCTGAAGTCAACCACCCTCGTCCCTGTACCAAGCACCTCCCTGCCCATGTTAAGCATGAACCACACAGACTGGTGGTCACTCCCTGCCAGTGGGTCCACCACCCCCACCTCCCTTACATCCTCCCCGGTAAACAAATATCTGCTGTGTGGAGTAATGGTGGGTGGTACCAGATACACATGCAGGAACTCTTCCTTAGTCATTACATGCAGGTCTTCACCACCATGCCCCAACCCTCATGGTATAGCCAGAGGTTTTGGTAGCCTGTTGTGAATGATGGTGCCATGGCTGCCACCTCATTCAGCTAGTGGGAAGGGCATGTAATGGCTAAGGAGGCATCCCGGCATGTGTAGCTGGCATCACCCACCATAACTCCACACAGCAGATCAGTGATATTTATTTATTGTTGGTTTGTTTGTCTTTTTATTTGTTTGTTCACCAGGTAGGTGCACTGATTCAGTGGACCACATGGGTGCAATATACATGATGTACAATCAGACTTATGATGACTGTTCAGCATTGTACAATGGGACAGTTTAGTCTTTGGTAAAGAAGAATTAGGACTGTCATTGAAGGGTAGCCCATGCCCCACCCCCAGCCACCTACCTGGGCAGCAGCAGGACAGGGGTGTAGGTGCAGATGAGGTGTGGGTCATTCTTACAGAAGCCACACATTTAAAGTTATGTAAGTGTACAATACGCATTGTGAAACTAGTTAACAACTACATAGTGCAGTTACATTGTAGTTATAGAGCAGTTACAGTGTAGTTAGTGACACTTAAAATTATCCTTCAGAAATCACTCCCTCATAGAAGCATAGAATTTGACAGCAGATAAGGACCGCTTGGCGCACCTAGTCTGTCCATTTCCCTACCTAATGGATAAGCTGCAGATCCTAGTTTACCAACAGCCTACTTCCTCCTACCCCCACTAGAATTGCCTTATGTCTGCCCCATGCATTCTTGAATTTCCCCACTGTTTTTGACTCTACAACCTCCTCAGGAAGGCTGTTCCATGTATCCACAACCCTCTCTGTGAAGAAATACTTCCTCACATTACCTCTGAGCCATCCTCCCTCTATCTTCAAATTGTGCCCCCTTGTTTTTGTACATCTCTTTTTCTGAAAGATGCTACCCTCTTGGACTTTATTGATTTCCTTGAGATATTTGAAAGTTTCTATCATGTCCCCCCTCTCCCTCCTTTCCTTGAGGCTATACATCTTTAGTTCTTTTAGTCTTTCTTCATATGTCTTCTGATGCAGAGCCTGCATCATTTTGGTTGCCCTCCTCTGGACAGCCTCTGCCCTGTCTATGTCTTTATGGAGATGGGGTCTCCAGAACTGTACATAGTACTCCAGATGTGGTCTTACCAACTGTCTGTACAGAGGGCCAACAACTTCCTGTTTTCTACTGGTGATGCCTCTCCCTGTGCATCCCAGTATCCCCCCAGCCCTCCTTACTGCCTTCTCACATTGCTGGCCCACCTTTAGGTCATCTGATATGACTACCTCCAGGTCATTTTCCATTTTTGTTGTTGTCAGTATTTCACCCCCCATTGTGTACTCTTCCCCTGGGTTTTTGTTTCCCAGGTGCATTACTTTGCACTTCTTTGCATTGAATCTAAGCTGCCATATATTTGACCATTCCTCCAACCTTGCCAAGTCCCTTTTCATCCTTTCCAGCCCACCTTGTGTATCAACCCTGTTGCAGATCTTTGTGTCATCTGCAAAGAGACATACTTTCCCTTCCAGTCCCTCTGCAATGTCACTTATAAAGACATTAAAAAGGACCGGCCCCAGTACTGAACCCTGTGGTACCCCACTAGTAATCCTCCTTTCTTCACTGTGGACTCCATTTACTATTACCTTCTGTGTCCTGTTGTACAATCAATGATTTACCCAGGCTACCACCCTGGGACCTACTACCAGGCTGGCTGATTTGTTTATTAATCTTTTGTGTGGGACTGTGTCAAATGCCTTGCTAAAGTCTAGGTAGGCCATGTCCACAGCCCTTCCCTGGTCTACTGCTTTGGTCACCCAGTCAAAGAAAACAATTCGATTTGTCTGACATGACCTTCCTACTGTGAATCCATGCTGCCTTGGGACCTGTGCCCCAGTGTCCTCTAGGTGCTCAACAATTCTTTCCTTCAGAAGTGACTCCATCATTTTCCCTACCACTGAGGTCAAACTGACAGGTCTGTAGTTTCCTGCCTCTGTCTTGCTCCCACTTTTGTTAAGGGGAATCACATCCGCCCTCCTCCAGTCCTCAGGTACCACACCATCCTCCCATAATTTATTAAAAAGGGTAGTCAGTGGTGTTACTAGTTCTTCCCTTCATTCTTTTAGAATTCTGGGGTGATTCCCATCAGGCCCCATTGCTTTATCCACCTTCAGTTTTAAGAGTTCTTTCAGAACCCTTTCTTCTGTGAAAGGACTAATATCAACTCCCCCTATCCAGAGTGCTTCTATTGACTGGATTAGCTATTGCCCCCTGCTTTTCCATTGTGAATACTGAGCAGAAGTATTCATTCAGTATCCCTGCTTTTTCACTGTCGCTCTCTGCCCAACCACCTTCCTCTTTTTTCAGCCTCAGTATCCCTGCCTTAGTCTTTCTTTGCTCTCTAATGTACCTATAAAAGGTTTTATCCCCCTTCTTAACTGAGTTGGCTATCTTTTCCTCAGTTTGGGCCTTTGCTATTCTGACTGCCTTACCCGCTTCCTTCTGCTTTAAATGGTACAATTTTCTGTCCTGCTCCTTCTGTGTTTTCTTATACTTCCTGAATGCTATCTTTTTCTCCCTTACCTTCCCCGCCACGTCTTTTGAGAACCATAGTGTTTTTTTCTTTTGTTTTGATTTGTTTATTTGCTTCACACAAAGGCTTGTTGCCTCTGTGATGGTGGTTTTGATGTTTCCCCCATTGTTGCTCCAACCCACCTTCTTGCCTGTTTTCTAGTGCTTTTCTGAGGCACTCTCCCATTTTGACAAAATCAGCCCTCCTGAAGTCCAGTACCTTCACTTTTCTGTGGCTTGACTCTACAGCTAAATGTATCATGAACCACACTGTTTGGTGGTCACTTGTTCCCAGATGGCTACCCACTTCAAGATCAGAGATCGTCTCTCCGTCCCCATTTGAGAGTACCAAGTCTAAGATTGCTCTCTCCTGAGTGGGTTTCAAAACTAGCTGTCTGAGGCATGCCCCCTGTAGGGCATTGAGAATGGCCCTGCTCTTGGATGTGGCTGCAGCAAAGGTGCTCCAGTCAACATCTGGCATATTCAGGTCCCCCATCAGCAATATCTCCCCTTTCTCTGCCATCCCAAGGATGCCTTCTATCATTTCCTTGTCCATTTCCTCCCTCTGAGATGGGGGTCTGTATAGAACCCCTGTGCGGATTGTGGAACCATTTCCAGTCTCCAGGGTGACCCACAGTGCCTCCTCTCCTCCCTGTTTACCCTTTAGTTCTGTTGCTTTGATCCCTTCCCTTACATAGAGAGCTACTCCTCCTCCTCCTTGTCTTCCCTCCCTGTCCCTCCTGTAGATTGTGTACCCAGGTATGTTGACATCCCAGTCATGGTTCTCTGTGTACCATGTTTCTGTGACTGCCACAATATTCAGGCATCCCTCTTCCATCAAGGCCATCATTTCAGGTAGCTTTTTACCTAGACTATGGGCATTGGTACTCATTACCTTCCATTTTTTATGGCTTTATTTCTTTTTGCCCTATCTCTGTCCCTACTGCCTTTGTCTTTTTCTCCATTTACCCTTTCCCTTTTCCCTATTGACTGCTCTATTTTGGTGTTTACCTCACTAATTACCCTGATTTTGGGGGGGGCTAGGATTTCCCTTCTCCTCTTCAGTGCCTCCCTCCCTTGGCTAGTTTAAATGCTTGCTGTCACACTTGGACCAGTCTTGGGTGTCTTACTGGAACAGACACATCAAGACCCCCCTCCGGGGATAGTTCAAAGGAGAGGAGGTGGTTTGAGTCTGCAGCTATTTAAAAGGCAATTCCTTTGTTCAATTTTCTTTGAAGGCCGGAACCAAAGTATCCACTTTATAATGCCCTCAGGGAGATCCTTTGACTTGCATAGTTGCCAGAAAGGACTTGTGGGGAGGGGTGTAAGAGAGAGGCCAGAATGGACATTGAAGAGGTTTGATGTCTGAGCCAGGGAGGACCCAGACAAATTTGGAAGGTCAAATACACATTCCCAGGAAGCCTTGGGAGGACATCACAGAACCTGTTTATGTGTATGTGTGTGTGTGTGTGTGTGTGTGTGTAGCAGAACAAAAAACCAGTTCTGAACAGTTACCCTGAGGAGAGGAAATTGAGTATGTCACTTATCATTTTTTTTAAATCTTGTTGGGACAACCTGTGTGGTAACATATAACTTTTAATACACCAAGGCGGACTTTAATGATCTCAGCGAGAAGGCCGGCTCAGAATTCTTTTATCCAACTGAGCAAGCCTTAGAGACACACAAGACAATATTAGCTGACTAAGGGAGAATCATCACAGCACTGAAAGGGAGCAAGATTAGACCGGTCTGAATGTATGTATTGTAGAAACTTGGACTTTAAACCTATTTGTTTTAAGGCTGTATGTGTTGGGATATATTTTCTTCTGTAATTATTGTTCTGTTTTGATATTTTTTTAAGTAAAGAGATATTTCTACAACAGAACTGTCTGGAGTGCCTTGACATTTCTTTTTATATAAGTGGAGCTTTTAAAGGTTATAAGTAACACTGTGTATGGGCTTATTGTATACCAAACTGGGAAATGGATAGAGTTCTCTAAAGTCTTGCATAGAGTTCTAAGGGTTCATTTGAAAGACCTGGTTGGGTACCCATAGGCAAAGATAGCTGGCCCCCCGAAGACAAAATTATCTAAGCCTGATAATTGGGTATGCTAACAAGAGGTTATCAGTTTGAATCCCTCCAGAGCTTGAGACTAAGGTGACTTGAACCCACAAAACAGACAAGAGGGCTACCTTGTTCTGTTCACTGTACACAAATCATACACTCAGAGGTTAGGACTTTGGGAGTAGAGGGCTGACTGGCTGAGCAAGTTTGTGACACTTACCACTCAAGCATTTAAACCTATCACCTAGGATCCTGGTTCCCCTCCAGGATAGATGCAGACCATCACACCTGTAAAGGCCTGCATCCCTCCAGGTGGAGCCCCAGTCCTCAATGAAGCCAAATCCCTGAGCTCTGCACCAGCTTTTCAACCAGTCATTGAATC
Organism: Neoceratodus forsteri; assembly: GCA_016271365.2. NCBI lineage: Eukaryota > Metazoa > Chordata > Ceratodontiformes > Ceratodontidae > Neoceratodus > Neoceratodus forsteri. The sequence continues at coordinate 1,113,955,010 of CM057453.1, read as the reverse complement.
CCATGGTGTGGAGTGCCCTAGCCTCATCCATGCCATAGACAGGTAGCACTTCTGAGAAAGTTACCATGTGTACTACTTTTCTAAGGCCCCTCCCCAACTCCACAAACTCCTGTTGCACTGCTCTGATCCCATTCTCAGCCAGGTCATTCATCCCTAGGTGGATAATGACATCTAGCTCCCTCTCCCTTGCCGCTGCTCCCACAATCCTGAGGATTTGTTTCCTGTCCCTCCAAGCCTTGGCACTGGGCAGGCACCTTACTTCCCTTTCCCCTCCCTGCCCCAGTTCTAACCCCCTAATAATTGAGTCCCCCACCAGGAGTTGTTTCCTTCCCCTGTGGGGTCCTGGGCCACCCTCCTGTGGGTCTCCATTGTGGAGGTTCCCAGCATCCTCCTTGGTCTCCACTGCAGGTGCCTCCATAAAGGAACCATGCTTCACCAGAGTGGTGAATGAATTGTGGAGATGCACAACTGGAGGGATGCACCTCTGTTCCACCACTCTCACCCTCCCTGAGCTCACCATGGTCCAACCACTCCTCTTTCTTGGCAACCTCTGAGGTAGTGGCAGTGGCCTGGGTGGTCTCTGGGCAGGGGAGCAGGTTTCCCAAATCCTTGCCAGGTCAGCATGGAGACAAACAACCTCCTCCCTCAGACCAGAGAGGTGCCTACAAATAGGGCAGCAACGCAGTCTCCAGAATGTCTCCCAGAAGACTGCTGCTCCACAGCCAGTGCATTGCACCACTCCCCACATATCTGTGTTCCTTCCAGTTACAGATGCTTTTTGGTTTTTTGTTCTTGTTTTAGTGTGCACAAGCTTGTGAGTGTCTCTACCCCCTATTCAGTGTGCTGTGCCTTTAAGGATATGAACAGGTGTATGTTGTTAACAGTTTTGAGGGAGGATGTCAGAGCCCCAGCTATAAAGGAAGTTATGTGCTTGGGGTGGGTGGGGCGAGGGAAGGGTGGGTGGGAGTAAACCTATGCTGTCCAGAAATGATCCCCTACAACTCTTACCTTCCACCCCGGGAGTGCCTCCTTCCTTTCAGACACCTATTTCACAAAGGCTAAGTAACAGGTCTAGTCACAACTGACTGCAAATATCTCCCGGCTACAGCTCCTCCCTGGCAAATTAAAGTTAAAACTAAGAAAAGTCCTCCCGAAAAGCAGAATCAATACTAGTTACTTACACAGGTCCAAAAAGTAATAATTCAGTTCAGTGTAGTCTAGAAAACAACCTCCTTGATTCAAGGAAGCTGTGGCTGCTTTCTCACTCTCCCTGTCTCAGTCTCAGCAGCTGACTCTCTCTGTCTCATGAAGCTACTGCAGTACAGCACAATGGTTAAAAGCACTGCCCTCAAACCAGGAGAACTGGTTCGAATCCCAGAGCCACCACTTGTATACTATGTGACCAAAAAAAAAAAAACTACAAATAAACATGCAGTCTAACATTGTAAATTGCTATACAATTAAAAAATCATAAATTTACATAATTACTTATTGACTTTTAACAGTGCTGCAGTTGTTAAGAAACATGCTGCTTCTGTGGCATTTTTTCCACAGTTAATGCCTATCTAACATGTACTTACAATGTAAGTATGCAGAAAAAGACACTTAAAAGAAAGTATAAGAAGAAGGTGTAACAGTGCTGTAGTTACTATGGAATGTGCTGCTTCTGTGGCATTTTTTCCACAGTTAATGACTAACATGTATTTGCAAATTAAGTATGCAGAAACTGACACTTAAAATAAAGTGTAAGAAGAAGGGTGCTACAGTGCTGTAGTTAGTAAGGAAGTGCCGCTTCTGTGGCATTGTTTCCACAGTTAATGCCTAACTAACATGTACTTACAAAGTAAGTATGCAGAAACAGACACTTAAAGTGTAAGATGACGGGTGTAACAGTGCTGTACTGTAGTTACTAAGGAATGTGCTATTTCTGAGGCATTGTTTCCACAGTTACTGACTAACATGCTTACAAAGTAAGTATGCAGAAACTGACACTTAAAATAAAGCATACAGAGAAGGATGTAACTACTATACACTTACACTAAATGTCAATGTAGTAGTTCTGATGTATGCTTTCCTTCAGAAATCAGTACTTCATGCACTTACTGCTTAATAAACATGCAATCTAATATTCTTAATTGCTATACAACTACATTGGTTACTTATACAATAAAAATAATTTACATAACTACTTATTGGCTTGTAACAATAGAAACATAGAATTTGACAGCAGATAAGGACCGCTTGGCCCACCCAGTCTGCCCATTTCCCTGCCTAATGGATAAGCTTCAGATCCTAGTTAACTAGCAGCCTACTTCTTCCTACCCCAACCCCCTAGAATTGCCTTATGACTGTCCCAAGCATGCTTGAATTCCACCACTGTTTTTGACTCCACAACCTCCTCCGGAAGGCCATTCCATGCATTCACAACCCTCTGTGAAAAACTACTTCCTTAAATTACCTCTGAGATGCCCCCCCTCTATCTCCAAATTGTGCCTCCTTGTTCTTGCACACCTCTTTTTTCTGAAAGATGCTACCCACTTGGACTTTGTTGATTCCCTTGAGGTACTTGAAAGTTTCTATCATGTCCCCCCTCTCCCTCCTTTCCTCGAGGCTATACATATTAAGCTCCTTAAGTCTCTCTTCATATGTCTTCTGGTGCAGACCCTACACCATTTTAGTTCCCCTCTTCTGGACAGCTTCCATCCTGTCTATGTCTTTGCAGAGATTGGGTCTCCAGAACTGCACGCAGTACTCCAGATGGGGTCTCACCAGTTGTCTGTACAGAGGGATTATAACTTCCTGTTTTCTACTGGTGATGCCTCTTCCTATGCATCCCAGTATCCCCCCAGCCCTCACTGCTGCCCTCTCACATTGCTTGCCCACCTTTAGGTCATCTGATATGACCACCCCCAGGTCCCTTTCCATTTTTGTTGTTGTTAGTATCTCACCCCCCATTGTGTACTCTTCCCCTGGGTTTTTGTTTCCCAGGTGCATTACCTTGCACTTCTTAGCATTGAATCTAAGCTGCCATACATTTGACCATTCCTCTAACCTTGCCAAGTCCCTTCTCATCCTTTCCACCCCACCTTGTGTATCAAATCTGTTGCAGATCTTTGTGTCATCTGCAAAGAGACATACTTTTCCTTCCAGTCCCTCTGCAATGTTGCTTATAAAGACATTGAAGAGGACCGGACCTAATACTGAACCCTGTGGTATCCCACTAGTAACCCCCCTTTCTTCACAGTGGACTCCATTTACTATTACTCTGTGTCCTATTCCTCCAGCTAATTTTTACCCAGACTGTCATCTTGGGACCCATTCCCAGGCTGGCTAACTCTGTATATTAATCTTTTGTGGGAGTGTGTCAAATGCCTTGTAAAAGTCTAGGTAGGCCATGTCCACAGCCCCTCTGATCTACTACTTTGGTCATCCAGTCAAAGAAATCTGTCAGATTTGTCTGGCATGACCTTCCTGCTAGAATCCATGCTGCCTTGGGTCCTGTGCCCTCTGGCCTCTAGATACTGACAATTCTTCCTTCAGAAGTGATTCCATCATTTTCCCTACCACTGAGGTTAAACTAACAGGTCTGTAGTTTCCTGCTTCTGCCTTGCTCCCACTTTTGTGAAGGAATCACATCCGCCCTCCTCCAGTCTTCGGGTACCACCCCATCCTCCCATGATTTGTTAAAGAGGGTAGTCAGTGGTGTCACTAGTTCTACCCTTAGTTCTTTTAGAATTCTGGGATGAATCCCATCAGGCCCCATTGCTTTGTCCACCTTCAATTTTAAGAGTTCTTTCAGAACCCTTTCTTCTGTAAATGGGCTGGTCTCAACTTCTGTATCCAGAGTGTTTCTACTGTTTGTTTTAGGTACCTCCCCCTCTTCCTTTGTAAATACTGAGCAAAGATATTTGTTTACTATCTCTGCCTTTTCACAGTCACCCTCTGCCCACCCTCCTTCCCCTTTTTTAAGCCTCACTATCCCTCCCTTGGTCTTCCTTCCCTCCCCAATGTACCTATAAAAGGTTTTATCCCCCTTCTTAACTGAGTTGGCTATCTTTTCCTCAGTTTGGGCCTTTGCTGTTCTGACTGCCTTTCCAGCTTCCTTTTGGTTTAACTGATACAGTTCTCTGTCCTGCTCCTTCTGTTATTCCTTGTACTTCCTGAATGCTTTCATTTTCTCTTGAACCTTCACTGTCACTTCCTTTGAGAATCATAGTGGTTTCTTACATCATTTCATTTTATTTGCTTCACACAAAGGCTTGTTACCTCTGTGATGGCAGTTTTTATTATTCCCCATTGTTCTTCCACCCCTCCTTCCTGCCCATTTGCTAGTGCGTTCCTTAGGCAATCACCCATTTTGGAAGTCAGCCTCCTAAAGTCCAATACTTTTGCCTTTGTATGGCTTGACTCTATTGCTGTGTTTATTGTGAACCATACTGTTTGATGGTCGCTAGTTCCCAGATGGCTACCCACTTCTACATCTGTGATCCTCTCTTCATCTCCATTTGAGAGAACCAGGTCTATGATTGCTCCCTCTCGAGTGGGCTCCAATACTAGTTGTCTAAGGCATGCCCCCTGTAGGGCATCTAGAATGCTGTAGTTACTAAGAAATGTGCTGCTTCTGTGGCATTGGCGCACACCTCTTTTGTACCCACAGTCCTGGCCTGCTACAGCCCAGGTGGGTGGCTGGGAGTGGGGCATGGCTTCATACCATGCGCTTTACCACTGATCTGCTATATGGAGTGGTGGTGGGGTGGTGAAGGATACTCAGGTAGGTACCCTTCCTGGTTTGTAGTTACACAAATTGCATGATGTGGTAGTTACACTTGCAACCACAACTTTCTCTCTTTTGGCACAAATTGATTTATGCTGGAAGTGTAACTACACATGTAACAGCTGTTGCAAAGTGCAACAGAAAAATGTATTTATGCTGGAAGTGTAACTACACATATACCAGCTGTTGCAACAGTAATTACAGTAACTACCATTTCATGCAATTTGTGTAACTACACTAAACTGCAAATGTGAAACTAGTTAACTACTACATTGCAGTTACATGTAACTACACAGAAGTTAGATAGTAGTTACACTGTAGTTATGCAGTAGTTTCAGTGTAGCTAAGGACACTTGAAATAAAGTGTAACCAATGATTTCTTCATACTGTACACAAATAAAGAATGTGAAAAAAAAACTAAGTCCAAATTCCTTGTTCATATGAAGGCAATTGTGTTTTGTATGGCTGATTCCTGTTTCATATAGCCATATAAAACAAGAAAATTGTCTCACGAAAAAAGATTTTAAATGTTTAAAAACACATTTCTTTGTCATTTTTCCAAAAAGTAGCTACAGAATCTACCTAATGGTGTCCCAATGAGCAAGATACATGTGTTGGAGTGTTTCTGTGATACCATTTTTATGGGTTTTGAAATAAAAACAAATACAAACAAGATGGTGGAGTAGCACTAGATATCAGCGCTGGGGATTGGGCATCTACAATAACAGCGACCCAATCCCCAGCGCATGTCTCCAGGGCTACCATAGGGTAGGGCGGCCAGATGGGAGGGCGGCGAATATAGTGACGGGATGTCACTATACGTATGTGCACAGGGGCAGTGAGCATGCACAGCAAGGGGTGGAAGGGAATGTGAGAGGTGGTGCCACGATAGGTTGCTGAGCCAACCCCATGGCATGGTGGGTGGGTTGACGGCATTGGTCGGCAGGGTACTGGGTTCGGTTCCAGACACTGGTGCATTTTTGTTGCACCCAGCCTGAATCTTTTATTTTTATGTTTCCACCCCCCCGACAAGCTCCCCCCTGGAGTTGAGAATCCTTAAGTAGGAGGGTGCGGGGGGTGAAGCCTCACACAGGGGGTGTAGGGGGCAAAGCCCCCATGTAAAACATTAAAAAACTAAGTCCCAGGTGCCATTTTGCTGTGTGCTGGAGTGTCAGAGTGCCGAAATAAATTTTCAGCACTCCTGACTTCTTGATAATGGTGATCGCCTTTAGGCTTTCGCAGTTATCACATGTAACCGATGGTGGCCATACAAAACAAAAACAAAAACATTTTCTCATGAAAAAAGATAACCCCCCATATGAAAGACAATCCTCTTTCAAATGGCCTGTATTCTTTTTTTAATATGAAGCAGCTATCCAAAAGACCATACTGAGCATGCTCAGAACTGAAATTTCAAATCCTTATGACTCTGGAATGGATTAATATTATTTTACTAAACCAATGAAAGACACCACTCTAGCCCAAGCCTTTCTACCAAATTTCCAACCGCAGTTCCAAACCTTGTGGGCCCCAGGCGATGACAAAAAAAAACCCAGCAAAAAACAAACAAACCCCAATTTGTTCACTTTTTTTGCTATCTCGATCATGGACTTCACATATCTGACCAAAATTAAACTTGCCATGTCAAGAGACCTCTCTCCCAAGACCACACATGCAAATTTTTGTGCAAATCTGTTGAATGGCGGCAAAACCATTAAAGTGCAAACTTAGAGTTTAGGGGTTTAATATTACACAGCCTATTCAACCCTAACACTGCCAGTATAATGTAGGTGTCGAAACCACTCTTACAGCTGTAAGAGTGCTGTCATTTACATCATTAGGGTATCAGAACCACTCACCTTCAGTCAACAGTTCTCATAGTCTAGGAATACATGTGAGACCACTCTTACAACCACAGGAGTGTTCTCAGCAGCTGTATTAACACACCTAGAAACTTTCATTGGACATTCAGCATCACCAGTAGTTCTTTTATCAGATTTAGTTGAGCAAACAAAATGTTACTTTTTTCATTTATACTAAAATAAAAAGAGGCTGAAAATGTGCATAGAACACTATGAAGTGACTTTAGAAGAATGGTACATTAAAAGGTAAAGTAATAATCCAAGACAGATCAGAACATAGACACCATCATGATCTTGCACACTTCTTTATTTTACTCACAAATTCCTAATTTTTTTCATTTAGCATTTATTCTCAGATCACAGGAGTGGGCATTTTGGTATATTTTCAAGCTTCCAAATTACATTTATTCATGTTAAAGCTGGGTCCAGAGGATTAAAATCCCAAGAAGCGGTGCATGACGTTTGTGCAGTTTGCCTAATGGCATGACATAAAACTCAACAAAATTTATGATTTTGATGATAATATTCTAATTATGGCATTGCCGGATTGTGTTTCTGCTACCTTCAGTCTGAGAAAGAAACAAATTTGTGGTTTCCATCCTTGGAAAAAATGTCAGATATTGAACTTGCTTATTTATTTACATACAGTAAATTGGGGGGAGAACAATGCCACATATTTCACACACTCTTTTTCATAATTTTTTCTTTTCCCCCTTCTCCTTAGTGCTGCCCCTTTCCTGCCTTACATGCCCAGCCCCATCCCCCTGCATCTCCAGCCCTTCCCTTCACTGCAAAAAAACCCACAGCTTATCTCCCCCCCATGGTGGGTCCACGGCCCAGCAAGGCTATATTGCCCAACACTAGCAATTGGTGGGTGAAATCCTTAGTGTATTGGAGTGACTGGTGGTGAGAAGTGGTGCCCAGACATGCTAGGCCAGTCTCCATCCTGCTGTACACCAGGGTATTTTTTTTTGCTTTTCGGTCTCTCTTTCCCTACTCCTCCACTGAGTACACATGCATGCTGTAACATCCTGAAGGGGGCGCAAGGCAGTGTGTGGTCACCCATACCACTGAGTCCACCTTGGCTAAGCTACAGTCAGGAGCAATTCTAAGAGCAGTGCACTGTGTTTCCACCACCCTGAGGAGGAGTGTATCTGTGCAGATGCTCTTCACCCTCTTTGTCAGTCTACATGTCAATCAACCCAGGTGCGTGACATGAACCCAGGTTGCCAGTGTGCCAAGTGGGTGCCTCTCCAATTGGAGTCATGCAGCCATCATCAGGGTTCACACTTTAAAGTGTGGAGTTCTTCTGTTTTATGGAAAATAGAGATGAAAACATTTCACACAGCTCTAGTCCTGAGTTTCAGCTCCAGGTTTCAGTTGGGTAGTGTCAGACTGTGGAAAAGTGTGAAGTACAGGTTTGGGTTTAGTCTAATGGTCCTTACATTGATGGTTTAGAATGACATATAAGCATTTAACAGGAATAGTATGTATAACATAGAAACTTACTCTCGCACTTAGCAGTGACAGATGTCCATGTTTGGTCACTATTACAGGTAACTGTTGCCAGTCCTTCAAGATGAAAGCCCTTATGACAGGAAATGGTCACTTTCTGACCAACATAAAATGTATTCTCTGAAAGTACAGCATTGTCCGGAATTCTAGAAGGTGCAGGGCATGGTTTTGCTATAAATAAAAGAAAAGTTCAATAAATCCAAAGATTATAATTTAAAAACAATAATAAGTAGCCCCTTAGCTATACTCTAGGCACATATGATGTATGTGCAGCTACTAAATGCAGGTCATTATGTCTTACCTGTACCACAGTATGTGATAGGTTTACTCTCATAGCATTAATTGGAGAATAAACCATATAGCTCCAGTCTACCACAAAAGAGTGTCGTTTTGTAGTTACATCTATGCATGTTGCAGCATCTGGGAGGGAGCATGACATGACATGACATAAAATGGCACAGTACAGCATGGCACAGCACAGAATGGCATAGCATAGCATAGCATAGCATAGTTTAGCATAACTTAGCACAGCACAGCATAGCACAGTAGCATAGCATAGCATAGAACAGAATAGAATAGCATAGCATACTCAATGTAATTTCTAGAAAATTCCGACCTTATCATATGCTGTGTTTTTTTTCCAAAGAAGACAGAGTATGTTTGCTGTCAGAGCATGCAAACTAAAATGTATAGAGGTGTATGATGTTTCCAATCTGAACTGCAGTCCAAATTGACATAATACAAAGCTGCAGACTAGATGCAGACTAAAGAAGTAAGGGTTTGGGACAAGGTTGATAGGTCAACTAGCCCCTTCACATTCATCAAAAATTTGTATATTATGTGCTGTCCCAGTGTTGTGGCAGCATCTTGTCAAGCTACCTTCTGGGGGACCATTGTTCATGTTTGAGCTCTGTATTCCCATAGTGAGATCAGCCAAAGGCTGGGCATATTGTAGAGGTCAGGCGGTCAGTTCCTCAGGAAGGGTGAAGAGTTTGGGCTACCTGACATGCACGCATCTACTTCCTGGTCAATCAAGAGCCCTGTATGCATCAGCTGCGAAGATAGTCACTTGTACCACCTCCTAGCTGGATGAAGGGTGCAACTGGGTGAGCCCATCTCTGGGTGGGGACAGAAGGACCAAGGGAATAAATCTGGGGATAAAATAATCATTAAAAAACAAAACTCTTGTGTTACTATGCAAAAAAAAAAAATACTATTGAAAACACACACGTTTACAGAGTGGGATGGGAAAGCTCCAGCTTCCATTTCTGGCGCACTCTGCCTGGGGTTCCCCTTCCAATTGATAACCTCTTTCACAGTAATATTCCACCCTGCTTCCAACTGTGAGATTCTCATATTCTGCTCGTCCATTCTCCAACCAGTTTGGTGCTTCACACATAACCTCTGAAAGGGATGAAAAATCCATTCTTATTAAGAAAATCAGATACTGTTTGATAATGTTTTAGCATCTTTGTCACAAATATTATTGCAGCACATTACAAGAAATATGTATGTACGTCCATTGTTATGGACCTCCTTAAAAGTGAATCCAACATAAGCATGCTATAAGGCAAGATGCTCCCACCTCCTGCAGTTAGTCAGCAGTACTTCCAGTTTCTCTAGTTCTAGAAGAGCCCAGGCATGATAAGGTTGGCAGAGGTTTTCCTCCTATTTCAGTCTATTATAATCTGTAATTTTGTGGTCTATCTGCCCAAGGCTTTAAATATATATATAAATATATGGATTTGGGGGGAATCAGCAGTCTTTGTGGTCTATGAACAAATTATGCTGTGCATATAAAGAAAGTGGGGAATGGAAGTTACATGAAGCCCAGGGCTGCACTTGTATATCAGGAAATGGAACTTAATAGGGAATCTGTTGTAGGAAACAAGGTGCTATCTACTAAAAATTGCATTATTGTCTTAAGAACTGATAAAATAAAGTGTAACAGTCTAAAATTATTTTTGCAAGCATGATACAGTACTTGATCAAACTGATACTGTTTTGCTGTCAAACCCGAATGAGCTTTTGGACAAAGCAGAATCTTAGTGCCTCATGTAAAATATGGTTGGGTCTTTACCTTCTAGAGGTGTTAGGGGTCCAAGAATAGATTGCAACAATGAACAAAGGCATCCCTGCACTACAAAGCAGGTTCAAAGGTTTGGAACACAAAAACTAGGAAAATCCCTGGTAGTGGTGCACAATTTTGCACATTGATGCACTTGGCCATGAGTTTGATTTTCAGGGGCTTAGAAACACACCTAATTGGTGTGGTTTCCAATAACAGCTGTTCTGCATTTGTCACCTGATAACCTGATTTATGCATTACTGTTATTTTTGCTAAACTCTCCTACGTCATGCCTGACAATAGACATTGTATTGTCTAGTGCACCTATCTGTTAAAAAACCCTTAATGAATGAATGAATGAATAAAGAAATGAATGAATGCATGAGTGAATGAATGAATGAATGAATGAATGGTGTGTATGTCAGTGATGAGATGACATGACAATAAATTTAGAAAAACTGAACACCATTATCAAAGGTTTTCCTGATTTCATGTTCAAAGCTTTGAACTGTTTTTTTTAGCGCTGAACTGCCTTTGTTTGTTGTTGTTATATATAGGGTTGGCTACCCCCACCCCTGCAACATTCACTTGCACAACATACATGCTCCCATTCCAGCCTGACTCCATAGGATAGGTTGACCTGTCAGGCATGTGGGTTGAGTCAGAGATTCGTGCTAAAACCACTGACTATTGTTGTGTTTCCTTGCACTTGCACAAGAAACACCTTGGGACAGTACCACATTTGAGAGGTGAGTCAGGACCCTGACACACCAATGACCACTGAAGCCAAGTGTGACAGCCGTCAGAATTTCACAGCAGGAGGCGGCTCGCACTTGAGAGAAATGAACCACACCAATGAGAGAGGGTGCTTCATTCCTCTCATTTGCATAGCTGGCATTGCAAGTCTGCAGACCCTCCCGCTCCATCCCACTGCTGCACTCTGCACCACAAGCACCCTCCTTTTCCTCCTCCAGCCTGGCATCTTTCATTAAACCCACTTGCTGCCACCAACTTCTGCTATCCTTCCCACTCCCATCCCAACCCCAGGCATTTAATCAAACCCTCCCACTCCCTCCCACTGCTGCAGTCCATTCCACACCCTCCATTCTCCCACCAGCCCAACACCTTTCATTAAACACTTTTGCTGCCTCCCACTGCTGCTGTTCTCCCCACTCCCATCACAGACCTGGGCATCTAATCAAACACTCCCTCTCCTTCCCACTGTGTGCTTTCCACCCTGCACCATCCGTTCCCATGCCGACATCAGGGTGTCCAATCCCCGTGTCAGCATCATGTACCCCCCAATTCATGTGGCACACTGAAAGCCCATCCCAGTGTACCCAATTTTTTTTGTACCTGTAAATAAAGAAAACCATCCCCTGACCTCTGTTTTTTAACCTGTAAAGAAGAAAATGGTCCCTAGTTTCCCCAGTCCCCCTTCCCATCCCCACCCTCCCACTGAGCACACATCTCCTTGCAACCCCCCTTACCCATACTTACCTCCGGAGGTCAACACTGTCATTTTCTGAAGACCGGGACACGTCTGAACTCTTCAAAGCTGACTGGCAAATTGAAGAATCTTAGGTAAGCAGCGTATGATGGCAGTCAAAGGGGTTTTCAACTTAGGTTGATATCGCAACAATTTTTAGGAATGTTGGCCCCAAATTTTCATCATGGGATTCTTGGGACCCCATCTCATGAACACTGTCACTGTCATTTTGTTATTTGGTTCCAAAAGGTGATTTCGTGTTCGCAGCGTGGAATCGCCATTCGAGACTGATTAATGAAACAACAGTGCCACTGTTCATGAGGCAGGATTCCAAAAAGCCCATGTTGCAAATTTGGTGAAAAAATTCCATAAAATGACTGCATTATGAGCATGTGCTGAGACGTTTCTCTGCATGGTCCTAACCTCGCAAATTTTTAATATTTTCACTCTAGATTTTCAACATTGCCATTTTTTCACACCTCTTTATGAACAGTACAGCTGCCATTTTTCACAACCTGCCTGAAATGTGTTTTCGCACCTGTGGCACAGAATGGCACAATCGCTCTGTGAAATCACCTTTCAGGATACGAACGAAATGACAGTAGCACTATTCATGAGGTGGGGTCCAAAAAAGGCCACATTGAAACTTGGTGAAACAACTCCAAAATATGGCCGAATTACATCCAGTAGTTCAAAAGTTTCTGCACACGCATGTAACGTTGGTCATTTTCAATATTTTCACTCCAGATTTTCAGTATAGCCTTTTTATCACACCACCTCATGACAAGTATACTGTAGCTATCATTTTTCGCATCCTGCCCACAATGTGTTTTCGCACCTGTGGCATGGAATACCGTTTTCCCACGGATTTGAAAAATTTCACCTACAGGGTTCATGAGGTGGGGTGTTAAGAAGACTATGTTCAACATTTAGGGTCAACATATGAAAAACTGACAAAGTTATGGCCACTTGTTGCAATTTCAGTACACATGGTAGTAACTGTGGAAATCTTAAATATTTGCACCCCACATTTTATTTTAAATTAATTGTACTCCTGCTCCATGGCCCTCTCTATCTGGAGGGAGCTCCAGCCCTGCCCCTGATGTCCGCCAGCTGATTTTGACCAGCTACCCCCAGGGTTACCCCATCCACACCAAGACCAGATCCAGTACAGTGGTCGGCACCGTGATTATTCGGGGGTGGGACCTGCAAGCTCCCTCCATCATCCGCCATGAGCTTTTTTTCCTCCTAGTTTCTTCCCTTCATGGGCAGAGTGTACAAGGATGCTGGTGACAGAGCTGCACATGCTCCTATGCATGCACCCCATCAGGCGTCTGCCCGGCCTCTGACCTGATGTCTGTAGCATCAGTGTGCCAGTCACCAGCCACCTCTGGGGGCCAGGCATGCACCAACAGCTGGTCCACCCCTCTCCCTAGAAAAGGAGAGCTGTCCCTGGGACATTCAGCCCTTCTCCTTCTCTGCTGATCCCCAGTGGCCTGTGGTCACTCCCAAACACGGGTCGCCAGCATGGTGCAAGGTGTGGCATTCAGCACCTCAACCCTCAGCACCACAGCCCTCAGCACCACCAGGCCTGCGATTCACCCCACATTTTCAACATAACCTTCTTATTACCTGAGCTTCTGTATTCAACTGCTGTCCAAAATATGACAGCTTGTCAAAACATAGTTCAGGCAGGCTTTTCCTCCCACCACAAGTTCAACTCACACAATAAACACCTGCCGCATAAACCATGCAAGGAAACAGACAGCACTGACAAATGCTTGTTTTTGTTTTTGTGGAAGTGTACTCCATATTGAATATTGGGGCCAACTGTAATTGTGCTGGATTGTATATGTCATTAAACTCCCATCAAGTCTCACATACTAACATTGTATATACAGTGCTACCACCGGGATAAAGTGCTCTATGTTAGATTTCAGTTTACTGCAAGTGAAACTGGAGTAATTACCATTTGGATTACCTTGAGTTCCTGCAGTATCCTGCAAGATATCACAGCAAAAACTGTGATACTGCACTTGATTCTGGTGGACGACACTGTAGATGGTGCGGTTGCTCTCTGTGTGAACGTGGATGCTGAGATGTGGATATTTGTGAAGACAGTTGTACTGAGAATCCAGACCACAGAGGTATGATCTATGAAAATGGTTTTATCAAGAATCCAGACCACAGAGGTATGATCTATGAAAATGGTTTTATCGAGAATCCAGACTACACAGGTATGCTGTGTGAAGATAGTTGTACTGAGACTCCAGACCACAGAGGCATTATCTGTGAAGATAGTTGTACTGAAACCACAGAGATGTGATTAGTTTATGACTCTGTAACTGTGTGCATGAGAGTGTGTGTGTGGTGGTGTGGGGGGGTGTTAGTAATTGTGATGGTTTGAGGATGTCCCTTGTTAGCTTATATGAAGGAGTACTGACTCTCTGGGCACTGAAGTTTATTTTTTTATTAATTTTTTGTTGTTGATTGGGAATGGAGGGCTAGGAAATACTACCTATACTCAACATTTTCCAGGCAGTAGGGGATACAGATGCAGACCAACTGGTATTAAACCAGGTAAACACAGCAATATTTGTTAGCTGACAACAATTTTCATCACATAGTTTATTTTTAGCAAAAATTTGTCTTTCATATCCTAAAACTCATAGTACTTTTTTAATTTCTTTAACTGTTTATAAATCAGTTTTTATAACTATTTTTGTAATTAATGATTCAGTTCATTAAAGATGGCTGCCACTCACAATATTTAAAAGTCTCTTCTGTTGAGGGTACCTTTTGACTGCAAATATAGGGATTTGGCAAGGTTAGAGGAATGGTCAAATGTATGGCAGCTTAGATTCAATGCAAAGAAGTGCAAACTAATGCACCTGGGAAAGAAAAACCCAGGGGAAGAGTACACAATGTGGGGTGAGATACTGACAACAACAAAAATGGAAAGGGACCCGGGGGTAGTCATATCAGATGACCTAAAGGTGGGCTGGCAATATGATAAGGCAGTAAGGAGGGCTGGGGGGTACTGGGATGCATAGGGAGAGGCATCATCAGTAGAAAACAGGAAGTTGTTGACCCTCTGTACAGACAGTTGGTAAGACCACACCTGGAGTACTGTGTACAGTTCAGGAGACCCCATCTCCACAAAGACATAGACAGGGTGGAGGCTGTCCAGAGGAGGGCAACCAAAATGATGCAGGGTCTGCTTCAGAAGACATATGAAGAAAGACTAAAGAAACTAAAGATGTACAGCCTCAAGGAAAGGAGGGAGAGGGGGGACATAATAGAAACGTTCAAATACCTCAAAGGAATCAATAAAGTCCAAGAGGGTAGCATCTTTCAGAACAAGAGATATGCAAAAACAAGAGGGCACAATTTGAAGATAGAGGGGGGATGGCTCAGAGGTAATGTGAGGAAGCATTTCTTCACAGAGAGGGTTGTGGATACATGGAACAGCCATCCTGAGGAGGTCGTAGAGTCAAAAACAGTGGGAGAATTCAAGAATGCATGGGACAGACATAAGGCAATTCTAGTGGGCGGTAGGAGAAAGTAGGCTGTTGGTTAACTAGGATCTGCAGCTTATCCGTTAGGTAGGGAAATGAGCAGACTAGGTAGGTCAAGCAGTCCTTATCTGCCGTCAAATTCTATGTTTCTATGTGTCTGTATACAAAGATAGCCATCCTTATCTTTTGCTTTACCACAGAACAGTTTACCACTTTAAGGTACTGCATTACAGCACTGCTCCCTTTACTTCACTAACATTCAAGATAACACATTAGCTGACGTGTTATCTTACTGTGCTAAGTACAGTAAGGTAACACTTCAGCTAATGGGATCCTTGAATGATACTGTGGGAAGTGCTGTAATACATTACCTTAACGTACTGTAGTAAACTGTTCTGTGGTACAGTGGAAGATTAGGATGGCTCCCAATGTATTATGATATACTAGCACATGTTTCTGATGGTACTGTAAACAGCTCTGCACCATGCCCAGATGTTTAATTTATTAACAGTGTTTGTGGCAAGGAAGTGGGGACATTTAAAAATGTCAAAATCATGTACAGTATATCATTTTAGAAATGTAAGAAAATGAAAAGAAAAATGGTATAGTGATGTTTTTGCCGGAAATACATTATAACTAAAAAATGACACAATGGTTAACAAATATTGCTGCTTAATGTAACCATATATTAAACCAGGTTAGGTAATTATCAGTTTCAAACACATATTTGCCAGAAGTTTCACTTTTTGAGAGTTTCCTTCCATATCAATATCCACATGCATGCAACAGATTGTAATATATGGATTTGCCAAATAATACCATCGAAAATGATTTAAAAAAATCCTCGTAAACCATCTCGGAGAACTCTGCAGACTCAATAATACCACACTTCACTGGCAATAATACTATCGTTGCAAGAAACGATAGTATTATCACCAAAATGCCACAGCGCATGTGCAACTCTGCCCAGCAAGAAATCAGGTTGCCATGGAGCCACGTCCCTTCCTGCCCATCCAAAGTCACACTTGTTCTAATTAGTCACTGTTCTTCTGTGGGCGGGCACACTCATTTTGAAAACATGGCGGTCATATTTCCGCTTAGCGAGCCAAATGCGCCTGCTGCTTCTTCGGTTTTTTTTTTCTATAAATGGATTATCTGGTTGATCCTGCATTACCCGAAGGATCATAAAGGAAAAGGTAGGACTTCACGAAATTCAAACAGACGCTGATAGACTGGCGGTTACGAGTGGGGATGTGGGCAAGTGACTTGTCTCCAGTACGACGGTCAGCTGACTGCAAGCATGTTCTTCAGTACTGCGACTTAGCTAAAGAAAGGCAAATCCATATATTACAAAAATAACAAATAAGTGTCTATGACTGGAGTGACTTATCTCGAGTTCTGGGGTCAAGGAACCTCTCGAGCTTCGCTCTCGAGGTTCTCTTGACCCCAGAACCTCTCGATGGTATAATTCCCTTGTAATAGACACTCGCCTATCTATTATTCTATTTGTTATATGCAGTGTTAGGTTAATGTGGTAATATTGGAATACTGTCGCTGAAACCACACTGCATTTCTAGAAATATGCTCATCAGTTATCCCCAGAGCTGCCTGGCTGACATTTATACCAACACTCTGTCTTATGTTTCTTTGTCAATACCACACACATGCAATGTTTGTCTTATTATTGCTGCTTTTAAAAATCTGCAGTTATTTTTCATTCAAATGGAATAATCCTTGTGGAGGCATGCCACACTCTATTACCTGATATCATTGGAACATCAGACTAGATAGCTAAAGACAATTAGAGTTCTTGACTGGCAAATAATGTTACTCAGCAATAGGGTTTGTTATAACTGAAGAGTTTCTGCAACTATTATCACAATTCCCCCAGTGTTAACTAGTTATAACACCTGGAATCACTATGTTAGAAATGCATTAACTTGATGGGATTAATCATTGCTAAATGGAGTAATCAAGAGTTACTGAGTGACAGATGTTGCCATGGTAGAACCTGATAACTGGACACCACTGCAAATAGGGCTCCACGTAAATCATGACATCATGATGGTCATGATTTCGAAAAGCCATGCATCTCAAATCTCCCCTGAAATCCTCAGCAACTAATTCATCATGCAAATGTGCTGAAACTTCATTTTAAAACATTTCTTTTTCTTGTTGATCTTTCAGTTTTTGTCATTGGAAAGCCCATAATATGTTGTTTTAAGACTTGACTCTAGATTGTCAGCGTGGCTCAGTTGGTAGCACATCCACCTCTGGACCAGAAGGTCGTGGGTTCTCGTCCCGCACTAGGATTGGACTTGCACCTAAAAATTGCTGGCATCTGAGTGCAGTATTGGGGGGTGCTGTACTGCTGGGGTGTGCCATCCTTCGGTTGAGATGTTAAACCGAGGTCCCTTCTGCCCATTCTGGTGGGTGTCCAGGTGGAAGTAAAAGAACCCAGGACACTCTTCACAAAGAGTAGGGAACATTCCCGGTGTCCTGGCCAACATTCCCCTTCCCGTAAACTGGTTCATGCAATTATCCAGGCTGTATGTGGGTGATGATGTGCGATATGGCCGCCACCACACATTCAATCACTTCACTACCAGTCTAGCATTGCTTGTAAAGCGCTTTGTATGTATGAAAAGTGCTATACAAATGCTGATTCTTCTTCTTCTAGAGGCTGTTGCTTAGATGAACAACTGTAAAAGGCTGCTGTGATAGCCCAGCTGTAGTTCATGGGGTTACTATACTGGAACCCAGGTTTGGAAGTGAGCCTGGGCCTCTATTTCTCTGGAAAACTATGTCTAGGGATGCTGGGAAAGGCAATGCTTTCTGATTAGCAAGGAGGGAGGGAAGGAGGCACTGTCTCTTCTCCCACAGCAACCTCCCTGGCAAGCCATGTGGACTTGAGACATATGCATACTGTACCTGCCCCCACTACACAGGTACTGTAGATCCATGCATGGGATGCAGTGCCTGGTTTGGGTAATGAGAATAATCCATGGAAAAAAATCCTAGATGCCAGCATGGTGACCTCTGGAATTCTTGAACACTGCACTTCAGGATTAGCTGTGGGAGTGGTTATCAGGATAGGGAGGCCCCCGATCAAGCACAGATTGGAAGCAGTCAGTGCACAAATGACAATTTTCTTTAGAAAAGTAGACAATGGATATTGAAAATCCTGTAACCTGATTACCTGATTAGTGAGCTAATGTCTGTATCCATGGGTAAATCCTGCAATAACCCATGGCTGAGGAAGAGCATTTATAATAAACAAATAAATCATAAATAAACACAGTTTTAAATGTCTTTTAAACATGGCTCCATTATATAATCACAATAAGGCACTCCAAGATATGAGTGACTTAGGGATTTTCCACTTCTTGTGTGGTTAAATCACTCAGCTGTGCCTTATGACGCATTACATGAGGCACTGGTAAATCCCCCAAGAACCCATGCCCTTTCATGCCTTATTGCTCAAACTTCTTCTGTTAACCAAACCTTAAAACATCTTCCAAATCACTTGCAGAGCCTTCTCCAATGTCTTTTAAATTAGTTAAGGCAGTTCCTAAAATGCGTTGCCCCTACCATGAAAAAACTGAAATGTTTAGTTGTCCCTATTAATTACACAGAATCTTAAGGGATAACTTAGAAGACCCTCCATTCCCCTAAATTACAGCAGCCAAATTAATTTTTTGCATAGTTGGCAATTTTATGACTTGCTTTCTGTAGAAACATGATGATTAAGGGTTATCTTCACATAATGGGAGAGGTATGCTCCAAGAACCATCAGCAAGACAAGTAATGTTCGGTGGCCCCACCAGTTGATAGCCTACTTGGCAGACAAAGCTGACATTACTCCTGTATGTATTTCCAGTTACTACAGATGTTGCATATGCCACAGTAGGGTGGGGTCCACATGATATGCCTGCAGTATTGAAAGAAATCTGTTTTTAATAAACAATAATCTTGTATTTATCATATTACTGTTAGAAATGTATAATGGACTACATTTGTATAAATCTTTACAGGCTATGGGCCCACAAATCTAGACTCGCTTGTTATGGTCACTAGAGCTGGTCCGATGTCCACAGTGTCCAGTGGATGCCCAGAGAAATTACCATGTTGACCCAGGTTACATTGCTTGACTGAAACCATGGCATGATCAAATATCTTTATTTTATGTTAACCAACTACAGACACACATAGGCTAGTTACAGGTAGGAACATTTACAAATGTGTTCTATCTTACAGAGCTAGAAAGGACCATTTTGGTACAGTTGAAATGAACTTTTTTGTAACCTCCAAAATCACTTAAAGACACAACATCCTTGTGATGCAGAATGTATTTAAATTACTTTTTCTGTTTTAATTTCTTTGTCTATTCAAATATCTGCTTTGTGTGGTAAATGCTGTTTTATTAGAAAGTCTGTAGTTTACTGTTCTGCCAATCATGGCCTTCTGGTGATAGCTAAACAATCCTGAGAGTGGTACATTTAAGTCAGACTATGAGAAGTCTGAACAGATAGCTAGTCTGTCTGGGCTGCTAGGAGGAAACAAACAATTCCCTGCTATGCCTTTCACCAGTTCATGCAAAGAATACTTAAGTTGATGAGTCACAGCTGGAAAAGCCATCAAACTGTTTTAATGTGAATAGCTGGTCAGCAAGAAGCAGGGATAGGCCCAATTAAAGTTGCCTGGGAGTGGTCCAGGGTCTGCTTATACAACAACAGAGGGGCAAGACCAAGAGAAATGGGATGGACCACAGCCTATGAATTGTGTCTGGTCCTGCAATTTAGAGTGCTTTTAGGCTTGTAGTAAGACAGGTCTAAAGGCTTGTTCACACAGCAAGTCCTGCCCGTTGTGAATGGTGCAGAGCTGTTACAGCACTGATGCCTCACTCATGTGAATGCAAACCTCATTGCAGTATCTGCATGCACTGCATTTCACTGCAATCCCTCTTTTCTTGGTATTGCGTAGTGGTGTAGGTGTTTCAAGTGGCCATGTGAACAGCTGGCACCTCTCATGATGGTTTCATGTCATAATAGCCAAGGCAAAACAGCGATCACTATTATGGTGAGTGTATATCACCAAAAAGCAAATCGGTGATATACACTTCAGTGCGACCCGACATATGGAATGAAAAAAAGAAAGTGTTTTTGCAGGGGGGCTATGCCCCCCCACACCCCACCTTGCTGGGGTCTTTGCCTCTTGCACCCCCCTTACTTAAGATTCTCAACTCCGGGGGGCGGGGGTGCATATTGAGGAGGGTTAAAAAATCTGGATCTCAGCAAAATTTAAGTGCCGCAGGTCGCAGCTGCAGCAAAATGTAACCTGCTCCCAGTCTCGAACTCAGTACATGCTCTGTCAGATCTAGCCTCCCACTCCACCATGCCACTTGTTAGCTCGGCAGCAGCAGGTACACCAGTACCTGAAAACCCCTTTCCTCTCCCTCCCCTTCCCTTCGCTATTCCTCCCTTCCCCTGGTTGCTATCCCACACTCTCACTATTCTGCAGGGTAGCCCACCATAAAAGTGCCCAAAATGAGTTGCTATATTTCTAGTCGCTCATTTTGGATTGCTTTTATGACGTGATACCCTCACGACAGTGCCAGGTAATTTCCTATGCTGCATTTAAGTAGATTTCATGCCCTACCAGAAGACTACTCACAATGCAGGAAACTATCCTGCAATACCTAAAAGCCCTGTCCGTATGAGCACTCATCAGGAGCATTTCACAAACTGTGGCAGCGCTAATGGAGAGGGGAGTGATGAGGTTGCATGCTGTGTGAATGAGGTATAAAACTTTAAGCCCAGTACCCATGAAGTGGCCTGACTCTAGTTCTGTATAGACTTCTCATTTGAGAAGAGTATCTTGTATGGTTAAGGAAAAACTGAAGTCCCAATATTCAAACAGGAGCACAACTGCAGTGCAAATATCTGTGCTGCGCTTGCACTAGTGTCTGACTCAGAAGGCATTTGACAGAATAGTGGACTGTGTCAGCAGAGTGCTAAGTGAAACTGTGCTCCTCCAACTAGGACCAGGGCTGTATATAACCCACAAGGAAGAATACTGCCTAAAGCAGGATAGCACCAAGACCCCTGTGGGCTATATTCAGCAACACCATGCAAATGAGCCCATTGGGCATGCAAGGCGCTATGAGACCAAAAACATGCCCATTATAGCCTCATTTGCAAGGGGTGCAGCCGCCCCTTAGTGCCCATCCTGCAGTGTGACTAACAAATTCCCTGCTGTCTAGTAGCACCACTCACCCCTGAACTCCTGTTCTGTTGTATTAGATGTATCCCTGGTGTCTGGTGGCACCCCCCACCCTCTGATCACCTCTTCTACAACTGTAAACTCCTCCTTGTGATCCAGCAATATCCCACTACCGCTGATCACTTCTTCTACAATTGTAAACTCATCCTTAATGGCCCAGTGGTACGCCCACCCCTGATCACCTCTTACAAATGTAAACTCATCTCTGGGGGTCCAGCAGTACCTACATCCCCAATTGCCCATTTCCATATATACATTAATTTCCTTGTGTCCAGGGATTCCTTCCACCCCTTATCACCAGCTGACAAAAGTACAAAGACTCAGTGGTGTTCCAATATCATCCCACCTGTCCAGCTCACTCACATACCACCACATAACCCCCTCTTACCTGGGTAGCCAGCTTTCATTGAAGCCCAATACAGTGTCCAGCACAGCCATCCTCCCACCTCCTCAGCTAGCCACCCTATAAGGTGTCAGTGAGTACTCATTCAGTATAACTAATATACATGCACTCACTGACAGCTTGTATGGTGGCCATCAGAGGAGGTGGAGAGGAGGGCTGCCGGTCATTGTATCAGGCTTCACTGGAACATCAACCACCTGTAAGGGAGGGGTGGAGGTGGTATGTTAGTGGGTGGGTGGGTGGGGGACATTGACCATCACCTTTTGTCAAGGTGCGATTGGGGAGGTGCACAACTGTACACCATGGAATTATTGTATGGATGGGAGCTGGTGATAAGAGGGGTGGGGGTACTGCTGGACCATCAGGGGTGAGTTTACAGTTGTAGAACAGTTGATTGGGGGGTGGATTGGGATCTGATTTTGACTAGCACTTTGAACAGGAGAGGAAAGGGAGGGAAGGCATAGAGGAACTTCCCTTCCCAACTGAGGGCTAAGGCATCCAGGGGGAGTGAGCCCAACACTGGGGGCCTGCAGCAAAAAAGAGGAAGTTGGAGATTGTCTGGGGCTGCAAAAAGATCTATCTGCGGGGTGCCCCATCTGGCAAATGCTACTCCCAAGACCAGGGGATCCAGTGACCATTCGTGATGGCCCTGGGAAATCCTGCTGAGAGCATCTGCCAAGACATTGTCCTTGCCTGGGAGGTGGACTGCCGTAAGGGAGATGTTCAGGGAGTAAGCCAGAGACCACAACTTCATCGCTCCGGTGCACAAGACCGTAGACCGAGTGCCCCCTTGCTTGTTGATGTACCACATTGTAGTGGTGTTGTCTGTTCTGATCTGTATAATCTTGTTCTGAACAGATTTGGAAAAGCTTGAAGTGCTAGAAAACTGCTCTGAGTTCCAACAGGTTGATGTGGAGCAGAGATTCCTGGGGAGACCACAGACCCTGGGTGGTGAGGTCGCCCATGTGAGCTCCCCAGCCCAAGAGGGATGCATCTGTAGTAAGGATTAGAGAGTGAGACTGAGTGACAAAAGGAACCCTTGTCTCAGGTTGCTCTGATCCTGCCACCACTGTAGGGCTTGGATCAGGGTTCGAATTACTGGGATCAACTTGGTAAGAGGATCCTTTCTTTGAGACCAAAAAGCTCTCAAATGGAACTGGATGTCCCTCATCTGAAATATTGCTCCTTGCACAACTGCTGTGGAAGCAGCCATGTGTCCTAGGAGCTGCAGAAAATGCCTTGCTGGCCGGGAGACCTGCAGGGTGAATGAGGAGGCCAGGGAGACTAGGGTCTTTGCCCTGTCTAGGGGAAGGAAGGCCCTGGCTTCCTGTGTGTTCAGTTCTGTGCCTACGAAGGTAAGAAGCTGGACAGGCTCTAGAACTGACTTTGAGAGATTCAGAAGGAAATCTAGAGAGGTAAGCAGTTGCTGCATTATCTGAAGATGTAAATTGACCTGGTCTGGGGACTGGCCTACTATGAGCCATTCGTCCAGGTAAGGAAAGATGGCAATCTTTTGCCTTCTTAGATAGGCAACTGCTACTGCCAGGCATTTGGTGAATACCCTTGGAGCAGAAGTGAGGCCGAAGGGCATTGCTCTGAACTGGTAGTGGCCCGAGGGCAGCTCGAACCTGAGGTACTTTCGATGGGAGCTTCTGATGGGAATATGGAAGTAGGCATCCTTGAGGTCCAGGGAAGCTAGCCAGTCCCCTGGCCTTAGAGAGGGTGGGATAATTCCCAGAGTCACCATTTTGAACTTTGCTTTAAAAGGTGCTTGTTTAAGTATCTGAGATCCAGGATGGGCCGCCATTCTCCTGTCTTTTTTGGAGTAAGGAAGTACCTGGAGTACAAACCTTGCCCTGGTGTAGGGAGGAACCTTTCCACGGCTCTGAGAGCCAGGAGGGTAGAGACCGCTGCCTCAGTGAGTGCCTCTAATGGAGTTGCAGGGAAAAGATCTGGTTCTCAGCTTTGGAAATTTTTTGAAGCTGAGAACCAGTCCCTGGCTTACTACTTCCAGGACCCACTTGTCTGATGTTAAAGACTTCCAGTCCTGGACAAAGTAAGCCAGCCTGCCCCCTACAGGTAGAGAAGAATCGGCCCTGGCAATCCCATCAGGGTGCCTGCTTGGCAGGGGCTTTGGGCTGAGGGGTGGAAGCAGGCCTGCTTGTACCCCGTCTGCCTCTCCCTCTAAAGAACCCCCTCTGAGCATAGGCGGAGAAGGAAGCTTGGGTTTGGTAAAAAGGTCTATGAAAAGGCCTGCCCCTGCCTCTAGGAAGCTGCTTTTGAGGAGTGGCCTGCCTTTCCTTGGCCTGTGCACTCCGATAGGTGGTCCTATATTCATCCATTTTCATGTAATTCTCTGTTTGTTCCCCAAACAGAGAATCACCCACAACAGGAAAATCCATGGCCTTAGACTGGGTATCCTGAGACAGGGTAGTACATCTGAGCCAAGCCATCCTGCGAAGTGCCACAGATGTAGCCATGACTCTTGATGAAACATCATTAGAGTCCACTGCAGCATAAAATTGCACCTTGGATGCCTCAATACCATCCATAGCCACCTGTTCCAGCTCCCTGGCAAGCTGGTCAGGGACTTTTTTGCTAGGGCCAGCACAGTATCCCATCTGGATTTCTGGTACCTAGCAGCATAAGCCATATAATTGCCTGTCTGAGTCCCAAAGATGCTGTCATGTACTGTTTCTTTGCCATAGCATCAATCTTCCTGGAGTCCTTCTCAGGGGTGTGAAGCTAGGGGAATATTAGCCTTGTCACAGGCTGCAGCCTGCACTACCCCACATGGCTGCACTGTTGAGTGAGGAAATCAGTGTCGGAGCCTGATAAGGTATACCTCTTTCCATCCTTTTATCCACAGGAGGTATAGTGTGAGGAGTTTTAAAACTTTTACTGTCTGTTTCCGAAAAGATTTATGCAAAGAAATAGACAGTCTCCTAGACTCTGGAATATCCATCATTTCTACATAGTCTGGCTCCTCTTGATCATCAACAGCTTCCTCAACAGGCAGCTGGAGAGTTTCAGCAACTTTTTTATAAAACATGAAATGAGAAGGGGACTCAGAAAGCCTTGGAGGAGAAACCCCTAAGGGTCTATCTGGAGAGATGTCCGGTTCAATGGGTACATCCAGATCTTCAAAACCATATTCACTCTCCTCATATGCCTCTTCCCCTTCCTCCGGTTCACAAAAATCCTCGAAATCATAATCTTGAACCGGTGGAACCGGCTGAACCGAACACCTCCCTGATGGTGTCGGTTTGGTCAGAACCGGGGAGAGAGACTGGACAATTTGAATTGCTTTAGCTATTTCTTCAGTAGTTGGGGAGAGAACTTTTGGCTCAACACTAGCTGACTTTCTAGTCCTTTTTACTGGAACCGGTTCCTCAGAACCGGCTCTTCATTTGCCCGAGGAAGTATCGCCCTGGTCAGAGGGCACTCCCTCTGGTTCGGTTGGTACTGAACTGGGCTGGCCATCCGGATCAGCGGACTTTTTGGCCTCCCTTTCCCTGAGCCTACCAACTCTCTTATTTATGGTGGCAGCAGGGAAATTCTGACAAATCTGGCAGTCTGAATTGAGGTGGTCAAACCCTAGACAATAGACACATGAGGTGTGTGGTCAGCCTAGCAAAAGCTTCCCCACAAACACTACAGTGTTGAAACCCAGTGGGTCCGGTTTTTCTTTTGGGTTTCAGACATAAGCCAGCCTAACCAACTTGCCCGTTTATGGCATTCCGCCAAGCAAGACACCCTTATCGGTTCCCAACCGTGTCACGGGTCATGGAAAAAACCGTAATGAAATCCTTTTTTATTAGAACCGATAAAAACCGGGAACTGCACTCTAAAAAAGGACTAGTAGATTTAAAGACAACCTGATCGGTTCAAACCGAACCGATAATGAATTACAAGTTCCACACAGAAAAACTAAATGTAAAACCTATCTATTACTTACATTACCACAGACAGAGCTTGAACCGACCAGTTGCGGTTTAATTTCGGTTGAAAAACTGACAAAATAATACTTTAAAACCGACAAAATGAACCGAGCAGAAGGAGAAATCTCCCGAGCGACTGTTCAGTGAGGCGGAGTAAAGAATCTGACAGTTTGCGTTTGAAGAACAACAGACAGAGTTTTCAACCAAGCTCGCACTCTAAGTTCCATGCCTGCATGGAAAGTTAACTATTTCACCTCCGGAGCAGTTCGAAGATGGGGAATCACTGCAATTGTCATAATATAGCAAGACTTCATGTTGTTTGAATGATGGTTTGATGCCTGATGCTCAGGTGTTAGCCATGGTCAGGAGTGGATTTTACCATCTCCAGAATATCACCTGAATCCGAGTCCTGATCCCGCATGATGACCTGACTATGCTGGTGCATGCTTTCATCACTTCCAGGCTGAACTACTGTAATGCCCTGTACCTATGCTTATCTGGAGGCAACCTCCGCAGGCTGCAGCTAGTGCAGAAAGTGGCTGCAAGGCTGTTGACTGAGGTGAGACAGTGTGAATGTATCACCCTGGTCCTCCGCAGACTGCACTGGCTGCTGGTCAGGTGGAGGATTTCCAAGATAGGGCTCCCGACCTACAAGACCCTGCAAGAAAGGGGACCTGTCTATCTACAAGATCTCCTTGTCCCCTACCATCTGCCCTGGGCACTCCGTTCTGCTGGGGGAGGCCTCCTTGGAGTTCCCAGGGTTAGGTTGTGGCATTCAGGGGACAGGGCATTCTCGGTGGCCACGCCTACCCTGTGGCACTCCCTTCCTGCTTATTTAAAGGAGGTGCCCTTGGTAGAAGCCTTTAAAAAGGGCCTAAAAATGTATTTGTTCCAGCAAGATTTTATTGACTGATTAACTGTTTATTTTAATGGGATAGATAGTTGAATTTTAAATCTGCTCCCAGCTGAATTGTTATGTACATTTTTTTGTACATTATTTTATATTGTTGTTTGTTTTTTATAGTACAGTGCCCAGAGTCCCTGGAAATGGATGCTTTTATAAATAAAATATCTATATGTCTGTCTGTCTGTCTGTCTGTCTGTCTATCTATCTATCTATCTATCCACAATTGTCTCAGATTTATAAGGAGTCTCAATCATTTGATTTTTATGAGTCTTTGTCCATCCCCCAGCACCCTTACCAAGTATACAGTATTATAGCCCCCAACACTCTTGGTACAACTTCATGGATTCATTTCTATTCACATTTCCTTCCCTAGCAATTCTGAACTAACGCAATTATTCTGGAATAAATGCCCACTGTGAACAGCCCATATGCTTGACTTGATCATTTTGATTCAGTTATAATTGCCTGCTTTACAATCTGTAGCATGGCAATGTTTAACCAGGTGAACCTGGTTATTTAAATCAGTATTTTTAAGCTTTCTCCAGGAGAAGAATGTGGCATATTTTGAAAACTAAATAAATATGATATACAGTGGTGCAAAATAATAATATCTTGGGTCTTATCTAAAGCCCTGTAAAATGTCATACCAGTCTCACAGAAGCATCATTAGATGTGGGATGATATGGGGTGATCTAGCATGCATGATCAAACATTTAGCAGCAAATATGTCTGAAGCAACAGGATGTGAACTGTGGGCCAGTATGAGAAACTACTTCCTCTGAAAGTAAATACTCAGAAAATACAGTTAGCATAGTAAAACCTCTATTGCGTTTGTTGATGTTCTGCTTGCCATTGATACCACTTCTGGTCATACTGAGTACTCATAGATCACAACTTAGAAATGTGTCCTTCTTTTTCTGCAGAATCTGTATGTACTCTCTGTCATAGTCTCAGAGCTAACCTTGATGCATGAAGAGCTGCTGAATTTGGACTATTATGGTTATTTTGGCATATTTCATATTTACTGACCAGTGTTACTATGCCCAAATCAGTTCCTGGCCAATAACTATAACTACAGGAAACTGGTTTCATTTTTACCATATCAAAAGATTTTCATGTAGCTTGCCAGTAGCTGATTTTGGAAAAGTGCATGTATTGTTCACCATTTTGGCGTGCCATGGCAATGATTCAGAGTAGGCTGATGGATCCATACTGTGCGTGGAAGAGAAAATACAAATTTAGATAGCAGCAAGTTTTCTTTCTCCAAAAGCGCATCAACCAGTCCAACATCTTCCTTCTAGTTTCGAACTTTGATATGCTATACAGTATATTCCATTGAGAAAGTACTGGTTAGTTGAGTGGAAGATCATCCACTGGGGAAAGGAAATCAAAATTCAAAGCTAAATAGGAACATCAGTTTACTCAGTGGTTATTCAGAATGGTGGATGTGCACTCAGAGAACGAATATTTACAGGTCTG
The DNA here is from genome assembly GCA_016271365.2 of Neoceratodus forsteri. NCBI lineage: Eukaryota > Metazoa > Chordata > Ceratodontiformes > Ceratodontidae > Neoceratodus > Neoceratodus forsteri. The sequence continues at coordinate 1,113,926,772 of CM057453.1, read as the reverse complement.
GTATTATATTGCTCCTGAATGTAACAGAAACAATAATTAGTTTAGTGATATGCATTTTAAAGCTACACACTGGATGTACTCAGAACTCAGTGGATTAAAGGGTGGTAAATTAAGTTTATGACATATTGATATTACTTATGCACACACACTGGTGCTTCTGGACTCCACTGCTTGTTAACATTGCAGACTCTTCTACTTGGTCCTTGAAGCTCAAAGCCAGAATGACAGCTGTATTGAACCTTATCACCCAGCTGGAAGTCCTTGCCCTGAACCAAGTCATGTTCTACCAGGTTTGGGGGACCACACGATTGAAGTGTAGTTCATGCTCTGTTTATCAATCATGTTTTTATTTTAGGTTTGCAATTGGAATGTTGAGGAGTTTTTACGTTCTATTTTGCCTCTGTCTCTAAGGTGACACCATAATGGCTATGCATTACTGTTGCTCCATTGGGCTGGACCATTATAAGATATTTTTAACAATCCATTCAGCTCAGTACTAGGCTGTGGACACTGTTCTGATGACATTACAGGCAATGTATATCATTATCAGAAAACCACTAAACTTAAAAGAACACCTACTGTAGTTCTTCCATTACTATATTATTCCTAAAAGGGGCCGCACCATAATGGCAGACAGTGTGTGCAGTTGCCTGGCACTCTGGTGAACTGGGTTTGCATCCCCAATTGTTCCTTTCTCTATAGCCAACATTGGTTCTCTAACAAGATTCAGTTCCATGCCAGTGCCAGGGCAGATGCTTGTCCATCTCCACTACATTAGGGAGAGAAGGACTAGCTGAAGTTGGCATGTTGGGCAGGTGGTGTACTGTAGCAAAAGGAAATCCTGCTCAGGCAGGAAGAAATAATATAAATATATATATATATATATATATATTATAGGGATGCAGTTGCACCCCTATAGTTAGGGTTGAGTAGACACTTTAATGTTAACCCTCAAATTTAGCACGTTAATAACTTTGCAACTGATCAACGGATTTGCATGTAATTTGGAGTGTGTAATCTGGTATGGTAGATCTCTTGATTTACCAAGTTGTGTTTCAGTTGGACATACAGTTTCTGCACAGCAAAACGCAAAAAAAATGCACTTTTCGACACTTTTGACATGTTTTTTGCCCATGTCGCTGCAACCACACCATATGGTCTTTAGGTTTGAAGTTTAAAACATAGAAAGAGTTTGAGTCAAGGAACAAACCAGCATTGGTTTGGTAAAAACATATTAATCAGTTCAAAAGTTATAAAATTTTTAATTTTTGAGTTCTGAGCATGCTCAGTTCACTCCAAAAATTATATGTATTTTTTGTGAACTAAGAATGGTCTCATGGTCAAGAATTTTTCTACCTCGTGAAGCAAAATCCTAGTCCATCAGAAAAATTATTTGTCTGCGAGCTGCCATCTTGTTTTCAGTTTTTCAGCCAAACAAAACATCGTAGCTTTGTCTATGGGTGACTACTGGGCCAAATGAGGCATACGTTTTGCTCAGGGTGATGCCTCTAAAAAGCCATGCCTTTATTTTGGTTTGTTTTTGTCAAAAAATTGCTTTTTAAAAATGTAAAATTCTTCTTTTGTAACTCGCTAACGATCCTAGTCCGCCAGACTACAAAATCCTGGTCCACGAGACGATCCTGGTCCACGAGCTTTGTCCGTCATGGGGTGACCAGATGGCCAGAAATTTGTGACCAGATGTATGTGGGCATGACCAGATGTCCCTGATGAAGTGACCAGATGTCCCTGATGGCATGACCAGATGTCCCCTCGTGGACTAGAATTTTGCTAGTTTTCGGACTAGAATTGATCTGAAGGCCCAGGATTTTGCTATCTCACGAATGAAGAATTTTTTAAGGTGTAAAAACTTTACAATTACATAGCTCATTAATGGTTTGGTCTTTTACTTGAAATTTCCGAGGTGTTGAGAGGATGCCCTACATGTGTGAATTGTGCTATTTAGGTGTTGGGGAATTAAGTAGTTCCATAGATATGCCATCAAGAAGTTAAGATTTTACCCTTAGGATAACATTGTGGGGTCTGTCACTCCTTTTGGTGCCCATATCTCGAAATAGAAGTCAGATACAGAGCTTTTGCTACTGACGGCTTAGATCACTTTTTAGTGATCTAAATCATAGGAAAAATATTTGAAATCATAGAGTAAGCCTGCAGTGGAATTTTTTGTGTGGGTTGCAAGGTTCATGAGATATTATCAAATTACTCTCATAAGGGTTCAAAGAGTGCCTGTGCAGTGCTTTTCGGTGCCCATATCTTTGAAATAATGTGAGATACAGGTTCAGTCATTTATTGTCACATGAACTACTCACTCTCATGATTACGAATACACTTTAATTTTTTTTCTAGTTGTTACGGTTCCCAAGATATGGGCAAGTTACTGTTACAAGGGTTCATTGCCCTATAGGGCTGCTGCATTGCTCTGTAGCTTTGTGTAAGTGGAAGTGCAGGATCAGAGGGTCCACTCTCCCACAGATGCATATTGTTATGCAACAATGAGCAACTCAGGACCCGTGCTCCAACCAATACATGTTTTTTACTAGTTCTATTACACTTTTTCAAAAAGTAAGGAAATTAATGGCAAAAAACTGTATTTAATGCAGCAGTTAGGGTTAAACAACAAAAATGAGGAAATGAAATGTTAGGGTTGAGCCCCTAACCCCCCATAACCCACACACTTATCCTCCACAAACTGACAGAGCCGGGTGTGCCATGGGTCATGAGGCTTAACTCTCACCCCATTCTCCTTTACTGTAGCATGTCAACCCCTGCTTACACATGGAATGGGGTGAGAGTTGGGCAACATGATTCCTTGGCACACCCCGCATCTGTCATTCTGTGGAGGATGGTGGTGTGGGTGGGGAAGGGTTAGGGCTCAACTCTAATGTTTATTTTCCCACTTTTGTTGCTTTAACTCCTAACTGTTGCATTAAATGCATTTTTTGCCATGAATATATATACATATATATATATATATATATATATATATCTATATATAAAATCTATAGTTAGGGTTGAGTACCCCATTTAAGGTTAAATCTGAAATTTGGCAGCTTAATAACTTTGCCACCGTATGACGGATTTGCCTGAAATTTGGCATGCACAGTCTGGTACCATAGGTCTTTGGACCTACTACGTTATGTTATGGTTGAATATACAGTTGTGGAGCTACGGAGTGCCAAAAACACACACAAATTATGCATTTTTACGCATTTGTTGCTCGTACCTACAGGCTGCACAGTTTGTGCGACCAGTCCAAAACCTTCAGAAAACATGTAGCCGGGGTCCCCATTGTCTTTTTGAAGATTTTGTGAAAAAATATTAAACGGTTCAAAGGTTATTCAAAAAACAAGTTTCCCTTTATAGTCAATGGGAAAAGTTAACAAAATATGTGAAAGTGTTGCAAATGCATTTTTTACTTTCACAAATGACCCTTGTAATGTCACAAATTGGCCATCTTGTTTTCAGCTGGTGGTCACAGAAATGCTTGGCATTTAAATGTGGGACCTTCTAGGGACACAATTCTTGTTGTGTTCATCTAGTCGAGCCCTGAGGATGCTAGCCATGTCTTTTGGGGATAAAACACTCCAGAAATATGTTTTTAAAATTTTTAGTAGTAGTGTCACAGCATTCATATGTGACACTTGTGATTTCATTTACTTAAAGTGTCGTGATTTTGCGTAAAGTACTTTATGACACTATGGCTGAAAATATTAGGGAATCTTTGCCACCCTGCTGCAAAAGAATGGTTTGGTCTTTTGGGCTGAAATTTGGAGGGAAGAAAGCCAAGATCCCACAGATGTGCCTTTTGGTGGTTTGGTGACAAAATGTTAGAGGTCTGCAAAGGTTCGGCACTCTGAATTTGACAATTTTTACTATAAGCTAACATTATGGTGTCCGCTGCACCTTTCGGAGCCTGTTTCTCGAAAACAGTTCGAGATATGAACTTTTTGTCAGAAGAATGCTTAGTCCCCCACTAGGGGGCTAAGTACAAAACTAGCCTGGAAAGTCATAAATAATATGAGATTTTTAATTTTTTTCTACGTCGTATGGTTCCTGAGATACAAGGAATTTAGTATTCCAAGTGCTGATTTTCTGCTCCAAGGGCCATTACTATGCATACATTCTTTGTGCTTTTGAATGCACCTTTTTGGGAAAAAAAGGGTGTGCATTTGTGTTACTGTTACCGTTAGCATTTCCGCTTGAGTTTCCATTACTGTTTGCGTTAGCATTTCCGTTTACTTCACCGTGTGCATTGCCCTTTGGGTTTGCGTTTGCATTTGCGTTACTGTTACCATTTGCGTTTCCATTACCATTTTTGTTTGTGTTTACTTTTGCATCACCATGTATGCTACCCATTGTGTTTGCGCTTGAGTTTGAGTTACTGTTACCATTTGCGTTTCCATAACCGTTTGTGTTAGCATTCCCATTTATGTCACCGTGTACATTACCCTTTGCATTTGTGTTTGTGCTTGCATTACTGTTATGATTTGCATTTCCATTACTGTTTTTGTTTGCATTTACTTTTGCTTCACCATAAGCATTATCATTTGCGTCTGCATACGTGCTTGTGTTTGTGTTTATGTTTGCATTTGTGTTTCCTTTGGTGTCATCATTGGTGTTACTGTTAGCGTTTGCATTTCCAGTTGCATTACCGTGATCCTGTGTGTTACCATTTGCATTTGCATATGCGCTTGCGTTTGCATTAGTGTTTCCTTTAGCGTCATCGTTGGTGTTACCATAACCATTTGCGTTTCCAATTGCATTACCATTACTGTTTGCAAGTTCATTAGCATTTGTGTTTGCGTTTTTGTTGGCCTTAGCATTTGCATTTTTTTCGGTAGCGTTTCTATTGTCAAGTGCATTACTGTTTCCTTCTGCATCACCATTGCTGTTACTGTTTGCATTTCTATTTGTGCTTATGTTACCATTTGCATTTTTGTTACTTCTTTCATTACCGTTTGTGTATGTGTTTCCGTTGCCGTTAGCGTTTGTGTTATCATTTTCGTTACCGTTTGTGTTTCTGTTGCCATTAGCCTTTCTATTACCATTTGCTTTACCATTTCTGTTTTCATTTACATTTGCTCTTGCATTTTTCTTACTGTTTGTGTTATGATTTCCGTTTGTGTCACTGTGTGTGTTACCGTTTGCGCTTGCGTTTGCAGTACCGTTAGCATTACTGTTGTCTTTCACCTCACTGTTTCCATCACCGTTTGCGTTAACATTACTGTTTGTGTTTTTGCATTTGCATAGTGCAGTGCAAAACATTATGTTTTTGCTATTTTTCTGCACTGTCTTCTGCTATGCATAGCGCAGCCAGTGTGTGGTTGATTGGTCTGAACCTTTGCACATAGAAAGACCTGTGTTCAAGGAACATGCCAGTTTTTGTTTGGTGAATAGACATTCCGTTCCGGAGTCATTGCCATTTAAAGTTGTCCTGCTTTGCAGTTACTGATTTTTTGGCCACCAGGTCCACCATTTTTGTGGTGGAAGACTTCTTAAAGGTGCAGAAATATAAAAATTGAATATCTCCTGAATGGTTTGTTCTTTTCACATGAAATTTGGAGAGTGTTGAGTGGATGTCCTGGAGATGTGACTTATGATGCTTACATGTTTGAAAAATAATTAGCTGTGGAGATACTGCATGATGCAGTTAACGTTTTGTGCATAGCGTTCTGCATGGTGCTACTGGCTTGAAATTTATAGCGTAGGTAGCCCTAGTAGCATGGAGGTGCCTTGCAGTGGTTTGGTGTATAAAACATTAACAAGTGCAGAATTATGCCACTCTGACAGATGAACATTTGGTTCATTACACTTCAATAACTTCTGAACCGTGTATCCGATTTGCCTGGCATTTGGAAAGTGCAAAGATTAACAATACATCTTTGACTGTGACAATTTTCAGTTCACTGGGACTTACAGTTGCTGAATTGTGCATGTTACATTGTTTGCTCATGGCACTGTGTGACCGTTGAATGGATTACACACAATTCTGGTCACACATTCCATTCACTATTTATAGTGCACATTCTCAAAAAGAAGGGCAATTCATGGCAAAAAAACCTCCATTTAATGCATCAGTTAGCATTGTTCTACAGCGACAAAAGCAAGGAAATTCAGTGTTAGGGTTGCTAACCGTTGCACCCCATGCCCACCCCGCCCCCACCAATGGGCATTGGGGTGTGCATTGGGGTCATCGGTCCTAACTCTCACCCCATTCTCCTATACTGCACCACCTCAGCTTATTTACACATGGAATGGGGTGAGAGTTAGGGCTGATGACCTCAACGCATACCCCAATGCCTGTTGGTAGGGGCGGGTTGGGTGTGGGGAGCAAGGGTGGCAACCCTAAGACCTAATTTCTTCACTTTTGTCACTGTGGAACAACCCTAACTAATGCACTAAATTGAGTTTTTTTCCATAAAAAAAAATATATATATATATATATGAATAAGTGATTCCAGTACCTGCTTAGAATGACAAACTGTGATCATGGTCACATGTTACATAAATTAGGTATAATTGTGCTACACATTGATAAATTAAAGAATATATTTTATCAGCCTTCTCATAATTAATTTTTCTATTAGTTCCAACATTGTCACTAGACTGTTTATTTATTGTTAGCTTATACTTGTTCTTCAGTAGGGACACCAACACAGATGCACACAATGCGGTGACATGACAATGGAACACCGGTTCTTTAGCATTCTGTCAGTATTTACTTTGAATTCTCCAGCTGTAAATATTTCAGAGCTGTGAAGGACTCAGTCAGTAAACCATAACATTCCTGTTACACAGAAACTTATAAACATAGTAACCTTCCAGGCAGAAAAAGATCAAAGACCTTCTAGTCTGCTCTGTTCCTACCTAACTCACACCCTACTAGTCTATTGCTGCACATGCCTTGCTGGGCCCACTGATGGTAACTCAGCACCCTCACCCTCCCAGTGTTGTCCCTGGTTTTAATTATTCCATTGTATCTCTCCCATCCTCTCTTGAAGTCCATCATAGTTCCCATTTTTTCCACCACAATAGACAGCCCATTCCATCTGTCTACCATCTTTTGCATGACGAAAAGCCTCCTTACATCCCCTCTTAACATTCTCCACACCAGTTTGTGCCCATGCCTCCTTGGGGTAGACCCCATGCAATGCTTGAATGTTGCCGACTGTCTACCCTGTTGATTCCCCAAGAAACTTGAAAGTTTCTAGCATGTCACCATGTTCCCTCCTAGCCTCAAGTGAGTACATACAATATTTAAAATAGCAAAGAACTTCAGCACAAAAGCACTGAGGCAAAGGTTACCCAAAAAGGTTATTAGCAGCAATGCCAGACTGCAAAGAAATAAACTCTCACATGCCCCAATACTGCACATTTGTATATGCATCCTATAATGCATTGCAGTATTGGAAATAAAATGTAATTTTACATACACTATTTAGGCTACTCAGGTATTCCCTGTTATCTCCAAATCATCGTAATCACCCAAATGCTGTATAAACCTAAGCTTATCCCTGTCCTTTTTTATGTAACCAAGTGACAGAAGATGTTTTAGTTACTACCCCTTCTTTGTTGCATGCTCAAACAAGATTGAGGGACCTGGGTCTATTTAACTCCTGATTGGGGGTTTGCATCCAAATTTAGAATTAAAAATCACTGTGCCTCTTCCCAGAAAAGGGCTTAACTGAGCCTGATGCAAGTATAGTACCACTCCCTGAGATGCAGTACTTATCTCCTCACCTCCTCACAGGGTCAATCCACCCATAATCCAGCTTCATTCAGTGACAGTCCCCACAAAACATGCAACTTATACTTTAAAATATTAAGTGCTCAGACAGTGATTAGAAACAAAATAACAGGGTCCTTATTTAGTGTCAGAACTCAGGCCCTAAAAAGAAAAATAGGGGATATCAGCATGGGGTAGTTTATATAAATCTGACTGGTTCCTTTCAGTTACCCTGTTAGGCATAGCCAAATATTATAACTTGGGACTGTGCTTCAAGTACCTTTCCAGGCCCTGCCCTGGACAGTGGCAGTGGCCACCCACACGCTACACAGTACAGCTTCTTCCTCCTGCCCCCCAGTACTGGAGGGTGCTACCATGTCCTCACTGGCACCTGTTTTTAACCCCTCTATTGTATGGAGTCTTAGTGTTGCACTGTGTACCCAGGCATGCAAATTTAGCAGGCCCAATGATGCTGCACATGGCTGGATGACAGTGGTGTGCTTAAACCAATTAAAGCAATGCTCTGCAGCTCAAAAGCCCAAACCAAAATGCTTGTAAATCCAGCTGGATGGCCTAATCTATTAAATGCCTTCCCAAACTACTGAATAAAAATAATGCAGGTACAGATCAACTACTAAGTGTACTTAACTCACTGTTTCTCAGACCAGAGGATCTCCCCTAATGCATAGGGGTGATAGTGCAATTTGCAGTGTGTCACTCTCTGTTTTCATGTTCTCACCTTTTTTACAGAGTTCTCTGGTTTCAACTTGCAAATGGCTGTTTCTCCGATCCAGGTCAGGCCTCTTCTGATGGCATCATTCAGCATTCAGTTCTATGCACATACAGGGCAGCTCAGTCTGTGAAAAACCTGATCTTATATGCCCAACACATCACGTCCTGGCATCCAGCACCTAATGTGTGGCGATGACCAGCATTGGTCTGTGGCACTGACTGGGCAGCTTCTCAGACTAGTTACTTTCATAGTTTGTAGTCTCCAGCTCCAGCACAGCAAAATACTCACTTAATTGCTGCAACCTATAGATTGACTTTCATGCTGTGCTTATCATATGATTGTGGGGGATGATCTCTGAGATACTTCACATTTCTGACATCATGGGTTGTATACACCCGATAGGTTGTTTGATGCACATGTGACTAAACTAAGTCTGCCCCCTCCGAGGGTCTCAGGTCTCCTATAGTCAGTTCTAATTGTGTATCTGAAAGAGGTTGTCACACACTAGAAGAGCTCCAGACTTTACTTTAAAAGAAAGAATACATCAGCAAGGTAGGAATAATGCAATCATATATTTCTAACAACAGCAACACAAATGTACCAGAGAAAATGCCTGCTGTTTTACATTACTTATATAACAATGTGCTACTGTATAGATAGCCTAGAACTGTTGTATCTTTGATTCACATAGGGCATCTCAGGAACAGGGAGCAGAATCAGAAATAACAATATTAGCACCTAGAACCCCTGCCAGCGGTTCTATGAGACACAACTAAGGCTAAAAACAACATGTATGGGCACGTAACCTGCCTGGGACCCCTGCCAGTGGTCCCAGGAGCCTAAAGGCAAACATTACAATGAGCAATCTCTGGGCACTTAATTTCCTGGAACCCCTGCTAGCAGTTTCAAAGTGCCACAAGATAATGGCCCTTAAGCTCCCTGGTACCCCTGCTAGTGGTGCCAGGAGCAGAAATCAATTGCAAAATATGGCCTAACGCCCATCACATACTCTCACAAGTTATGCCATGCTGCAGTCCTTACCTGGATTCTCAGAAGTGCTCTGGACACCCCTCCTAGTGGTACAGACTCAGGTCTTCTTTTCACTCTCATAGATTCTTCCCTGTAGCCCCATGGCGGTTCAGCTTTCAGCACTCATTGTTTTCACACAACAGGAAAAGAAATGCCATCGCACGCACTCGCAATCGCTCGGTCAGCAGTAGCTCTATGGACCAAAATGGAGCCGCTGCAATGTTAATTTATGACTCCAGTTCTCCTGCTCATCTTCTTGCATGGCCATTCTCCATGCTCCTGGGTTCCCAGTCTCACGCAAACAGCAAACAGCACTCCTACTGGTGCTCAACACTCGCGAGACCTCGGGAAACAAGCTATCACATGGTTACATCTGCCCCAAGGGTAAAATCACATCGATCACTCGAGATCTGTCCTATCCTACTGCTAGCTCACAATATAGTGAGTGATCAAGCACACAAACGAGCAGATCACTCCTTCACTTAATAAAGCCACCTAACATAACAATATCTACCACTGTACACCTTGTGTTACTACTACAGTGTGATTAGACTCTTTTACAGACCCACAGCACTGGGCTGCTTGCACTCAATAATGGCTGCTTCCCTTCAGCTTCCTCCACCCCCCCTTAAAGAGACAGAGCGGAACAAAGGGGCATTTTCAATAAATATTGTACATTACTGAATTTTATGCAGCACATTTGTACACATACTGAGAATATCTTTCTCTATTATTTATCAGATAGCAATGCCCAAAACAAAGAGTTGCAGGCAGTGCAATGTCCCCATACTACACCAGCAGCTAAGAAGGTTATGTGCCTCTTGTGTAGAAGATTCCACCAGGCACAATGACATAGAGGAGACTGAAGAAGATTTCATGCCTCCAACAGATACAAGAGATATACAAAACACAGAACATCACTCTGATACCACCATGGCATTGATACAAAACTACTAACTCATGCAGGCACAACAGGAGGTGCTAGCAGCAATTTTTGCTAAAGCTGAATGAATTATCTAGGCAACAGTCAGTCAATCCCCCTCCAGCAAAGAAAAAGGCCATAGGCTCCCACTCTAGACCACTAGAGACTACCATTGCAGATTCCCAACCCTTGCCTACGGAACCAGCTGACGACTCAGAGGAGGAGGGAGAGCTCGATCAAGAGCCACAGACCCTCACGGCTAAGTGGTGCTTTCCAGATCAAATTCCATCACTAGTCTGGAACATCATGGATACAGTGGGCTTCGAAACACCAGCCCCCACACCAGCTTCAAAACTAATACAATCCCTGCAACACCAAGCCAAACAACCAGACATCTTCCCTGTTTGCGAGGCAATAGATGAGCTGGTACAAAAGGAATGGTACTCCTCAGAACCAGCTAGAATCCCAGAGCATAGATCCTGGGACAAAATGTACCCCTTACAAGCAGAAAAACTGGCCTTGTGGTGCACTCCACCCACAGTGGACCCACAAATAGCAGCACTAAATAAAAAAGACTGTACTCCCCACGGAGTCAGCATCAGGGCTAAAGGATCCCATGGACAGAAAACTGAAAGAAAACCTAAAAAAGAACGCAGAGTTAGCCAGGTTGGGAAGCAGGGCTGCCTCCACTGCAATTTATGCCACAAGAGCATAGTTAACCTGGCTCCAGGAGATTCAAAACACAATACCAGCAAAGTCCCTGGAGTCTATACTCCTGGATAATGCCATACGCTCCACTAAATACCTGGCAGACATGGCGGGTAGATTCATTAAAGACAAATGCTAGCTCAGCCGTTATCACCAACAGAGCACATAGAACCTTATGGATGAAACTATGGGATGCAGACAAGGAATCTAAGGCAACCCTACAAAGGCTACCTTTCAAGGGAAACATGCTGTTTTGAAAAGGCCTAGAGAAATACCTTAAGGGCAAGGAAGAGGGAAAGGCACTAAACAGAGATCAATCCAGATCATTGTATCTGCCAGCTAGACAAAGGAGCAGATATCACTCCTTTCGAGACAAGAGAAGGAGGAGTTCTACCTTCAGGGGCAATACTTACAGACAAAATTATATGAACCCCATCACTATAATAAGTAGAGGCAGGGGTTCAGCCCACAGAGGCAGAGGAAATTACACCTGAAGAAACCAATCCAGACCATATCTATACACACCACCATCAAGCTCACACTATGACAGTGGGTGCAAGACTGGCACAATTCCTGCATCAGTGGGAGAAATCCACATTGGACAGGTGGGTGTTAGAAATAATACGGCAAGGCTATGCAATAGAATTCAACCAGCCCCAAGGGAGAGCAGAATGATTTCATCACCTGTCTTACGACACAAGACCACAACGCTTCAGGTCCTAAAATTTATACAGGAACTATGTGCAAAGAATGCAATAGCACCCGTACCAAGACAAGAAGAAGGCAAGAGGGTGTATTCCATCTTCTTCATGGTTCCAAAAAAGACAGGAGGCCTCAGACCAGTACTGGACCTCAAATACATCAACAAATCAGTGAGATATACCCCGTTCAAGATGGAGACCATCCGGTCCACCCTGCGTGTACTCAGACAGGGGGGACTTTCTCACCTCAGTAGACCTGAAGGACGCTTATCTTCATATACCCATGAGACCCAGCCACTTCAGATACCTCCACTTCTGTATACTGGGCCAACACTACCAGTACCAAGTACTACCATTCAGCCTAGCTTCAGTCCCAAGAGTGTTCACAAAGGTCTTGATAGTACTAGCAGCCAAACTTTGCGAATGGGGGGTCCACATTATCCCTTACTTAGACGACTGGCTCATCAGAGCAAGATCACAACAGCAATCCACCAGGGAAACACAAATGGTGGTAGACTGCTTACAACAACACAGATGGGTAATCAATCACAAGAGAAAACACCTAATATCCAGTCACACCATCGAATACCTAGGCATTCTCATAGACACAGAAAAAGGCCTAGTATTCCCATGTCAGACAAGAATACAATCAATCTTAGCTACTGCCAAGCTACTACAAAACTACAAGCAGCCAACGCTACTGCTTATATCGCAAGTGTTAGGTCTTATGTCCTCCACAATAGACACAGTACCTTGGGCAAGATGGCACATGAGACCCCTCATGTCATTCCTATTAATACAGGGCTACACACACGATATCAACCTAACAAAGAAGGTCACCCTACCACCAAGGGTAAAATCAAGCCTGACATGGTGGACAAGCAGACACAGACTAACACAAGGCATACCTCTAGACATACAACCGGAGGTAATAATAGAGACTGATGCCAGCCTAACATGATGGGGGGCTGTATTGGGAAAACACACAGCACAAAGGAAATGGTCTCTAACAGAAACAAAGCTAACAATAAACATACTAGAGATGAAAGCAGTATTCAGCGCACTACTGCACTTCTCACAACTAGTCCAACAAAAACATGTCCAGATAAAATCAGACAACCAAGTCACGGTATCATACATAAACAAGCAGGGAGGCACCAAAAGCAAGGCAATGTTGGCAGAGGCATCAAAGCTTATGCCATGGGCACAAAGAAACTTAAAACCAATAATGGCCATTCACTTAGCAGGAAAACTAAACACAACGGCAGACTGGCTAAGCCGCCAGATGGTGCACCTGGGGAGTGGAAGCTCCATCCACAAGTATTTCTACAGTTGCATCGCAGATGGGGACTGATAGAAATAGACCTCATGGCATCACACAAGAACCATCAATGCACAAAATATTGGTCACGGTTCAGGGACTACAGAGCCCTGGGAGTAGATGCCCTCACAGCTCCATGGACATTCCAAGTGGCTTACGTATTCCCTCCACTCCCACTGCTCGCTCAGGTGGTAAAGAAGATATGCATCTTGAGAACCCGTGTCATACTGGTGGCACCACATTGGCAAAGAAGATCCTGGTTCACCACAATAGTCTCAATGGCACTAGACAACCCCTGGAAACTCCCTCACAGACCAGACCTACTATCGCAGGGCCCAGTACTGCATCCAAACCCTCAATACCTGCAACTGACAGCATGGATCCTGAAAGGGAGAGACTGCTAAAAGCAGGATATCACCCATCAGTCATACAAACTATGATATCATCATGACAGCAATCCACGATTTCCACCCACCAACACCAATAGGACATATTTAACAAATGGTGCACACATCACAAAATAGACACTCAATCATGCACCATACCTCAGATCCTACTGTTCCTTCAAGAGGGACTACAACTGGGACTGTCACCAGCTTTACTGAAAGTACAAGTCACAGCAATTGGGGCAGCCAGAGGACAAATACAGGGCACTACCCCGGGTTTGCATCAAGATGTAGTACGGTTCCTGAAAGTAGCAACCACAATAGACCAATATTAGCGCCATGGGATCTAATAACAGTACTGACGGCTATGACTAGGCTGCCATTCAAACCTCTAGACTTCATCCCCATGAAATGGCTACAACTCAAGTTCATTTTCCTAATGGCAATAACGTTCACTAGGCAGGTAGGAGAACTACAGGCCCTTTCATATAAGGAACCATTCTTACTATTCTATAATGACAGAATCTTTCTGCATCCCATTGCGTCATTCAGACCAAAAATAGTCTCTAACTTTCACCTCAGTCAGAGTATAGAGATACCTGCAGAATTGCCGCCGGCAGAAATACAGGCCGATCCACAGCTGAAAATGCTGGGAATGAAAAGGGTACTTAAGACGTAAATTGCCAGAACAGCGGGCATACAAAAAACAGACAGACTGTTTATCATATTACAAGGACATAGAAAAGGCCTTCCCACCTTGAAGTCATCTATAGCAGGATACCTGAAGGCAGCCATATCAGAGGCTTACAGAGCAAAGCCCATTCTACCAGGGCAATTGCGACGTCATGGGCAGAAAAGAATATGGCCACCGCAGAAGAGATATACGCTGCAGCCACATGGCCAACCATTCACACTTTCACCAGACACTACAGAATGAACGTGTCACAAAACACTAAGACAAACTTCGCAGGGGCAGTGCTCCTAGCAGCCCGCACAGAAAATAATAACAAATACACGTCTAACCCTCCCTAGGGAATGATTACTGCTTTTTAATAACCCATGATGTCAGGAATATGGAGTGCCTCAGAGATTATCCCCCACAATGGTAGTTTACTCACCTGGTAAGGGTGATTGTGGGGTAATAGATCTCTGAGGCACTCCACACCACACCGTACAAGACGTGCTTTTCTCTAACTGACACAGTACAGAAGTAAGAATGTAGATAGACCTTTGACAGAAGTAACCAAAACCTAATGCAAGGAATGCTAAAAGTAACAAAACATACTTCGCAGAATGCTCAATATATAGCTGCATTAGATAAGTAACCTAATATGCTGAAAAGAATGATCAACTTGTTTGCAAATGCTATACAAATTAAAAACTATAGTAAAGAACATATAATATTACTCAGCATACAATTATTCAGGGTATGCGCTGGGGGATTTTAACAGATTTCATTTCAGATACAGCTTTGGAATACATCGAACTGACCATAGGAGACCTGAGGCCCTCAGAGGGGGATGGACTTAGTTTAGTCACATGTGCCTCAAACAACCTATCAGGTGTATACAACCCATGATATCAGGAATGTGGAGTAAACTACCATTACCTGCTGTGCTGTACAGCAGGAGTTCTGTTTCTTACTCTCTGTCTGTCTCTGGTAAATGCATAGGCTGCCTCTGCAACACACAGCAGAAGACGGTCTTTCTTAACAGCACACAGGCAGCAGTCTCTTTTGCACAAAGCCACAGACGGAATAAGCTCTGGAACAGCCACTGCGGATCGCTGGGGAAATTGCAGCTCCTGACTTAATGGTTGAGCTATCAGTCAAAGTTAAAGGGAATCCCTATGTAATTGTTGTAAAGGTTACTATGAAAAACCAGTATGTAAAGTTCTGGCTTATATTTAGAACTTAGAAACATAGACTCTGATGGCAGATAAGGACCGCTTGGCCCACCCAGTCTGCCCCATGTCTTCAGTAAGACAGAAAAATACTGTATTTTAAAATTGTCATGTGGAGGAATCCATTTTGTGGACAAGAAGGGTGCTGTGATGATGTCACTGCCTTACCGGCTCTAACAGTGTGCAATGAAACAGGTTAAAACAGGGATTCTGTTAAATCATGAAAAAATCATTGTATTCTTTTGTTAAACTCTGTCAAACATAGAATCTAAGGTGTTCTTCAGAATATAATAGGATCCCTAACAGCACAGCCAAACCGTTCTCACCTGATGCACTGCACATTGTTAACACTGATGAGGCAGTGACATCATCACAACAGCCTTCCTGTCCACAAAATGGATTCCTTCTCATATCTATTTAAAAAATATTTTTAAATGTTTTATTAAAGTCATTTTCTACATGTATCCTTTTCTATCAATTTCTGCACAACTAATGCAACTGTTGAAATAATCATATAGGGAATCATACGGATTCTTAAGCAGGCCTGGAGGTATGTCACATGACAAGCATATGGTTGCTGTAAAGGTGTCTGACCTAATTAAACCCATTACAAGTCAAAAGCCATTGAAGATCTCTACTCAGGCACACCAACTTTGATTGTTTGCCCAGTCACTTTCTGTCCCTTTACCATACCAGCTGAGGTCAGAGGTGACAAAGATAACTCCTGATTTGTAGTCCACAGGCAGTCTTTCTAAATGCCCTTATGTACACATATCTCTGCAGTTTTACACCCAGACCAGTCCTGCAATGTGGGCTGTCACATCTGGTTTGGTTAGAGTTGTGATCAAGGTATTCCCAGTTAAGCAGGAGAGCTGAGGAGGCGGCTTAATCATCAATGGTTGGCAAACTTGATGTGTAAAAGTACATGGGTCCTTAACTGTAAATTCCATATTGGGGGGTGACTAAATTTAGGTGAAGGCTCCAGAACTGTGTGCACTAGTACTCCAGGTGCAGCCCCAACAGGGATCTGTACAGGAGCAGGATTACCTTATCATTCCTAATGGAGAATCCGCTTCTGATGTAGCACAACATTCTCTTGGCTGTTCCATATACTATACCTTATTGCACTGAGCGGTGACTTTTAAGCTGTTTGCAGTCATCACCCCAAGATCTCTCTCCTCAGATGTCTGGGCTAATTCTAGCACCCCCCCCCACCCAAGTCAATACTCAGTTATAAGATTGTTTCCGCAGATATACATGACTTTGCATTTTTTTCATTGAATCTGAGCTACCAGATCTGTGATCATTGCTATAACCTACCCAAGTCCTTTGTCACGACACTGACTCCCTCTTCACTATCCACTATTCCACCCAATATAGTGTCTGCTACAGAAAGGCTGATCTTGCTTTATGCTTCCTTACCTATACCACAGATGGACATATTAAATAAGACTGGACCTGAGGCTGATTCCTGGGGTACCCCCATTAATAACTTCCCTTTCCCTGAAGTGCTGCCCATTAACCACCACCCACTGGGTCTCCTCCCCAGTGCACCACTTCTGCTCGACACCCAAATGACGAATATGATAAAAGACCATTATGGCGACAGTCACTGTAATGGTCCTTTTCCATGTTTCGCTTTAGTGTTCTGCCCCCTCCCTGGACCAACTCCGACATGGAGCTGATAATCCCAAAGTCCAGGGGGTGTGGGGGACAGAGCCCCCTGCAAGGGGGTTTGGAGGGCACAGTCCCCCACAGAAAACACTTGTAGATCGGGCAGCACAATGTCTGCATCGGTATTGTGCTGTTGCTGTGCGGGAGGTCGGCATTTTCACTGTCAACTTCCCTTGGTGCTTCTCCTCTCCCCTAGCCAGTTCCTAATCCATGTGGTTATGCTTTGACCTAACCTCTTTCTCACCAACCTTCTGTGTGACATTGAGTCAAAGACCTTACTTAATTCCAGCTACTGGATATTAACAGCCAGGTTTATTGTCCAGTCCTGGTTTACTGGAGGCAGTATAGTGCAGTGATTTAAGGTTCTGAGCTGCAAACCTGGAGACCTGGGTTTGAATCCCACAGCCCCCACTTGCATACTGTGTGACCCTGAGCAAGTCATTTAACTTGCTTGTGCTCCCAGGTCACACCTGTAAAGAAACTTTCAGCTTAGCGTGTCTCTCCTGGTTAAAAAAAAACAAATAAAGATAAGAAAAACAGCCTGACTTTAATCCACTGCCTGAGTTACCTTATTGAGCTTCATCTGGCTTAACCTTCCTTTAACAAAACCATGTTGCCTCAGATTTTGCAGGCCATATACTTCCAGGAACTCCACTGTCTCCTCTTTTAAGATAGTCTCAAGCAACTTTCCTACTATGGAGATTAGACTCATTGGCCTGTAATTCTATGGATCACTCTTGTTTTTCCCCTTTCTGCCCTCCTCCAACACATGCCCCACCTCAATCTTGTGCCCTAGTCCCTGAGCTTTCACAATCTGTCAATGGTCCCTCCTTTTCTTTAATGAAGATTGAACAGATTTTCAGTATATTACCTTTCCTTGGCCAGCCCAGTGGCACTGAGGGTTGTGGTGCTGGATGCCACACCTCATGCCATGCCTGCGACCTGAGTTTGGGAATGAGCACAGGTGCCGGGGGTTGGCAGGGGAGGAGAGGATTGAACATCCAATGGACTGCTCTCCTCTCTCTGAGGAGGGATCCATGGTGTCTTCAGCACAGTAGAGACCCCTGGTGGAGACCAGGGGTAAAGCTAGCATGGAACAGCTAAGGGGAGGAGCACAGCGGATGTCTATGGCTTGGCCATGCTGACGTCATTGCACACCTGCGCTCATGGGGGAAACAACAAAAGGAAAACATCCCTGTGCCTGGACAGGTGACAGCTCCCCTCCCTACTGCATCACCACACTCCCAATACCAGGCCCTAGTCTCCACCCCCTCTATCCTTCCTCCACCTCAGCCAGCACACTGCAGTATACATAGAGCATTGGAGTGGAGGCATTCCTATCTCAGGGGGCTCAGAGCTGGGGGATCTGCTGGCAGGAGGTTGGTGGAGGGTGGCTACCCTTTGAGGAGGCAGGGCATCAGGTGGGTGGTAGAGCAGTGAATGGTGAGTAGGGGCCGCTCGAGACAGTTTCAAGTTGTGGTGAAAAAATTTTATTTATTTATTTATTTATTGCATTTTGGTAACCGGGTGAGCCCACTGAGGCCAAAGGTCCCTTTCTCAGGAGCAAGCCAGAGTTAATTACATACATTGGCTATAGGCTGATATACAATTACATAATCTGGATCAGAAAAACACAAGCATTTGGATACAGAGATATCAGACTTGAGAGCAATTGACTTAGGATTCACACCCTGGGTACTACAGAAAAACAAATAATTAGTCACATTTTAGGGAGAGAGCTCGTAAGAGACCAACAAGTACTAGTGCTAGAAAGGACAGTATTCCACAGTGTCAAGCCGACTAGGGAGCTGGATCATCTGCTTCTTAACTATTGTATATGACAGGATTTTTTGTGGGCCTGGTAGCTGGGGATTAACGGTAGCAGCCACAAAGATACAGCCCCGTCAAGTATACTTTTAGGGTGGACTTAAATCCTTGAAGGGTGGCACAGCCAGTTAAAGACTCTGGGAGTGAACTCCAGAGGTAGGGTGCTGAGTACCCTAAGGATTGCTTCGCTAGATTGGTGCGCACATGAGGGATGTTGAGAGGGCAGCCAACTGATGACCGCAGATCCCGATGGTGAACCTTGGGTTTTAGAAGGCCCTGCAAATTAGGGGGAGGGCCCATGTTAGTGAATTTATAGGTCAGACATAGCAAGGGGTAGGACAGTTTGTGCCCTACTGAAGGCCAGTTGAGGTTGGCAAGGATCTCACAGTGATGCCTCCTAGGAGTGGAGCAGGTAGCAAAGCATGCAATCCTATTGTATAGGACAGATAACTTTCTTTGTTCACTCTCCTTGAGAAACTGAAGTAGAGGAGCGCCATAGAGGAGGGTGAGAAGTAGAGTGCTAGTGGCTATGGCTCGCTGAGCATCATCAGTTAGGGAGTTTCCTAGCCTGTAGAGTAAGCCAAGCTTCTGGTGCGTGGTCTTAGCTATGTAGTCTATGTGCGGCTTGTAGGACATTTCTTAATCTAAGTAAACACCAAGATATTTTATCTTATCTACTACTTTGACACGCATCCCTAGGGCTGTATGGAGTTAAAGTAGGTTTTGCCTGTATGCTCCCAGATGCCGGGTCCCAAATAGGACAGCCTTGGTTTTGGCTTAATTTAACACCAAAGAGTTAGAGGTGAACCAGGCCTCAATTACCGAGAGACAGATCTGAAGTTTTGCAGTGATACCACTAGGCTGAGGGTCACTGCAGTATGCAACTGTGTCAAAAATAGAATCTACAAAAAAAAATATTACCTTTCCCTTGATTATCTACCACACACACTGATCCTATTGACAGCCTCTCAGTACCCTTTTTCTTTTCTGATTTACATATCTGAAGAACAGGGTTATGGTCCTTTTGGGGTTATGGATTTCATGATACTGCACATGAAAATCATGTAAGGGAGTATCTACTTTATAGCAACTGCAACATATCTGGGGACTACATTAACTATGAGTCTGCATCCTTCCTATGGTGATCCAGTTCCCCTCAGCCACAGACTCAATTGGTTGAAAGAAATGGTGAAAAAAGTCCATGATTGTCAATGGTAATATCCCTGTCTTCCCTGTCTTAGTGTGATGATTTTTATTGTTCAAAATGTTAAACCTATTGTTTGGTATGTGCACTAGCACTGCATGTTTGCATTTAGACCTCATTAAATTCTCTTTAAATATTATTGTAGTAATGTAATGAAACTATAATTATTAAGGATGTAATTGAAAATGATCTATTAGCTCATATGACTTGACATCATCCTGTTCATTAATAAACAAGATTTTGATTAGATTAGATTATTTGAAGAAGGCCTTATCGCTGACCTTCACTCCCTCTGCTATCCTAAGTTCCTTCTCCATATTGGTCTTCTTCACCACTGCACTGGCTGCACTAAGCATTCCTCGTATGTTGCTCTCGAGTGTAATGTCTGTTTTCTCTAAAGGTAGCTATTTTTCTCCCTAGCACTCTCCTTGCCTTCACTGAGAACCACATCATCCTTTAAGGTCTTTTGCTCTTCCTGACTTCCCTTAGCTAGCATTTGGTGACCTTGTGTAGTTCCTTTCTAATGACCTCTCATTTTGAGTCTGCCCCCTCCCCCACAGGCCTAACTTGAATCTGGCCTGCAAGGATCTCACACATTTTCCCCAAATCAGCCCTCCTGATGTCCAGAACTACAGATTTGGCTTTCTGATGCCTACCAGGGATTTTGAACCACACTGAGCTGTGATCTATTGCTCTGAGGGAAGACTTCATAGCCATCTCTTCAGTGAGTTCATGGTTCATTTGTACTATGTCTAGAACAGCCTTCCACCATGTGCTTCTTCAGATGTCACCAGGGACTGGCTTCTGATACTTTTGTGCCCAGTATACTCCAGTCCACCTTTGCAAATTCAGACCCCACCAGTATCACATTCCTTAGTGCTACTCCCATCTTAGTTTCCTGTCCCAAGGGTTTCATACCCCTCCTGTTTGGTTCAGGTGCCTGAACACTACCCACAATTTTATGATCTTACTACTGTCCACTGTTAGCTGTACTTAAATTAATTCAACCCCTCTATTCTGTCCCACTGTTTTTTTTCTTTTGCTACTGTGATACCCACTCTGATGTAAAAATCCTTGCCCCATTACCCTGTCTCACCTGAAGATGTTGTATCCAGATTGAGAGGTCCCAGTTATGGTTAGGCATTGCCCACAATTCAGTGACTGCTATAATGTCCAGCTACTCCTCCGCCACCAATGCCTGGATTTAAATAGCCTTCTACAAAGGCATCACTTTTCTGGGCCAATGTCATAGTCCATTCAGCTGTAGGGCAGAGGCAACCCCACTTTAATAACCCTTTCACTCCACAGCTGTTACTGGTTCTCATTAATCCAAAGCCCTCCTTTCTGCACCACTTCTTCAACCAAGAGTTAAAGTGAGTGATCGAAAGAACTCTAGCTTCACCCTAGAACCATGCTGGCAGAACTTCAAAACATTTTACTGAGATTGCTACAAATCTGAGCCTCCAACCCAACTCCCTAAATCTGTCCTTAACCTTCACTAGAGTACCATCTACCAGATAATTTGTACCTGGTTGAAAAATTACATTTAGCCCCTCCCCACCTCCAATGTCTCTGATGATCTTCTCTATTCTTAGTGCATCCCTATCTGATGATGTCTTTGTGAGCTATTTGACCATCCTACCCTCTTCTCCTCTGCACACACCACCCTCTCCATCCAGGACAATGTAGTCCCTTATTACTAATAACTTCCTGTTCCTCTTCCTGCCCTTGAAATTTGAAGTCATCTTAGATGCCAACTCTAAGAACAACCTTAATTGCCTTTGAGGCAACAGGTTTCTGTTTTCTCTGGGGAGACACTGGATCAATCGAGTTGCTCAGGACAGAAAAATGACTCTCTGTTGCTAGCACTGATCCCCCAACACTCCCCTTAAGAACTTCCTTTTTTACTCACCCCTTTTGACTACCATCCAACCCCCCCCCCCCCGGTTTGGATCCTTGCTGTCCATTGAAGTAGCAGAGCCAAGGCCACCTGCCCCAGCCCCCTTTTGGCTGTGCTGCAAAAAAAGTCCCATTCAGCCTTCACTGCAGTCAGTTACATAGTGAGTGCTGAAATCCTGCTTCACAGTGGGCAACAGCTACAACTCTAGAGCACACCACTGAAATGGCTACCACACAGCAGTTACAACACACAAGCTGCCCCATCCCAAAACATCCTGCCACCCTCCAACAGTCCCTATTGCCCTCACTTCACATCCCTGGAAACCTTGCCACAGTACAGTAATGATTCACTATCTTTAGCAAATAGGCAATTACATAGTGCCTCATCCCAGGGCTTGAAGTGCTATACATAAAATTTAATTTAATCAGTTATAAGCATTAAAAAACAACTATAAAACCAGATAACAAGTACAATGAATCTCTCCCATGCCTAACACATTACAATAAGTAAGTAAAAGTCAGGAAGAAAAGATGAGTCTTAGAAGTCCTTGTAAATCCTCCACAGAGGAGATTTAATGTAGCTGGTTTGATACGGTGTACAATATGTGTGGGGTGGCCACAGAAATTATCCTTTCACCCAAAGATTTCAAACAGGCATGTGGAACCACCAGCAGATTCTCCCATGCAGAGCAGATAAATTTAAGTATATGGGTGCAACAGATCTTTAATGTAGTTCTGACCCATCCCATACTGGATCTTGAATGCCATCATTTCATAGCTTGAAGTAGTATACCACCTAATCCATAACAAGTACAATTTAGGTTGTAGACCCTTCTCAGTATATACTGAGCAGGTCTTCTTTGGAGTCCCATACAGTGGTAATACCCTTGACCTGAAACAACATTTAACAGGATAACCTAGATAGGATTTGTCTAAGATAACTAAAATCCAGGTCATTGGTGAAGTCCTATAGCTCTAGCATTCTCTTCCTAGACATCCTCCTTATAACCAGTTAGGCTCCAGCAGTCCCCCACAGCATGTTCTAAATTGACTTGGCCTGCACTCAGAAGTTAACAATGAGGCTTTAGGGGGTATTTCATTCATGGGAATACCAAGCATTTTAGCTTCAGTAGACAGTCAAAGGCATCAATTGTTCTGCAGGCCTCCAGAAGTACAGTAAATGCTCATGCAGGTGCTGTCCTCCTGCTTCATGGTTCTCATGCTGCAGGGTCTTGGACAGTCTAGGATCATTGATCTTGTGTATTTTAAAAACTGTGTTTTGAAACAATGAGATTGCACTCTGAGCTTGGAGGTACTATTAAATTTATGTATTTATTTATTTACATATTTATTTGAATTTTGTTGACCGGGTGAGCCCACTGAGATAAACGTCCCTTTTTCAGGGGCAACCCAGGATTAGTCACATAAAAAGACAATATTCAATTACAATTACATAATAAAGTTATGCAGATACAGCAGGGGATATGTACCAAGAATTATACAATTTTAGTTAATTTACAGTGTTGAGTTTTACAAGTCATTATATAAGGAATTTAGTAGACAGGGTAGGCAAGTTCAGAGTCATTAAGTACAAGTGCAAAATGTTACAGGGGAAAGGTTGGTTTTGTGATGGTTTTTAAATGTCCCTAGAGAGGTACATTGTTATAGGGGAACTGGAAGTCCATTCTGCAGCTGGAAGACTTTGTTCGAGAAAGTCTGTTGGCCAGATAGGGACCTGACTTTGGGAACCTCCAAAAGAGTCTGCTCAGAAGAGCAAAAATTTCTGATGGGTGTTTTTATTTTCATGAAATCAATGAGATTAGGTAGGGTTCCCATTAGTATTTTGTACTGTATGTAAGGCCAAGGATAGAGTAGTTCATCTTATCTTCCAGGGAATGTCACTTCAGGGATGAAAGCACAGAACAGTGTTGCTCCCTGCTGTCTACTCCAGATGCAAATCTACCTATTCTATGGTAAATTTGTCTGGTTTTGCTTAGTTCAGTTTCCTTTAATAAGGCTAGAATAGGAGTTCCATATAAAAGCATTGGGAGGAGAAGGGTGCTAGCTATAGAATGACAGGGGCAGCACGTGAAGATGGCGACTAAATAACGGCGACCATCAAAAGGGCACATAGATAATACCAAATGGGAAATTTGGTGAAGTCACTCTACCCCCTCCCCAAGGTTGCCCCACCCCAGAGTTAGTATATGTAGTAAGAGGGGTGTGTGGGGTGCATAGACCCGCACAAAAAGAGACATCGCCAAAGTTGTCATTTGGCATTATCCATGTGCCCTTTTGATGGTTGCTACTTTTTAGTCACCATTCTGAAATGGAACCAGTGACAGGCCTCATTTTAAGAGGCAGGGCCTAAGCAGGTAGAGTAGGCCAAGTTTTATGGAAAGCATCCGAGTTGTGTTGTCCACTTGTAGTCTTAAGGACAGTTACTGATCAATTAGGATGCCTAGATATTTAAAGTTGTTTACTACCCCAAGTTTAACTCTCCCAGAGGGAATGATGCAGAAAGAATTAGACCTATCAGTGCCAACATTCCAGGACCCAAGAAGCATTGCTTCTGTTTTCTTAGTGTTTAGGACAAGTTGGTTGTCCACTTGCCATTTTTCCAGTATGTCAAAGTCTAAGTTCAGACCATCCTCAATCACATTTACATTTGTATCAGATCTGTAGAGGACTGCATCATTCACATATAATAATGCTTGGGCCTGTCCACAGTTAGTGGGCAAGTCATTTATAAAAAGAAAGAAAGACAGAGGCCCTAGTATGGAGCCTTGTGGAACTTCATCATGTATCGCTTTTAGGGATAAGAGGTTGTCACCTCATTTAACAGTTTGAGAATGGTCCATAAGATAGTTTTCCAGCCAAGTAGCAGATAGTTGTTCAAGTCTCAGGTTCTTCAGTTTCAGCATGAGGAGCTCATGGTTTACCAGGTTGAATGCCTTTGTCAAGTCTATAAAGATCGCTCCAGTGGCTTTTCCAGAGTCCAAGGCTCAGAGAACATCTGAGGTGAAAAGGACCCTGGCTGTGTCTGTGCCTTGATGTTTTTGGAAACCATGC
Source organism: Neoceratodus forsteri (assembly GCA_016271365.2). NCBI lineage: Eukaryota > Metazoa > Chordata > Ceratodontiformes > Ceratodontidae > Neoceratodus > Neoceratodus forsteri. The sequence continues at coordinate 1,113,901,650 of CM057453.1, read as the reverse complement.
TAAGCAGGGATAGGCAATGAGTATGTTTTAGTGTAGGATACCAATTGATTGTATATGAGTCTTTCTTGAATTTTGAGATAGGGTGATAGTTCTCTATATGCTTCTTGCATCCTCCTTTATGTACTGGAACTACATTGGCCACTTTCCATTTTTGGGGTACTTCCCCTTGGAGAAGTAAGAGGTTGAAGATTTTGGTCAGTGGGCAGGCAATTACGGTACTGGAGCTGCAAGTTTAAGTAGTCTGGGCTCTAGGCCATCATTATCTGCAGACTTTTAACTTACTGTAAGTAGCTGGTCCAGAACTCCCTTGCCTTAGATTAGTTTGAGATGAAAATCAGTGTAATTGTCCCATGGAGCAGATGTAGGTGAGAAGGGGATTGGTAGCATTGATTTTGTGGGCAGTCACATTTGTAAAGTATTTATTAAACTTCTCTGCTAATATTAGAGGGTCTTTGATACTCATAGAAGAGTAAATAAAAGACATTTGTCCAAATAATCCACCAGACTACAACAAAAACAATACAGAGATAGTACAAGTATAGCAATTATCAACCATGTACTATCAAATTATATTTATTTTCAAAGTTATGTGGCATACGTGGAAATTCAGCTGCAGCCCTCACCCTGCTGGATGTGGTGGGAGGGGGAGTGCAATATAGAGCAAAACTGATGCAGACTAGCAGATACCCAAATGTGAAACAGACCTCAAACGAACCTCACACAATGGCTGCCATTCACCTACCCTCATGCTTCACTAAGTAAAGCTTCATCATGGAGCATGAAAATGGTGATCCACTCCTCACCTTAAGTATGTTTCAGACTGTGAGAGACAACACAGCACTTACACTGCAACCAATCACAGTCTGTCCAGATCAGAGATATAGTTAAGAAAAGCAGAATAGTAGCAGTACTCACAGTATCTGGTACAGACCTTCGATTGAAGACACATTAATAGGGTCCCCAGTCTGTATTGGTGTGAGCTACATTTTATTAAAGCAAAGCCAAATCACTTACAAGTGCAAAAGTGTAGCCTTCTATGCAAAATCTACCATAAGATGCTACACAGTCAGATGCCCGATAGAGAATCCAGCACCTCCATTTCTGGATATCTATAATGGATGAAGAGTCTTGGAACCTGGGCATTGTTCCAAGAGCCAAGTAACAAATCCCCAAATGTGAAAAAGACCTCAAACAAACCTCACACAATGGCTGCCATTCACCTACCCCATGCCTCGCTAAGTAAAGCTTCACAACGGAGCACGAAAATGTTGATGGATGAGAGGTGATAATGCCACTTTACAGATCACTGATTGGGCTGCGCATGGAATATTGTGGCTAGTTTGGAAGGCCACACCTGAAGAAGGATATAAACAAATGAATGTGATGCAGTGAAGGGCTACAAAGATGGTACAGGTTTTTCACCAGGAGCCATATGAAAGCAGACTGGCCGACTCACAGCTGTACTCAGTTGAACAGAAAAGAGATGGGGAATGGGGGAGACATACTAGAAACATTTAAGTATATGGAGGGAATTAACACAGTGTGGAAGGAAAACCTGCTTCTGATGAAATCAGAGAGTCATACAAGAGACCACAAGCTATGACTGGCAGGAGGTACATTTAGGGGAAACATCAGGAGGTCCTTTTTTCTAAGAGGGTGGTCAACCCTTGGAATGGCTTACTGGCAGAGGTAGTAGATTCAAAATATGTAAGGGAATTCAAACTTGTGTGGGATGAACACTATGTGCAAAAAGGAAATAGTCTGAGAGGGGGGAATAGGTATTCTGGGCAGACTAGATGGATCAAGAGGTCCCCTTCTGCCCACAAATTCTTATGTTCTCATATTGAAATAGCAGACCTCCCTGGTGTTGAGGACACTGATGGGCCTGATAATCATCAGCTGAGTAACTGTCTCTGCAGTTAGCACCTCCGAGGCATCAACAAGGAAGGATCATCTGCCCTGCTGGGCCTTTAAACCTGAAAAGGTTCCATTTATTGTGCTGGTTCTCATATCCATGAATGGAAAGACAACTGTTGCAGTAAGGCAATTTGTACCAAACCCTGTACATTCTGAACCATTTTTTGAGGATCAATGACATTTTAACACAGCAGTGAATCACTGTTGCCCATAATAGCTTTCTAAATCTCATCCATTTTTGTACTGGATGTTATATCCCTTGTGGTGGGAAGTTGAAAAAAATGAGACTTTGAAAACTGAGCCACAGACCGACGTCTTAACCATATTGCCTGCAGGGCTGCCACAGAGGTCATTGAACACCTAAATGAGATTTGTAGGAAATCCACAAGAGAATAAGCCATGAATGAGGCTGCCTTATGTACTAAAGTTACCAGGTGATATACCATAGGGTCATCTAGTATATCATCCACTAAAGGTATAGTCCATTCACATACAGCTCCCACTATGAGGTGGAAGACTAGGTTTGCTGGCAAAAGCACCTAGCTTCACCTGAACTCTTTTCTTCCAGGTTTGCTTGAATGGACAGAGCAAGGAGCAACATTATCAGAGCAAGGAGAAACATTAATGCTTCTTTTGGCTAAGCAGATTTACTGAGTGTTACGATTTTGTTTTGTGCTTCCAGGTTGTGTTTACAGGTTTTGTTACTGTTTTTTGCTTACAGATTACAGCTTTATTGTTCTCTGATTCAAATTGTTTTTTGCAGGGTGTATTTTCAGCTAAATTGTTACAGGATGTGCCTACAAGTTTGTTACTGTTTTGTGCTTACAGATTATAGCTTTATTTTCTCAGATTCAAATTGTTTCTTTGCAGGGTATATTTTCTGTGAAATTGTTACAGGTTGTGCCTACATGTTTTTGTTACTGTGTTGTGCTTACAGGTGTTACAGTTTACTGCTTTATTTTTCTCTGATTTAAATTGTTTTTTGCAGGGTATATTTGTTGCCAAATTGTTATAGGGTGTGCTTACAGGTTGATACTGTTTTGTGCTTACAGATTACTGCTTTATTTTCTCTGATTCAAAGTGCTTTTTGCAAGGTATATTTTCTGTTAAATTGTTACATGTTGTGCTTATAGATTTTGCTACTTTTTGTGCTTACAGTAGACACTTCAAGGCTAAGGGGAATAGAAAGCTCTCAGCTGCCCTGACACCCCTCCTAGACATCTGCTATGAGCCATTGTCCGAGGTTAGACAACACTTGATCTTCGATCCGAGGAGTGGATCACCCACCCTTACTGATCCTCATGATCACAGATAGGAGGTAGCAACTCATAGTCATACTAGGACACAGGGCATTTTGTGAAGGGGAAAGGACTGTAATCACTTTTCTTTCTTTCTCCCACAAAGGCACATACCTGGAAATGGAGCAGGAGATGGACAGACACTTGTTATTTCCTCCTGTTAGAGGGGAAGTTAGCAGTGGGCTGACCAGGAACTCTAGACTCACATACCAGGGAAACTCTTCTGATTGTTTTTCAGTAGCAGGGACAAAGTTGGACAACTCACCCACTCTCCCCAATCGCACCCTCCCCTGGGTGCTCCACCTTTATAGTTCTGCACTTTCTGCACTTCCCAGGAGGAGGCGGGACATCGGCTCAGCTTTCTCAATCAAAGCCAAATCACACTACTCCCTTTATACTAGGATACAAACAGCAAATGTTAGCTATTTACTGCCATCTACAGGTGCCAGCCAGAGTGGAACTGTGGCTATATCTAGGAAAGCTATAGTCTAAAAAAAAAAAACTCTGTCTCTCTGTCGAACTACACTGTGGCTATTTCTAGGAAAGCTATATTCTAAATAAAAAAGACTCTCTTTTGTCCTACACATCCTTCATCATCTCTGATTACCCTGAAACCCAACAGGTAACATCATCCTCATGCATACCTAGCAAGCATAATGTTGAAACCAGCAGGCATAGTCACTGTAATCACTGTGGCATACTCTATTACAGGGCCTGGGTCCAGGTAGTAGGTCATTGCCCCACATGCTGGGCCATAAATGACCTCCACACCCAGCTCAAGGAAGCATGGACACCAATATCCCACCTGAATCAGTTATTGCGCCAGACCACAGAAGCTTGGTCACAGCCCCAGCACTTCCATTGCCTGAATGCTGTCCGTCCACCACAAAGGACAGCTCATCCAGGGGGGTGGCAGGTAGTGCAAAGTGGCAAAGCCCACCACAAAAGGGCTCAACAGGCAGACAATAGTGGCAATTCCTCACTACCACAGACAAATGGTTGCTTTGCTATGCACTGTCTAATCGCTCTGCCTGTTTCTACCCAATTGCACTTAGAAACTTGTTCATCGCACTTAGTAACCTGTATGTTTTTGTTATGTAGCCACCAGCTGTTTCACTTGTATATGTTTATTGTTGTCTAGTGTTACCCTTGTTCCTCCCTCTGTACAATGTTTTCACTGATGTAACGCAATGGCTCTGTATTGTGTCAAGTTGACTTGGAACCTTTGTAAATGAGCCTCTGGCTCAAAGGTATTAATCTGAATCTTAAATAAATAAATAAAACATTGATTCAGCTGTGAAACAGGTTTGCCCCGCTGGGAAACACATACAAGGAACCAACCTGCTGCTCAAGCCAAGGGTCTAAGATGCAACAACACAAACCAGGCATCAACCCAAAACCTCAGCGGAATGTGAGTAGTTGGAATGCACAAGGATCTGAGTCACACTTATGTAAGGACACTGACTCAGGCACAAGGAAGAAGGAGTTGTTGCACCACTCACATCAGCAGGACAAACCTGCAAGGGCAAACACTCCCATAAGGGGAAAAAAGAAACAGTTTATTCTGGGGGACTCCATGATTTGAGGGTCAAGTCACATCAAAACGGGACCAACCAATTGGAGATCATGATCAGATGTCTCCCTAGGGCCACAGCAAAAAGGGTAGCAGGCCAATTTGAGAAATATGTCAGTAAGGAGGAAGATATCAGGGCCATCGTCCTTCACCTAGGCATGAACGATATTGCCAGCCAGTCCATTGAACAGGTCAAGGAGCACATGTTACAACTGAGTAATAGACTTCCTCTTTTTCATCTACCTTGGCCTTCTCCGAGATACTCTCAGTATGGGAGAAAGGAGGAGAGCAGGAACAAGTTAGAGTCACTGAAATCAAAGAAATAAATGCATGGCTCTGCAAGTGGTGCTCAGAATAAGGACACTCCTTCTTCAGTGACAGGAAAGAATTCTGGGAAAGGGAATACTTTAAATTTGATGGCCTTCACCTTACCAAGGAGGGTGTAAGGGCACTTTGATAAAAATTCAATGTGTTCACCAGTAGTTTAAACTAGAAAGTGGGGAGGTGGTGGTCAGATGGGAGCAAGCAAGCAAAACCCCTGACATCACCCCCCACCCCAAGATAGGCAAGGACATCTCCATTCAGCCACAAAGGTGAGTGTAAAAAGAACACAGTAATGCACTCATGGGAAACAAAACTCATGGGAACAAAGGAAGAAGGATGCCAGTGTATGGAAGGCAATGGTAACAAGTGCCAGGAGTCCAGCTAACAAAGTCCCAGAACTCTCAGCCACAATGGTGGAAGCAGGATTTGACTGGGTTGCCTCAACTGAGACATGGCTAAATGAGAGCCATGAATGGGATGTTGCTATCCCAGGTTACAGGTCTATCAGAAAGGACAGAGAGGGATGACACAGAGGGGGGCTGCACTGTATATAAAGGAAAACATAATGGCCATGGAAGTCCGAAGAAGTCAGGGAGAATCTGAGGCTGTATGGGATACTCAAACCTAGTAAAACTCGGCCCTCAGACTAGAAGTGATTTATAGGCCCCCCCAACAAGGGGCAGAGGCAGACAAAACTTTACTGGAAAGCATAGTAAAAATGGCAGAAGAAGGATAAATCATACTGATGGGGGGCCTTCAACCTCCCAGATGCAGACTGGTCCTCCTGCACGGCATCCACAGCTAATATCAGAGATTTCCTAGACGCCCTGCAAGATGCTGGACTCAGTCGACCCATGACAACCCCCACTAGGGAAAATACAGTTCTAGACCTGGTGCTCACAAACAGTAGCAAGGTCAAGGAGGAGAAGGTGGGGGTGCCACCTGGGGACAAGTGACCACAAATCAGTCTGGTTCAAGGTCAATACTAAGGAGGAAATAAATCACTCTAAGACAAGGGTCCTGGACTTCAGAATGATGGATTTTGATCAGATGAGAATATACTTTAGAGGTTTTGTCAAGAGTAAACCAAAAGGGGGGATTGAAGTATGCTGGACTAACATAAGAGCGGCAATAACAGAGGTCACCGACAAATTTTACAGACTGGTCAGTAAGACAAGGGAAGGGAAAAATTCTCTCTGGTTCACAAGAGAGGTGGCAGCTGTGTTAAAAGCAAAGAGGCTAGCATTCAAAAAATACAAGGGCTCAAATAGCAATAAGGATCGGGACTCTTACAAAAGCAGCTTGAGGGAGGCTTCTAGGGTGATTAGAGCAGCAAAGTCACAAACTGAGGTAGAATTTGCACACGGGGTAAAATGAGGTAAAGGAAATCATCTTTAGGTGCATAAGTGACAAAAGGAAAATATGGGGGTATTGTTGGACTAATAAGCAGTGATGGGAAGAAGATAGAATAAGACAGAGAGAAGGCAGATGTCTTAAATGAGAACTTTTGCTCTGTCTTTACAAAGGAGGAGCCTGGGAAATGGGCACATGACTAAAGGAGTTAATATTTGCACAAAGGAGGTAGACACAAGCCCTTTCACAGTAGAGATGGTAAGGACTAAACTTAATAAACTAAAGATAGGTAAAGCCATGGGGCCAGACGGCATCCACTCATGCATACTGAGAGAACTTAGGGATGAATTGTCAGCACCTCTAGCAGATCTTTTTAGCAGATCCCTGAGAGAGGGAATTGTTCCACAAGATTGGAAAAGGGCAATAGGGGTTCCCATACATAAAGGAGAGAGCATGGAGGTGGCAGGTAACTACCACCCTGTCAGTCTCACCACAGTGGTAGGCAAGATGATAGAAACCATGCTAAAGGAAAGCATTTCAACTTTCCTGGAAGAGACCTGACAACTGGACAGCAGGCAACATAGCTTCATGGTGGGAACGTCCTGCCAGACTAATGTGATCGCGTTTTTTGACTCGGTTACTAAGATAGTGGACCGGGGGGAGCCATGGATGTTATCTACCTTGACGTTAGCAAAGCCTTCAACTCAGTCTCATGCAGGAGGCTACTAAATAAGCTCAAGCATACGGGAGTGGAACAGGAAGTGGTATCATGGGTTAGGAACTGCCTTAGTCAGAGGAACCAGTCGGTGATGGTCAATGAAGCAACATCTGGGGATCAGGGGGTAATTAGTGGGGTGCCACAGGGGTCTGTCCTGGGTCCTTTACTCTTTAATATTTTCATAAGTGACATCACTGAGGGTCTGGGTGGGAAGGTGAGTCTGTTTGCAGATGACACAAAGATCTGCAACAGAGTGGACACTGCTCAGAGAGTGGAGCAAATGAAAAGTGACCTGTTCAAACTAGAAAAATGGTTCAACATGTGGCAGTTAAAATTTAATGCAACAAAATGCAAAGTGATGCATCTGGACAGGAACAACCCAGGGATGGTCTACTATCTGGGAGGGGAGCAGTTAACAGCCACCAAACAGGAAGGGGATCTTGGGGTCATCACCTCTGATGACTTAAAAGTGTGCAGACAATGTGAAAAAGCAGCTCAAAAAAACAGCAAAATGCTGAGATGCATAAGAAGGGGCATCACAAGTAGAAAGAGGGAAGTGACCATGCCACTATACAAGTATCTGGTAACCACCCACCTTGAGTACCGCATACAGTTCTGGAGGCCTTATCTCAGGTAAGGACATGAATAGACTAGTGACATTACAGAGGAGGGCAACAAAAAATGGTACAAGGGTTCCATAAATTGCCATGTGAAAGCAGATTATGGCAACTCAAAATGTATTCACTGGAGTAGCGCAGATATAGGGGTGACATGATAGAGACATTCAAGTTCCTGAAGCCATAAAGTGAGTTCCAGTACAGGAACTCTTTCTGATCAATAGCTCCACAAGGACAAGGGGTCATGAAATGAAATTAAGGGGAGGGAGGTTCCGGGGTAACATGCATAAGTTCATCTTTACAGAATGGGTGGTGGCTCCATTGGAATAGCCTACCTGCAGAAGTCATTGACTCCAAAACAGTAGAGCAATTCAAATCTGCTTGGGATAGGCATAAGAGGATTGTCTTTAAGAAATCCTAAGTGGGGCTAGCACTCAGGGGGGAGACTAGATGGATCTTTGGTCCCCATCTGTCACTTTCTATGTTTCTATGTTACATATGTCACAGCTAATGGGACCTTAGAGCTGAATCCAAGCCAAGTCAATATGCTTATAAGCTGTGTCCAAATTTTGTCACTAGTGTATTTTAAAGAAGTTGCTCTTTCCGTCAAAATGGTAGTCTGCATAGCCACTACAGATATGAATGCATTTGTAATTGGGCCTCCCATTTCTTAATTAATGGGTTCTATAACATAATGCTTCATGCACATCCATGAGAAGTTATTTTTCTCATCTAAATCATCCCATTCTTTTCTGATCAAAGTTTTCAAATTCAAGAAAATATTTGGAGGATTGCCATGAAGTGGTAAAAACAGGGTTTGCTTTCAGTATAGCTGTATACCGGGTTTCCGATATCTACAAAATCCTACTGGTCTCTTCTATCAAGAAAGAGGTATAGTATATACTGACTGTTAAACAAGGATATTATTGAAGAAATATAGTATTTGGTTCTTCCATCCATTCCTCTTAACCTTCGTCAGACTCAGAATCCACAAGTTAAGTAAGATTCTGTGGATTGCTGAGATTATCACTGCCCTAGAATCCTTCCATGTCATATGGCTGTGGAGAACTTCCTTGCTTTGCCAGATAGGAAGAACCTGAATGATACCCCAATACATTTTTATGTTCCTGTCTGGACCCCTGGGGTGGGGGTCATTTGCAATTTGGATGGATTAGCTAGAATGCTCTTTTGTGCCCTGGTAGGATCTTCCTGTAAAAGATCTTGCTGCAATAGCCAAGGTGGGAGCTATGCAACTCTTGCTGTTGCTGCCAAAATTATAATCAGATGATACCTTCCCTTGGGTCCTCAGCTATCTGGGGACCAAGACCCCAAAAGTTATTATTAGTCTTGCTAGGATTGAAAGGACAGACTGTACCATATGTAAACTGTCTCAGATTCTTCCAACACAAAGCATTTTTATTGAATTAAAAGAGTCTGCCAAAAGCCATGGTCCTTCTCTCTTAATTAATATATAAATTGCATTTTGTATCACAATTTCTGTGCAAATTGTAGCTTGCAATGCATTTTTTGTGCACTTGCTTTAAATGTCACATGCATTGAGACTCATAGATTTTTTGCACACTTGCATACATTTTTTTCTACTTGCATGAAGGTTTTTCCACAATTAAGGAGAGACTCTGAAATAAAGGAAATATTATGCAAAGTAGTTTGCAGTAAAAAAAATACAAGGAGCAAATGTGGGACTTGGCACTCACAGAAATAAAAATGATGCATAATCAAGACTTAGACAATTGCAGTACCAAAAAAATAACTCAGCTGCTCTAAATAGGATGCAACTACATCAGTCCCAGATGGTGGTGGAACAAAGCAATGGAAAATAATCAAAAAATGACTTTTTTTCCATTGAAAGTCTGCAGACAACCATCAGACAAAACAAAAACTGGATGCAAAAAATGTTTATCCATACACCTTTTATTGATGCAGATTAAAATGCAGACTTTATTCAGGAGTAAGATCATACACACAGGAGCCTTCATGATCAACATGCATCAATGAAAGATGTCAGAGTAAGCCTATTTTATGCCTTGTTTTTGCTTTGTCTGATAGTAGTTTGATTATAACAGTGTGCTCTGCTAACTCTGAGTGCTCCATTGTAGATGAACATAGTCTACAGAAAACCCCCAAAGAGAATTAACCGCTTTTTGTAGGTGAGAACCAGAATGACCAGCCTATGCAGAGGGAAGAAAATGAGCATATGACTCAGAAAGTGAATGTCACTGTCCCAAATTTTGGAAAACTTACCAGACACCAGACAAGCAGGCAGAGCTCTATTTAAAAAAATATATTTATTTTCATACTTATCTGATACCCTTACACTTTAGGAAAGCAGATTGGCCGAAGACAAAAATATCCCACAGGACTGAGGGTTAAATGCATACAACAGGTACGACATAGAATGAGAAATTCTGCTTGTCAAAACAAACAGGATTCTCTGCTAAGAGTTGGAAAAAAAAAAAACAATAACAGTTGCAAAAGTTGCAACACACTGTTCAAGGTAAGAGCCACAGGATTACGATATGCTGTTTGAACTTCCAGTGACACATAACAACTGGAGAATTCTAAGCACCAACTGTCACATAGAATGGAGAGGAACCACTGTTCCAAGGTGATGTCACATCTTTGTGTGTAAGTGTGTGTATATGTGTCAGTGTCCATTTTAAGAAGGGATGTATAACCAGCGCCCTAGTTCTCCATGGCACTTCAATCCTGAGTTCTTCATCAGGGTTCTTATTCTTCCACAGTAGAACTTGCTAATTTCTGTGGATTAAACTGTCAGTTTCTGTGGCAAAAAGCAGTCCTGCCTCTGGTTAAAATATGAGGTGATTATTGATGACATCACATGCTGAACATAAACAAAGGACTTCAGCATAAACAAGGAGGGGTGGGTGCCAAGACACTATAGAGTAATGGAATAACTACATTTCAATGTAAAATTACGAAGAGACATGAATTTCTTCAGTACTACATACAGTATATTCTGTTACAAGATGGAAGTCCTGTGTAAAATTCTGCGACTGTGAAATTGCAGAATTCCAGGGGCCTTGTGTACAGTATAGCAAAGAGAATAAAGTATGGGTCGGGGTGTGTAGCAAGATTTTACACACACCCAAGTTGTGGGATGCTGCATAAACCCAGAGGGCAAAGCCCAAGGGGTTTGTGAAAAGCATCCCACAATGAAGGTGTGTTTAAAAATCAAGTCTGACACAAATCCTGATCCATATTTTATTTTATATAACTGATGGGTTTCCCTTTTTTGCCTCAGCAATTATATAAAATAAAGAGCTTCTGGTGCATCCTCAGTGTGGCTTTGTTTTTGTCAGGTGCCAATTTGAATCGGCATATTTTAAAACGTTCTTTTTTTTGTCCTGGTTTGTGAGGTTTTCACTGTGTATGGGGAAAAAATAAAAGAACTTACCGCTGAGTTCTTCTGGTGGTGCTGTGTCGGGAGAAATGGAAGTGGTGAGCGGTCTTGAGTGGTGGCGCTGTTGTGTGAGCATGCGCACAGCAAGGGAAACCATGCATGTGTTTGCCGTTATAAACACTCCTTTATAACAGCAAATTACACCATGGTTTCCCTATGGGAAAAAGGGGAAGCCGGTTATTATTTAGCAGTAAATAAAAAGCCCAGTTTTAATGTCAAATGAAACAGAAATATAGGGGATATGCAACAGGACAGTGTTAGACAAATATCTCATCCAAACAAATTTCGTTGAACAAATTGATCTTATGAGAGGCAAAGTGAAGCATGGCCATGAGAGATGAGGCAATGAGATCAACATAATGAGTTTGGATAAATTATATATTTGATGCTTCCCTGTTGCATAAGTGATTTGTGCACTGTGAGTGCAAGTCCCTGAGGTAGGTTGTTTTCTAAACTGAAGTCCTGGAATGTCTTTTCTATTTTTTCTGCAGTACTTTTTTTCTTTTGGCCAACAGATGTTCTTCTGATCTTGTGAGAAGTATGTTTGTCTGCAGCTAGGAGTGTCTTTATTTAGCTATTATGCTGTGGAAGGTGTCAGTTAATTGGAGGCACCAAGAGATGTGAGACTAAAATAGAATTTTAAGGATACCACTAGAATGGTGAGGATAAATATTCTCTGTATATTCATTAAAAATGTTTATGCAATACTCTAAATACGTGCTCCTATTACATAAATAGGGGATACACAATGGCCTTACTCAAAATATCCTATTTATCTTCATGAGTGAGGGGGCAGGACTATAACTAATGAGTGGCCGAGACACAAGAGAGTTATGATAGTCCTGCTCCCTCAAAAATGGAGATAAGTTGTATATTTTGAGTAAGGCCATTGTGTATTCAATTTATACATCAGTTTATAAGTTATACCATTTAAATCAGCTGTTTGTGTAGAGTTAACTGTTGCTTTTCGAATTCAGCAGCTAGCTTCAGAGCAGAACAAGACTATTGGGATGTCATCATCATTGTGAAAGCTGCTCTCTGATTGGCTCTTTGGTTAAGGATAGTCATTGTGACATATCTAACCTCCTGAAAAATGTTTATCTGGAGGTAAGACATTAAGATAAACAACTTTATCATGGAAAATGTATCACTACTGGTGTTGTATAAATAAAAGTTCCTAGTTGTATGTACTGTTTATGTTAAGTCATTTGGCCAGACTTGTTAATATTGCTATAATAATACCTAAGACATGAATTATTTAATAAGTACTGTATACCGAATCAGTTTTAATTACAATGGTTATTTTTAAGTATGGTAACTTGTTGAAACGCTCCATGAAATACAAAGTCTGTGTACCTTTTTAGTATACCATCAATTTCTGGGGGAGTACAGTACTATGGTGGAGTCAGGAATAGTAAATCTTAATACTCTGGGGTCAATAACATCTTTGTAAAAGCATGGAAATACAAAACATGGTCAATAAATAGTGATTAATTTGACCTATGATGCAAGTAGCTATACCAATGTGCTGCAAATTAATAACTCCTATAATTTAAGCAGGAGTGCAACAAAATTAGGCAGAACATTTGACCCTACCTTGTTCACCATAAAAGATTACAGACATCTTCCAGTTTAATTTGGTGGTACAATTTTCTAATATGACCAAAATCTGAGTATTTTATAAATGTTTAAACTGAGTTTTTTCTCAAGAAAAAAAGATGGCCGCCAGAGTTTGCATAGAAATAGCAGTGTGGACCTGGCAAGGGTTCGGACTGAAAAAAAATAAAGTTTTAGGGTGCACAGCATAGGAGACACCTAGACAAGTACAGTTGACAGGTATGCTAATATTTTTCTTAATTGTAGCTGAAACTAGCTTTTTTTGGAAAAACATTTTTCTTTTGCACTGCTACTTTAAAAAACATAGACATAATGTAAATTACCATTACTTTTATAACTAGAAAAAGCTGTTGGTCCTCGATATAGCAAACATGGATAGCTTCCAAAGTGGTTATTCTCCTCATCATGTGTTTTCAAATATTCTTCTCTTGCAGTGCTTAAAACTATATGTACATTTCCATTCTAATTTTTATTTTTATTTTTTCATTCTTTTTGTCTCCCATTCTCATACTGGATGTGTGGCACTGGATCTCCTCTACCACTTACCTGCAGAGTGTCCTTTAGACACCACATAACCATGGTTACCCCCAAGCTGGGGTGGGGGGCAACAAGAAACCCCCCAACATTATATGCATATTTGGTCTTCTCTGGGTTCTACCTGCTGAGGTCCTGTTTTCCCATTTTTTTCTGCTTCTGAGGTGGTGAGTGTGGTGATGCCATGACATGTGCACACAAGGCATTATACCACAATGATGTCTGCAGCTGCTTCCACCCCTGTGTGTTCTTCTAGCCACACTACCTACTACCTGTATACACTGAGATGGTAGTGCTGTGGTACAGGAAACCTCTCTCCCCTCCCTGGAAGCCAGCATTCATTGGGGTGCTCAATCCTCCTCCACCTAAACTGCCCCCGATAACTTGAGATCACTCTCAATCCTGGGTTGCCAATATCACAAGTGGTAGCATTTCTGCTAGGCTGATAGGCTGGTTTAATTTTTCCTTTTTTTACTGCAAAGAGTTTCATCCTAAACTATATTTTTCTCAATAACATAACAATACATTATTTAATCAACCCATGCATTCTCAAATCCATGTTTGTTATCCTTCTTACCTTCTTATTTAATTGATAATTGATTTTTAATGTTTTATTTATTGATATTTTTACAGTAAATATTTTTGTTGTAACCTTTGTTCTGAAATGTTTTTGACCAAACAAAACATTTTTAGCATCCCGTGGCATTATTTATTTAATCTCTGGCATATTTTAAAGACCACCTAATTATATTTATTACCTCTAATGACATCACATACATTTTCAGAGCACATTCAAATAAACACATTACAGTATATTTATCATATTTGCCTTAGAAGATAATAATGACTAATGGATATTCACTTACATTATTTGGGTAGCTCAGCAAAGTGCTTTGTTGGTGAGCTCAGGAAGATTTACACTCCATATTAATACATTTCCTTTTTTTTCATATATGTATGTTACTTTAATCTTTTTTTTGCTAGGGACCAAATACAAAGCTGAAAAGTTTAGCAGGGAAAAGTGAGGGGTGGTGGGGGAGACAGTTGTTGTTTTTGATTGCCCTGCTTTGAGCAATACACTTTAGTGAGCAATGGAGGATTCACAGAAGAGCTACACAGTCAAGGAGCACCCCCCCAACCATGCAACATAGTTGTTATGTAAATGGTACTGTATGATAACATAGAGAATAATGGATGGGTAGGTGGCTATAGCAAGGATTTTTCACCCTTTTGAAGTGTTGGATGCCACATAAACCCCAAGATTTATTAAGGCATCCTACACAGAGGAAGTGTGTAAAATCTGAGTTTTGACCCCCTATCCATCCTTTATTTTGTATAATATCTGATTTCCATTTCTTCACCACTATAATGTCAATTTTTATAATGTGAGCAGTTTTGAAAGAGAGGTCACTTTCGGTTTTGCTCTCTGACAGATGAATCAACTATTTAAAACCACTCTTCTATTTTTTTCCCCCATTTTAATTTTTTACTTTGTATGATTTTTTCTTGATTTTTTTCTCAGGTTATTTCAATGTGCAGCACAGAATTGACAGAGTGACCAGCAGTACCAAAGATGAGGGAGACCATGCTTGGAGTCACAAGCATTTGTTTCTGATGTAAGAGTGGATCCTCCATAGAGAAAGCTGGCACGTGTTTGTCATTATAACCAGCTGGTTATAATGACAAAATTACAACTGGCTTTCCCTTTGGGAACAAATGGAAACCAGTTATTATATACTGGTTATTGACACTCATGGAGGTCTCAGCATGGCAGAGCACATGCTGGTATGTCAGCTGACAGTCCATGAAAATCAGTGGTACTACTGGAACATCCCCACCCCATATCTGATGGCTTGCTTCTGGACCAGTAGCACTATATGTTTCATGTTCTCTGTGACAATTTAACCTGAAGGTCTTGCGGTTTCCTTCCCCACTCACTCCACATCCTTGAAATTCTCCCTGACATGTCGCTTCGTGTTGGATGTAGAAAGAGATTTCTATCATTGTGATTTGTACCACATCCTTGATTGGTTTACTTTGAAATCTAGAATCATTTATTTTGACTGTGTTTGGACCTGGAAAATTGTGAATGGTCATAGTACACGTGCATTGTTTGGATTATTCCCCGAGTGTTCAAACTTGCGTAATAGAAGAAATACAAATAACTTACAGTTGCTTACCGCACATTGTAAAACTTCCTTGAAACAGGCCTCTTTAAAATCTAGATTTGTTAATACTTGGAATACCCTACCATTAAATCTGCTGCATCGGAGTGTTTTGGGCACTTCAAATGATGACTGAGACTGTATTTGATGGATGTGGACATGTGTAATTGTTTCAATTAGTTTTAATTTGTGTTTTATGTATGATGAGGTATTTATATTGAATTTATTGTCTTTTACTTTTTTGTTATTTGTAACTTTGACAGGGTTACCTTTGAAAACAAGCACTTGCATTTGAAGGTTTCTTACCCTATTAATAAATACAAAAAATAACAAAATAAATCCAGTGTACCCCCTCACCCTAGCCCCAGTTCTCATGTGACTCCATTTAGAATACAGTCCTATAATGAACTCCATCCCTGCTGGTTACTTCTGACAGGTCTCTGAGTTGCAATACCCACATTGCATGCCACTACTGGTTTTAAATGCAGGGTGTAACTAAATGTTCAACTGCATTTGAAGGTTACTGTGCTTTGTGAATGGACCTGCAAGTCATTTGCATGGCAACACCCACTCCCCTTCTTGTACAGTCACTATGTGCTCTCTGAGTGCACAGGAAAGGGCTACAACACCATTTGGACATCGCACAATGGTGTTACAAAATGACAATTGTCACAATGTGATCCTTCAAACATCTATTGACTGTCCTTTGTGATTGAGATTGGGGCTCCTGATGTTTGGCTTGTTAAATAGAAATGGTGGTAAATAATGCAAATGACTTACTTGTGCATTTTGGTTCTAGTCCACTCCATGAGCCATTTGCTTGACAGATTTGTTCAGCTTCGCCCTATGAGATGAAAGGAAAGAACAAAAGCTCATTTAACTAGTCAAACCCTAAGAAGGGCACACAGTTGGCTCAAACCACCCTAAGCTTTTATTTTAGCCAATGAGTGCTTTTATCTCGCTTAAGTACCCTGTACTATGAAACTGAATTGATACGACTCAATACAAACTTACAAGTTATATACAACAATAGAACATATTTCATAGATGAGAAGCATGTTCTCCCATGTATCAGAACCTCCCCATTTACAAAGATTTATCCAGAACTCTGATAACCCAGCACTTCAACATGCTGGGTTTTGTCAAGTCACACCCAAGCCTCTAGAATGCAATTTTTTACTGACATTAGTGATGTGTCAGTTTTGATGAGTACTGAATGGGGTTTTATTTGCTTATGTCTTTGGCTGACCCCTGTGTTTTATCTTTTCACTCAGTGCCTTGGAATACACCATATAAAAGCACATTAGAAGGTTATGATGATAGTGGTACACAAAATGGGACTTCAACATACGTAATGCACAAAGACTTATACCATTCCTGGTCCTAATGTTTTTTTCAGATAAAAAATACTAACAAGAAGAAGTCAAGATGGACTACATAATACACCCCATATAAGCAGTATGTTCACATCAAATACTAAGCATCGGCAAGCCATTTCTAATTCAGATTTGGACTGGAAAGGCTTAACATGCTTCGTGAATCTGAACCCTATTCTCAACTACATTATGGGGTGATTTAAAAGAATTTGACGAGTAGCCTTCCTGTAAACTCAATTGTTTTAATTTTTTGCATGCCATCTAGTTATGGAGAAAAGCATAAAATAAAAGGCAATTGAGTCTACCTCATCTGGGGAAATGTCCTTCATTTGCCATGGTCCCACAGACAAATTCTTCAGGCAACATACATCAAGCTCAGGGCAAGAGGTAAAGCATGTAGACAATGAAGTGTAGCATGCCAAATCCTGCAGCCCCTCATCCCCCAACAGCAACTTTGACAGCTAAAAAATGTTCTGGAACAGTGAATCCTCTTCTAAGGATATGAGAGAAGTCTCACTGACACAATCATTAAACCACGAGGGGCTATAAGTCCTTTTTGTTATCAGACTCTCCACTTACAACTCTGGCATTACATTCTCAGATCACTGAGCCTATAATCAAGCATACCGAGTATTCCAGAGATGAACAAATTGTTTGTGCCCAAGAAAATGTCACAAAATCCACGGCTAAACTCAGCACAAGAATGGAGCAGTTAAGCTTTCAAACTGCAGATACTGTGAACTCTCTAAAAATAAAGGGGAGAGCACAGCCTGAAAATAAATGGATAAAACTGAGCAAAAGGTTCAGAGTTTCATGCATTCAGTACAATAGAGATGCACAAATCTACATTCCTCTGGATGAAATTGGAAGCACTAGGGAACCAGCAGTGATATCAGAACATATACTCAGTTGGAATTCCTACTTTTTTAGATGCTAAGTTTCCTGCCATGAGGGATGTTGTCAAAGCTGCCTTCATAGAAATGTTTTATCTTCCTGAGGACATCCCTCCATTTATTATTAACAAGGCATTTGGAGTTGCACACAAAATAAAATGCTGACATGGAACAATTTTCCTCAAAACATAACACTTACGCAGATACAGATATGGAATCATCGATAATAGCAACCTTTGTGTTCAAAATGAAGAGGGACTTGATCTTTGATTTGGTATGAATTTGTAAGACTTTATTATTTTTAAGATAATGCATTTTTTGTTTTTCCTGATTTTGCTCTGGTGACTCAGCAAAAAATAAAAAAAGTTCCTTCTAATGAGGAAAGGTGCTACTAAGCTAGATAGAACCTTTACTTTTCAAATCCTTCAAAATATCTTATCATTTATGGATTGAACCATTATATAACTGTTTTATCTGGACTAGTTGGCAGGTTATTAGAGCTTAAAGGCATCAAGAACTGTGAAGAACTGATGACTGAGAAAAAGACATGTCAGAAGCAGCTTCTACCATTGAAAGAAAATTGGAAAAAGAGTCAAATAACTCCTAATTGCACTGATTTTCCTTTTGAGCTCAGATCAAAATGACTGATTTTAACAGTTTTTCTCTGACCAAAAAGATGATGTTAACCAGTATACCTGATTTAAAATGTTCATTCTCGTGGCCTATCCTCCTTTTGCTAAAACAGTATAATTAATTTATTTATTTATTTAAAAGGTTTTACCAGGAAAGACATACTGAGGTGGTGGCAGTTCGTTTTCAGACTGTAGGACATCCACTGAGTGAATGCTATTACCATGCAGCACTTACAGCACAGAAACTAGCACTAAAAGGATTTGAGCTTCAAATGAAGGAACGCAAATTTGTATACCCTGAATGGGGGGCTACAACCCCACAATGTTCAGGACATTCCCCTTTACTTCAAGGTATGTGCAACTTCAGAATTGATTATATTAATTCATAGGGGTGTTCGGGGGGTGGTGAAGCCCCCTGCAGTAAAAGTGTTGCAGAGACATGTTTGTGATAAACAGTGCAGAGCAATTTAGTGTTTTAGCACTCCCTAGTGTTTTGCAGTAGTAGTACTCTAAGGTGCTGAATTTGCCGAGTTTTGCTGAGTTGCCACCATGGAGTAATGGTAAGGTGATGGGCTGTGGGGCTGTGTATCAACTGCAAATCACTTTGCACTGCTTGAGGAGGCACAGGTATCTGACTCCTCCAAGAGGAATGTGAGTTTGTAGGGAGAGGAAAGATGGCAGACAGTATGGTATCCAGTACTGGTGGTAGGAAGAAGAGGACAGATAAGAAAATCCAGGTAGTAGGGAACTCCATGCTAAGGGGAGGTGGAGAAAGTGGTGGGTGGATGGGGGTCATCAGATGCCTTCTGGGCACATCAGCCATCTGGGATATGGACAGAATGGAGAAGATGGTGAAGGGGTCAGAATAGAAAGCTGGGGTTCTGATACATTTAGGTACCAATGATCAAGGAAACCCACACTGGAAACAGTCAAACTAAACATTCAGAGGCCGGGTGACATGTTGACAGCAAACAAAAGTTCCCTGGTCTTTTCAGAGGCCCTTCTTGTTTGGGGCAAGGGGAAGGACAGGATGAGGAGAGAGAAAAGTGAGGCAATTAACAAGAGACTGAAGGTGTGGTGTCAGCAGGTAGGGTATAATTTTGTGGGTGACAGGGGGTACTTCTGGGATGATAGACTCTTCAAGGGTGATGGCCCTCACCTTGCAGGAGATGGGATAACTGTGCTTGGGGAAAATGAGATTTCTAAGTAGGTGGACAGTTAAACTGTGAAGGGGGAGACTATTGATAGGGGAACCACCAAGGAGAGAGGGGATAAGGGAAACCTAGCTGGGGTCCCCCAGAAATAAAGTCTGGGAGAAGGGAGACTGGGAGCAGCATAGCAAGTACTCAATACCTTAAGAAAGGGTGTCAAAGGGATGGGTCACAGAAAGTCAGCATTGAACTGGAACATTAGAAATGAAAAGAGTTGGGGCAGAACAAAGGAAAAGGGCAGTGACACAAATAGGAAGGGCAGAGTCTGCTTGAATGCCAGGAGCCTGTAAAATAAAATCAGTGAGTGGTGGCAGATGCAGGGTTACATCTGGAGGCCATTATTGAGACATGGGCTAATAGGAATGCCTGGGACCTGGTGAAACTAGGGAATAGACTCTATAGGAGTAATGGGGTAAGGAAAAGTGGGTGGAGTAGCCCTCTATGTTAGTGACAGCATAAAGGCTACAGAGGAATGGACCACAAGTGAGTGGAAGGGAGATGGAATCACTCTGTGAACAGCTAACAACAACCTTGGGGAAAAAAGCTACAGATAAGATGATCTATATACACCCAGGAAAGGAGGCTGAGGAGGATAAAGAAATGGGGAAATAAATTTGTGAGGGCATGCAAAAGGAGAGGCAGTGGTTGTGGTGGATCTCAATTTACCAGACATAGACCAAAATACCCTGGCAGCTAGGAGCACCAGAAGTAGTCCCTGCTCAGTGTGGTGCAGGACTGTCTATTGGTGCAACTGGAAAGGGAACCCACATGGCAAGTTGCCATTCTCAATGTAGTGCTCACCAACTCAGAAATAATAGGAGACATGAGGGCTGGGAAACACTGGGGTCCAGAGACTGTAATACTGTAGAAATGCTTATATTAGTGTTAACTTAATTTTGTGGTCTGAGGTTCCACAGCTGGAATGTGCCATTCAAATTTCACGCCTGACTGCCAACTGCCCATCGACCAAATAACAGCAATGCAGCAATGACGTACAGCAACAGCAGACAGGTAATGGAATTAGCAAACATTTGGGTATGCCTGTGGATCTAGGTCAGTGGGGTTCACACTGTCGTTGGTGATCTAGCAGAAGATCAAAATCTGTGACAGTCAGACTTGATGTTACCATAGTGAGTGGGCAGGAAAGTACTGTGCTCTTTTGTGGGGTTTGTATTTTATTTAAATAAGTTTTTGATTTTTCCTTTACTGTCTTTTTCTTTACTGTTTGGGGTGGATTAGGGTTCAGGTAACAAACAAGCACTACTGTTGTGAAAGAATGGGGAGAGTGAACACAGCTGCAGTTTGAGGCAGTTCAGGGAGAGTGAGTGCTGCAAAAGAAAACTCTTGAAAGATATGGAGTATTTCTGTTTTAAAAAAAAACATTTTAATTGTTGCCAGCAGTGGAGAAGGTGGCAGATCAGGCAGCAGTTTGTAGTGTTTTGGTCACTGGGAAGAAGTTGCTGCTAGTGGGATTACAGTATTGTGATTCAAACCATCATTTCCACCATCCATAGACCACGCGGTTTACTCAAATTTAAATGCTAATGTTTAATGCAACTTTAGTTTTGCTGTTGGGCATTGATCAGTGAATATAGTGAAAATAAAACAGCTTTAAACATTAACAGTTCTACATTACCATATGGCTGAACTGATACAGAGTAAAGGTAACCCCTCACTAAAAGTTATGGTTCTACATTTCGGATGGGCAGACTTTGACCAGATGGGGGAAATAATTAGGATGAACTGAATGGAGTGGCTAGGATCATGACATGGAAAAGAAGTGGGGAGAAATTAAAAGGGTCATTCTTAAAACTACCAACCCATGCTTAAGAACTATTGTATCACCAAAAGCAGACGTGAGGGCCAAAAAAGGGCCTTCACTAACAAGAACCATTTAGTGGATGAGAAGTAGAGTGAGTACCAAAATAAGATGAAGGAGGCCAAGAAGGTGGTCAGGGGTGCAAAGGCAGACACAGAGTTATGTATTGTAGATGGGGTCAAGGGAGCTAAGAAGAAGTTATTCTGGCACATCAGAGAAGAGATAAGGATGGGGATGTTGTTAGGCTAGCAGAAGGGGAAGGTGATAGTAGATGACAAGCAGAAGGCAACCATCTTGAACAATTACTTCTGCTTATTATTCATGGTGGAGGATGGTGGGCTTCTACTAGAACATAGAATTTAGGCAGCAGCAGAGGAGATTCAGGAAATGGGAAGGGTTGTGATTTCAGCAGAAAGAGTAAGAATGGACTTGCTGCCCTGAAAGTAGATAAACAATGGGACCAGATGGGATGCACCCACGAATGCTCAAGGAATTGGTGTTGAAACTGTCTGAGGCTCTGGCAGGGCTACTCAGTAACTTACTGAAATCTGGGGTGGTACTAAGGAGATTCATATTTGTGCAGCAGTGAGTATGTGGAACAGCAAAGTAGTGGAACAGGTAACTGCCATCATAGGCATCAGCAGGTGTCTGCAGAAGAAATCAGGAAAGCAGGAGATCTTGCCAGTCAAGTAAGGTGAGGTTTCTACTCACTCCTTTTGCAACACTCACTGCAGGGAAGGGTGGAGGGTTAAAGGTAGGCCAAAACTGGGAATAGGTGCAACACCATATCTAGGGTTGGAGTATAAAGAGTTGTTAAGGATGGCATAAGGAAACATTAATAGCAACCTATCTACAGTCAGGTAACATAGGGTTAGATGAAGGTGAGAGTGCTGCTGCTTCAGTAGGAAAAAAGCAGACAAATGTAAGGGGGTAAAGGAAGGAGGAAAACACTTCATACAATTGGGAACAAAGTACTGGGGTAGAAGGGAAACCCTGTGTAGGGTAAGGGTACTAAGGAGGAAGGCAGGCGAGCGGGCAGGATTGTAGGAAACACCCTATCGGGTAAGGGTACAAAGTACTTCCAGGTGACACCAGGAGAGCAGGAATTGAGAATGCTGGGAGTGGTATAGTGTATTGGCTGTGGGGCGGCAGTTTTCAGAGACCTTCTGGAGACTGCAATGCCACCCTATCTGCACACACCACTCTGGGCTGAGGGAGAAGGTCACTAGACTCAAAGCCAAGATGACTAGGATTCAGAAGATGTCTTCCACCACCCAGGGGCTGCCATGTTACCTGAGAGGATGTCAGGGAGGAAGAATGGCTGGACTATGGTGGGCTCTGAAAGGGTGGTGGAATCAGGCACACATTCCTCAACCAGTACCACTATATAATTTTTATGCTGCTCTGGCAGGGCAGGATAGCTGAGAGAAGGCACCCGTGGTAGTGGCCAGGGAGGATGTGGGGGTCCTCCACAAGGTATCCCTACTAAATACCGACACTCGGGATCACGACATTCAGGGATCCTGAGTTCAGCAGCCCGACACACACACACCCAATGGAAGGAAGCTAGTGCTGGCAGGGGTAAGGTAGCAGATGAGATGAACCACTACTCTACTCCTTGCCAGGCTTAAGCCAGGAGGAAATGCAGAAGCTGGCCAAAGCTGCTCCCATGGCATGGAGGGCTAGACCACTAGCAGCTCAGTCAGCATGGTGCTTTCGACCCGGGTTCTGTTCCCAGGAGGGGAATTTTTTTTTCACACCGTTGTTGCCCCCGTAAATTATTTAACCTACTCTGAGGTCTTTTCCCCCACAGAGTTGGTTATTTTAGTAATGGTGGAGTGTGCAGGAGGCTTGCCCCCCACATTGCACTAAGACCCTATCAGTCTTCCGACAGTTGATCTCCTGAACTCAGTCTTATGGAATTCGGGAGACTGACTGTCTGGATTGCGTAGTAAATCCCTCCTCAGTGGGCACCACAAGGAGGGTGGTAGAGGATCCCAGAGAAGGAGGAAACAACTTTTGGTGGGAGACTCAATTGTGAGGATGTTAGATTAGGGAATAAGAAGGGAGGGGGAAGGGGGAGAAGTGCGTACATGGCACCAGGACCTAGCGGGATGGGAAGCAGATCCTGAGTATTGCTAGGGTGGGATTGTGGGAGAGAGATAGGTAGATGCCATTGTCCACCTAGGGACTAATGACCTGGCTAGGAATGGGGCTGGGATAGTGTGGGATAGTTTAGGGATCTGGGGAAAATTCTTAGACGGGTAGCACACTCAGTGGCTTTTGCTGAGATGCTGCCTGTCTATGACAGGGAGATGAAAGGGTTCTTTGCACTGTGAGCTTCAAGTCATGGTTGATGGAGTGGTGCATAGAAGAGGGGTTTTGCTATACTGGGGACCTACCTGGAGGGATAAGGGCCGATAGAGGGGTGATGGTCTGCATCTATCCATGTAGGGGACTGAAGTTCTCCATGGATGGTTTAAATGTTACTTTGATGAACATTTAAACTAGCTAGGGGGTGGTGCTGGAAGGAATCTGGGAGGCATAAACTGTCTCCCCCAACAGACTGAAGTAGAGAGTAGGGAGGACCCAAGGGGAGATAAATTCCCCAAGTCGCAAATGAATAAAAGAAGCAGGGTGGCAGAAATACAGGGGGATGAGAATAAGAGCCTTAAAAAGGGAGGGGGGAAGGAGGGAGAGCAAAAAGGAAACAAACTCTGTCCAGAACCAATAGGGCTGCAGCTGAGGAATTTGGGGCAAAAATATTGTAAATTATGAAAGTTACAAGCCTGCGTTTGCAAAATGTAACATAGGCTCTTAAATGTGTTGTTTTGTAATATTTTGATTACAAGTGTCAATTTTTTGACACATTATACTGTAAATCAGAACAACTGTGCAACATTTCATGTAAGTGTCAGTGGCTCAGAAGGTAGCACACTCACCTCTGGGATTGGCTGATTGGATAGTTGTGGGCTCTAGCTCCACACCAGGCACTTACGGGGTACCATCCATAACTGACACTGTAGTGCAGTATGAAGTGGCGCTGCACTGGTAAGGTACTGTTCTTTGTAAGAGATGTTAAACTGGGGTCCCTTCAGCCCATCTTTGGCCACTGTCCAGGGGGAAGTAAAAGTTCCCATGGCCAATGAGGAGCAGAGGAGTTTCCCCCAGTGTCATGGCCACCATTCCCCCTGTCAATAAAAATGGTTCATGCAACTCACCCCCAGGACATACCTACAAGCAAACTATACTACCTTAGTGTGCCTTTCCTGATCAAAAAATTAGAAATTAATTGTTAAATAAATATGAAAATTAGAGCAACCTTAACATGTGCATCACAGAAGGTGCGGGGGAAGCCCACAATCCAGAGGATTGCCTTTTTCCATCCATTCCAGCACCATATTTGTCCAAATTAGCAGCCATGTTTAAATAAGCACCTGCCTGTATAAGCACCAGGGAAACATACTGTGAGGTTTTAATAAGAGCCAGTGCTTAATTAAGGGCTGGGCTGGCAGATACCTGTAACCGATTATGACTTCTACAGCTTCGGTTTTTAAGTAACTGCCCGAATAAGAGCCTGGGCACTTATTTAGTTTGTGTTCCCAACACAGCAGGCACTTATTCAAGCAGGCTGTCATTTGAGCAGGGGCGCTTATTTTTTTTTTTAAACTCACTTTACCCTGTAATATCAGTAGTAATAAAGACAACAAGGACAATTAAAGTCATTGCTCTGATCTTCATCATTGTGCTTCACTTTATAATAGATATATTTTTTATTTTAAACTATTTAAAGTTGACTGTTTTTTTATTGAAATCATTTTAAATTCAGTCAAACAATAAGGGAAGGGGGGAGAGGAGGCTGGTGCAGTTTATCTACCAGCAAGCACAAGAAAGAACTGAAAAGAACTGGGAGAACTCAATCCACTCTACAAGAAATAAAAACAAAAGCATTACTCTTCATCGCTGTCCTCCACTGCAAGTTCATTATTTGCATTCTCCTCCACATCTTCTGGCTCAGGCTCAGGTTCAGGTTCGGGGATAGGGTTGGGAACAGTGCAACCTTTTTTTAGGGCACGAAGCTTTGTGAGCACTTCTTCACTTTGCTCGAACAGGATGCCATTTGGTTTGAGGATGTTTTTAGATTTGTCCTTGGAGTTATCAAGTGTATTTCAGTGACATTTTTTTTAACACCCTTCCTAACAGCTCTCCTAGCACCTAGTTTAATATTATTATCTAACTGCCTTGGGTGACAGGTGTTGCTTTGATATGAACAGGTGTTAATCACCCCCTGCATGGCACACAATAAGAGGGATAATTGCCCCAGTGACTGTGCTCTGCCAGTGTTAATGACCAACCGACCCAGCCCTTAATTAAATGCTGAAGCTGTGGAAGTCATAATCGGTTACAGGTATCTACCAGCCCAGCTCTTAACTAAGCACCGGCTCATATTAAAATCTCACAGTATGTTTCCCTGGCACTTATACAGGCAGGTGCTTATTTAAGCATGGGAACTAATTCAGACAATTATGGTACTGGAACTAAGGTGGCAGAGCGTAGCTGATCTGGTTCTATGAGAGTGGAACAAGGGGTGTTTCATTAAAAAGAAAATAATGGGGACTGTGGGGGTAGGGATGAGGATGTGAATAGATGGATAAATGGAATGGGGAAGGGAGCATTTTTGTAATACCACTGAGACTGTCTGGGGATAGACTGTGCATTGTGAGGGTAGGGAAAGGAGGTAACTATGTTTATTGTTTTTTTTGTTTGTTTTTATGGTCCAGTGAGTTTAACAGTGGGCACTGTGGGTGAATTAAAGAAAAGCTTCACCAGCGAAGGGCACTTTGCTGCTTTGTGAATGTTTTTTGGTGAAGTGCCCAATTTGCCAGTGCTTCACTACAGTTCCATGAAAGGTGAAGCTTGTCACTTTTGCCATATCTTCACTGGTGAAGTATTATTTTGCAACATCTCTACCAATTAGCCATTTTTGTGGACTGGATATGTTTAAACTGGTTCAAGCTCAATCCAAAAAAGATGAAATTTCTTTGGGTGAGCCATATAGTACCTTTAGGAGGATTAAAAGGGACTCTTTCATGTTTTATACTGCAGTAGATGAGGACAAACTGAGCCCAATAGAGTTGATTAGGAATTTCAGTGTTTATCTATTTAATTTTGTTCACTGGGTAGGCCCACTGGGCCCAAGAGGTCCCTTTTTCAGGGGTGACTCAGATTTAGTTACAAAGAAATTTTCGGGTACAGGACATTGCAACTACATGACAGTATTAGGTACAATCATAGTACATAGCACAATACATAGCAGACAAAAAACATAGTACTACAGCAGTGTAAAGCAGTATTCCTGACCATGAAAGCTCAGATGAAGACTGTGATTTAATATAATCATATAGACCAAGGGATTACATGTCTGCTCCCTGTGGTATTGGGATGGTGATACTCCTGGTTATTTGCTAAACCCAATACTACTGTTAGTATAGTCCAAAGAATAATAAGTACACATTGGTTATATTCTCTTAACAGCAGCTAGCAGTACTTGACTTCCTCTGACACATATCAGATATACATAAAAGATCCACAGAAATTGTATGCTGCAATTTAGATGATTTTATTTCAACATATCATTGATCTATATCCATTAGTGTCAAAAATTGCTTCTGTACAATGCCATAAAGTGTGTTTTTTTATATCATAGTATTGCTGCTGATCAATTTTCCATACTACCCTGATTGGCAAATAAAACATAGAACTCGCTTACATGTAAGTAGTAAATCATAACAGGGTGTGCATTATGGTGATATAATTATAGACCTCAAGTGCGTTGTTAGGCACAAGATGCAACCAAGTGCATTAAATCCACCTGGGAAATGCGATAATATCGCCATAATGGCACACCCTGGAGTGTCTAATTGCACTAACAAATCATATTTAAATAATATGACTTAAAATAAAAGTAAATAAGATAAAATGATTTAATAATAAGATAAAAAAAATAGGACCTTTCATTGAAATATGCTTTCATTTTAACTTTGACGACAACAAATATCCCTATTCTGGTAACAGTAGGGCTGTGCAAAATTAAACGTCTGCCAATGGAATTTTTGTGAAAGTTGGAATTTTGCTTTTGTGAAATTTCAGAATGCACTTTTGCAACTTTCATGGAAATTCTGATTTAGAATGGCAGACTAAATGTTTGAATTGTGGATTATTGTATTAATGACTCAATGAATTGTTGATTGAGCAGTATAATTCATTAAAGTGGACATGAATGGCCTTTTCCGATGGAAAAGTCAGAAGTGGAGCTCTGGTGGCACTTAGTCACAAGATTTATGTTTTATTATTCTGTGGTTAGTGCATCTAAAGGTTCTGGTAACTTATGAGTAAAATTAGCAGTAAACGGACTACTGGAGTGAAGATTCAGGTTGGGTCAGTTCTGCAGTTCTGCAAGTAAGACTGTTCTTCCCCAAGTTGTCACCAGTCTCTAGCCAGTCCTTCAGCCTGGGTATGGATCCCTGTGCATTTGGAAAGACAGGCAGTCCAACATTTTGGTTATTTACACTACATCTGTAACCTCGATAATTAACCCTCCTTGATAAGAGCATATCATGTGAACAAAGAAAGTGTCTTATAGAGTATGCAGCCACTTGCTGCATGACTTGCCATGCTTACAGAATAGGGAACTTCAAACTATTAAAGTTAGCTAAATCAGTAAATGTTATTAATTAAAGACCTAGTGAATGTACTCCAGTATAAAAAAACTGGTGGTCCTTCTAATCTAATGAGAATAAGTTTGGTGTGTTTTTTGTCTAAACACCTGTGTAATAGATCTGAACATGTGGTTGGAGGTCTGCGAACCTCATACTGTACTGTTTTTTGCTATTGCAGTTTGCACTGTAAGTACATAAAAACTATAAATAAAAAGTTAAAAAAAAAGACCTAGTGGATTGGCATCAGTGGTTTGTGTTTAAATTTTTTTAAAATTGGTTATGGGTTGTTGATATCATATATGAATGTGATTTAGATCACTGAGTAACTGTTTTTTCTTATTTTGCAATTTTGCCAAGGTGTGAACCTGTGAGGGATGTGCAGTGCCATTCATTGGCATGCAGAGCAGAAATGACATCTAAGGAGGAAAGCTTTGTCTGTATGTATGTGGAGCCTTCTGTCTTTATCACTGTATCTTTTTTTTCTGCCATCATTATCTATGTTTCTTTGTTTGCTGCAGTATTTGTAATTAGTAGGGCTTTTTCATTGGAAAGGTATTAAATATTGGGTGGCTTTGAAGTTGTGCAATATGTAGGAATGTTTTGTATTTAAAAAATGTTAAACTGCAACTGTGTTTGCCCTTTTTCATTTTACATAATGAGTTTGAGTGTGGTTCTGTATGACTGTAAGTCCACACAGAAGTGCAAGTGCGGCTGCATCACATTTTCCCCCTCCTCCATGAGCTAATTGCCTGACTGGTAACAAATGTAGCAGGAATAACTAAAAGGTTGGATTGCCTGTCTTTCCAAATGGACAGGAGTCCCAGACTAAAGGACTGGCTGGAGACAGGTGACACCAAATAAAATGCAAAAAAAAAATATATACTATAAACCATATACAATAATCAATAAATGAGTCACACTCACAACATATCAGAACCAACTTCACAAACAAAGAACTGCTGGAGATACATGTGTGTATGTTGGGATTACAAAAATAATTCCTAAGTGGAAAACAAGAAAACAACACTTATACATGATCATGTAAAATGATAGATCAGAGTATTGGTTAGGTTTTATAAAGACTGCACCAAGTTATATCAATTTTTGGTATGACCTTACTCAATGCTCCATCATTCCTAAGCACACTGGCACCTGTGTGTCAGCCTGAAGTAGGTGCCTGTTCATATTTCATTCATTACTGTTCAATGTGCATACTAGATTTTTTTTATATTATAGATGGATAAGGAATTAATGTCAGTCAGTCACCTTAAAAGGCACCCTAAATAAAATTATTGTTGCTAGTCCCAGTCTCCCCAAATCAACCATCCATCTCTCCAAGTCCTATTGATCTTCAGTGCCAACACTAGCCCCCAATGACAATGGCTGGATATCACACACTGCTCACCTCTACTGCCAGCCACTCACCACATCTAACAACCAGTGCTTTCTGACAGTGCCAGATCTCTGAGGCAGATGGCAGTTGGAGGTGTTGGTTAGGACCAGAGGATAGCTGGCCACAGTCAGAATGAAGTGGGGATGGCGTTCTTGTTGCTCCTTGCCATACTGTCCTAGCTAAACATTTAATTTTGCAGAGTCCTACCATTCCACTTTTTTGGGGGGTCCACCTACACAGCCCACAAAGTTCTGCATTAATTCCAGGACATGGGTACCATCATGGTGGCTCACTTCATTCATTTCCAAAACCGGTGGATTGCAAGCAGTAGAGCTAAATTCTGAAAAGCAGTCCAGCCCAACGTTGGGCAATTGGGAAATGGTGTCCAGTTTGTAGTGCCAAAAGTAAACAAATCATCTATGTCCAGTCCATAAACTATGGAAATGTCATCAGGTGGGGGGATAAAAACACACAAGTGGGGGAGTTGGGAAAAATATATATTAAAAAAAAATATGCAAGTGGGGGAGTCAGAAAAACATAGGGGTCATCCTGATCGTGACACTGGGGGATTGGGCACCTCAACTATCACTCTTGTGTTTGTGGGTGGGGGGTATTGGGTGGTGGGTACTGAGAGGTAGGTCAAGTGGGAGGAATAACTCTAATTTTAAAGAAAAAAGAAATGGCAGCTGCAAGTCATGATGGCGCAATAGAGTGTCACTGCCATTTCTTTTTTTCTTTAAATTTAGAGTTATTCCTCCCAATTGACTCTCTCTCTCAGCACCCAGTACCCCATACTTCCCACCTACAAACACAGGAGTGACACTGGGGGTGTCCAGTCCCCCAGTGTTGTGATCAGGATGCATCCATTGCAAAAGTAATAGTGCAGTGCCAGCGGAGTGCTCGGAGGTGACTATTGGGCACTCCATCAGGTTGTTCATTTGGAAAGAATATGAGGAATGCACAGTCCTTTTCCCAAAGCAATAGGTCTGAAAGGCTCTGCCTACCACAGCCTGTAAATGGAGTTAGTGAGTAAAGTTGTAACAAAATCTGGAAGGCCATGTGTTTGAATGCCTGAAATCTAGGAAATAAAATTCTGGAAAATGATGCCATCATGCCAGAGGCTGACCTGGATATTGTGGCCATTGCAAAGTCATGGTGCACTGGAAACCATGACTGGGATATGACCATACCAGGCTATACTCAGTTAAGGAAGGACAGGGTGGGAAGAAAAGGAGGTGGAGTGGTGCTTTACATGAGGGAAGGCATAACAGTGACAGAGATACAAGGAATCCAGGGGTGATGGAGGTACTGTAGGTCACCCTGGAGATGGGGAATGAAGCCACTGTTTGCACTTGTATGATCTACAGACCTCCAGCACAGGGGAGGATTTGGATAGGGTACTTGTGGAGGCCATCAGCAAGATGGCAGAGAAGGGGACGTGCTGCTGATGTGGAACTTTTTTCTACCAGATCTACACTGGAGCCTCGCAACTGCAGCTTCAGCTAGAAGCAGGGTCACTCTGGACTCACTGGAGGGGGTATTCCTCAGGCAACTAGTCAGGGAGCCCCTTCATGATGGGATAATACTGAACCTGGTACACACTAGCAGAGACAGTTTTGCAAATGTCAAGGTAGGCAGTCACCTGGGAACCAATGATTACCAGACAGTGTGGTTCAACATAGGGATGGCTGCAGAAGCAATCCACACAAGGGTGAATGTCCTGGACCTCAACAGGGCAGATTTTAAAAAGATAGTTAAATGATTCAGACATAACCTAGGTTAGGTGGAGGAACAGTCGGCGAAGATAAAAGAGGGCACATTAAAGGCAGCAAATCTCTGTGCCAAGCAAGTGAGCAAATGCAAGAAGTGAAAGACTGCTATGGCTCTTGAAATAAGTGGCTAAAAAGATAGACTGAAAGGATAGTATTCAGGAGGTATAAGGAGATGCAAAGGGAGGAGTTCAGGGAGGTGTATCACGCAAAACAGAGAGGAGGGAGAAGCAATAAGAAGCTCAAAGACAGAAACTTAGGAGAGAATAGCCAGGTGGTAATGAAAGGGAACAAGACTTTTTTAGGTAGGTAATTGAAAAGAGGAAGATGACTCGAAGGATTGTAAGGTTAGAAAAAGAAGGCAGGGGAGGGACTGTGCAGAGGAGGACCAGAAAAGGGCAGATATCCTGAACAAATACTTTTGTTTAGTGTTCAGAGGAAGGAGAAGGGGAGGGGCCACAAAAAAGTAACAAGAGCTTTGGAGGGAGGGAGGTGGACATGTGTCTTTTCTGAAAGGAGAAAGCCTGTAAGGAATTACAAATGTGAAAGTGGCAAAGCAATGGGACAAGACGGGGTGCATCCAAAGGTATTGAGGGTGCACAGGGAGATACTGGCTGCACCTCTGACAGTCCTGTTTAACAACTCACTAGAAGCAGGAGTGGTTTTGGAGGACTGGAAGAGGGCAGATGTAGTCCCACTTCACTAAAGTGGTACAATAAAAACATGCAAACAGGGCACAACTAGATGGAAAAGTTTAACAGAAGCACTGATGCTGTCAGCAAGCTGAATGCAAATATTTGTTGCTAAATGCAAATAACAAATGAACAAATGTATACATGGGAGACTGCTGGTGTATTGCATTGGCGATTTGACCAAATGATCTTCGTGAGTAAGTGGAGCTCCAAAGTTACTCACAACCCTTAAATCCACTCATGACTGTCACCATCAGCTGAGTGTGATGTTTTACACTCATTACAATGCAGCCGGTGGAGACCCAGTGAAATTACCCAAAAATAAAATATTGCAACACCAGTCTGCTTGAGAAAATGCAACATACTTGTGTGCAAAATTAGATAACAAGCAAAAAAGAGAAAGAAAATTAGTAAATGACAGGAATAGATCCACTTATCTGGCAGGCTGTGGGGGTTAGGGGTAGGGAGCAAATAACAGGAGGAATTTAGAAATAACGTACATAATCAAAAATTAGAGATCACAGACAAACTTCAAATCAATTATTTTAAACACAAGATTTGTAAATCAAAGAACCCCCAGTAATCTCTTTCACATTACTTTTAGGGGAATGTCCCAACAAGTTTTTTTACTCATGTGCAAGTGGCTGTGATCTCCCAGCTGCTGTGGCTAAGTTGGGGGAACTGATACAGATTCAGGTCCAGGTTACTCTTTCAGGAATGAAGTAAAGAGAGCGACTACTATTTGATTCATTAATGAATATTTCAGTAGGAATAGATTTCAGTCAAAATGGCGCCCTCTGATGGCGCCTTTATATTAATTAGATATGGCAGCTATCTTCCTCATCAGGACCAAGGCTTTGGTGGCTTGCCATTCTTTGTCCATGCACAAGAGCTCTTGTCTCGCCTTTTGTCTAATGGTGGCTCAATTAGGGCAAATGAAGAGCATTTGGAAAGCCCATTCTCAAGGAGCCAGAAGTAAGACATCATCACTGATGACCTAAAATCATCCAAGCAGACCTCTAAGGCAGTAGGTAAGGCTAGGGGGGTGTTAGGGTGTATTAGTAGGGGTATCACAAGTCGTAAGAGGGAGGTAATAATCCCTCTTTACAAGACACTGGTTAGGCCCCATCTGGAGTACTGCATACAGTATTGGAGGCCACACCTTCACCAGGACATTAACTAAATTGAGGCAGTCCAGAGAAGGGCAACCAAAATGGTGCAGGGACTGCATCAGAAGACATATGAGGACAGATTAACGGAGCTCAATATGTATACCCTTGAGCAAAGGAGGGAGAGAGGTGATATGATCTAGGCATTCAAACACCTTAAGGGCATAAACAAGGTGAAAGAGTCTAACATGTTTAAATATAAGAAAAATAGCAGGACAAGAGGACAGCATGAGAATAGAGGAGGCTGATTAAGGGGAATGTGAGGAAATTCTTTTCACAGAAAGGGTGGTAGATGCATGGAATAGCTTACCACAAGAAGTGGTGGCTATGAATACAGTGCAGGGCTTCAAACAGGCATGGGATAGGCATAAGGGAGCAATACAAATGACTATGAATAGATAGGCCACTGACAGAGCAAAGGCCGATGGCACATTTATAAGGTAGAAAAAGAAATGGGCAGACTGGATGGGCCTTGCGGTCCTTATCTGCCGTCAACTTCTATGTTTCTATGTTTCTATGTAAGACTATCCCATGGGGAGAGGAAATTGCTGATAGTCATCAAGGAAGAGAGAGATTTAGGGATAATCATAATTATATTTTATTGAGAATTTTCATTATTTTACAATTAATGTTAAACCAAATGAGATGACAAAAACAGAATCATCTTAAAAGCATATTTCCAGGCCATTTCAGGAGGGAGGAAAAAATCAGATATTACAAAAACATAAACTGATTGAGAGCACCTTTAACAGATTGCGTAACTGAAGCTTTACTTCATAAATCGAACCTTAGATTAAATCAAGAAAATATTTTTTTCACATTTACTCCCTCCCATCAAAATTCTCAATACATTTAATGTATTTACATATGTAAGGTCAAAGAACAAACAACAGGCTTGGGGGAGTGAAAAAAAAAGAAGTTTAGAGATCACAAATCAGGTCTCTCTGCTGCTTCAACAATTACATACATTTCTTGCTCTGAGGGAATGGGAGAATCTACCCCCTCCTCAGAGTCTTTATCATAGTGACCTCTTAGGAATGCTGCAAGCTGGCCAGTTTCAAAGAATATATACGTTTTCCCATTGTACCAGACTTGGATTTTCACTGGAGCAAGTAACTGAAATTGGGCTCCCAACTCCAGTACGTCCTGACGGTAAGATAAAAATTTCCTTCATCGTTGCTGGGTTGAAAAAGTGAAATCTGGGAATAGGCTGAACCTGTAGCCATTGTATATCAATGTTCCTTTAATTCTTAATAATTTTAATATGTGATCCCTATCTGACTCAAAAGCAAGGGAGATGAAAATTGTTGCCTTTAGTTCGGGATCAGATGTTTGAGTTTGTGTATCAACTTTTTTGAGCACTCTAAATGCGTTTCATCATCTATTTTCATAGGTAAACCAACAATTCTTAAGTTTTTATATTTGGCTTGGTTCTCCTGAATTTCAATTTTTCTGTTAGTGTTATAATTGTCTTTGGCCAAACCTAGATTTCACAATAGATTTAGAGATAAACATCTTAGATGACCTAAAGGCGGCCAAACAGTGTAATAAGGTTGTGGGGAGGGCTAGTGGGATGTTGGGGTGCATGGGAAGGGGTATCACTAGCAGAAGAAAGGAGGTGATGATGCCATTGTACAAAACACTGGTGAGACCTCATCTATAATATGGTGTTAAGTTCTAGAGGCCAGATCTTCACAAGGACATAGACAGGATGGTGGTGATTCAGAGAAGGGCGACCAAGATGGTGCAGGGCTTGCATCAGAAAACATATGAGGACAGATTAAAAGACCTCAATATGTATACACTTGAAGAAAGGAGGAAGGGGGTATGATGGACACATTCAGGTATTTTAAAGGTCAGCTGGCCACAGGAGCAGCAGTAGTGCTACCGCTTGTGATGCCAGAGACCCAGGATGATCTCAGGTTGCTGAAGGGCTGGCCAGGGGAGAGGACTGAGCACCCAATGGGCTGCTCTCCTTCTCTGGGGAGGGTGGGCTATGTGTCCCACTGCTTTACCACCATCTGGGTAACCGAGGGTGGAGGTGCAGAGGGACAGCAGGAATCTGGGTGGCAGGATGTCAGAAGGGATCCAGAGAGGCAGCACATCTCAATGTGCTCCACCTCCTTGGATCCCCATGAGTGCCAAAATCTGTGGGGCAGAACCAGAAAAGTAGAAAAACTTTACACTAGCCACCTGTAGATGGGACCCAGCTGTCCTGAGACTCCATAACCAGTCTTTTTGGGGGGCTGGTCAGACCACCTGATGCACACTCATGGACTGGGGGGACATTGAGGGGGTTCCCCTCCCTCCATCCCTGCCCAGGGAGAAAACTGTGGCAGGATGGGGAATGGTCCACCAGTACCCTGAAGGAGTTACCCAGGGTGGAGCTACAGGAGCACTCATAGCCTAGGACTCCCTGAAGAAAGGTGGATAGTGTTGTGAGTAAGGGGCCATAAAGAGTAGATAAAAAAAAATAACATAAAGGTATGAACGAGGTGCAGGAGGATGACATCTTTCAGTATAAGAGTTGTACAAGGACGAAGGGGCATAATATGAGATTGAAGGGGGGGCAAGGTAACGGGAAATGTGAGAAAGGTTTTCTTCATGGAGAGGGTGGTGGATGCTTGGAATAGACTGACCCAGGAAGTGGTGGGTGCTAACAAAGTGGGGGTATACAAACATGCATGGGATAGACATAAAGGAACCCTATATGTGGGGAAGAGAGGTGAAAGCCAATGACAAATTAGGGTCAGTGGCCGCTGATGCAGGCTGGGAATATGGGCAGACTAGGTGGGTCTAGCAGTCCTTATCTGCTGTTAACTACTATGCTACTATGATAATATAATACACTTATACAGATGCAGTGCTATCTTAACTGACATTTGTAGTTTCTTATTTTACACTGTTTTTTAAGTGACCAGTGGACGCAGGTCCTTTGCAGGTTTGCAGACCACTGATTAAAAGTTGGATATAACATGTCTTATTCTGATACTGAATCATGTCTCATTATAAAGAGGTCCACTATTTACATGCATTAGTTTTAGAAGATTTTGGAACTGTTTTTATTTACTAAAAAAAAAAAAGTTAAAGTTCTTGGTAAAGTCATGATATTATTGACTGTATAGGTATATATGGCTGTTAGAGTACTACATAATTAAACATGCTGTTAATTCCCTTTATTGCATTAGGGGATGCTATACCCATATCATAGGGTACACAATCTTGTATTACTGTTTTCATGGTTATCCCTGTTCATGGAAGTAAGGGGCTTTTGATATTCCTCTGGAATGTATTTAACCAATTGTAGTGACGCCCCCTCCCTGAGTTGTACCAAGTGATAGGGGCATATCAAATCCTGTCTGCAGTAATGATGCTTCCATTACTCTTTAATGTCTGTTATATTTGATGTGCCTACCTATGTGTTATGTGCTGTAGAGAGTTAAACTAATACAATAAGTATACAAAATAAACTTCCCAATAAATTGAAATGTTAACAGAAGGTTTTTCAGCTTGTTGGTCCCTTTCTAGTTAATACTAGATGGTTCACTTTTGGAAACACCAATGATTTATCTGCCTATGTACGAAATACCATTTTTATAAAAAATTAAAAAGAAATGAAAAGCCAGAAAACTTGACAACAGACTGTCTTCATATATTGCATCTGACACATTGAGCGAAAGACGTTAACTACAGAGTGACTATTCTAGGATTGGTTTAATTCCCAGTTCTTATTTAAATCAGATGGACTAAGGGAGGTTAGAGAGAATATCCAGTACATTTCTCTCCAAAGCAATCATTGCAGCCTGTTTCCACCTCTTCTGGCTACTCTGACACATTCCGAAGCCTTGAATTTAAAATCCTTCAGGCCACTGTTGTGAAAGTCTCTGAACTGATTGCTCACTGGTGTTATTACTCAGCGGGTTTTTGATTCGCCATACATGTTCTTGGATATGTTCACAAAGTGGTCTTATTCTACCCACATATACATTACTGCAGCAACAAAAGATAACATGCACCACAAATTCTGAACTCCAGTTCAGAAATTCCCTAACACTGACTTGTCTGTTACTATATGGAAGCTTAAACTGTGGAGATAATTGTATCTACCACATTTAAACATTTCTTTTTCATGTAACAGGAGCCAATTGAGATGGGATTGTGGGAGTGAAGGTTTACTGTACAGTCTGTGAACTAGTTTGTCTTTTAAGTTAACCCCCCTGCGGAAAGAAATTCTCAGTGGTTCAGCAAAGACCCCTGAGGTATCATTCTGCACAATTGCCCATAATTGCCTTATAACAACTTCTACTTCTCCACTGAGGCTACTGAAATCAGTAACAAAACAAAGCAGACTTGTTGGGCTGAACTGTCATTAGTTGCTCTTCAGGTGTTGAAAGTGAAGAACGATTTACTAACCTGTTTTTTTTGATAATGTTTCCTCCAGTATCTTTTAAGTGCATCCTCTTTCTAGAAATCTATTGAACAGTTCTTTTGCTTCTATTTAAAATACATTGCATTGGAACAATTACATTTTAGCCTTAGGAACTGGCTATAAGGAATTGAAGATATGATTTTTTCTGGATGGAAGCTATCAAACCTAAGCAGATTGTTGATGGCAGCAAATGTTATAACATTTCTAGTTACAATGTTGTTATCTTCACTCACACACAGAACTACATCCATGAAATTACATTTTGATGGATGTATGGTGTATGTAAACCTGAAGTTCAATGTGTTAAAGTTAAGCCAATTCATGAATTCCATAGATTCCAATTTTGAACCATCCTACACACACACACCACATCATCAATATACCAAAACCAGTGTTTTACATGGTCTGAGTTGATATCCTTGATTCCTTATAACCAATTCCTTAGCTAAAGTGTGATTGTTCCAATGGAGGTCAGAGGTAAGGGGCAACAGACTTCTAGGAAAACATAAGCTGAACTTACAAGCTCAAATGGGCAGACTGGGTGGGCCATAGGCCCTTATCTGCCGACACTGTCTATGTATCTATGAGATAGACTCTGAAATAGGGCTATGTCACGATTTGACCTGGTCATTTCGCTCCACAGCAGCTAGCCCTGGGGTGGGATATTCAAAAGGGTTGTGCCATGCACAACCCACTGGTGCGCCCTGGTGCGATATTCAATGGGGCAAGTTGCACTGTACAACCCCCAATGCGTCGGGGTGCACCAGTAATGTTTGTGGTGCAAGTGCTGAGGGTGTGCCCATGCATATGTGGCACATCCCGATATTCAGCCCAGGAAGTGCAGTGCATATGCTGGCACATACCCACCGTGTGCCACTCAGGGGAGGTGCAAAGTTGTACCTGGCAAAATCAGGAGCAAGTCCTGGCCACCCACAGGTGAACTGCCATATTGCAAGGTGCAACATGGCAGCCGCCTGCTGTGGGTGGCCACCCAACCACCCAGGACACAGTCCATATGCCCCCTGCCCAGGGGGTATCATGCCCCTCCTCGCCCATTTGTGGGCATAGGTTACATAGATCCCTGGTGGTCCAGTGGACTGCTATCCATTGCCCAATCATGGGCATAAGTCAAAGAAATTCTTGGTGGTCCAGTGGACCGTTACCCAGTGCCCAATCATGGGCATAAGTCAAAGAAATCCCTGATGGTCTAGTGGACCACTCTCCAGTGCCCAATCATGGGCATAGGTGTAATAAATCCCTGGTGGTCCAGTGGTAACCCCCCTCCCCACTCGCCCATTGAGGCCCCTGCCACCCTGCACCCCCCTAGTCAGCAGTGGGCGGCAGCACCCTGCCCACAAGCCACCCAGCCACCTGCCAACTGACGAGCATAGTATGGTTTGTACACTATTGGCTCGACTTGTACAACAATGGGCATGTAGACCATATCTGAATTACATCGGCCTGAATTGTGAATGGTTCATTCACACCAGGCCTGTGTAGTCCAGTGTGGTTTGCATGCCCATTGGCCCATGCAGTGGACCAATAGGC
Organism: Neoceratodus forsteri; assembly: GCA_016271365.2. Taxonomy (NCBI): domain Eukaryota; kingdom Metazoa; phylum Chordata; order Ceratodontiformes; family Ceratodontidae; genus Neoceratodus; species Neoceratodus forsteri. Next base: position 1,113,862,442 of record CM057453.1, on the reverse strand, counting down.
ATACAGACCCTACTGTACGCTGTCAGCCAGCAGGCAGTCAGGTGGCACGCGGGTGAGATGCTGCCGCCCGCTGCTGACTGGGAGGGTGCAGGGTGGCGGGGACCTCGGTGAGCGGGTTGGGAGGGGGGTACCACTAGACCACCAGGGTGTCCTGCGTTCATTACGCCCATGAATGGGTGCTGAGGGGGTTCCACTGGACCACCAGGGATTAAATAAACATATGCCCATGATTGGACAAAGGGGATCAGTCCACTGGACCACCAGGGAGTACTCTAACATAAGCCCATGATCGGGCAAATGAGGGTGTAGCTGCCAAGGAGCAGCAGGGTGTCGGTCCCAGATGGCTGCGGCCTGGCAGAGTGCCAGGTGCAAATCACTGGGGATCAGTGCACCACATGCAAATGGGGCCATAATGACATGCAAATTGCCCCATTTGCACCTTGCATGCACAATGGCCTCATTTGCATGCCCATGGCTGAATATAGCTGTTGCTGCAACTAGCACAACTGTACTTCTGCTGGCACAGCCCCTGCTCCCCCTCTGCCACTTGCACTGGTGCCGTGCCACTGCACTGTGCACAGTGCATGCACCCTCAGTGCCATATTCAACCATGCTGAGCCATGGCACAGCACTGTTGCATGTCGTCTGGTCCATGCCCTGGCTCAGCCCAGTTGCGCTTTGCCCAGGCTTGCACCCCTGCCTGGCACAGTCTGAATATCCCACCCTTGGACTATTAGCTAAATCATCAGTCAGATCCCATGTCAATTCATCCAGGGACAATTTGCCCCCAGCAGAAGTTTTATAAAATAAAATCCAGTTTGGCGCAATTCACCCACCAGATGAGGCAATGTGCTCGAGGGTTGTAGAAGTGGAAGTCATACTGTAATTGTTGTTGGAGTATAGTACGATATGTAGTGGGAATGAACTGTCCAGGGATGAACTGATGTGAGAACTGATTAATGCTGGAGCTAATACTGTGGGGCAAATTGTCATGGAGAGAAATGACTGGAACAAATTGATGTGTTCCCCTGAAATAGAAGGAAATAGGTTTCTAGAAAGAGGGCACACTAAAAAGGTACTGGAAGAAGCACTATCAAAAGTTAGGTTAGTCAATCATATTTCATTTTAACACCAAAGCAAAGAATGACTGATGACAGTTCAGTCCAACAGATTTGTTTTTTTACCAATTTCTGTAGTTTCAGTAGAGAAGTAGGAGCCATTATCTGGCAATTATGGCCAATAGTATAGAATGATGCCCAGGAATCTTTGCAGAACCACCAAGAATTTATTTCCACAGGGGATTAAAGTTCATAGTCAGTACAGTAAACCATCCCACCTTAGTTGGTTCCCACCACGTCTAAAGAGAATGTTTAAATTTGAGAGATGTAACATTTGTACATATTGTCATCAATCGCCCCAGTGTGAGCTTCCACATATTAACAGACAAGTCAGTGTTAGAGAATTTCTAAACTGCAGTTCAAAATTTGTGCTGTATACTATCTGGTACTACTTCAGTAAGGTATATGTAGATAGAACAATAAGACCACTTTGTGAACATATCCAAGGATATGTACAGTGTATCAAAAAACTCATTAAGCAATACACCAGTGAACAATCACGTCAGAGACTTTCACAACAGTGACCTGAAGGATTTTAACTTCATGTCTTTGGAATGTATCAGAGTAGGCAGAAGTGGTGGAAACAGCCTGCAAAGATTGTTGCAGAAAGAAATGAACTGGATATTATATCTGAACTTCCCTAGTCCAGCTGGTTTAAATGAGAATTGGGACTTAAAACCATTCCTAGAATATTCACTTTGTTTATTTAGCAACTCTCACTCAATGTGTTGGCTATACTACAGTATATGAAAACAGTCCATTGTCAAGTTTTCTAGCTTTGGAATAAATTATTTTTTATATAAAAATAGTATTTCATACAGAGGCAGAAACAGTGTTGGAGTTTTCTAAGTGAATCTTCTAGTATTAACTAATAAGATTACAACAAGCTTAAAAACTTTCTATTAAGATTTCAGTTTATTGGGAAGATTTGACTGAAATGTATTCCTATTGAAATATTCATTTATGAATCAAATAGGAATCTCTCTCTCTTTACTTTACTCCTTACACAGAAACCTGGAACTGAGTCTGTAGCAGGTCTCTGACTTGGTCACAGCACCTGGGAGATTGCTATGGCTCACACAGGACTCAAGAACTTGATGGGACTTTCCCCTGAAAATAATATGAAACAAATTACTGGAAGTTTTTTGATTCACAGATCTAATAATTGTTTTGAAGTTTACCTGTGATTTCTCATTTCTGATAAATCGATTACTTCCTCTTATTTCTCCCTCCCCCATACCTCCCCCCATCCTGCTGGACAAACATGTCAATTCCTACCTTTTACTAATTATTGTTCTGTTTCTTGCTTGATGTCTAATTTTTGTATACAGGAATGTTACATTTTCTTAAACAGGCTGCTGTTTTAATATTTTATTTTTTGTTAATTTCACTGGCTCTCTAACAGCTGCTATCGTAATCAGTGTAAAATGTTTCACTCAGTTGATGGTTACACTGAGAGCCGTGAGTGGTTATAAGGGCTGTCAGTAACTTTGGACCTCCAATCCCTAATGTAGACCATTCAGTTGAAGAGCCAGAGCAATATACTGGGATGTCTTCCATGTATGCACTTATTCTTTTGTTATTTACACTTAGCAATAAATACTTCCATTCAGCTTACTGACACAGTCAGTGTTTCTGTTAACCTTTTTGGCACAGTTGTGCCCTGGTTGCTTGTTTTCACTGATTACTACAGGGTACTGTAATCCAAACCCTCAGCAGCACCAGTGACCAGCACCAGGGAGTTTGAACCCTCCTTGCAGCTGTTTTCACTAAAGTGGTAGAAGGGAGGAGGCTGGCAACTATTGACCAGTAATCCTGACATTGGTGGTTGGAAAGTTAATGGAATCAGTGCAGAATGAAAGGATTGTAGAATATATTGAATCCAATAAATTACAATGCTCAAGGCAGCACAGATTCATGGGGGGAGCATATCAATGATTCTGATAGATTTCTTTGATCGGTTGACCATGAAATTAGATCAGGGTGGAGTGGAGGACATTGCCTACTTAAATTTCAGTAAGGCTTTCAACAGCATTTTACCTAGCAGACTCGTAAGGAAGCTGAGCAGCTTACGGGTTGGTCCAGAGGTGGTAAATTGATTAAGAAATACTAGGAAATAGGCAACATAGGGTGGTGGTAAATGAAGTTCACTCGGGATAATGGAGGGTAACCAGCAAGGTGCCTCAGGGATCAGTACTGAGATGAGTCCACTTTAATGTTTTTATAAGTGACATTACAGAAGAGCTTATCATCATCATCATGTTTATTGTATGACTAAAAAGCCTTCACAACATACTTTACAAACACAGATACAATTGCAAATACTCATACATCATAAATAACAAAGCTTTACAGTTGGGCATATGTCAATTAATTTCAATACAAATCATAAATTCACTTCAGCCTAATTAAAGTGCATAAGTGCAATCATACAACATATTAGGCACCTCCTAAAATCCCTTCTTCAGTATAAAATTATACAGTAATTGTCAAATTATTTAAATAATTCAGATTTTTCTTTTTACATTCTTAATGGTTGAAAAATAGTTCACCAATCTATTAATTGTCCAGAGATCTTCTGTATGCATCAAGATGCTAATTAACTGTATTTTATTTACCTGGTAGATGTTATTTAAAAAAGGGCCCCACCAATATTCCTGTTGCTTCTCATACCATCTGCAGTCCCATAAGATATGGAGTAGGTTCTCTTTTTCACCAATCCCACAGTCACATTCTTCGATATTATCCCCGTTTTTTTATATCTAAATTCCAATACCTTACTAGGGAATTGATCAAATTTATAAAGTTACTGTAGTCCTTAGTTTAGGGTTACTTAAAATATCCAAATATTTCCTGTAGCCATGGTTAAGGTTATTGGCAGCAAATCACTTTGAATAACGAGATCCACTTATCTCTTCCAAATCAATCTCATTCCAGTGATTCTTAATTTTTTAGAGATATACTTTTTATATTTTGCACTTATCATTATTCCTTTTTCTACTACTCTTTTTAAGTGCAGCAATTTATGTTTTTTTTTAAATCCAATAAAACTTAGCTCAACCAATGCCCCATATTATTGCAGAGGAGCTGGAAGGGAAGGGAAGGTCTGCCTTTTTCTGGATGATGCCAAAACCTGCAATAGGGTGGACGCTCTGAGGGGTTTGTTTGTGGGGGGGATGCAGATAGACCTGAGAAAACTGGAGGAGTAGTTATGGGCATGGCAGCTGAGTTTCAATACAAACGAGTGCAAAATCATGTACTTAGGGCCTAGAAACTCAGGAAAAGAGTACAGAATGAATGTAAAGGTAGTGACAACCACCAAACAATAAAAAGACCAATCGGTAATCATATCTGATGACCAAATGGTGGTCAGGCAGTACGACAAGACAGTTGGGAGGGTTAGTGGGATGTTGGGGTGCATAGGAAGGGATTTGACCAGCAGAAAGAGGGAGCTGGTGTTGCCTCTGAATAGGCCACCGGTGAGAACCCACCTGGAGTACTTTGTCCAGTTCTGGACACCGCATCTCTGGAAGGACATAGACAGAGTGGAGGCCATCCAGAGGAGGGCAACTACAATGCTGCAGGGTCTGCATTAGAAGCCCTATGAGGACAGACCACAGGACTCATATGTATACCCTGGAAGGGAGGGGTTATGATGAGACATTTAAATACCTCAATTGGTAAATATGGTACAGGAGGGGGGTATTCTTCAGAAATAAAGATACTCAAGAACAAGGGACATGCAATGAAGCTGGAAGGGAGTAGATTCAGGAGGGATGAGAGGAAGTACTTCTTTATAGAAAGAGTGGTGGATGCCTAGATCAGTCTTCCAGCAGAGGTGATGGAGGCTAAAACAGTGATGGCGTTCAAGAATGCATGGGATAGCACTGAGGGAATTTTAGTAGAAAGGAAAGAGGGGGGAAGAGTCAGCAATTAAGTAGGGTCTGCGGTAACACTGTAGTTAGGGAACAATGGGCAGATTGGATGGGCCAAGCAGTCCTTCTCTGGCATCAAATTCAAAGTTTCTATTTTTCCTGGGAGGGACAAACAATGTGATACATAAGAAACTATTTTATAGGAACTGTGAGTCAGTAAAGAGGGTCATGAATGGACTTGGTGGGAAGGAGGCTCAGAAGGGATGTGAGGAAGTTTTACTTCACAGAGATGGTGGTTGAGCCATGGAGCAGCCTACCGGTAGAGGCAGTAGGAGCAAAGACCATTAATGGGCTTAAGCATGGCTGGGACACAGTGAGGGTTTGATAGTTATGCTGTGGGGAACTGGTATGATGGAATATGTGGGGGGGGTGGGTTGAAAACCCTACTTGGATAGTAGGTCATAGGGTAAGGCAGGGAAGTGATAGCGTAGACTGAAGGGGACAGTGGTCAATGTCAGCTGACAGTGGCAGAGCTTCCAAGTCAGCATCCCTCAGATGTGTTAGATATCCTGAATCTGACCTCTAAAATCAGGGAGATTTTTACAAGACCCTACCGTATATGCCTAACTGAATCTAAGGTGCTAGGAATGCATTGCTAAGTCATTTAAAGCAGTGGAAATAGTCAGTTATTTGATGCTGATAATTTTAGGGACATGGACTGGTGCCTTAACAAGCAAGGAGAATCTTAAAAAAAATGGCAAAATCAGGGAGAGTCCTTAAAAATTGGGAGACTTGGAAGATATGCTCTGTTTCTAGAATGAATATCTCTGGAGGCAGTAATTTTTGTTTGTTGTTGTTACTATAGTTAGAGCTCAGTATTGCAATATAGTGTATGGCAGAACGCGATTGGGTATGGAAATCCATACACACAAAAAAGTCATTCTGTTGCACTAGTAAAGTACCCACTAACGCAGAACAATTTTTCATTCTGCATTAGTAGGCAGGTCATAATGCAACTGCCCCCACCAGCACTGTTGATAGGACAAGGGGGCGGTTGATTCCTGGCATGTGTGAGTTGGCTGGTCTGCGGACATACTGGAAATGCAGATCCCTGGTGGCAAACACAGCAACTGAACAAGACAAAGGTAAGTGATCTTTTCTATTTGGGCACCATACACTATAAAGAAAAGTGTATGGAAGCCCAAACATGCAACCATGCTATCCTCAATACCAGGTCCCTCCAACCATGCTATCCTCAATACCTTGTGGTTTCTATGATGAAAGGGAGTTCTTGAGCTTCGCTCTAGAGTTCTTCATCGTCATGGGAACTACTTGGTATGAGAATAGTGTGGCTGTGTATGGGCTACCATATGCTATCCTATATGTGTTAATAAGCTTACTTAGGAACATTGGAAACCATACCATGTGTTCAGTATAAGAGAAATTTGTTATAGTGTGGTTTTCTTTAGTGAGGGAGCATTGTAACTGAATATTAGTTCAGATGATAGAGGTAAAAAAAAACCCTGTCATCCAGAAGTCCCACAGAATTATTTTAAAATCTGAAATATGCTGCAAAGAAAAAATGTGCAAGAATGTTGGCACTGTTTTTTTTTTTTTAAATTTGATCCTTTGAAGGAACAGCCCAGGACCACTATTCACAATTTTGTTTCTGATATTTTGTGGCTATGGAAAAGATCTTTTGTGAATGGGGTCCATAATAAAGATGTGCCATACACAGCTGATAGGTGAAGCAAGTGGAAGAATGCTGAAATGATGAATGATGATGGGGGCTCAGAAGGTCCTCACAACAAGACAGTGGTGGGACAGCACTGGAGCAGCTAGGGGTAGCAGACATTGCTCCAGATAGGACAGAATAGCAAGGGGAGGCACTATGGATGTAACCCTCTGGGTCAGGGCTGGGTACATTTAGATGCACCCTTTGGACCTATGGCAGCCCCAACCCAGGTGTCTGGCTCATGGAGTATAGTACAGGGACATAAAAATGGACTTGCATTCCAGCGGAATGACTTTAAGGATACCAGATAACCTGACCTAGAAGAAGGAGCCTATGACCTTCCCTCACCCATATCCCAGGACCACTATCAGAAGTCCCTGGCTACCAAACTTTATTGAGCACACTGACTGGCTTCCATTTGTGCTTTTTTTTCCTTTTTATTCATAACCATGGATGTTGTGCATGTGTTTGGGGAGGAGAGTCCAGACTCTAACATGTCTTGGACCTTTCACCAATCCTCTACATCCATACAAAATGGTGTGTGTCTGTCCATGAGGGCCATCTGACTAATCCACAGGCCCTCACCATGTAGCAGCAGGTTAGAAAGCAAGGGGATGCTGAGTATGTGGCTCCTGGCAGCCACAACTAATGTGGCCACCAGATGGGTGACAGTGGCCACCATCTATAAAACCTGACAAGTCACACTCAAAATGGCCACACTGTGGTCATGAAATGGCCATGCCTTCCAAGCTCAGCCACTGACCTCAAAATGGCTGTCAGTCTTTCACATGCCCAGGTGCACTGTACCAATCGTGGCACACTACCTCTCATAAATGCTGCCCTCTTTTTGTGGGCAAAGTGCATTCTACCCTTTGGAAGACTCACATACATGAATTCAGCATGCAAATGTATAGGGCTGTCCTACGCCTCCACATTCATACCTTAACAAGGCTGTCCTAGGAAGATCCATACCAGACTGTCACCAACCAGCACAAAAAGAGTTCCTTTCCAGCATGTTAAGTTGCAGATGGGGGAGAGGGGGTCATTATAAGAAGTGTGCGATCAGCATGACCCTTCACCCCAAAAACATCTTGAAGCAGCACCAAGAAAACCTCTGCTCTCTTTCCCCCTCCATATACCTCCATATGATCACAGAGACAACCAGCAGCACCATTAAATGCAGTCAGGAAATGCTGTTCACCCACCCACCACACTTGCCCCAATGAACAGTCATGCTGGGCTGAATTCTACACGACTTTATGGGATGGGCTCCAACAACATAGCAGTAGTTTGTCATCGAATGGCATAGGTAGGTGGACCCCCCAAGTACATTGAATACACGTAGCTTCCTTCAGTCACTGGGAAGAAAACTGTAGCAGACATTTTAAATGAAGTTAGGGTAGAAGACAAAACCAGCCATAATGCCGGCTTCTGTCAGGAATATTGGCTTACTAGGTGGTTGCAATAAACAGTGCCTCCTGAGGGAGGGCAAGGAGGAACTAGACCAGAAGTATGCGATACTGAGCTCTCAATAATACCACCCATTTCGTGTAGCCAAACCAGAGATTCTCATACTACTGGGATCTAATGAGTGCCCAAATTGTCTAGCACAGCAAAAAGTTGTAAAAAGAAGGAACCATCTCCACCAGGCCTGGAATCTTGGAAAGATGCAGCCCCAGATGCCTGCTACCAGGACCTCTCTAACCAAGATAAACTGGCAGGGAGATCTAATACATAGTTAAAAACAGCTTACTTGTATACCAGTTGTTTTGCTTATGTAAGATGAAGGGTTAATTCCCTCTCTGGCATGGCTTTTAGTTATCTCCCACCATACCATTCTTTGCAGGCCTGGCTAGGCCATCTCTCCCACATGGCTTTAGCACCTGGATTAAAAAGTGTCAGTTTCCTTCCCTGGTGCTGTGCTACAGCAAAAACAACTCCCAATTGACTGTGTGACTAGTGGCAATGTTACCCTTACAGAGAGGTCTTTATCTTTACTGAACCAGCTGCCTATCCTTTAAAAAGAGCCTCCCAGACTGAAAGCATAATAAAGTACAGCTGCATGCTGCTTAAAGAAGCCCACTATAACCACAACACAGCACCGTATATAGTTACATCTCTTTGTGAAAAAAGAAACTTTAGTAAAAAAGAAAACCTCATTCACCCATCTCTTACATCTAATGTGCCAAGGTGTGGGTGTAGGAGGAGTAAAGTTATAATATACAGTATGGAAAAATAGGATCCAGTTATATCAATACCATAACAACTACTGTAGGCCATCATGACAGCAGGTAATTGCCCTTTAAGCTGAGGAGTACAGCAGTGGGCCCCTGTAGCTAATATTTACAATATATCTACTGTAGTGTGCTAGTCCTGAAAAAAAAAGAGGCATGTCATCACATACTGTAGATGAGGGTATAAAAGCAGATACTCTAGCATGCAAAACAAACGTCCACATATTCACAGTTATATAGTGCTCAATCACAACCATATTGCCTAGTGTTTGAACACAGATTGTATCTACAGAAACAAAAAGCAAAAGGTCAAAAAACTCTATACTACTCAGTATTCAATATCAGTTTAGATGTTTAAGAATTGCATGCATACAATAAAATTTGATACATATACAACAAATAAGATCACTGACCTGTAATTCATAGCCTGCGTTGCAGGTGTAAATAATGATGTCTTTATAACTGTATCTAATGTCAAGAACATTGCCATTCTCTGGAGCTCTGGGTTTCTCACAGGACACAGGGGTGCAGAAGTCATCAGAAAATGTGGGTATCCAGTTACCATCAAGCTAAGTAAGAACAAAGAAGAAGCTGAGATGTGCTTAATAGCTTTATCAGATCATATGGCATCACTACGTCTAGAAATCTGAAGACTGCTATCAAATAATTTCATTTTTTTCCACTGAAAAGAACACCAGGTCAGATAGTCTGTCCTTGCAGTTTACAGAACAGTACAATACATTTTTTTTTGCATAACATCTTTCATGCAAGTATTTTCCATAATGCTTTACACTAGGGACAGGTACAGTGCCATCAGAAAAAAATGTACTGTGCAATTAAGAAATATAGGGGAAATTAATAAAAGGAGACCACAAAGAGTTTAAATCCTCCACAGCATTTACTATTTCCGTTGCTCTACTATGAACTAACTCTGGTTTATCTAGATAGTTCCTATATTATGGTAATTATTTATTTATTACCTTTTGTTACTGGGTAAGCACACTAGACAAGGAATGCCTATTTTCAGGTACGACCCGGGAGATTACATAAGCATGGTTTACAGAACAGTGCGAGGGAATTACAACAATATGAAATACAAGCAATGAGCAGGATGATACAAATAAACAGGTACAGGATGAACAGATAAGCATATACATCAAGGATAAGAACAAGCAAACAATAGTTACATTTCATGGAAATAATACAAGCACAATTTGTCCCATTTGGAGAATTGCAAGTGCTGAGGTGAAGGGCATGCAGGGTAGATAATTCCCCTGACAAGAGCTCAAAGGGGCAGGGGAACCAGGGAAGTGGAGGGTGCACAACAGGGTCCAAGCAGGGGTTGGGGATATCAAGCAGCCTTGGAACAGTCACAGGCTGAGGCAGACTTCAGGTGCAACCAGAGGGGGTTCTTAAAGATGGGATAGGTGTGGGGGTACATCTGATGGTTGCAGGGAGGGTATTCCAGAATTTAAGGGCACAAACAGCAAAGGCATGATCACCTGACAGTGTACGAGTTTTTGGGACAAGGAGAGGTTGCAAGTCAGTTGACCTTAGCTGTTATGATGGAGCCGGCTGAAGGAGTTTGGACAGGGCAGGTGGGGCGGCATTGAGGACGATTTTGTCTGTGAAGCAGCCCAAGACAAATGAGCTATAATTACCTGGGGACAACCAGTGTAGTTGATTGTATAAATCACAGTGATGGGTAAGTCGAGGGACGGCAAAGGCAAAGTGGAAATTATTATTATAGGCCACATCCCATTTAGCAAGGCTAGGTTTTGCAGTGAGGGTAAAGATTATCAGCCCATAGTTGAGAGATGGAAGGAATAAACCTTTAGCAAGGGCAAGCCGTGCAGCAGCAGTAAGGGACCCACGAGCCTGGTATGCAAGTCCAAGCTTGATATTTGTTGCCCTGCAGACATTTTGAATGTGTAGAGACAGGTCTAACTGGGGGTCAAGAGTAACTCCCAGGCATCTAAAGGAGCATGTAATAAGGTAAGTTTAGACAGGTAGTCCATCAGCTGCACTTCCACCACATTTTCTAGTATCTTGCTAACAGCAGACAGGATGGCTATAGGATGGTAGTTTTCTGTGCATTTCTGGTCACCTTGCTTGAAAAAAGGAACAACCTTTGCTATTTTCCAGATTGCAGGAACAATCCTGGTGGTGAGGGAGGAGTCAAGAATATGGGATATTGGGAGTGCAACCAAAGGGGCCACAATCTTTAGGAGTTTTGGTTCAAGGTCATCATGACCAGGACTCATATGAGGAGAAAGACCAGTGAGAAGCTTGTAGGATTCCCTCACTGGAATTGTTTTAAGTTTGAAAGGTGGTTGAGACAGAGATTCTGGATAGGAGGAATGATTAGAGGGAGATGACTCATCATTGTCAGTAGTAAACAGAGAGGTGTATGCCGAGAGATCAGAGAATTGCTTGTTAAAGGCACTAGCAATCGTAGTAGCATTATTGCAATTTCTACCATCGACAATCATATCCATAGTATCCCACTGGCTATAACCTCCAACTATGGTTTTAATAGTGTGCCAGAAGTATCGCGGGTCCCTAGCAGAGGATAAGAGGGCAGCCTTGCAGTATTCACCCTTGGCATTACATATGGCTTTTTTGCAGATATTGTGGAGCCGCTGGTATTCATGGTAGTCAGACAATTCCTTAGAGACTTTAAATTTACCACAGTGCTTATCGTGGACTTTCATGAGGGAGAGCAAGTCTCCATGCAACCATTTAGTGATAGTACCTCTAACTCTCTTTCTGATATGATGTGCTTACTTATCCTGCAGAGAGGGGAGGATATTTAGAAGCTTTTCAAGAGCACCTGTGAAGTCTGTGGCAGAGAGTACTGTGGCCCAATCTGTGGTTGCAAGATCTTGAAGAAAGAGAGCAGAGTTAAAGTGGGAGACGTCTCTCAGTTGTATGATTTTATAGGGCACTTTGGGGGAGGAGACTCTCCAAATGCAGTAGATGGGGGAATGGTCAGATATGGAGTCAGGAAGGACTCTAAATGCTGAGATCCTAACAGGCCTGTTTGTCAGAAACCAATCGAGGAGTATTTCTCAACTCCCATTGGGGTGGTTTCGTGTGGGCTCACTGATGAGTTGAGTAAGGCTAAGGGCCACCAGCAGAGGTTCATACTGCTTGACATTGTCACCAAACCAGTTTAGATTGAAGTTACCACATATAAGTACCTCATTTGAGGTGATTTTAGGGCTAATGCTATCAAGAACATTGGAGAGCCCCTTGATACCCTGCTTTGGAGGGTTGTACATGCAGTCAATGCAGATGATGTGAATTTTTTTGGCATTCCCTAGCAGGAGGAGCCTATGAAGGAGTTCACAGGTGGCAGAGGGGAGCCAATTTGTACTGGATTAGGGATATCTTAAGCTGACTTTTGTAGCATATCAAAAGACTACCCCCCCATGCTTTTTACCCAAGCAATCACGGCGCAGGAGGCTAAAATTGGGGAGCACGAGGGCTGAGTCAGGGGTGGCAGGTTTCAACCATGTTTCCATGAGACACAGAATATCAGGGTTATAGTGATCAACCCAGGCAGTCAGTTCAGCATGGCTGTGGATGAGACTATGAACATTGAGATGTGCAATTTTAAGACCCTTAAGAGAGGACCAGGAGGGGGTGTTAAAGGTCTATTGTGAGGTAGGTCCATGGTTCAGTTCAACGTCTCCAGCAAGGAGGATAAGGAGAGTGGAGAACCAGAGGAGGTGGCACAGCCAGGTCCTCCTGTAAGGTCTTTTATGAGAATGGTGTCACGATCATTTGAGCAGTCTAAATGCAATTCTCACAGAATTTGGTTAGAAGCACCAGAGAGGATACACGTTTGCTTGCCAGGAAGCTATAACATTGGAGTAAGAATAGTCATCAGTGTGATGCATCTCCAGAGGGCCTATGTATGGTGGGAGATAGACAGTAGTGAAGTACAGGGACCACAGAGAATAGAATAGGCAGGCTAGGAAGAACATTGCAGCTTTTTTTAATAGCAGACACTTCAGGAAGGAAGTATTCGGTAATGCCTAGTTAAGTGACAGGTCTAGATAAGGTACAGTAGAAGCTGTAAGTAAAAACAAGTTAGGGTAGAGCTGAGGCAGTAAAATTAAAGTAGGTAAGGGCAGGACAACATCTTATTGACAGCCTGTAAGATTTAAAGTCAGGTGCTGTGTAAGAAAGATAGTATGATTCTTGCCCGTTGAGTAGTGCTGGCTTCAGAACAGTGCCCAGAAATGGTAGAGATGTATAACTTTCAAGTGGGAAAGTGGTGAGATAAAAAAAAAATATGTAACAGGCAGACAGAGCTTTGCTGGTTGGAAGATCTTAGAGGGGTCTCTGCTCTGTATCTCAGCAGTACCTGCAGTTTTGGTCAGAGGGGGATAGTAGCCGACTTTAGCACAGCGAGTGGTCTCTGCAGCCAATTTAACTTGAAGCTGCAAGAGAAGTACAAAGGTAGGGCGTGTAAGATAAATATTCTGTGGAGGGGGTGAGAACAGAGAGGTAGCACAATAGGAGATTTACTGGAGACAGGGGCTTTCCCTGCCCAAACAGTGTCTCCAAAGAAATCTTGGAAAAACTTTTTTTTTTTAAAAGGCATAAGTTTTAAAACATATTCAGTTAAGGAATTCTAAGCAGTAAAATTATTAAACAGCTATGCAGTAGCTAACTAACTGAGCAGAACAGACACTGTATCTAAGTTAAGAAATTCTTGTCCCTGGGCAGAAAACACACAAAGATTAACAGGCAGACAGAGCTTTGCTGGCTGTAAGACCTCGGAGGGATCTCTGCTCTGTGTCTCAGCAGTACCTGCAGTTTTGGTCAGAGGGGGAGAGCGGCCGACTCTGGCACAGCGAGTGGTCTCTGTAGCCAATTTAACTTGAAGCTGCAGTTTCAGTCGGGGAGAGAGTGGCCAATTCTGGCACAGTGAGTGGTCTCTGCAGCCAATTTAACTTGAAGCTGCAGTTTCAGTCAGAGGAGAGTGGCCGACTCTGGCACAATGAGTGGTCTCTGCAGGCAATTTAACTTGAAGATGCAGTTTCGGTCAGATGGGGAGAGTGGTCCACTCTAGCACAGCGAGTGGTCTCTGCAGCCATTTTAACTTGAGGCTGCAGTTTCTGTCAGAGGGCTAGAGTGGCCAACTCTGGATTAGAACTGCATGCCACTGTCTCGATGGGACCTAACCAACAATCTATACAATTGCATGAAGGATAATGCATTGGAGGCTGTGAACCAAATGCTGGTGATTTCATTGACTGAGCTGGGGGTTCAATAAACTCAAAACCAAAGGTGGAGTGACTTATGCCCCCAGTTTTTTTTATTCATCTATTTTTCTATTTTATTTAGCATTTTCAAGACAAACATACAGCTACTGTAAATGCAATTGATCCAAAGAGGGATACTGAGACATAAGGTGATGCTGACCTGTTTATTGATGTGCCACAGGTACAAGGTGTCCATGCAGAGCAATCAATGACCAGCACACAGTCGGATGAAACTATGGACATCAGGACAGCATTTTTTAATTTGGAGAAAGCTGCTCTTAGGGGAAGAAGACAGTATTGGGGTACGTTAACCCTTGAAACATACTAAAAAGTTGGAAGGCCTCCCAGGGGTTTCAGCTACTGAAAATACCAGGCGATGGTGATGAAATTGATGAGTTTATGTTTGATTGGAGAGCTGTTTTACAGCTTGGTACTGATGTCCTTATGAGGGCTATAATTAAGAACTATGAGAGACAACAGCCCGAGGTGTTTGCTAACATTAAGGCCAGAGATTAATGCGTAATTCTATTTAAAGAAAATCCAGATTTTACTGTATTTGAAAAGAAATTGAAGGACAATTTACAGAGGGAGGACACTAAAATAAAAAAATATTAAACTCAAGAAGTCTGAACATGATAGACCAAATTATTTAAACAATAGAGTCTTCTCTTGGCAAAAGAATAAAGCATGCAACAATTCTGGCTGATTAAATAAACGTAGCTGGTGATGCCAACAGCAGCTCACACCACCACCTTCTATTTTAAAAAAAATAGTTCAACATCCCCTTCTTATTATGCATCGACCAGTGAGTCAGAGACAGAAGCTGTGGAGGTTTTTTTTTAGAGATCCCCAGGATCAGATCAGGTTCCACAGATCTGAGGCACAGTGGTCAGGCAGTTCATTTCAGGGAGCAACCACAGGAACAGACACAGGTGTTCCAACAACAGAGGAACCCTCAGAGGGGAAATGTGTTAAACATACTAGGAAGGGAGGCAGAAGGCACACATTCAAGGCAGTGAGGGAGAAGCAGAAAATAATACCAGAACCTGAAAATATTGTGATCAACATTTCAGGTATAGTTATGGATACAGCAGATTCTTCTTATTACAAAAGGGTCTTACGTTTGTTACTACTCAAGATATTGACCCATTTGAACTCTATGTGGATCTCCATAGTCTGACTCAAAATTTAAATCTGAAAGCCCACTTTGAAGAAAATCAATATGTGCCATGGAACTGTGACCAGTGATAACAGTGGGGATGCCTCAGTAAATACTATGGTTGGGGATAATGCCTTTAGAACTGATTTTTTGTCTACCATCAACCTTCATCCCAGCCTTTAACAAGTAGAGATGTTGCAAAATAAAATTTCACCACTGAAATTACCATGAAATTGGCAATTTCACAGCACAAAATATTTCTCTAAATTTGTGCATTTCACTAAATATTTTGTGGGTGCAAAATGCAAAATTTCGCCCAAAACATTGTGAAATTTCACCCAGAAATTATGAAATTTTTCATTTTGCTACAAAATGTCACTATTTTCGGATGAAATTTCACAATTGTTGGGCAAACCTTCACATTTTCAGGTGAAACTTTACAATTTTCAGGCAAAATGTCACATTTCACACCCACAAAATATTTCGTGAAATGCACGAATTTCATGAAATATCTCGCATAATGAAATTTCTCAATTTCGCACAACACTATTAATGAGACTGTCATGGTCTTTGAAAGGAGCTATGAACAGGGCTTTCAAACCATATTAGAACAACAGAGCAATCCAAACTATGTGAATATTACATTTCAGGAAGCTGCTGCTCTTAAAACTCTGAAGAAGAATAAGAGTATAACAATTAAACCAGTGGACAAAAGGGGCTGGGGGGTATGTCTACAATTAAATATATGCAAGAGGTAGAGAGGCAACTTGGGAATATTGATTTTTATCAGAAACTATGCAGTGACCCCCACTATCAACTTTTAGAAGTCTGCGGATACATTTTTGTTAGATGCACATTTGGAGAGTGTTATCTCTAAAAATGAACTTGAGTATCTCACTGTGTTGCATCCTGTTAGGGAATACGAACATACTGATTTAACAGCAGAAATAGGTCACCTGGTTTATCAAGTCTACTCAAATGTGCAGCTAGCATCTTCACCTTGCAGATGCCCTTCTCTTCTCCCTTCCCCTTCCCAATTACCCCTCCTCACCTTATCTCATCCGCTTTTGAAACTACCCACTGTCTTACAGTCTTACACTGTCTTACAGGCTACCACTTCCACCAGTAGAGCATTCCATTCTGCCACGACCCTCTCCATGAAAAAGTGTCTTCTCATTTCCATTCTAAATCTTTCCCCCTCCAATCTAAGGCCATGCCCTCTCGTGTCCCTCCCTCTTCTCAGTCTCAGTATCCCTTCAGTGCCTGCCTTGTTTCTCCCCTTTACATACTTAAAGGTCTCAATCATATCCCCCCAGTCCCTTCTCTCTTCCAAGGAGTACATGTTCAAATCTCTCAGCCTCTCCTCGTATGGTCTATCCTCCAATCCCTGGATCATCCTTGTTGCCTTTCATTGTACCCCTTCCAGTAATTTCACATCCTTCTTCAGATATGGGCACCAGAATTGCACACAGTACTCCAGGTGCGGCCTGACCAGTGCCCTGTAGAGATGCAGGATCACCTCCCTGTTCCTGGAGATGACTGTCACAATACAACCCAGCATCCTGTTGGCTTTCACTGCTGTCCTCCTACACTGCTCTGTATTGTTCATCTTCCCTGCTACAACCACCCCTAGATCCTTCTCCTCCTCATTGGAACCTAGCTGCACCCCTCGCAGCTGGTAACCCCTTCCTTGGTTCTTTGCCCCAAAGTGAAGGACTTTGCACTTTTTTGCATTGAACCCCAACTGCCATGCTTCTGACTACTCTACCAGTTTGGTCAGGTTGTCCTGCAGCCCCTGACAACCTGCTATATTGTCCACTCCGACTCCCAATTTGGTATCATCAGCGAATAGACTGACCTTATTCCTGACACCATACCAGATGTCTGCTATGAATGTTCCAAACAGCACTGGCCCCAGTATCATTCCCTGCAACACCCCACTCATTACAGCCCTTGGAGTTAAGAGTCCCCCCACCACCACCACCACTAACCTTTGCTGTCTCCCCTGCAGTCAATTCTCAATCCATTTAACCATCTTAATCCCAACTCCCACATATATCAACTTCCCTCCCAACCTCCCATGTGGCACCAAATCGAAGGTCTTACTGAAGTTCAAGTATATGACATCCACTGCATGACCTTTGTCCAATTCCCTTGTGACCCAATCATAATACTAAACTAGGTTCATCTGGCAGGATTTTCCAGAGACAAACTCATGCTGGTGACTGTCCTGGAGGGCTAGTATTTATGTTCTACCCAAGATTCATAAGAAGCTGAATGATCCTCCGGGACACCCCATAGTGCTGGGGATTGGTTCACTTATTGAACCATTATCCAAATAGGTGGATGCTTTAATTAAGACACATGTGTTTGCTTTATGCACTTACATTCATGATACCACATATATGTTGGGGGTCCTGGATGATGTCCAGCTGGAGGAGGACTGGCTCCTGGTGTCTTTGGATAAATACTTCCTTATACACCAATATGTCTCATAGTGGGGGTTTAGAGGCCTTAGAATACTGGCTCAGACAGGATGTGAGCATTGTTATGCATTTGAAGGAATTTCTTGTGCGATGTGCTGAGCATATACTAACGAAAAATAGTTTTCTCTTTCAGGGGGACTATTATCTCCAGATTAAAGGTACGACTATGGGGGCGACATTTTCCCCCAATTATGCCAACCTGTATTTGGGCAAATGGGAGACAGAATTTGTCTATGATGACAAGGTCAATCATTTTTACCATACGATTGACCTGTGGCATTGTTTTACTAATGATATATTTATGGTGTGGCATGGCAATGGGGCAAATTAGAGGTCTTCATTAAATATTTGGAAGACAGTAATTCTAATTTGAAATTTACATGTCCAATGTGATGAGCATACAGTTTCATTTTTGGATATCCTTGTTAAAAAGAAATGGGACTATTGAGACAGATCTCTTTTGCAAGGTTGCTGATAGAAACATGCTTCTCTTTGCCTCTAGTTCACACCATCTAATAGATAACATTACCAAAGCCCAAATGCTGAGAGTCTGAAAAAAACAGCAGCAATGGCAGAGATTGCATAGTGAATGGTTCTGTAACATGTGAGAGATTTCTCAGTAGGGCTTATAATAGGTAAGTGGTAGAACAAGCTTACCAGCACACTTTCCATGTGGTTAGACAAGAACTGCTGCAGACTAGTAGTAGGGCTAAGGAACTTCAGAAAATGCATTTTGTAACCAGGCACAATAGACTGTCAAAGAACATTGAAAAGGTTCTGAGGGATAATTGGCACATTTTACAAATAGAACCACTTCTCAGAGACACCACAAATCATCCACCTAGAATAGTACACAAGGGGGGCAGAAAATGGAAATTATGTACCTACCGTAATTCTTGATCTTCTTAGACGAGTCTCCACCACTCATTCACACTAATGGGATCAGCGCTGGAGGCACTAGGACCCATCGGGAGCAAACTTTTTTGTTGGAAAGTCAGTGCCGTCTAGCGGAAGGCACCGCGAGCCTCAGCTCGCGTGGTAATGAATATCTCGGTGTCGACCTTCCAACCGCCTCAGTATCTTTTTTTCCAAGGAGGTGCAGCCTAACTTAACCTAGAAGGATAGCCTAACCAAAAACTGGACATAAAATAGTCCAGAAGACCCGTATAAGAAGGGTCAACAAAGAAGTCTTCACAGCCTAAAGATTTGAGGGAGTGAAGATCAACAACAGAGGTGAGCTCGGGGGATGGAGGGTGGGCGTATGAATGAGTGGTGGAGACTCATCCAAGAAGATCAAGAATTACGGTAGGTACATAATTTCCATATCTTCCTGGACATAAGTCTCCACCACTCATTCACACTAATGGCAGAGTACTGAGCTAGTAATCCCCCGAGAGGGCAGCAGGAGAGACCAAGAGCTCACAGTTTTGGGATAGAAGTCCATTAAGGATGGTTCTGCCAAAGGACAGATGTCATCTGGCATGGACATCCAGGGCATAGTGTTTAACGAAAGTATGCACTGAGCTCCAGGTACAGTAGCAGCATTGCAAATATCTGCAATGGGAACGTTACAGATTTCTGCCAGAGATGCCGCTAATGCCCTAGTAGAGTGAGCGTAAACTCTGCCCTCCAGCTTAATCTGCACCATGGAATAACAGTGGCGAAGGCATGCCACTAGCCATGCTGAGATACACCTGATAGCGACAGGTTGACCCAGCTGGGTCTCGCTGAAAGAAACAAACAGTTGTTGAGCTTTTCAAAAGTCCTTTGTTCTATCTAGATAGAAACGTAAAGCTCTCTTGACGTCCAGGGAATGAAGAGAACGTTCTCCTTCATTCTGGAAGTCCGCAAAGTAAGAGGGAAGGACTAAAGGTTGGTTTAGATGGAACTCCGAAACAACCTTAGGAAGAAATTTAGGATGGGTTCTAAGGACTACTTTGTCTTTATGGAACACAGTATACGGAGGGTCTGTGACCAAGGCATGTATCTCAGAAACCCTGTGGGCTGAGGTAATGGCCACCAGGAAGGCCGTTTTCCAGGTGAGAAATTTTTGCTCACAGGTAGCCAGAGATTTGAAAGGCTTTCGAGTGAGCATGTCTAGCACAAGATTAATGTCTCAGGCTGTGACTGGACGTCTAATAGGAGATCTGGTATGCAGAATTCCCTTAAGAAACTTCTTAACCACAGGTAACTGAGCTAGTGACAAGGAAAGTACCGGCTCATGATAAGCTGAAATGGCACAAAGGTGAACTTTGACTGTAGAGTACTGCAGGCCTGAATTTGAGAGGTCTAAGAGGTACTCCAAAATTTTATCTGGTGGGCAGGAAAAAGGGATTTAAAGAAGATTTTGCACACCAGAGCGAAAAATGCTTCCATTTGGCTGTGTAAGTTTTTCTAGTGGCTGGCTTCTGCGAGCCAAAAGAATATCTGAAACCCTGCGAGAGACATTGAATCTGTTCACTTCTATCTTTTCAGGAGCCAAGCGTGAAGGTGAAGTGACCTCAAGTTGGGATGAACAACCGGCCCTTGAGTCAAGAGGTTTGTCTGAAGTGGGAGTGGTTTTGGCAGAGCTGCCGACATGCTGTTGAGTAGTGGAAACCACATTTGTTGAGGCCAGAAGGGAGCAATGTGGATCATTTTGTCCCCCTGGGATTCGAATTTGAGAAGTACCCTCTGAATTAGAGGAAGAGGCAGAAAGGCGTATAGAAAGTGTTTTGCCCACTGAAGCCTGAACCCATCCTGACATAAAATACCAGGCCCTGGATTTCTGGAGCAGAAGAGAGGCAGTTTTGTGTTGAGTCCAGGTCTGGAGTTCCCCATTCTGCAAATATTGACTGAACTACGGCTGAGTCGAGAGACCATTCATGAGGATCTGTCTCTGTTCTGCTGAGGCGGTCTTCCAGTTCGTTCTGTACTCCTGGCAGGTAGACCACTTGAATTAGAGACTTGTGCTGCAAGCACCATTCCCACACTCTCATCCCTTCTCTGCATAAGGGGTAAGAGTGAGCACCGCCCTGTTTGTTGTTGTAATACATCACTGCTTTGTTGTCCATTTGAAGAACAATGCTCTTGTGACAGAGAATGTCCTTCAACGCCCGGACCACATAAATGTTGGATCTCATTTCCAAGACATTTATGTGAAGCTGGGACTCGACCTGAGTCCACGTACCTTGAGTGTGGAGAGCCTGACAGTGAGCCCCCCACCCCATCAGGGACACGTCTGTGGTAATGGAAATCTGATGATCCAGAGGAGCAAAGGGATACCCTTCTAGGAGATTGTTCTCTTGCGACCACCAGGTGATTGATCTCTTTAGAGGTTCTGTCACCTTGATGAGAAAGGATCATGGTGAGTGGTTGGGGACCACTGAGTACTGAGCATCCACTGAGAAGTTCTCATGTGAAGGCGTGCTAGGGGTACAGTGAACACCGAGGATGCCATGAGACCTAGCATCCGTTCCATCGAGAAAGCTGGAACTGAGTTGCTCTCCCCGATGTGATGGGCCATCTGAAGGATATCACTCCTCCTGTCCTCTGGAAGAAAAACCTTCACACAGGAGGTGTCCAGAAGAGTTCCTATAAAAAGGAGTCTTTGGGAGGGCTGCAGCTGCGATTTTTTGAGGTTTAGCAGGACTCCCATGGATGTG
Organism: Neoceratodus forsteri; assembly: GCA_016271365.2. Taxonomy (NCBI): domain Eukaryota; kingdom Metazoa; phylum Chordata; order Ceratodontiformes; family Ceratodontidae; genus Neoceratodus; species Neoceratodus forsteri. Next base: position 1,113,840,912 of record CM057453.1, on the reverse strand, counting down.
AGAAAGCTTGAAGCCGTGGCTATGGCGTCCAGAGTTCCCAGCCTGGAAGGACTTGCCAGAAGCCAGTCGTCCAGATAAGGGAACACTTGAATTCTGATCTTTCTGAGATGCACTGCGAGAACTACACAACACTTTGTAAAAACTTGTGGCGCAGAGGATAGCCCAAAGGGCAGGAGTCTGAACTGATAATGCTGTCCCAGAGCTACAAACCTTAGGAATTTGTGATGCTTCGGGTGAATAGAGATGCACTGGTACGCATCCTGCATGTCTAGGGAGGCTAGCCAGTCATGCTGATGAAGCAAAGGCAACAAGGTTCCTAGTGAAATCATCTTGAATTTCTCCTTGGGCAGAAATTTGTTTAGTTTTCTGAGGTCCAAAATGGGGCACATGCCCCCGGTTTTCTTTGGAACCAGAAAGTAATGGGAGTAGAATCCTGTGTTCCGTTGGAGCAGCAGAACTACTTCTACTGCCCTGTTGTTCAGAAGGCCCTGAATCTTGGAGGTGAGAAGGTCTGACTGAAGTGTTGACAGCCTGGGCTGTCGTTTGGGGGGACGATCCGGAAGGGTCTCCACAAGATTGAGTGAATATCCTTCGCGGATTATCCGGAGGACCCATTTGTCTGAGGTTATGGACTTCCACTGAATGTAGAAGTGTGTCAGACGACCTCCTACTGCTGAGAAAGAGTCCACCTCGGGCAGCTGAGGTGGGACTTGGGCCAACAACTCAGAAGGTGGCGCTGGGTGCTTTGGGTCCTTGCGCCTTCTGTTGCATTTTCTTTTGAGGCTGGGGGGCTTGGTTTTTATGAAAACTTCCTCTGCCTTTGCCTCAAAAGGACAGACGGTTATGGAACTGGCATTTATTAACACCCCCTCTAGAGGGGGACAGGAGGAAGTCGAGCCAACTTAATGGCTGACCTAGTTTTTTGTGTAGCTTCTACAGCCTGTTCTACTTGAGGGCTGAAGAGATACACCATCAAAAGGCAATGCCATTACCTGCTGCTGTGCGTCATTCGTAAAACCTGAAGTGCGCAGCCAGGAATGACGGCAGGTACAAATGCCGGCCTCCACCACTCTGGAAGCAGTATCAAAAGCATCCATAGCCACTTTAACCTGCTGGTTGTTGGATTCGATACCCCTTGTAATGGTTTGAAGAAGCTCTGACTTTGTATTTGATTCCGGTAGAGCTTCAACCATCTGTTTGAGCGAATGCCAAAGAATATACTCATATTGAGAGAAATAGCCCTGGTAGCTGGCAATACGCATACCCAGGGTGGAAGCAGCAAAGACTTTCTTACCTAAAGTGTCTATCCTATGAGATTCTTTGTTAATAGGTTGAGCTGTAGTAGTTTGGGGAAGGACGACCTTATCATTCTCTGCCAAAACTACAATAGGATCCGCAAAGGCTTGGGATGGAAAAATGGGTCGATCCTTGGGGGCTGAGTATTTCCTATCTATGGATTTAGCCACTGAAAGAATGAGAGCAGGATTACTCCATACCATTTGAGACAGCGTCTCAAAGGATGGCTGTACCAGAGGAGTCAAATCTGTAGGGATCTCCAGAACATGGAGATATTGGAGTCTTAGCAATTTCCCAGGATCGATATCTGTAGTTTGGAGAGAAAGGGTGGTAATCAAGTTTTTCAGCAGAGACTTAAAAGACAGGTCCTCGACCACAGGCTCTGCAGCAGGAATAGATCCTGTTTCTTCCACTTCATCACCCAGCCTAAGGTCTGGGTCAGGCTCAATGTCATCTTCTGACAGTCCAGAAGGGACTGTATGGACAGGAAAGGAGTGAAAATCAGATGTAAATGAGGAAGGACAAGGAGGAGTTCTGAGAGGTGGATGACGCCTTAAGGGCCCCCGGAGCCGCAGAAATGCACGGCGCCGATGAAGTGCACGGCACTGAGGATGGCTCCGAGAAGCCATACGGCACTGAGGACAGCGCTGAGAAGCCACATGGCACCGACAAGGTGCACGGCATCGAGGAGCCACATGGCGCCGAAGATGGCGCCACGAGGCTGGACGGCGCCACGATGACGAAGCACACGGTGCCAAGTAACTCAACGGCACCAAGGACGGCGCCGACAGACGCATCGGTGCCGAGGACAGTGCCGAACGCCCCATCGATGCCGAGGGCATCGAAAATACCCCAAGATTCCGAAAAACAGGATTTGAGGAGAAGGGAGGAAGAAGAGCAGGAGACAGAGGCATCGGTGTGGCCCCCTGCACCGCAGCCATATGAGGGGGGGAAACACCTAAGCACGGAGTCGACGGCACCAAAGACAGTGCCGCGCCACCAGGGAGGCTCAACCGCCCTACCTGGTCTCCCAAGAAACCTGAAGGCCCCTGAGTGACCAGGCCAGGCAGCTGGACCAACCTCCGAGCCCATTGCTCCATAAGAGCAGCCCACTGATGAAACTGCTCATCTGAAGACCTACCAGAAGGTGGGGTAGGGCTCCAATGTCAAAGACGTCGGCTACCAGAAACAGAAGCTGGCTCTGAAGGAGGAGACTGGCAACTAGCTCCAGTAACTGACCGTCTACACACAGACATATCAGAGGGCGACCTCGAGTGATGCCTTCTCTTTTTTGACCGATGGGCCGAAGAAGAGCTCGAGGCTGAACGGTGCCAAGAATGCAACCGCTTGTTTTTATGCTTCAAGGGACAGCCCGCCGGCATTGGACTTACTGCTGGACTCCCCGGAGAAGGTGATGGACCGACCCAGCCCGCTGACTGAACAGCTTTCATACGAAGTCTCCCTACCATCACCTGATCCGCCATGGTCAACTCCGTCAAAGTAGGCTGAGACTTTTGTAAATGAGAATAAACTTAAGCTATACTTATTCAAGATATTACTACAAAACAATAAAACTGGCTTCTTGCTGCTAGTTTGAAGTTTGACTCCCGGGAGGCGAGCGACGTCATCACTGAAGTGCACTCGGCGGGAAAAAAGGAACTGAGGCGGTTGGAAGGTCGATGCCAAGATATTCATTACTGCACAAGCTGAGGCTTGCGGTGCCGCTAGATGGCACTGACTTTCCAACAAAAAGTTTGCTCCCGATGGGTCCTAGTGCATCCAGTGCGGATACCATTAGTGTGAATGAGTGGTGGAGACTTAAATTCAGGAAAATCTTGAGGAACCACTTTATTCAGAGTATGCAACTAATGATTTCAGATACACTGGACTTTGGGCAATGGTTACCCCAATGCCTCATGGCATTTTCCCCTGTGGCAATTGCAAATTTTGCCTAATGATCAAAAGCCAGATCTTTTCAAGTGTATGTAGCACCAAAACATATGCAACATGGTGTTTTTTTAGTTGTGGCACCACAGACCTGGTTTACATGGCTGTGTGTGAATGTGGCTCATTTTATGTGGGTAAGACCACTACAGCCTTTAAGTTACATGATGGTGAACATTTGTTTTTCTTTTTTTTTTTGTGGCTCTGGCAGGAGGCTCTGGCCCCTCCCTTGGATGGGCTCTGTCTCAGGAACCAACTTTCCCAACCCTGATCCTCCCAGCTATTCACCATGGGTCACCCCACCCCATGTCAGGGCCGAGGGTAAAGGTGTCGACTTTCCTTCCCCCCAGAGACCAACATCTAAACTCCAGGTGGCGTGGCTCAGGTGCTGTTGATGCCTTCATGGAGCCTGCCATCTCCAAAATTTTTGTTGTTTTTTTCTCCCTGCACCTTGCTGCAGTTGAATGCATGCATGTGAAGGCACACACATGCTGTGACCTGCAGCACCCTCCCGATTTGAGTCACTCCCTGACTGCACTACAATCAGGCCTATACCCAGGGGCAGCCCTACAGTGGGAATGGCTGTATCCCTACCCAAGAGTGGTGAGCTACCTGATGGCCTCTCAATCCATCTCTCGGCCTCCCCCCCCACCTGCTGACCCCCAATGGCCCAGGCTCATTCAAAAACCAGGATCGCTGGTTTAGCATGAAGTGTGGTGTCCAGCACCTCAACCCTCAGTGCCACCAGGCTGGCTATGTTGGTGAACATTTGAAGAGCACTGCAAACTGTGTTCTGTGTGACAACCATATTTCTTCATAATAACATGGGCAACTGAGGAATGGGGTAAAATATATTCATTACAAAATGTTACAGTTCTTGTGAAAAATGAAATAATCAAAGCTATGCAAAAAATTATTTTTTAAATCAGGGAAGATCTGAAAATAACAATAATGGATAACCACACATGACTGTGGTTAACTTGAATAATTATCAAACTAGACTGATCAATGTCATCCATGGTCTATCCCTGGGCCATTTACCATCAGTGGTTGCCCATGGATAGCTATCATTAAAATCATGGACAAACCATGAATAACCATGTATCACCATGGTCTAATCATGTACGACCATAGTTTACCCATGACCATGAGAGTGGTGTGAATTGATTAAAAAAGTGTGAACTGTGAATAGCACTGTTCTTCCTTCATTAAAATAAGTGAGTAATAAGGGTCAACCATGTATAACATTTCTCTTACTATAGGCAAGGGTTTTGTTTGCTGCAGCATTACAGTATGACTCCTTTCTAGTCCTTTAATTAACTTTGTTACCCTATGTTATATGCCCTTTCTCCAGTGCACCAACAGTACATCAAATCTGTTGTGAGGTACCCAGAGCTGTACACAGTACTCAAGATGTATCTGACTGGTGCCTTATGACATGACATCTCTCTCCCACTCCCTTCCATCCTCTTCCTCCCCAATATATTTCTTATTCTCCCCATCTCTTCAGCAGCTACTCTAACTGCACTGCACTCTTTAAACTTCTCTAAGGGCTACATCCCGGTGGTACTTGATCCCAAACTGTTTCTTCACTTGCAATCACTGTCCCTATTGCTGCACTCCTTAATCTTTTCTTACAACTTACTATGTTTCCCTAGGCCAGAAAGCAAGCCAAAGTGGCATGCAGGCGGGCACATGTGCATGGAGGCACTCATGTGCTTTAGTAACCACAGGGTAGCCCGTGACATGGGCGTCGGTGATTGAGCACTTTCATGATGGTGACTCAGTCCCAGCACATGTCAATGGGGCTACCGCTGAAGAAGGGCAACCAGATGGGAGAGGTGGGTGCATATAGTGACAGAACGTCTCTATATGTATATGCACACATGGGGGGGGGTGAGTGTGACGGAAGGGAGGGAGGGTTGGCCTGGCATGGTTGGCACAGGGCTGCTGAGCTGGCCCCGTAGTGTGGTGGGTGGGTGGCAGCCTAATGCTGCGAGGGTTCCGAATTCAGGTCTGGGAGTGCCTACATTTTTGTGCACCTGGCCTGAAATTTTTATTTTGCAAGAATCTGCACCACCCAACATGCACCCCCTCAGGAGTTAAGAATCCTTTAGAAGGGCGGTGCAGGAAAGCCCCCAATGGGAAATGGGGTATAGCCCATGCATGAACAATTAAAATCTAAGTCCATGGGGCCATTTTCTTGTTCGCCAGAGATGTACAGTGCCAAAATTAATTTTTAGTGATGTACTCTCACTCTGTCACCGATTGTGATTGGGCTTTCACCCTTATCATACACATAAATCCAACCACATCCTTCTTCCACCCTCTTGACATAGCGTCAGACCCCCAGACCTCTTTTCTAACATCCAGCCTCCACTGTATGTCAGCCAAGAGCAATGAAGCATGCCTTCCCAGTCCAGAAATTGAAAGTAGCCCAGCGGCTGCTTCAGTTATCTCCCAGTCCTTCCCCTCGGCAGCCCCCAGCATCCGGAGCTCATTCCTGAACTTGGTTCCATGCCGTGGTGTGAAGTGTGGCTTCCAGCGCCTCAACCCTTAGTGCCACCGGGCAGCTTGATGAACTTTTTTGACTAGGCAATGAGGGCAGTAGATAAAGGACAAGGAGCAGGCACACTGTACCTTTATTTTATCAAGGCAATTGACTTGGTCCCACATAGAAGGTTAATTAAAAAAACAGAGGACCTAGGGGTAGGAGAAAAACTGCAAAGATAGGTGGAAAAGTGGACAGAAGGAGGATGCAGAGGGCACTGATTATTGAGGAATTCTTGGGAATGAGGGGAGCCACCAGTGGAGTACTATGGGAGTTGGTGCTGGGGTCAACATTGTTTGACATCTTTACTGGCGACATAGGTGAAGGCATCAGAGGAAAAGTCTGTCTATTTGCAGATAACATCAAGCTCTGTGGCAGAGTTGACTGTGAAGAGGGTATCCATGAGTAAAGGGGGACCTGGAGAGGCTTTGAACATTGGTCAAAGATCTGGTAGCTGGGCTTCAATGCAAAAAAAGAGCAAGGTCATGCACATGGGAAACAAACACCCAGGGGCAGAGTACAAGCAATAGGGGAGGTGAAGATGATGCTGAGATGAATCGGAAAGGGGTTCAGCAGCTGGAAAAAGGAGGTCATACTGCCAATGTACAGGACTATGGTGAGATGGCACCACAGGTACTGAGTAAAATGTAACCTGTTCCTAAAAAAGCACATCAACAGGCTATATCCAGTGAAGAGGAAGTCAACCAGAATGATTCAGGGGCAACAGTGGAGAAGACAGAGCAAAGACTGGCATGCCTCAAAATTTACTTATAGGAAATATTTAAATACATGTGGGCTATTACTGAATTGGACTCAAGTCAGTTGTGCACAACAAGCAGCAATAAACTACCAGGGGCAATAGAAAGAGACTGATAAGGGAGGGGCAAGAGGGGCATGAGGAAATACTACTTCATAGAGAAGGTAGTGGAAGGGCACAGCAAGCTGACTAAAACACTGTTCAATGCAAAAAATGTTGGAGGGCTTTAAGAGGTGGTGGAACAGACATACCAGTCTGTTCAAGGGACCAAGGGAGGCAGGGGGAGTGGTGATGTTACTTATGATCCCCTGTGGGGCATGTGCATCTTCATGGATTAGACTGGATAGATAATAAGGCCTCCTTCTGGCAGCAGTTTTCTATGTTTATGTTTTTAATATACAATCACAAGGTAAACACAAGTAGTAATATTTACACCAGTATAAAATGTATACGTATTACAGAGATCCTTATAAAGAGTAAAGCACTGTGCTTCTACCATTTCCTGTACTTCCTAGTTTTAATTTATTGCCGTATACAAATGTTCTTTATTTACTGTATATTCCTGTGATACTATGTTACACTTCATGATGCTATGACACAGACTCAAAATGTTCAGTAAAGGTAGATAAGCAAAATGCTCTGTTTTCTCTCTAACCATGATCTTTGATAATTATATCCTCCTGCTGACCCCATTCACCAAGCCTCTAGTCCAAAGGGCTGGCAAGTACAGCCTACTCCTTAATGTTGCATGTTTACCTGCTAACGGGTGCTCTTATGTGGGCTGACTGGTACCATGCCCCCCCCCCACACTTCTGGAGCCTCGAGCCTCTAAAATGCATGGGACTGAGAGTCTACATTTTCAGATTAATAAGAAGTAACAGACACCTGGCTCAGGGTGCCAGTGGAGCCTATTGTGCATGCATGCAATGAGACACAGGCTTGCATCAAAAGACCTAACATCTGAGCTACAAGAGCTTTGGATGGGTTGTGGAGTTAGTGTGCTCAAGTTCCAGGAGAAAGGGATAGCTTTTCCCACAGTCTCTACACCTGTTGTGGAATGTGAGGTGACAATGATATTGCGGATGACAACACAATATCACCCTTTTCACAGGCTGGTGGGGTCGGTAGCCAGATGCATTACCTCAGGTAAGCCATTGCTTTAGGCGAAGTAGGAGGGGTGGGAAAAATGTGAAAACCTTCCTATTGGCCACCCATATGAAGGCTGACCCCATTCTCGCTTAACTAAGCCTGCTGCTGCCTGACCTCCTTTTCAGCCTGTGCAAGCAGGCACATCCTTCTGGATCTGTATACTAGGACTAAACTGGTCCCTGCCCTGGAGGGGTAAATCCATGCAACACAGCCTAGGATCAGTGATCTGGCATGAAAGATGGCCATAGCAGAATACAGCCTCAGTGGGAAGAATCAGAGCAGGTGCATCCTAAGGATTGTACTAGGAATCAATGTCATGGCATGGGATATAAAGCAAATTAAAGTAAGATGAGCTGTGAACTTTTAACCCAGTTGGTTATTAGCATAGCAGGAACTCTAGAAATTATTTCCTGGTAGTTAAGGTATGCAGGAGTACTCAGTCAGATAAGGCTATTCAAGATTAGCTTTTCCAGGGGGCATATTTTGTATGAAGACAGTCTGTCAGTGCAGTGCTGAGTACTTATGACAGCTAGAGACCTTTAGTGGTGGTCCAAGAGATCACATATGAAAACAACTGGAGCACACTAACTTTCATATGCAGTTTCATGGACAACCACTATCAGAATGCATATGAAAATAAATGGGGCACAATACATTTTCAGCCAGGGGAAATTTCCCATAAGCTGAATGGTTAGAACTGCTGGTTTTGCGACTCAGTTTCAGGTTTGATTCCCAGCAAGGGCATTGTTAGACTTTGGCACTAGGAACTGGAGCCCCTAATGTTTGCATATGGGCCCCAAACCTCTCTTTAGTAGAACTGCAAAATAATATTTATGGCCTACTCCCAGCCTTTGAGGGCTTGGGGCCAGGATCTTTTATTACTATAGCAATGTCTCTGCTCGAGGGTGTCTGCTCACATGGACTCGGGATATCCATATCACATACAATACAGTATTACAGGGGCGGATTCAGGAGTCCTATAGATGGGGGAGCTCAAGTCAGTTAAAAAAAAAGTTGGCCGGGGGTCTGGTGGGCCGGGTAGGCCCCCTGAATTTTTTTAAACATTTTGGTACATTCTGGTGCATTTTGGAAGGTATTTCTAATGCAATTTCTACTCATTTCCTCCCTCCCCATGCTTTGTTAGTTGCACCCTAGCACCATCCCCAGAGTCCCCACAGTCCACATGAAAGTATGTTGCCCAAAATACCCTCCCACCCCCCAAAAAAAAACACAAAATACCAAAAGACTGCTGCTGGGCAGCAGCACATCCAAAACACATAAAAAAGAGACAAGTTGAAAGAGACTTGGCGATAAAGACAAATTGCAGACAAATTAAATGACAATCCAAGTAAACAAGTTCACAAATGTCACTCACTCAACCCATTCCAGTTTGTCCTGCAGTACAGATTAACGTATCCCCCAACCTTATCTCAGTAAAAAATATAAATACAATAACTACAGAAGAATAGGAACAAAGTCACTTTGCTATCTAGTTTCTGAAAATATCATTTCAAGTTTGTTTGCTATTTTTGCAAAACATATTTTATTCTATAGAACAATTTATTCAGAAGAAAATACATTTTTAAATAAAACACTTTTTATTGTTTTAAAATGTCCTTTACTGGGATAACCCCATGGAATGAGGCATTTCATTTTTATGATTGGCCCAAGACGTCAGTAAGCAGACAGATAAACAGTTTTTAAACAAATTTAAAAATGCATTTTTATGTTGATTGTGCGCATGCACAACAAACATATTGCATCAGCTTTCCTCTAGAAGCAGGTTGTGGAGGCACAGCAATGTTATGGCCAATGCCCCCACAGCCTTTAAAGGCTTGGCCTGCTTTCCCCAATGCCATGGCATGCTGCTGCTGACACTAGTTCAGCCAGCGTGCCACAACCTTGCAAAAATTAGCCGCTGCAATCAGGGGCTGCCTCTTCATTGCAGCGTAAGCCATTCACTGCAATGAGGGAGCGACCCGTCATTGCTGGGTGGAACCTTGGTACTCTGATATTGTTTGTGAACATGGCGGTGGCTTGCCGCCATGTTCACAAAACAATATGAGGAGTTTCCCCGTGCCGAGGGGGTGCCCAATCCCTCTCGGCAACATATGCCCCTCGCCACAGCAGTGTGTTTTTGCCGACGGGGACTGTAGGCAAAAATCCAGAAGAGACAGATCAAAAATTGCAAAATGATTTTTTGATTATGCAGGGATATTTTTCCTCCCTGGGGCTATTGATAAATAATAAAAAAACAGAGACTATCTTCTTTGGCCCTGAAAGGAAAGATAAAAGTGTTCCAAAAATGAAGATAATGACTCAGGAAGGAAAAATCTTAGAACAAACGACGGTATATAAATACCTAAGTATTCAAATCGATCAACATTTAACTTTTGAAAAACATGTAACAGAATTAGTAAGGAAAACAAATGCAAACATAGGAGCAATCGGATGCATATCAAATTGCATATCAAAAGAAATGTGTCTAACTATAGCAAATCAATTAATTCTACCTATAATTGATTATGGAAGCCATATTTATAGGCACACCACAAAAAAAACAACTGCAGAATCTGGATGTACTTTATGACAGATTAGTGAGATATGTGCTAAGATGTGATCCTAGAGCTCACCATTGTACAATGTATCTAAATCTTGGTTGGAATTCATTAGACCTACGGGCCAAGAGTATTTGGTTAAGTCAGGTACAGGGACTACTTAAAAGCAAGCCTCTCCATAACTTAGTAGCTCAACTACAAAAGATAAAACATAGATTAAATTTAAGAAATATGGGGGCTAGGGAACTGACAATTTCAAAACAACTAACCGATTTAGTACCATGACCTTTCAGTATAAGGTTGCTTTTTTTGGAATCATCTTCCCCCTCTCTTCGTGATCTGGAATTATCAACTGCTGCATTTAAAACAGCAGTGAAACACATTTTTCGTTGTCAATGTAATAGGTGAATATTTGGAATTCAATAATGAACTGCCTGTGATCTTATTGAAATAAGTGTTTTTGTCAAGTGTATTTAAACTGTCTGTTATTTGTTGACATACATATTTTTGTATTTTGTACTTTGTTACTATGGTAGCAATTAGTGTTTTTATATAAACAGGGATTCTTGGAACCCTAATAGAAATATTGTATAAATAAATTTGACTTACTTTCTTAGGCAGCACTGGTATTATGGCAGCATGTGCTGCAGGGTCATAGGAGGTAGTGGTGGTTTACAATAGGGCCATTATGGTTGCCTTCGATCATGTGGCACCTATCTGTGTATGCGCCCTTGTCTCACATTGCAACTTACCATGGCATGATGGTGAGCTAAGTGAGATGAAGGCAAGGGGTCAGAGATTGGAGCACTGTTGGAGGAGATCCAGGGCTAAGGAGGACAGACTGACTTTAAGTATTCAATATGGTGAATACCAAATGGCACGCACATGGAAGAAGTCAAGTTTTCTGTTGAGGGAGATTGTTGCCAGGAGGAATCAACCAGCCCATCACTTTTGCACTGTAGATAGGTTGCTTCATCGGACCTGTCTGGACTCTGAAAGATTTTTTTCACTCTCTAAATGTGAGAAGATTACTCAAATTTTCTCAGACAAGGTGTCCTCTATTTAAATCAGAATGTCCCTGAGTGGGCTATAGCAAACCAACAGGGCTGAGCCTGCCAAAGCCTTGCATTGCGAAGCACCGGGGCTTTTGGTAGCATGGGCATTGTTCTGTCCAAGTTGTAACTCTGCTTTAAAACAAGGAATTGAACCCAATAAACTTTGAAATTGGAAGGAAACAGTGTGGAGCCCTTCACTGGAGTTCCTTCATGGACTTCTTGCTCTGGTGAACTTGTGCCATTGTTTGTTGGAGTTCAGGCGGAAGTCCTTCATGAGCACCCTGCCCTGAACTGTGGAGCACAGCACATTCTCATCTTTTCTTCATCTGACCTGTCTGGAGTCTGAAAGAGTTTTTTACCCACTAAATGTGAGAAGTTTACTCAAATCTTCTCAGACAAGGTGTCCTCTATTCAAGCCGGAATCTCCCTGAGTGGGCTGTGGCAAACCAACAGGGTTGAGCCGACACCCCACAGATATGCTCAGCTATCATGTGGAAAGTTAAGATCAGTAATGATGGTGGATGTGAGTGGGGTGATATCAGAGCTGTGACCAACATAATGTGAACTCGATCCAGGTCCAACACAATTAATGTGGGTTGTGTTCAACAACTGGGCCTGGTGTTTGCTAGGATTGTCCAGTGTTCCTGGACGGAGGGGCTATTTCTGGCTGCATTGAAAGATGCGCTGATGCTGCTTCTCCTGAAATAAAAAACATCTTTAGACCTTGACAGCCTAGCAAATTACCCACTAGTCTCTTACCTGCCCTATCGGGCAAGGTTATTGAGAAGGTGGTTGTATCACATCATGAGAAATACCTCATAACCTTTGACATCTATGACCCTCTCCATTTGGGATTTAAAATAGTTCTAGGTAAAACCAGAGTGGGAGATGACACCATAGACATGATGCTGCTATCCCTGGCCCTACAAGAATTGACCCACCCAATCACCAAAATCTTCAAACTCTCACACTACTGCTCCTACATCCCCTGTAAGTGAAAGTCTGCTTTGTCTTCAACAGTGGTCACAGGACATGCATTGTTGACTACAGACCAATCTGCTCTCCTCTCCTCTCTCGCCACTGTCTAAGATGCTCTAGAAGGTTGTCAGCAACCAACTTACCTCTTAACTTGACAAATATATCACCCAATTTACTCAACAGTATGGTTTCAGAAAATTACATAGCACTAGCACGGCCCTGGCAGATTATACTAACTTCCTGTATGAGGCTTTGGATGGTGGTTACATGGTCGGGGGACTCTATATAGACCTAACCAAAGTCTTTGATCTAGTCGATCACAAGCTCCTGCTACAAAAATAGATAAACCTTGGCCTATCACTGGACACTGTTCATTGGTTCAAATGTTATCCAAATAATCTAATCCTAAAAGTCAAAACTGAGGATGCCACCTCAGTGGACAGAGCAGTTTCAATGAAGTACCAGAAGGCTCTGTCATGGGCACCTTACTATTTGTTTTCTTCATTAACCAGCTGCCATACTGCCAAAGCTCTCTTGTACACAGATGATATGGTTGTTTACACCGACCCCACAGCAAAACAACCTAACTCATACCCTGAAAAGCAACTTTGTGTCTGTTGAAACCTGGCTCTCCAATAACAGTCTGGTGCTTAATTTCAAAAAAACAAAGACCATGCTATTCAGCAGCACATACATGAAGAAAGCGTAAGCCTAAAATATCATAGCTCAACACCCACCAACAAAACAGGGGGCTATACCCCCTCCACAACTAGGGTAGTACCTATAATGATTGCACTAACCTAATGCCGAACTCAGCATATGTAACCAGCTGACGTACAACTATGTATAACCCTTTATTATGTTTGGATGCATCTCATGTAATGTACTTATGTTGTATTTTATACCATGTAAATCCTGGGTCGTCCCTGAAAAAGGGACCTCCGGGGCCCAGTGGGCTCACCCGGTTACCAAAATTTAATAAATAAATAAAACACTCTCCTCCCCCAGACGTTTTCAATGTATTGGATGCTAAGCTAGAACAGACAGAGGTATTCAAATACCATGGGCTCTACTTAGATGATACCCAGTCTTTTGTCCACCATGTGGATATCCTGATGAAAACAGTCAACAAAGGCTGGGAGCACTGTACGTCCGGAACAACCATACTCCAGAGGCTAGATTCCTAACTGTAGCAAGTTCCGTTCTATTTCTAATTAGCTATGGCCTATATATTTACTCTGTGACTAAGAAGTCAGTCATGGAGAAAGTCAGAGTTATATGCAACAAAGCCTCCCGACTGGTCCTGGGTGAGGATAAATGCACTCGCAGCTGTGACATGTATGCTCTAACAAACTGGCTACCCATTTGCATGCAGATTCAAATACCAAAACTATACATTAGGGAAAAAGGATCTTCTTTAAAACCTGCCTGAACTTTGTCGATAACCTGTACTTCACTAGAAGCATGACTGACCACAGGTTCTTGAAACTTTTTACAGGACTAGCTGTGGGCAATGTTCCTGTGCAGCTAGGGCAACAACCTGGTTGAATGACCTTCATAGCACACTCTATAATATGACAAAATGTAGCCAATCTAAAAGCTCACTGTGTGCACATCTAACCAAACCAGCTCAATGTTCATGTACCTACTGCAGAACCGTTTATTTTTCTGCTGTGTTTATCTGGCGCTCTACGGCAAAACACAAATATCCATGCTGGGCTGAATTCACGAGCCGCTTTTCTCTGAGCACTTATGGATTTTGTGCTGGACAGTTCACTGTTACAGAGTTAATCGGAGCAATTACTGGGCGGCATTTACAGGCAGTTACAGGTAGTTAGGTAGCTAGGCAGGTGTTATCTGACCTTTGACCACTGTTAATTAAAAGCTTCGCTCTTAAGGTCTCAGTTTGTCACCTGTAACCTGTAACTTCCTGTAGCTACCGACTGTCGAAGAAATTTCTTTGCCAGCAGAACTCATCTTGCAATGTCTCTCTTGAAATGGATGCAGAAATCATAGCAAACAAAGCACAAGTATCCCTTTGATAATGAAGGGATGCAGCCTGAGACACTGTCACAGCAGTCCATTGTCAATTGCCAAAGCGGTCTGCTATGAGCTCACTGGGACATCTTCCCTGTCTTCCCTCTCTTGAAAAAAAGGCACCCATCCTCATATGCCATCTACATGCCAAAGGTGCGGTTTGAGATTGGGAAGTATGCTGCAGAAACTGGGGGAATTTAAGCAGTGCGATTTTTCATGTCCAAATATGGACAGCCAATAAATGAAAGTATTGTCTGTGGCTTCAAGTCAGACTACCTTTCACAAACTCGTACTGCACTAGATGCAACCAAATTGTCCCCTGTTTCACCTTGCAAATTGTGTGGACGACCTGCCCTCTTGATGGAGGATATGGAGGAGCAATTAAGGAAAGTTTTGGGCTGCCTCAGAGAGTAGGGTGCCATAGTAAATGCATGAGTTGTCCACGCTGTGGTACTGGGGATCTTGAAGGCAAAATCACCTCATCTGTTACAGGAGAATGGGGAAGTCATGTAAACATTATCATGAAATGATAATGGGCATTCTTAAACAGAATGGGATATTGCAAGCATAAGGGCACAAGGCTGCTCGCAAAACCCCTATAGACTTCCTGCAGCTAAAAGCAGCCTTTCTGAATCACATCATCACAACTAGTGCCCAAGAGCTTGTTCCCCCAGAGCTAATTCTTAATCTCGATGAAACTGGCATGTGTATGGTGCCTGTGTCAGAATGGACAATAGTGCTGATAGGCTCTAAGCAAGTTGCTGTCCTTGGTTTGGAAGACAAGTGGTAAATTTCAATGGTATTCTTGTGTACAATGACTGGTGATTTTCTACCTTGCTAGCTGATCTACAAGGGTAAAATTGCAACCTGTCATCCTCAGGACTCCTTCCCACCTGACTGGGATATGACACATTCTGAAAATCATTGTGCAAGTGAGCAGTCGGTGCTCCAGTATATTGACAATGTTATTGCCCCTTATTGCACCCGTACTTGTACCTGGCTCTGTCTGCCTGAAGAGCAAAAGTGTGTCCTGATTCTGGATCTGGATGCTGGACAAACTGGAAAGACTAGGCATTATACCTATTTTCATTCCAGCTTCTTGTACGGATCAACTGCAGCCACTTGACATTTCGGTTAATAACATTTTTAAAGACTACATGAAATGGAAGTTCACCGATTGGTATGCAGCAGTTGTATCCAAATAGCTGGAGTCTGGAGAGATTAAGGTGGACCTCACTATGCAGACTTTCAAGGAATGGCACACCCAATGGTTACACACCAGCTTCCCTGAACTGTGGCAGAGGTGAGAAGATGTTGTTCGTGAGATCCAGGAAGCAGGAATATTGGAGGCACATAGGGAGAGCCTAAACTGAGACCAGATAAGTCACTGAGTTAGTGTCAGAAAGTCATTACTCAGTAAGTTCAGCTATTTGCATTTATCGGGACCATGTTACTATACAATGTTTTTTTTTGCAGGTGCTACTGAGCTGCTACGGAGAATACTGCATGCACAAGAGGTGCAAACTGTGGACTTTTGACTGAATTAAAAGTTGGGGGGGGGCACATTACATTTTTAAACACAGTATTGTTGTTCATGTTAAATAAAGAACATGGAGTGCTGTGCTAATCTGCTTGCCTCAGTTTGTTACTTCGTTGCCGGAAATATTAGCGGTCAGAATATATTAGTGGGACTCCACCTAATAGCGGATATAGCTTTAATATTCTGAAAGCTAATATTTCCTATTCTAAAGTAATTGATTGTGACCTTGTACCCAAGCCAATACCAGATGACTAGCCCACACTCTGGATATAACCTTGTATCTCTGTATCGTTTGTCAACTTGTATTTCACCCCTGCACTCCTTGCTGATCTCTGTAATGACTCATTGTAAACTACACTGCACTTTGATAGCCATTGCATTGTCTAAATAGTGTCTGCCTGTACTGTCACTGGGTCCACCAGATAAACACATGGTCAGAACCCACGTGGTCAAAAAGCAGGCTGCGTGTACACCTCAAAAGTGTGGATTTGTAAACCGTGCTAATATAAACTAACTTCAAACTGTGCACTCTGTTTTGACGATCTGACTTTTGACTGCCCATTTATTTTTTTGAGATCTTGAAGGTGTCCAACTGTTCACTACTGCAAACATTCCAGACATGGAACCTTTGTAATAGAGCACTTGTGTTCAAAAGCTTTCCTAGTAACAATAAAATTAAAATTAAAAGTTTAGAGCAAAGCACTGGGACTACATTGGTCAGAGTGCGTAATGACCTCCTTTGGGCGAGAGACAGAGGGGAAAGGTCAGTTCTCATCCTCCTTGATCTCTCTTCAGCTTTTAACACTGCAGACCATGGGCTATTGTTGGACCAGCTAAGGGAATACTAAGGCCTCAATGGCTGAGTCATCTGCTGGTTTGAGTCCTATCTCATGGATAGGACACAGAGGATTGTTTGGGGGAATTTCTCCTCTTGCCCAGTGTTGCTGCCCTGTGGTGTTCGCCAGGGCTTGGTCCTCTCACCCTTGTTGCTTGCAGTATATATGCTGCCCCTGCAAGGGATCATTAAATGGTATGGACTAGGATTTCACCTTACGCAAATGATACCCAGATATGCCTGTCCTTTGCATCCTAGATTCTGGGTGCAACTGATGTGCATAATAAATGCTTGGCTGAGATCCAGGACTGGATGTCATCAAGCTAGCTGAGGCTCAACCCTGATAAGATTGAGATGTTGGTGGTTGAACCAGGTTGTAGGAAAAGAGTAGTGACTGCCAAGATTGAGACTGGGTTTCTGCTCAGTTCATCTAGGATTGTGGCTACTAATAAGGTGAGAAATCTGGAGGTCAAATCGCATATTCAGGAGGAAATATGTTACAAGAACTGCCTGCCATTTCCCCAACATCCGACTGAAGCACCTTGACTACGGAGGGTAGTTGGTCTGGGAGGTTGGCAGGTGGTTAGAAGGGGCAAATCAGGTGCTCCATCACTCAATGCTCACCAATGTATCACCTCCAGAAACCATATAAAAACTGCAAACAGGTATCTGCCTCTATCTCCAAAATCAAACAAAGGGGCTGAGGACACTGCAGAGTAGGATACTACAGCACAAGAGCTAGTGTTACAGAACTCGCCCAAAACAGGGACCAAAACAAAATAAGCAAAAAGCAAATCCAAAACACTTCTGATCATAGGAGACTCCATGATTTGGGGAGTTGACACCTACCTCAGGCCAGGGGTAATGGTCAGATGTCTCCCAGGTATATCAGCATAGAGAGACACTGACTGCATTGCTAAAATCATGTAGGAAGCAGGAGAAAACATCGATGTCTGGGTACACATAGGGACTAATGATCTCGCCAGCCAGTCAGTTATGGAGACCAAGGAACACCTGACCAGGCTGGGAGACAAACTGTCCTCCATTTCATCCAGCATCTCCTTCTCTGAGATCCTGCTGGTTTTGGGGGGCAGATGGATGGAAGATCAGAGAAGGGGAGATAGGGGAGCTAAACATGTGGTTCAAGGACTGGTGCCAGGAAAAGGGACACATATTTGTAGGTAATTGGCAACAGTTTTGGGAGTGAAAGTTCTTTAAATTCGATGGACTGCATCTGACTAAGGAGGGAGTCAGTGCATTGGGGCATTTGATGTCTTTGCAGAATATTTAAACTAGCAAATGGGGAAAGGGGTGCAGCACCCGATACATCAAATGGGAAGAACACCCCTCTCCCTCAGCTTGTGATCAAACAGGAGTTCAGCATGTTTATAGTTCATTTGCATCACCAGGTAAGGAAAAAGGTCTGGCTCCCCATACGATGTGCAGGGGAAAAGCCGGATCTCATCTCACTACTAACACACCGAAATCTGGCCAATGGAAAATCATGTACACAAATGCCCGCAGTCTGGAAAACAAGATCCCAGACCTGAAGGCAACAATGACAGAGGCTAAACTGGACATAGTAGCCATTAATGAGACATGGTTCACCAGTAACTACACCTGGGAGACTTCAATATCCGGCTATGTACTGTTTAGAAGAGACCAATGTGCAAAAAGGGGGGGAGGCTGTGGCCCTTTATGTCAATGAAAATATCAAAGCTACAAAAACTCAGGATACACATAAGGAGCCAGAAGAACTGTGGGTAACCCTGGAAACAGGAAATGGGACAGCCATATGAACGGGGTTGTGTATAGGCCTCCAGACCAGGGGGGGGGAGCACAGACACATTACTGTTAGAAAATATACAAAACGTGACAGCTAAAGGGGAGGTTCTGACAATGGGGGACTTTAACATGCCAGATGCAGATTGCTCAATACCAGCAGGAACATTCACCAGAACTAGACACATACTGGATTCCCTGCAAGGGGAAGGCCTCAAACAATTGGTACAACAACCCCTCAAGAGACAGGGCTAACCTAGCTCTAGTACTGACTAATGGGGAAAGGATCATAGATCTCCAGGTAGAAGGTCACCTGGGGGCCTGTGACCATCACATGGTATGGTTCAATTTGGCTACTAGAACTAAATCATCCCATTCCAAGGCAAAAATATGGTACTTCAGAGGGGCTGACTTTGATAAGATGGCCAACAGAGTTAAGTTAGCCTTGGCAAGAAGATATACAGGTGAGGGGGTACAGGAAAAGTGGGCAAGCATTAAGGATGCAATACTTGAAGCAACATCCCATTGTGTCAGGGAGAAAAGCAAGAGCAAAAGAAGGAGGAAACCACTTTGGTTCTCAAAAACAGTAGCAGAAACGAGCAGAGACAAAAGGCTGGCCTTCAGGAAATACAAGGCAACACAGCGGGATGAAGATATGGAAGCATACCAGACTTCCCTAAGGGAAGCAGGGAAGGCAGTAAGGCAGGCAAAGGCCCAAACCAAGGAAACACTAGCATGAACAGTAAAAGAAGGGGACAAGACTTTCTATAGATACATTAGTGAAAGGAGAAAGTCCAGAAGGGGTATTGCTAAGATCAAAGGGGATAAGGGGGAGTGTGTGGAGGAGGACCAAGGAAAAGCATCTATCCTAAATAGATACTTCTACTCAGTATTTACTGAGGAGAAGGTAGGGCAGGGCCCACAGCTCAGCACTATGGACACAGGGAGGAGGGAGGTGTGCACAAGTCCCTTCACAAAAGAAAGGATCCTACAAGAGCTCGCTAAGCTCAGGGTGGACAAGGCAATAGGATCCGATGGCATACATCTCAGGGTACTAAAGGAGCTAAGGGTGGAGCTAGCAGAGCCATTAGCAGAGCTGTTTAGTGAGTCTCTGAGCACAGGCAAGATCCCAGAAGACTGGAGAAGGGCTCATGGGATCCTGCTTCACAAGAGTGCAAGAGTGGCATCAGGGAGGAGGCAGGGAACTACAGACCAGTCAGTCTTACCTCAGTAATGGGCAAGATTATGAAGACACTCCTTAAGGGAAAGGATAGTGCAACACCTGGAATCCATAGGAGCACAGGATCCAAGACAGCATGGATTTACAACAGGAAGGTCCTGTCAAACTAATCTGACAGATTTCTTTGACTGGGTAGTCAGAGTGGTGGACCAAGGGGGTGCAGTTGATGTCATCTACCTTGACTTCAGCAAAGCTTTCGATACTGTTCCACATAGAAGATTGATTAATAAGCTGGGTAGGCTCGAGGTGAGTCAGAAGTTGGTCAACTGGGTGGCAAATTGGTTGGCAGGCAGAAAACAGAGAGTGGTGGTAAATGGTATACAGTCAGAAGGGATGCAAGTCACAAGTGGGGTACTTCAGGGATCAGTCCCTGGGCCAGTCCTCTTCAATATCTTCATCGGTGACATTGTAGATGGACTGGAGGGTAAGTTTTGCCTGTTTGCAGATGACATCAAGATCTGCAACAGAGTAGATGATCCAGATGGGGTGGGCAGAATGAGAAGAGATCTGGAAAAACTGGCAAAGTTTTCTGAAGCGTGAAAACTGGGGTTTAACACAAAGAAGTGCAAGATCATGCACATAGGGAAGAGAAACCCTGAAGCTACCTATAGGTTGGGAGGGGAGTTTCTGGCATACACAAGGGAAGAAAGAGACTTGGGCATCATCATTACAGATGACCTGAAATCATCCAAGCAGACCACTAAAGCAGTAGTTAAGGCTAGAGGGATGTTGGGGTGTATTAGTAGGGGTATCACAAGTTGTAAGAGGGAGGTAATAATCCCTCTTTACAACACACTGGTTAGGCCCCATCTGGAGTACTGCATGCAGTACTGGAGGCCGCACCTGCACAAGGACATGAACAGAATGGAGGCAGTCCAGAGAAGGGCAACCAAAATGGTGCAGGGACTGCATTAGAAAACATATGAGGACAGATTATCGGACCCTAGAGCAAAGGAAGGAGAGAGGTAATATGATCGAAACATTCAAACATCTTAATGGCATTAACAAGGTGAAAGAGTCTAACATGTTTAAATATAAGAAAAATAGCAGCACAAGAGGACACTGCATGAGATTAGAGGGAGGCTGATTAAGGGGTAATGTGAGGAAGTTCTTTTTCACAGAAAGGGTGGTGGATACATGGAACAGCCTACCTCAAGAAGTGATGGATATGAATACAGTGCAGGTCTTCAAACAAGCATGGGATAGGCATAAGGGAGCAGTACAGATGAGTATGAATAAATAGGCCAGTGACAGAGTAAAGGCCTATGGCACATTCATAAGGTAGGAAAATTGGGCAGACTGGATGGTCCTTGCGGTCCTTATCTGCCATCAACTTCTATGTTTCTATGTCATTCTGGATGAAGGACTGACATTTGAAGCTCAGGAATTGGCAGTCATCCTGTATGGCTTTTACCATCTATGGAACATTAGCGGCATTAGATACAGTGGAGTCAGCCACAATGAAGTGCAGTAACTTGCAGTAATAACATGTCACAAAATCCTGCATGACAAAATGGCTTCATTGACGTACAATGGTCCCTGCAGTAAACTGCAGCATTCTGTGATATTCTGCAGCATTTCTGTGTTGCATCCTGGCTGTTATATCTGTACCTTATCCCCCCCAGATCTACGACACCGGTTCAACACAAATATGTTGACCCAACATTACAGCGATGGCTGCATGCCGACCAGAGTTGCAGTTGGCATTGTGCCATTGGAAAAATCTTTTTTTTTTTTTTTACGGGATGTGGAATACCTCTGCCCTCCGCTCCTTGTATTTTATTGTAATCAACTCGAGCTGATTTGGGAAGGGGGTGCAAGACCCTGGGAAGCTGTGCTGGGGTCCTGAGTGGACTCTACAGTGATCAATCGATGTTGTCGTTGTCACTGTTGACGACATCACTGTAAAGTTGTCGCTACGGTGTCGGCATATGACCTAGTAACACTGATACATGTATTTGTGACATTGAGGCTTGACTACTTTAAACGCTCTATAGCTTGGTGTCAGGGGAGGTATGCTGCAGCACCTGCAGTTGCTGCAAAATGCAGCTGCTAGGTTGCTGACTGGCCTTTCGCTTGAGTGGCGTATCTCCTTTAAAGTTGGCTTACTAACTTATAAGGCCCTATATGGGTTGGGTACTGGGTATCTGTTATATCTCCTGCACCCTTATGTACCCTTGTGCTCTCTTCACTCCACTGAGTTGGGCCTCTTAGCTATACTGATGGCCAGGCTAAACATCTCAGGTGACAGGGCCTTTGAAATGACTGGCCCAGTCCTATGGAATTCAGTCCTGAGGGCCCTCAAAGATGCCCTATGGTAGAAATCTTTAAGGGGTCTGAACATTTTTATTTAATCAAACCTTTGGGGACTGATTCATCTCTCTTAGTTCCATCCCTGCTGAGTTTTATGGCTTATCAGTTTTAAACGTTTTTAACTCTATGTGTTATTTGCTTCTGAATATTAATTTATGTTACTACTGTCATTCTTTCCCTTTATTGTAAGGCATTCTGGCATTCCGGGGAAGAGTTCCTATATAAATAAAACCTGCTACTACTACTAACAGTGCACATTATCCTTACAAAGGAGGAAGGCTGAGCACTTCCCAAATAAAGTCAGCAATCAGCTAGGCATGGGAAAGTGTTAACATTAAGGCTACCCAACACCTCCATCAACACTAGAGGGTATGTTTTTATGTATTTACAGTAGGAATAGCTGGTAGAGGTTTTAATGTTTCATAGACTGGGGGGGGGGGGCTGCTTAGTTTTAATCCCAGAATGTTAATTTGTTTAGGCTATTGATGCAACCTCACCACATGAGCATGGTTGGAGACCAGCATTAAAGTCCCCCCATATCTCTGATTTGACTCTACAGTGTTTTCTCTTGACTGCAGGTGTTGTTACATAGTTAAAACATGCATCTCAGAAGCGTTAACTAGCTCTGCACAAATGGAAATGTTCTGAGTGGAATTGACTTTAAAGATTTCTTTGTAGCTGGTATGCATGGCTCCAGTCCTTTTATTGCATGGGTGCAATGTAAGCATTTCTGATGCAGCACAAAGTTTTTTGTGCACCTTGAACTGCCTATTAAAAATAGCACTTGTGACTCTAACTTATCAATTGGCCTGTTTGCAAGGAACAATTTCAATTTGCAGCCTGCAAAAGCTTTTAAAATGCTGCTCCCCAAACACACACATCTGAAGAAGATTTGCCTGCAATCCAGGAAATTTTGAGCTACAAGTGAAGCCATAGTCAAGATTTGGGCATGGATATTAAAGCCATTATTCAAGCTGAGCTGGAGTACAGGCAGTGGCTAACTGTTCTTGTAATGTGGCTCTAAAGATAGCAGGCAAATGGAGAGTGGAGATTGGTGCAAAACGCATCATGTGACGAAAAACGAGCAGTGATTAACCCACCAGTAGAGCCCGCTTGTGTAGTACCTAAAGTGTCCAGAGTCCTAGTAGACCATTAGAGCCCGCTTGTGTAGTACCTAAAGTGTCCAGAGTGTTAATCGACCTGTAGAGCCCGCTAGCACCCTACCACAAGTTGCCACACGGTGCAGCACTGAGATGGCAATCAGTAGGTGGGAGATCCAACACAGGGTCACCGGTACCCAGAAGTGCTGTGGAGCGGTTGCAGAGGTGAAGATATGTCGGTAACCAAGCGCGGTCTCATAGTGTCGATTGTGGCAAGCAGTCCACTAGTCGCAGACGTGCAGAAGTGGATCGCTAGTGTCGTGCTCTGTAGAGTGAAGCGAATACTGCGATCGGTCCAGGATGACTACGCGGGGCAATGGAGACGAGACTCATAGTGGTAAAAGTAAGTGACATAGGGAAACGTATGCAAATCACAGAGAGCGGCACCAAAAGAGAGTAGCTTTCGGCTAGTATACAGTGTCGCAAGAGAATTGTGAGGAACTGCATGCTTCGATTTGATCTGCTCTGCTAGTGGCACAGTAATCGTCCTCGCAACTGTCAAACTGGGAAAAGTTGTATGTGTAGCACAAAAGAAATCATAAGATAAATAAATGTTGTTGAGGCAACCAGAGTGCGTGTCATGCAGTACTAAATGTCAGCGTGCATGTTTACCACTGTCAGCAAGCAACACGACACAGACAATCGCAAACCTCGTATGTCGCATCCCTGTGAAGTGAATTACTGGCCGCACAATATTGTAGTCACACTCACCATGTTACAAGTGCATTAATCACCTCCAGCGTCGGGCTGTACCAGGTGGTTAATGCCTGCTTGGTGGTTGGAAGCACTCGGCATAACCCCCACCCCTTGACTGCAGGAACTTTGAGATGGTAGAGGAACAGCAGCTAGGGAACCCATGGCACTACTATGGCAGATAAGTATTTAACAAAAAGGACTACAAATGGTGCAATTAGATGTGATCTTAGTGGCTCAAAATCTAACTTTTACAGCTTCTGTCACATAAAATATGTGGAAACAACTATAATGAAATACAAGTATTTTTCCAACCTTGAGTGTACTGTCACTGTATCTGGTTCATCTCCTTCTCTTTTGCTCTTTTTCCCAATTTTCTTTTATACAGCCTCCAAACCCCATTAGGGCTTTTGATCCTTCCCCTTCACCTTACTGCTGAAGTTCAGTTCTTCCATGGCATGGGGCTCCATTGCCTTTATTCTCCTCCTCTAAAGCTGGGGATGGAACTGTTATTCCATATTCCATGCCCAGATCGAAAGAATTCGTTATGCCCTAGTCCACAGCTATTTACAGCTAACCCACTTTATTTTTAACCCCCAAACAGGTACTCATGCCCACCCCAGGTCAGAGAAGTCACTCGACCGATGTTGTCTAATATGCTGATCCAACAAGTAGATCCTTCTTTCTTGCGGCAGATGACTAAAAAAATAAACAACTATCCCTTAAAGTGAGTCTTACTTTCAAAGAAGAAGAGAATTGATAGCCTGCAGCACATTTCTTAAATCAACCCAACCCATTCGACCCTCAGTTCAACCCAAGCCACTCAATGCCCACCTGCTGATGCTGACAACCAACCCCCTCCCACTGTCCCCAAGAGACCCCCATCAACAGATACAATGTAAGTGCTAGCTTGGCCTTGACATGAACGTGCCTGACACACTTTCTTTTTTTTTTCTGCCACCTTTAGTTATTTTCATACATTGGGCTAATAGAAGGAAACCCTGTCTTTTGTAGGGCAGAGGAACTTTTCATCAATCTAAAAATGTTCATTTGTACACAAATTGGAGGTTGCAAATTGGGGCCAACATGGAAGACTGAGCTGTGAGACACAAAGTAAGGGGGATCCTGCTGCTATGTCTGCTAGAAAACTGCAGCAAGAATTCATTTTTGCAAGTGATAATTAGTCCAACACCCAGTGTTAAATCAGGAAAATTTACATGAGCCAAACATGCATACCCCTCCTACAGTGCACTACGAATGCATTACAACAATGTGAGTTCTGTAAGTCAACTTACCTGGCATATAGAGATATTTGTTCCTGACAGCCTGTAGCCTTCCACACATGACAGGATAATAACTGAATTTACTGTAAATTCTGAGCCATTAACGATGACATTTGATAGATTTGTAGGCAGGAGGCACATTCTTAGATGGCATGAAATATTGCTATTGGACCAGCTGCCGTCTTGTTGGCAAGTGATTGTGTCTGTCTTGGTTTCCATCACATAACCATCTAGACATCTTCAGAAAATAATCATAGTTAATACATAGAGCATTGTAGATTAACACTCACTCTACAGTAAAAACACTATCAAGTGGGGAATGCACTTCATGTGGGTGTGCAAGTGACGAGTCATCTCATGAATACCATGACTAATGAGGTATTTGTTATTTGAGTGCCAACAAAAATGAAAGCTACATACTTACCATACCTGTTGATCTTCCTGAATATCTTTCCATAGATTATCACTAGTGGGTGTGAGTCAAAGGCACTAAGACACAATGCGAGCCAGAACTTTACTGTTGGGGGCTGGTGATGTGATTAGGCCTTAAACGCACAGCACCACACATGCTCACTGGTGTACAGCTGCACCAGCAATCAGCTGCCTCAGTAACTTTTTTTAACCGAGGAGGTGAGCATTGTGAACCTAACGTGTATCCTATACACTTAGTCTAAGGGCATAAGACAATCCTGGTGGCCTGTGTAAGAAGGCCCACCAAAACCAGTAGCATAGTATCTTCACAGTCCAAACAAGGTACACGGGGGTGAAGAACATAACATAATAATGCTGGAGTGAGTCTGCAGCATGGTGGGCAGGTGTGGTAATCTGAGAAGAAGATATTCAGGAAGATCATCAGTTACAGTAAGTACATAACTTGCATATCTTTCAAGAGTCAATCTTCTTCATAGATTCCCACTAATGGGTCAGTGTGCCAAACTCAAAGAAAGTCCCTCAGACTAG
Source organism: Neoceratodus forsteri (assembly GCA_016271365.2). Classification (NCBI taxonomy): domain Eukaryota; kingdom Metazoa; phylum Chordata; order Ceratodontiformes; family Ceratodontidae; genus Neoceratodus; species Neoceratodus forsteri. The sequence goes on along the minus strand of CM057453.1, from coordinate 1,113,814,781 downwards.
GGCGGCTGGAGCTCTGGGCTCACTTCAGAATAGTAATCCATGCAGAACTGTCCTGAGAAGCCATGTTCTAATAAGTTGATCTGTTTCTTGGTGAGGACAATGTTCATGAGGTTAATTAGTGTGTGTTTTGCATGTTGCCCCATTGCTGCCATGGTACGGGGTCATAATGTCGATGCCCAAAACAGCATGGCATTCAATGCTGCAAGCAAAATGTCATGTGCTCAAATAACGTCGGTAAAAACACTGACTGCAACAGAAAAAGTGCACGCCATTGAGAACAATGGCACCTCTTCATTTTTGTGGGGGGCTCAGCCCCACACCCCCCACCGACATGGGGGCTTCACCCTCCCAGACTTTAAATAATCGATCTCTGGGGGGTGGTGAACTTCGGGGATGGGGAGAAACTCAGGAGGGGGGAAATTCATTTATTTTTTTTACAATAAAAAAGTTGCAACACCAGTAGGCTTGGGGGAACTGAATGGTGGCCCCAGATCTCCATTGCTAATGTGTGCTGTGGTCCTAGCCACTCCACCTTGGGAGTGACTTGGCCAGGCAGAGCATCATAGGTTTCTTCAGCCCTTCTTCCACTTCATGGACAGTGACAGGGGTAGCGGTAATTCACTATCACTATTATACCCCTGTCGTTTTAAATGTGTCTGCACTTTACACAGTGCGGTTATTGCAGCGCTGTTTTTGAAATGCTATATTGACTTGGTACTGCTGCCACTTGAGTCTTTTCACAGCCTAGTCCTCTTTTTCCTCTTCTGGTTCTGCCTCTTTTCCTTTTTGTGTTTGCTTTTTCCTTTAGTTGATCTGGTTTGTGGTTTGTTATAATTTTGTCTGACACTGGATGGGCTTGTTTTCTTTAAAAAAAAACTTTTGCAGATGAGGATGAGGGTTCAGGGCTGGAAATCAATTCTGGATCTGAGATGGAAGCCGGTGATTTTGGCTGAAGTTCTGCAGGTGTTCCTGAACCTTCCAGTCAGTTCTATAATTTTACTATGACATACCTCCACTGGTAGTAATCTGAGCTGCAATCACCCACTTCTGGAATTTCCCCTGCTTTTCCAATTTCTCACCCGATATAGTAATACTCCTTCAAAACAAAAAACGACCACTTGAGACAGCGCAAAGCTGCAAAATTCCTAGCCCGCTATCTTGCAAGGATTGCCTTGTTCCTCCTACCTCTCACAGGGAATGTTCACCCAAACCCAGGTCCTCCCAAATACACAGCCTTTCAAGCCTGCAGGCTAGGGTCCCTCACGCTTGCATCCATCAACATCTGTAGTTTACTACCCAAGCTTGATGACCTCCAAGGCTGGGTGTCTCACCATAAACCAGATATCTTAGCCCTAAACAAAACCTGGCTCTCTCCTAAGGTCCCCGATAATGCTGTATCCATCCCTGGCTACATTCTTTTCAGGCTTGACCGCATCAGCAAGCAAGGAGGTGGCTGTGCCAAATATCTGAGGGATAATCTTAAAGAACATGTCCTCCCTCTTTCCTCCCCTGACAACAGCTGCCAAATGCTTGCAGTTAAATTAATCCTTGGTCAGCAATGTAAATCCCTCACTGTAGTACGCTCACATCCCTCCATGTATCCAAGTCTCCGGCTTCAAAATGGTTACTGACTTCCTCGATAGCCAGCCCCACCTTGGCAAGACAATAGTTATGGGGGATTTCAATGTGAACTGGCAAGCTCCTGAAGCTGACCTGTATAAGGATGCCCTAGCTGCCTTAGATGTCACCCAAATGGCCCCCTTCCCCACAAGGATTAATTATAGAATCAGCAGCAGCTCACTGCTAGATTTGATCCTCACCACCCACCCTAAAAGAATTACAAACACCGAAGTGCTACCGGACTCCCTTAGTGATCACTCCCCAGTTATCTGCCAAAGGATGAATAGAACACCCAGGACTCCCTTAGTGATCACTCCCCAGTTATCTGCCAAAGGATGAATAGAACACCCAGGACTAAAGCCAAGTTCTGCCAACAAAGAATCTTAAAAAAAGGAAAGCTTTCACACTTCCTTGCTGCACTAACACAGATCGATTGGTCTCCCCCTGACTCTATGATCTGCGTTGACCAGGCCCTTAACTATTTCATCTCCAGGTTTAATGAAATATGTGATAACTTTGCCCCTATAAGAAAAGAAAACTTAGATCCCACACCAACACCTGGATTACCCCAGAGCTAATCACCATGATGAAGGACAGGGATAATATCTGGCACCATGCTATGGCACTGGGGTACCAGCATGACCTACGGCATTATAAAGCTGCTGGGAACCAGTGTACTCTGGCAATACGCAGAGCCAAGCAAAAATATTTCAAGCATGAGCTTACAAATGCTTTGGGTAACAGCAAATCCTTCTGGGATAACATCAAAAGCCTAACAGGGAAACCTAGCAAAACCTCCCCCAACATGCTAGAGGTTAATGGCTCTGTTATCCAGGATCACAAAGAGATTGCTGACAAGTTTAATTTTGCGTTCACAGATCTTAGTGGTGTCCTTCCTGCAAACTTTTTCAATGACTCCACCCTGCCCAGCCCCAATGATAATGCTGCCCCCCCAAACAAACTGCCCCTTCTACTTCAAAAGAGTGTCCCCTGCTGAATCCAGAAAGTACCTTCAAAAAGTTCTAGGAACTCTGGATTCAGCAGTGACACCTTGGATCTTAAACTCCTTTCGCTCTCCCTTGACGTTGTCCTGCTTCTCCTTACTAAACTATTAAATCTCTCACTTTGTCTCAGTTCTCCCAACTCTGTAAATCTGCCAAAGTCATACCAGTACACAAAAGTGGTGATAGGTCCCTGCACTCCAATTACTGTCCCATCTCTATCCTCCCCCCGCTCTCCAAGGCACTCTATCGCATAGTTGTGGACCAACTGACTGAACACCTTAATTAATATAACCTACAGTGTCAGCAGCAACATGGCTTTAGAAAAGCTCATAGCATGACCACTGCCCTGCTTGAATTTACTAGCCATATACACAAGGCCCTAGACGCAGGACATTTACTGGGTGCGGTATACATAGACCTAACAAAGGCATTTGACACAGTGAATCATCAGCTTCTGTTGAATTCACTCTCAACCCTTGGCCTTTCAAATGGCGTTACTACATGGTTTGAAAGCTACCTCATGGGCAGGAGCCAACAAGTTAAGATTGCTGACACCTTCTCCTATAGCCTCCCTTTGCACTCTGGAGTCCCCTAGGGCTCTATTCTTGGCCCACTTCTATTCAGTCTCTTTATTAACAACCTCCCATCTGCATGTGACAATAAAATGCTACTTTATGCTGATGATGCAGTTCTTTTTGCTACCCACATAGACCCTACCTCTCTCTCCCAGAATCTTTAGGCTAGCTTTAGTCTTGCAAAGTCCTGATTTGATCAGCATAAACCGTTGCTGAAATATAAAAAAAATCAAAACCATGCTGTTCTATAACTCTCACAGCAAATTTAGAACTGCTCAGCTAACCATCTTTAACAAGAAACAACAAACGCTTGATTAAGTACAGGAGTTTAAATTTCTTGGCATTAAACTCGACTGCACACTCTCCTACAAGTCACATATTCACAATGTCTCCAGAGCCATTAACATAATATCAGGGGTCCTCTGCCATCATCACCACTGCCTGACCAACGAAGCGATGCATGCAGATGTAACTAGCTCCATCCTGTCCATAACTGATTATGGGTTGGTCTTTCATGGGGCTGTCTCTGATACCTCCCTAAAAAGAATCAGGACAGCCCTGAACAAGAGCTGTAGAGTCATCACAGGGGCAGGTAAGCTTGTCCAACTGGCTCAATCTTCATTGTAGAATTGCTAACCAGACTTGCCTCCTGGCAAAAAATATCTGCCTCTGCCTTATACCTCCCTCAACTCATGCCATCATGCAGCCATCACCCAACACACATCTAATGCATATCACTCTCTGACCTACCTTCCAGGTGCCTTTCTGTCGCACCTCTCAGGCCCAATGTGCCTTCTATACTAGGACCCCTACCATGTTTAATGGTCTTCCTCCTGAAGTCTGCAATGAGAATAAGCTTGGACCCTATAAACGCTCCCTGCGCCATCACCTCACAAATCTCAGCAAATGTGACTGTAACCAGTAAGTTTGATGGCCATCCCCTCTCCCCGCTGGCCTTTCTTGCTTCCACTTTTCCCCTCTCCTTCACTTCCTCCCACCCCCTTCCTTTTGACAGGTCCTCACACCTATGGCATCTCCTCCAACCCCTACTTTACTAACAGAACCACACACCTCTGTCACCACACTACTTTCCTTCCTCACTGGCAGGATCTCACACTTCTGGCACCCTCATCCACCCCCCCCCCTTCTGGCAGAATCTCACACCACTAGCATCCCACTACTATCCTTCCCACTGCTTACCACCACTCTTACCACCTCTCCCCACGCCTTCTCTCTCTCTGCAACCCTCCCTCCCCTGCGTGCATTCCTCCTGCCCCCACATAGTCCATGCTCCTTCCTCAGTACCTTCTCCACTTTCACCAGTCCCCATTGCACTTTTTTGGCACTTAGCACCTTGCGACAATGTCATAATTTTTGATTGTCCTTCTTTCCTCCTCCCTTTCTTTTCTTCCCAACTCTCTTCTTCCTTCTACCTCATCGACCTTCTATGTTCCCAGTGCCTATCGCAACCTTGCATGTTTCATACTTGCATCCCTACCCCTTACCTATCTCTTACATCACCTTTCCAATGTCCCCCCATTTTTGTGTTGCTTGCATGCATGTGCTAGAAACACATTACGTCAGCTTCCTTCAAAAGCGAGTTATGGAGGCATGGCAGTGTTGTGCCGAATAGCAGCAGTCCATTCTATGGCTGTTCTCTGCATGGCAAATAGAGGCGCATGCTGTTGATGACAGCAGTTAATGAGCATGCCACAATGTGTAAAGAAATTTGGCCATGTCACTACACAATCAGCTGTTTTGGTTCATTGTGTGGTGTCCCCATGGTGACGGCTTCTCTGTCGGCCTCTCACAGTCCCCACGAAGCCGACAGAAAGCTACAGCCCACCGTTCGGTGTACCTTCCTGGTGAAACATTTCAATAAATAAAAAATAGCTGATAGGGGTGCCCAATCCCCCTGTTGGCATGATCCCCTCCCCAGTTCATTTGCCAATGGGTTAGCCCAATCCCCGTTGGCATGATGCACCTCCCCCATTTGTTTTGTGTTGAGGGGGTGCCCAATCCCCCCATGGCTCATGCACCCCCCAACACACTGTATGGCCAATGGGGGTGCCCATTCCCCCATCAGCTCCACTGCCCCCCCAAACAAACTTCCAAGTGCCACGCTGGGAGATCAGCCCAGTGTGGCAAAAGTCTGTATGGCCCATGGGGGTACCCAATCCCCCGTCGGCTCCACTGCCCCCCCAAACAAACTTCCTGGTGCCACTCTGGGAGCCCACCCCAGCATGGCAAAAGTCCCCTATCATCTCTGTAAAAAAAACACCTAGAAGATAAAAGGTACCTTGTTGATTTTCTTGTCCCCCTCCCCCAACCTGCGCCCACCCTCTGCATACCCCACCTCCCCACAGCCCCACCTCACCCCATACTTTTCTCCAGAGCCCAGCGCGACGATCTTCGGTGGACCGGGAATACATCTGTACTCTTCAAAGCCAACCACGAACTGAAGAAATGTCGATAAGCTGTATAATGGCATAAACGAGTTTTCTTCAACTTTGGTGCATATCTCGGCCATTTTGGGGAATTTTTTAATCAGATTTTCAACATTGGGTTCTTGGGACCCCACTTTATGAACTCAGTCACTGTCATTTTGTTATTCAGTCCTGAAAGGTGATTTCACGGTCACTGCGCAGTACCACCTTTTGGGACTGAGTAATGAAAAGACAGTATCACAGTTCATGAGGCAGGCCCCCCAAAAACCCTATGTTGAAAATTTGGTGAAACAATTCCCAAAAATGACTGTTTTACGACAGTGCATTGCGCAGTTCCTATGACGTTCGTAACTTCGAGCATTTTTAATATTTACACTCCAGATTTTCAACATTGCCATTTTACCACACCTCCTTATGAACAGTACAGCTGTCATTTTTCACATAACCCAAAATGTGTTTTCTCACATGTAGCACGCAGTGGTGCGGTCAGTGTGTGGAATCAATGTTCTGGACAGATTAAGAACATCACAGTGATGCTGTTCATTAGCAGAGGTCTTAAACTGGCTATGTTAAACATTTGATGACAAAAGTCCATAAAATGACCGTATTACGCGCGTGCATTGTGCAATTTCCACTCACCCTCATAAGTTCATGAATTTGTAATATTTTCAGTCAAATTTTCAACATTGACATTTTTCCACACTTTCTTATGAACAGTACAGCTGTAATTTTTCACACCCTGGCCGAAATGTGTTTTTGCACTTCCGGCGCAGAATAGCATGGTTGCTGTGGGAAATCAGTGTTTGGGACAGACTAAGAAAATCACAGTGACACTGTTCATGAGCGGAGGTCCCAAAATGCCTATGTTGAAAATCTGCTGTAAAAAATCCTCAAACTAATTACATTATGGGTGTGCGTTGAACAGTTTCTATGTACACTCGTGACTTCACCAGTTTTTTTATATTTTCACTCCAGATTTTCAACATTGCCATTTTTTACACCTCCTCATATACAGTACAGCTGTCATTTTTCATGTCCTGTTCGAAATGTGTTTTCACACCTGTGGTGCCAAATGGCGAAGTCGCTATGCAAAATCACTTTTCGGCTAACAAACTGATAGTGTCACTGTTCATATGGTGGGATCACAAAAAGCCCATGTTGAAAACTTGGAGTAAAAATACCAAGAAATGCCCAGGGTGTTAGGGTTTTTGACCATAATGCCCTACCCTGTAGGGACTGACAGATGTCAGAGATGTGACTTGGGGTTGTCAACAGTAATGCTCATGACATTCCACCACCACCCCTACCCTGCTGCCAGTGACAGGCATCGTGGAGTGCCTTGGACTCTTTGGCCCCAGAGTTCACCCCATTCTCCTATACTGCACCCATTTCAGCATATTTCCTTATGAAATGAGGTGAGTAAAGCCCGAACACCCAAGGCACACCTCGACACTCGTCAGTGTCTGCAGGGTAGGGTAAGGTGAAATGTCATGACCATTATGGGTGACAACCCAAAGGCACACCCCAATGCCTGTCCATCTCTGCAGGGTGGGGGTGGGTTTGGCGTCAGTTCAGTACTTCACTGCCATTCCTATACTGCATGGGCCCAATTCTCATAGGGGCCTACATCTGGCGCAAGCTGTGGCAAACAGCAGCTTGTACCAATGCCCGATGTGACAGGGACCCTGCACCTGATTCAGGTACAGGAGGGGTCCCAGTGGCTAAGTCCCCTCACTTGCACTGACCAGAACCCTGCGGCAAATCCCAGTCACACTGCATGCATCTGCTGCAGGCCACCAGAGACTAACACAAGACCCCCGTCCCACCAGATAATGGGCATGTGGACCCAACCTGGTGGGCTGTTGTCCCCCCACCATGTTCGGTGCAATTGGTGCCTGGCCACGGAGGTGAGTGGTGGGATGTTCTAGGTGCCGGGGAGCAGTCAGGACTGGTGTACGGAAGGGGTGGGCACCACCTGCTGGGGCATGGGTGGGCACTGTACCACCGTAAGTTGGTGCTGCAGTAGCACCGATGGGGTGGGCATTGGGGATCGAGGGAGCCGCTGCCAGTATGGGCAGCATCAGGACAGGGGTACTGACATGGTACATAGGTAGCATCAGGGAGCTGTGAGGGGTGCCACTGGACCACTAGGATGGGGGCCACACACACGGGGCCACGCCCGGGGGTGTATGTTGGGTGGACCATCACCCATGGTGTGCCGCACACAGGCGTGTCACCCAGGGAAGAATGTCTAAGTCCCCTTATGCCTGCTCTGGCTGGTCTAAGGGCACTTTGAATTTCTCCTGCTGGGTGATGTCTGTGTATCGCAGGATGCAGCTTGTCTCAGCCGCAGTCCCCCTACCACTGTGCCGCAGTGCATTGTAGGGCACAGGGCAGGTGCAAGCCCTGTTTGGGGCAGGTGGCCTGCGGTCGACGCAGGCCACCTTTGTGAATCTCATGGAGGGCAGTCATGGACGCAAGGTGCACCTTGCACCATATCTGTTTGGCGCAGGCACCTTGCGTCTGACACAGGGCTTTGAGAATCGGGCCCCATCTGTCTAACTCCTGCACTTCCTCTGCTAATGCCAGCAAGCAACCATTCAGCATTGACAAATGCTTATGTAGTGAGCTCTGGCCCATAAGAGGCTCACAGGTGACCAGTGGGAAGCTCATTAATTAGGAACAGGCTGCATCTCTCCTGTTTGCAATGCAGTGTTAAGGGTTCAGCAAGCTCAGCCCAGGCTAATGTACAAAGCCTTTATCACATTTCTTATGAGTCTTTCTTAAATGTGTTTTATCTGTTTACAGGAGTGTACCTGATTTGAGGCCAAAATCAAAAGCAAATAGTTATAGTAGCAGAGTCCCCCCCCCACACACACACACATACACACTCCCCAAAAAGTTCCTTCATTCAAATCAATTCCATTTTCTTACTTAGTTGGGGTTCAATGCCAACAAGTGTAAAATCATGTACCTAGGGCATAGGAACCCCTATGCTGAGTATAGGATGGGGGAGGTACTGATACTCACTAGACATGAAAGGGTCCTTGAGGTTATTATAGCAGAGGACCTCAAGGTGGCAGTACAGTGTGACAAGGCTATGGGCAGGGCAAATTGGATTCTGCTGTGCATAAGAAGTGGCATCTCCAGTAGGAGGAGGAGGGATGTTGTGCTGCCATTGTATCACTCCCTGGTATACCTCCATCTGGAGTACTGTGTCCAGTTTTAGAGTCCACACTTCAGAAAGGACATAGGGTGGAGGTTTTCCAGAGGAAGGCAACTAAAATGGTTCAGGATTTTCACAGGAATCCCTACAAGGAAAGGCTGAAGAATCTCAACATGTACATTCTAGAAGAGAGGAGGGTGAGAGGTGACATAATCAAGACCTACAAAGTACCTCACAGGGGTAAACAGGGTACAGTTGGGGAGTTTCCTTCAAATGAGGATGAGCACTCAAACCAAGGGGCATGCAATAAAGCTGGAGGGGGGTGGGGAGTTCAGGATAGATATGAAGAAATATTTCTTTACTGAAAGGGTGGTAGATGCCTTGAACAGACTGCCAGGAGAAGTGGTGGAGGCTAAAATGGCAGGGGGCATGAAGCATGCATAGGATAAACATAGGGGTATATTAGAAAAAGGGGAAGGAGGGGGTCAATGGAGATTAATAGGGCTATGGAGGTGGAGTAGGTTAAAGTTCATTGCAGGAAAAATCCATTGAGCAAGCTCATTCACAAGGATGTCCTGATGGACACATGCAGAATAAGACATACAGTAACATATACAGGCATGAGTTACAAGTAGGTAGAGAACATTTGGGCAGACTGAATGGGCTGAGTGGTGCTTTTCTGCTGACAAATTCTATGTTTCTATGGCATCATGTGTTCATTCAGGTGCAGTGTTTATTTAAAGTTTGGCCTGCCATACATCCAGATGTAAGGTACAGTAAATTAAAGAATTAGATGCAGCCCACTTACAGTACAATAAACAGAACCCCAGTGCTTTGAGAAGCCTTTACTCTTCATAAGGCTACTTAAAGAGCTGCGGTTCTGTTTGCAGTGTTCACACCAGTATGCTGATCTTAAAATTGACGCTGCATCTGAATGAGTACTTGATTTGTACTCACTCCATTTCTTCCCCACTTTGAAAGCTGCTTGTCCTGAGTTAGTTTTGGGCTGGCAGTGCCTCACCTGTGTTGGAAGATGACCAATAAGTGGCACTGAAAGACGTCAGACTTCACAGACTGTGAAGATAGCTTCTCACCCACCATCTTGGCGAGAAGAAGGCTGCAGCTGTGGCCACCGATAACTGTTGTGGTGTGGGGATGGGGGACCAAAGGGGACAGACATAAGGAGATAAAATCATAATAAAAATTGTGAGACCTTCACCAGCTTTCCAAAACACTCACCAGTAAAAGAACACTCTATGAAGTTTTTCAAATGGCAACACAATCTGGTCAGCCCTCTGTCTGCCGTCTGACACCAGGCATCAACCAGCGTAAAACTGCCTAAACAAGGCAGTGTGGTCACGTGGTTACTGAAATACTGGAGTTTACAGATTTGTATGAACACAAGAATATCACACAGAAGCTGGCACGTGTGCCTATAGCAGCTGTCTCCTGCTTCTCAGTAGTTATATTTATATCCTTGAGGTACTTGAATGTTTCTATCATAACCCCTCTTTCCCTCCTATCTTCCAGTGAGTACATATTGAGGTCCCTTAATTTCTCCTCATAAGTCTTGTGTTGCAAGCTCTGTACCATCTTATTCACCCTTTTCTGGACCATCTCCAGCCTGTTAATATCCTTACAAAGGTGCGTCCTCCAGAACTGCACACAGTACTCCATGTGAGGCCTGACCAGGGTTTAATATAATGGCATCACTACCTCCCTCCTTATGTTGGTGATACCACTGCCTATGCACCCCAGCATGTCACTGGCCCTCCCAGCTGCCTTAGCACTTTGACACTTTCAGGTCATCTGAAATAAGAACCCCCAGGTCCCTTTCCTTCTTTGTGATTGTCAGCAACTCCCTCCCCCACCACCCCATCCTGTAGCTTTCCTCAGGGTTTCTGTGTCGCAGGTACACAGTTTTGTACTTTTTTGAATTAAACTTCAGTCCTCAGACCATTTTTCAAGCTTCCCCAGGTCCCTTCTCATTCTCTCCACCCCCTCTGGGGTATCTACTGTGTTACAGATCCTGGTGTCATCTACAAACAGGCAGACCTTTCCCTTCAGCCCCTCTGCAATGTCACTAATGAAGACACTGAACAGGACTGGCCCCAGGCCTGATCCCTGTGGCACCCCACTGGTCACCCCTATCCCTAGACTGCACCCCATTTACCACCACTCTCTGCCCCCTGTCTGTTAGCCAGTTTCTAACCCATTTTACCACCCTTTCCTCCATGCCCAGCCTACCCAGCTAGTTTATCAGCCTCCTATGTGGGATGGTGTCAAAGGTTTTGCTGAAATCAAGGTGAGCGTTGTCCACAGCCCCACCCTGATTTACTTCCTTTATCACCCAGTCAAAGAGGTCAACCAGATTTGTTTGACATAACCTCCCACTGTGAATCCATGTTGCCTATGGTCCTGGGCTCCGATGGCTTCTGGATGCCCCACTATCCTTTCTTTAAGCAATGTCTCCATGATCTTCCCCACTACTGAGGTGAGGCTGACCGGCCTAGAGTTCCCCACCTCCTCCTCTCTGCTGCTGGATTTGTGTAGAGGGACCACATGTGCCCTCCTCCAATTCTCTGGTACCACCCCTGTGTTGAATGACTCAGTGAACATGGCTGCCAGAGGTACTGCTATCTCCCTTCACAGTTCTCTTAATATCCTTGGGTGTATGCCATCTGGTTCCATCGCTTTGTCCACCTTCAATTTAGTCAGCTCCTGCAGGATTCTTTTGCCTATGAATGGACTATTGTTCACCTCTCCACTGCCTTGGCAACTGATGTACTGCTGTGGCACTTGCTCCCTCCCCCTCTTCTGTGAATACTGAACAGAAAGACACAGTGGATGTCTCGGGAGGGCACACGCAGTTCATAGGCATGGTATTATCACTTCCAAATACCTAAACAGCACATATAAGCAAGCAACATTCAGCACTGACAAATGCTAGTTTAAGTCTCTACTCAATGTTGTTCTTGTTTTTCATATACTGTAATTCTGATGCCTTTAACTAGATGAAACCACTGTTTGTGAGCTGTTGTGTTAATTATCTACCTGTACATAGAAACATAGAAAATAGAATTTGATGGCAGATAAGGACCACTTGGTCCACCTAGTCTGCCCATTTCTCTATCTAACAGATAAGCTGCAGATCCTAGTTAACCAACAGCCTACTTCCTCCTACCCCCCAGAATTGTCTTATGTCTGTCCCATGCATTCTTGAATCCCACCACTGTTTTTGACTCTATGACATCCTCAGGAAGGCTGTTCCATGCATCTACAACCCTCTCTGTGAAGAAATACTTTTTCACATTACCTCTGATCCATCCCCCCTCTATCTTCAAATTGTGCCCCCCTTGTTGTTGCACATCTCTTTTTCTGAAAGATGCTACTCTCTTGGACTTTGTTGATTCCCTTGAGGTATTTGAAAGTTTCTATCATGTCCCCCCTCTCCCTCCTTTCCTTGAGGCTGTACATCTTAGCTTTTTAGTCTTTCTTCATATGTCTTCTGGTGCAGACCCTGCACCATTTTGGTTGCCCTCCTCTGGACAGCTTCCACCCTGTCTATGTCTTTGTGGAGATGGGGTCTCCAGAACCATACACAATACTCCAGATGTGGTCTTACCAATTGTCTGTGCAGAGGGCCAACAACTTCCTGTTTTCTACTGGTGATGCCTCTCCCTATGCATCCTAGTATCCCCCCAGCCCTCCTTACTGCCTTCTCACATTGCTGGCCCAGATTTAGGTCATCTGAAATGACTACCCCCCCCCGGTCCCTTTCCATTTTTGTTGTTGTCAGTATCTCACCCCCCATTGTGTACTCTTCCCCTGGGTTTTTGTTTCCCAGGTGCGTTACTTTGCACATCTTTGCATTGAATCTAAGCTGCCATACATTTGACCATTCCTCCAACCTTACCAAGACCCTTTTCATCCATTCCACCCCACCTTGTGTATCAACCCTGCTACAGATTGTTGTAACCCTGTATTGTTTGTATTGTCAGTATTTTACAGTTTCCACAATTTTATTCTGATGCAGAACCTTTGTAAAAGAACCTCTGGTTCAAAGGTATTTGTAATTCTAGTACTCAATAAATAAATAAAAAAAAATAAAAGTTTTGACCTTTTGAATTTATAGTTTTCCTGGCACTTTTTGAGTGTAGGATTTTGTTCTGCTACTCACTTTTTGGGCTGAGTGCCCTTTCCTGGCACCCTCAGCACTTTCTGGATTGCGTTGCATCCACACCTCTCTTGAGGAGTCACGTGCTGCATGGCATGGATATCCAGGGCATAGTGTTTGGTAAAGACGTGTACTGTTCTCCAAGTTGTAGCCCTGAACATCTCATCAGTCAGCATTGAGCATATTTCTGTTAAGGAAGTGGCTACTGCTCTGGTGGAGTGGTTACTCTAGTTTTACCTTTGCCTTGGCATAGTAATGGCAAAAGCAGTTCACAGTCCAGGTTGAAATGCGCTTGATTGTGACAAACTGCCCCTTTCAATTGGGGTAGAAAGAGACAAAGAGCTGGTTTGCCTTCCTGTAATCCTTAGTCCTGTCCAGGTAAAATCTAAGGTCCTTTTTAACATCCAGTGAGGGGAGAGCTAATTTTCCCTCACTCTGTATGTTGGCAAAGTAGTAAGATAAAATCAGAGGTGGGTTAGAGTGAACTCCCAACACCACTTTGGGTAGCAGCTTAGAGACTCTGTGGAACCCTGCCTTGTCTTTATGGAAAACAGGATATGGAGGATCTGTGACCAAGACATGGATTTCAGGCACTCCATCTGCAGAGGTGATGGCCATCAGAAATGCTGTTTTCCAAGTTAGATGTTTTATGCCACAGTATGTTCAATTGGCTTGTGAGTGAGAATATCCAGCACCAGATTGAGGTCCCCAGCTGCCACCAGCTTCCAAAGGGGGGGGGGGCTTGTGTGCAGGATACCTCTGAGGGACCACTTGAATAGTGACAGCTGTGCCAAAGAGAGGGTGCCTACAGGTTCATGGTATGCCGATATAGCACATAGGTGGACCTTAACTGTAGAATACTGAAGACCAGCATCAGAAAGGTCCAATAAGTACACTAAACTCATCTCAGGTGGACATTTGAAAGGGGTTGTGAGGGTTTTGAAACACCAGATGGAAATGCATTTTCACATGGCTGTGTAGGTCTTCCTTGTGGTGGATTTACATGCAGTCAAGAGTATTTCAGGCCCCCTGACACACTTTAAATCTATTCACTTCTATCTCTTCAAGAGCCAGGGCTGAAGGTGAAGGAAGTACATCTTGAGGTGGACTAACTAGTCTTGAGCTTGGGAAAATTAGTTAATAAAGAGTGGCAGAATCCTAAATCTGCTGGCTGACAGTCCATTCAACAGATTAAACCATATCTGCCAAGGCCATCAGGGGCCACTAGGATTGTCTTGCTCATGTGTGCCTCCAGCTTGAACAGCACTCTCTAAAAGGGAGGGATTGGAAGGAATGCATACAGACACAGATTGTGCCATAGCAGGCTGAAGGCATCCTGACAAAAAACTCCAGGTTTGGATTTCTGGAGCAGAACTGAGGTAGTTTGACATTGAGTGGGGGCACAAAAAGGTCCACATCTGGAGTGCCCCACTCCTCAAATAACAATATCATGATGTTTAGTACTAGTGACCACTCGTGAGGATCTGCTGATGTTAAACTTTGTTCCTCTACCAGGGTGTTTTGGACTCCCAGCAGATAGATTGCTTACAGCAGGATCCCCTGCTCCAGGCACCATTCCCTTACTCTCATTGTGTCCCTGCAGAGAAGGTAAGCGTGTTCTCACCCTTGTTTGTTGATACAGTACATGACAGACTAGTTTTCCATCTGGAGGAGGACTGTCTTTTAGCTGACTAAGTCCACTAGAGCTTTCAGACCACAGAGAACTGCATCATCTCCTGCACATTTATGTTGAGATGTGTTTCTGATAACTTCCAGACCCCTTGTGTCTGAAGACCTTGGCAGTGGACTCCCTGATCCAGTGAGGAGACATCTGTGGTGAGAGTCACATCAGCCTCTGGTGGGGAAAAGGGAGAAGTCCTGGATGAGGTTCTTCTCCACTGGACACTATGTCAGAGACCTCACCAGAGGTTTGGTCACCAGAATGGGATAGTTCTAAGGGCTTGATGCCTGAGATCACTGGACAATGAGAATCTACTGAGTTGTCCTCATGTGCATCCTTAGGGGTACTTTGAACACTGAGGATGCTATGAGTCCCATCATGTGTTGCATGGAGTAAGCTGACATAATCCTGCATGCCATGATGAAGCATGTCCTCTGCAAGATAGCTCGTATTCTGTTGTCTGGAAAGCCCAAGCCTCGGTCATGTCCAAAACAGCTCCTTTGAACAGCAGCACCTGTCAGGACTCTAGCTGAAACTTAGCAGGGTTCAGCAGGACTACAGTGGATGCTAGATACTGAAAAGCTGTGGCCACTGCCTGTTCTGTCTCCTGTCTGCATGGGCTTGTTTGGAGTCAGTTATCCAGATATTGGAAGACTTGCAGTTCTATCTTTCTGAGGTGCAATGCAAGTACTGCACACTTTGTAGACTCACAGCACCAAAGACAGCCCAAAGGGTAGGACTCCGAACTAGTAATGTTGCCCCTCCATGCAGAACTGGAGATGTTTGTGACAGTTGGTGTGTACCAGTATGTGCTGGTATGCATCCTACACATATGGAGATGCTAGCCAATCCCGATGCTTCAGGTAGGGTGGCAAGGATCCTGAAGAAACTGACTTGAATTCCTCTCAGTCCATGTACTTGTTCTGTTTCCTGAGATTGAGAATGCAGCACATATTCCCTGATTTCTTTGGAATGAGGAAGTAGTGGAAGTAGACCCTTTTGTTCCATTCAAACTCTGGCACTACTTCCACTGCCCTGTTTCTCAGTAGGCCTACAATCTCCTGTGCCAGTAACTCTGGCATAAGAGCTGACAAGGGAAATTGCCTCCTGGGCAGTTTGCCTGAGGGGTTTCCAACAACTCCAGGGAGCACCCCTCTCACTTTATGCTTAAAACTCATTTATCCATCATGATGGATTCTAACTGAGGTAAACTGGGTGAGGTACCCCCCCACTGGGGAGGAGTGGTACACCTCAGACAGCTGAAGTGGACATGTGGCCAGAGCTTCAGAGGGTGGCACTGAGAACTTTTAGCACCTGTGCTTTTGGCTGTGCCCTCTTTTGGGCCTGGGGAGGATTTTATCTAATTGTTGGGGCCTCTCCTGCCCTTGCTGCAAAAGGACTGCTTGTTATGCAAGGAGTTCTATCCTCTAACCCTCTGAAGGCTGTAGAGAGCTGACGTGGAGGTCTTGAAAGTTGTTCTTGTTTCATTAGACTCCTTAAGAGACAGCTCCACCTGCTGTGCAAACAGATAGGGGCCATTGAAGGGCACATTCTATTTGGGGCATCCACATATTCTGGTATTCAGTATTCATATTCGTATTATTCATGATTCAGGTTTTATTAAAAAAAAAGGAAAAGACACAGTCCCAATCCTCCTTCCTAGCCCAGATCCTTTAAACTACACCAGACCCCATTCCTCCCAACCTCAATTAGAAACCCATCCCACCCTCCTTCCCCCAGCACCCACATTTTTTTTTCAAATAGTAAACTTTATTTTTTCTCAAATAGTAAACTCTATTGGGATTTCAACAGGAAAACAAAACAGAGAGAACAACATGTTACAGACTGAAAAAACACTGCAGCACTAAGTTCATTCAGATAAAATGCAATCGCCATGCTCTCCATCAACATTCAGGACAGAAGTCTTCTTAAGCCAGACCTAAATACAAACCCTTACAGGTCAGCCAGAGGCCATGCTGAGAATTAAGGTGTGGCTTAAAAGAGAGTACATTCCAGAGAAAAAGCATAAAGGAGCTGGGGGATATATATAATAAGGGTTTAAAAAAGAGGGCCTCCAGTAAGCACCAGTGTGCTTGGTAGAAGTTTTGCTTGTTCCTCAATGAACAGACCATTTTCTCCATTCTGAGAGCCTCCGGTGTGGCATTATGCCACTCCTAAAATAAGGGCAGGGTCTCATCCATCCAGTGCCTTAGGATGAGTTTTTTCATCATGGTTGCAATTAGGCGATGTGGAATTTCCTTTGGCCAAAAACAGTGTCTAGTTCAACCCAATTAGACTCATTTGTGGTGTAAAAGCTTGTTTGAGGCCTAGCATAGAGTTGAACCTGTTTTTGATTTCCATTCAAAGCGGTTGGACCTTTGGACAGTCCCACAATATGTATCTGAGTGTGCCTCTATGAAGCTTGCATCTGGAGCATAGGTCCGAGTTCTGTTTCCCCATTTTGTGTAATCTCACAGGGGTATAATATAGCTTATGATTTATTTTGTATTGCATTAACTTAGAACCATCAAACATGAGCAGTCTGTGATTGCTCAATCCCCATGCAGCCATGATCTTTGGGTCAGTTAATTCAGGGAATTCCATAAGCCAATGTGTCGAAGAGGTGCTGCACTCTGGAGTTTTTATCCTCAGCAGGTTCTTGTACAATAAGGATGTGGCATGTTTCTGGGTGGCCAGTACCGCTAAGTTATACCTTCTGGAAAAATGTTAAAATCCCCAGGGTTTAGGGCCCAGCACACATGTCAGCATGTGTTGGAGTTGTAAAAATGGGACGACTGGGACAGGGGATGGGGTGTCAATCTGTCGCAGTTTGTTGTAGGTGATAAGAATACCTCCATCTAGGTATTCGCTAAGGGTACCCAACTGCTCCTGGCTCAACAGGTTGGACAGGAACATTTTTTGTTGTATTTTGAAATTGGGGTTCCCTTCCAATAGTTGTGCTGGGTCAGAGATGGGTTTAGTTCCTAGCAGTTTATGGTGCTCTTTCCTCACCTGTATGGAGGTTCCTATCGGTGTGTTTTTTAATGTAGATGGAACCTTAGTGTAGGGAATACTGAGAAGGGCATTGAGTCTGATGTTATTTGTGGCAGTGAGATCCATCTCCATGGTCTTCCACTGAGGAAGATATGCACTATGGGCTTGCAGTTCAGGGTGGCATCTCAACCACAAAAACTGGGAGGCCCGGGCTGCTAAGTAGTAGAGTCAGAAGTCTGGCAGCTGTAGCCCACATGGTCACTTGAGAGTGTTTTGCCATTCCATAGGAAGGAGGAGAGGGTAGTCGTAAGCTGGGTAAATCAATTCTGTGGTAGAACACAGGACAGCATTGAGATGGGGTATAGCAGTCTTGGGAGAATATTCATTTTAATTATGTTTATTCTTGCCCACAGGGTCATAGGAAGGGCCTACCAGAGTGAGAGATCTGGTTTGACTTTTGTTAGCAGGGTGTCTAGATTTTGTTTATGCATCCATATGGAACTTTGGGCTATGCTATCCCCAGATATTAAATGGAAGTCGGGTTCCAGGAGCCACCCCACTGGAGTACCAGGTCCTTCATGTGTGGCAGTTAAGGGGCATTACACTAGTTTTAGAGATGTTGAGCTTGCAGCCCGACAGCCTTCCAAAATGCTGTTTCAACTAGAAGGCAGCTGGCACAGACCGGGCAGGTTTCACCAGGTGGAGAAGGACATCATCCACGTAAGTGCAGAGTTTATACTTTTTCCCTGCAGCCTCAACACCTGTGATGTTGTCGGCAAGTATATGCCTTGTAAGAGGTTCTAAGTATAGGTTGAAAAGAAAGGGGGATAAGGGGTAACTCTGTCTGGTGCCTGTTTTCAGAGTGAAGGGTGTGCAGAGGGTACCGTGACACCACATTTTGGCTGAGGGTTGGGAGTATAGCAGCTTTACCCAGTTTACAAAGGAAGAAGGAAATCCAAAGGTGACCAGAGTTTTGAATGAAAAGGGCCATGAAACTCTGTCAAAGGCTTTCTCTGCATCCAGGAAAAGCAGCACAGCTGGTTCCTGCGAATCCCTGGACACAGACAAGGTGCATCAGTTTTCTGAGGTGGTCTATCACCAGTCTGCCCTGCATGAAGCCCACCTGCTATGGATCAATAAGTTTCTGCCATACCATGTTCATTCTTGTGGCCAGTATCTTGGCCAATAGCTTGATATCCACATTTAAGAAGGATATTGGCCTATAGCTTCCCAGTATGGTGGAGTCCCTATGAGGTTTTGGTATCAGGGTGATCGGAGCCTCCTGAATATAGGAGTGTAGGGAGCTAGTTTGTTTTATTTCATGGAACAGATTTGAAAGGGGTTCAGAGAGTTCAGAACTTAAGGTTTTATAGAAATGAGGGGAGAAACCATCTGGCTCCTGGGCCTTATCTAGGATCAGAGATGCTATGGGTTGCTGAACTTCAAACAGAGATGTCCGCATCCAAGATTTGCATTTGTTCTTCTGGAACCCTGGGGAGGTTAGCCTCTTTTAAGAAATGCTGTATCTCAGACTCCTGTACGGGGGCATCACAGTGTACAGCTCAGAGAGGAAGTCTCAGAATGCATTCAAAATTTCTCTAGGGTTGGAAAGCAGGTTCCAGGAGTTGTTCCTAACTGACTATCTGTCTCTTGATCTCCTGCTGCTTGAGTCTGAGGGCCAGAAATCTCCCCACCCTTTCCCCCCCTGATCCAAATAGTGGGTCTTGGCCTTAAATATGGCGTACTGTGCCTTTTCTCTAACTAACTCATTATACTTGCCGGGTGGTGTTCAGCCGGATGTTTATGTTTTTGGAAGGCTTTCCAGAAGCCTTCCTTTCCAATTCCTGGATGGTTTGGAGTAGTTTTTGGTCCTCATCCTCTCTCCTTTTCTTCCTGTTGGAAGTCAATTGTAGTAATTCCCCTTTTATCATACATTTGAAAGCCCCCCATAGGGAGGAATTTGTGGAGGCTGAAGTAGTGTTCATCTCAAAATACTGTGCGACATAATCCTTACATCTCTCCTTGTATTTGGGGTGTTTGAGAAGGCAGTTAGTAATTCTCCATAGCCAATCTCTTTCTGCTGTCTGGGTGGGCAGAAAGGAGAGGGTCATTGGAGCATGGTCTGAGAGTGCTCTGGCTCCTATCTCACAGTGGGCGGTTACTCCAAGAATTTCAGGGTTAGCAAGGAAAATAATCCAACCTAGAGGCGGAGTCATGGGCTGCTGACCAAAATGTATAGTCTCGGACCATGAGGTGCAGGCTGCATCTCTCCTGAGGTGCAGGACCCTCCATACTTCTACAAGGCCTATGGAGTCCTGCATTTCTCTCAAAGCTCTCTGGGTTGGAGATAGGCCTCTGTTTCTAGTTCTGGATCTGTTCAGGTGGTTGTCCAGAACCTGGTTCCATTCTCCTCCCATTAGAGTTGGGTGACCCTGTGCATCCAATAGTATGGATAAAAGAGTTGTATAGAATTGGGGATGCTTGCCATTTATACCATATATTGAGGCCCGGAAGATAGTAATGGTGCCCAGACATCCCTTCTGTATGATAACTCTCCCTAGAGGGTCAGCTGTTTGCTCTATTACCTGGAATGGGGCATTTCTATGAATTAAAATGGCTACCCCTGCCTGTTTGTTGTTATTCCCTGCAGCAAAGACCTGTCCAACTCACTCCCTTCTCCAAAGCATGGTGTTTTATACAGGTGTGTGGGTCTTCTGTAGGAAGCAGCACCCACATTTTAATAATAAAATACAAATTTTTGTAAGAAAAACTCTAATGGTGGGTGACTGGCACAACCCACTCACCTCCATGGCCGGATTCTAACTTTCAGCACTTTGTAGCACACTACAAGATTATTACCCCTGGCAGAAGCACCCCTCCCCCCCACATCCCCACCCAGCTGCCCTCACCCCGCCAGCACCCAGTTCTGTTTCAGAGGGAATAAGGAGGCTGGCCCAGTGACATGAAAGTGCCAGCTGGGGGAAGGAGGAATTAGCATATCACGGATAGCTCTCCTTCTTCTGGGAGGGGGTAGTGTGTCTTGCTGCACTGTTGCAAGGTGGTGCACCAGGCAAGCACTGTGGGAAGTGGACCCAATGCAAATGCCTGTAACATGCATGTGTGTGTGAGCACGTGCACGTGTCATTACACATGACTTGGCCCCAGAAGAAACTGGAGGAAGAAAAAGGGGAAGAAAATCATTATGTGCACTGTCTGCTAAGGATGACAGCAGCAGTATTTCCAGGTCCCACCTCATGTGGATCCCCACCAGTATGACTGTGGGAGTAGTGGCATATGGGACTAGGGGTGCTGAGCACCATGCCTGAAGCTGGAGTAGGTGGCAGCTGGGGACCAAATAGCTCTATAGAAAAAAAAAGAGGGAAAAAGGTGACTGACGCAACCCGCTTGCTCATATAGTACACCCAGCTGATCATGGGACAAAAGAACCTTAAGCTGTTGGGGGCTGGTGTCACTGTATATGTGCAGGCACATGTAATGTTGTGTGCATGAGGCCTACTCACATCACAAGCCCCTGCTAGAAAAGTTCTGTCTCCCGCGGGATCTTAGTACCTCCAGCTCAGACACATCAGTAGGAATCTATGGAGAAGACCGATTCTTGGAAAAGTAATTATTTCCACTATTTTCTTTTTTTTTTTTAGTGTGTGTGATCTGTTTACCTCCCTCCAACACTCCGACGTCCGCCTCTCCTTCGGGTCTCCTAGCGCTCCATCCCCCCCCCGGCAGTCCTCTTCTGGAGCACCTCCTCTCACACAGATTGCAGCCAGCCCCAAGTTGTCCCTGGTGTATCCCATCACCGGGCGGTTCCCCCTCCTCCGAGGGGGAAGGCACTGGGTGGCAGGGAACCCAGCACACTATTCTTTCCACGGTCTGGGGTGCTGCTGTAGTGGAGTAGGCTCCCGGGAAAGATGGAGAGTAGAGGCCATCATCCGGTGACGCCGAAGCTGTTTTTTCCGGTTTTCTTTGTCCCTCCTGTGCCGCTCTGTGTAGTACCCCTGGTCTCCACCGGGGGCCACTACAGAGTGGAGCTATCCCCTCATCCCTCCCCAGGAGAGGAGAGCAGTCCTCTGGATGCTCGATCCTCTCCTTCCCCCTGTCAGCCCCTGGCACCCGAATCCGTTTCCGAACCCGGGTCGCCAGCGTGGTTCGAGGTGTGGCATCCAGCACCTCAGCCCTCTGCGCCACCGGGCCGGCTTACCACTATTTTCTGAAATGTACTTAGGGGGAATCAAAAACTGAAAAAATACATATTTAAAAACAATGCTTTCCCTCATCAGGAGGCCATTGCTGATCCCACTGCCACCTAACCCCTCAGTGGCCTTCCACCCTCCACCCCCTACTCCCGTCTTCCCATATAATATATTATTTAGTTAAACCATGTATCGGCTGACTCCATAGTGCACAGTGGTGGGGCACTGCTCTGAGACTCTGTAATCCTGTGTTTTGCCCTGTACCTGAGATGACAAGAGTTGAGGTTGACTGGGAGTACTGTATACAGAGCATCCAGCTGTATGCCCTCCTCCTGGGATAGGGAGGCCCTGAATTGCCACTCTGTCAGCAACACCTGGGAGAGATCTAGCAGTGGTGTCAGTGATGTTGTGACAGAAGGGGTGGGAAATACAGGGACAAATAACCTCTGTTGGATGTAGCTTGATGGGTAAACACCAATGAACTACCACACCCACAGGGTGCACAAACTTGCTGTCCTCTCATCTGCCATGCTACCACTAAATTCATGCCTTCTTCCCATAACTACAATGCAACTACTGCACATAAAAAGAGGGGATGTCTGCCTCAGCTGGCAAGCTGAGGGAGTCTGAGTGGCATGGATTATGAGTGGCTGTAACTGAGTGGCCTCGGCATCAGCTGCAGAATACAGCGAAAAATAACTACTGGTGAAGTTCACGTGAAGTCGAGAACTTCGCAGTTTGGGAAGCTTTGTGAAGTTCCCAGTCACTGTACCAACTTCAAGTTTTTAATGTTTTTTAAAAATGTCTGAATGGGCTAAAACCTCTACACCCATCCACTGTGCATCAAGTTTCCACCCCTTCTCCCCTTCTCACCTTCTAAACACTTTTACAATGTGTCCACCCCATATCCCTCTTTTGCTCCTTCTTCCTCCCACTGCCTTGGTTAAGTTTTTATTATAAGGCAAATTGTGCTATAATTTAAATTCCTTTTTCCACTCAAGCCATTTACACCCCCACACCCCCCTACCCCATTCCTGTGTCCCCCTAAATAGAAATAATTTGTTAGGAAACCCCCCACCCTATAACCATCTTCTAGTATGCTCCTGCCTCCCATGACACAGAATAAGGTGTATTATATGGCCAGTGTGTCAACCAATCAGGAGTTACTATAGGTAAGGGTAAACATCATCATGGTGCATTGTGTTGTAGCATCTAAGTTGGTATAATAAGTTTTGTTTACACTAGCCTTTAATATGTCTGTGTGCATGTTGTTCTTTTTGTTTTGTGAACTGCTGTGGACTTCTGTTTGGCAGCACCTTTGGGGTGTCAGTGTGTGCATCTTTTTTTTTGTTTTTTACTAAATCATAGTAAGGACTATGGTTAATATATTATTAAAGGTTTTGAATTAAAATAGTCTGAATCATAAATCAAATTACATATAAATATCAAAAATAATTTGCCAGTGTTATCAGTACAAGAAAAAATGTACTTTCTTTGCCAATGCCATGAATTGCCATGGTGCACCGCATCCTGACATCATTTGGAAAAGCTGCATTCACTTGAATGTGGCCTTTCCAATACTGGGCAATATCAGGCTTCACTCTGGAGTGTCATGATTACTCATGGTTTTGGCTACCGCTGCACCAAGTTGATTAGTGAAAGTGTTGGAACAACACTGTACTGTATGTTTATCTGAGGGTTCTTTACCTGTACTGAATTTTGCTTCCAAAAGTATAGGCATCCCCAATAGTTACTGAATTCGGATAGAGTGGTGGCAATCCACAGGTTACAAGTTCACAGATGGGATACGGCTCACTCCATGCACCTTGCTCTGCACAGGTCACCTCTGCACTTCCCTGCATTACATAACCAGGCAAACAACTGTATATTACGGTACTTTCATTCAATGACCTGGTTCCATTGACATATGCATTTGGAATTATGGGATGCGGATCACATGAAATCTGTCCGCAGAATGGAAAATTTGAACTCCATTTGTTACCAGCTTCACAGGTAATTTCAGATGGACCCAGTAATTTAAATCCTTCCTGACACTGGAATTTTATCTTTTCCCCACAACTGAAATCCTGTCCAATTATAAGTCCATTCTGAATCAGCGGAGGCAGGCATTTACAAGGGTGGCAGGATGGAGGACTTCCACTCCACAAGCCATTTGATTGGCACTGCCTTAATGGATTCCCTTTCAGTTCATAACCAAGAAAGCAAATATATTCTATGTAGTCACCATAGTTGAAGCTGATGCCATTCAAATATCCATGGGAGATGTCTTCTGCAGGTCCACAATTAACTGGTATGCATTCTGGAGCCACAGCATCCCAGGTTCCATTGGCTTTGCAGGTCATTTTTGCTGTTCCACTTAAAAGATAACCTTGCTTGCAATGGTACTGTATTTCTTTTCCATAGCTGTAGTCTGCTCCAATAATTTCACCATTAGGAACACTTAGAGGATTAGGACAGATCACAGGCCTACACAGTGGAGTTATGCCACTCCAGCTTCCATTTGCCAGACAAATACTGACTCTATCCCCTTCCAGTTGAAAACCATCTTTACACTTAAATTCTATACTTCTTGAGAAAGAATGCTGCTCTCCAATCACTTGGCCATTCTCAGGTATGGTTGGATGCCCACAGGAAACTGGAATACATGTAGGTTCCACTCCATCCCATTCTTTACTTTCTTGGCAAGTTCTTTTATTAGGACCATTTAACTCAAAACCAGGGTCACAACTGTAGTAAATCACACTCAAGAATGTGCTGTTTTCAATCTTTATAGATCCTTTGCTGATATTGTTAGGAATATCACATGAGATTGGTTTACAGGAAGGGGGCTCATCACTCCACTCTCTGTTTGCTAAGCAGTGCCTGGTAGCTGGCCCAGTAATTTCATATCCTGAATTACATCCATACCACGCTGTACTGCCAAGCAGGTTGTCTGTTGACTGGACAAATCCATTGTCTGGAGCAGTAAGTGGTTCACAAACTACAGAACTGCAGATTGGTGCACTTCCATTCCATGTGCCATCCTCTTGACAAACTAGCACTGACAGGCCTATTAACTCATAATTATTATAGCAACTATACATGATCACTGTTCCATATGGAAACCCAGACAAGTCCATGACATTGGCAACTACAGCAGAGCCCTTTTTTCCTTTGATGTCATGAATTGCTAAGGTGGGCAAATAATCTGTTGGAATCTGGCTAATTTCATCATATGTATTCTCCTGGTCAAAAGGGTTTTTAAGGTTCCTGAGTTTCACATATTCTCCAAAGTCAATGTGAGGGGGCAGGCCACAGTCAATAGGCAGACACACTGGTATAGAGCTAGACCATCCGGATTCCTCACATGTTTGCATAGCATGACCAGCTAGTTGGAAACCTGGGAAGCAGCTATAAATTATCATAGCCCCAAAGCTGTGATCAGCACCTTCCACAAAACCATTCTCAATAGGTTGAGGAGGCTCACAGTATATTGCTTTACAAAATGGAGCTTCTGCATCCCATGCACCTGTTTCCAAGCATGTCAGAATTTTCTGCCCTTGAAGCCTGAAGCCTCTGTCACATAAATACGTAACAGTATGACCATAATGAAGTTTAGTATAAAGAATTCTTGAGTTAGGTACCTCTCTTGGTTTGGGGCATTCTATTGGCCTGCAAGTTGGTTTTCCTCCTATCCAGTGCCCATCTTCGCCACAGAGTATAGTGGTGTTTCCCACTAAGTCAAAGCCTGGCTTACAAGTGTACAAAGCTGTGCTGAGGTATGTAAGGCCCTGTACATGTACAATTCCATTTTTTATCTCCTCAGGTTGAGGGCATTCTACTGGGATACATTCTGGTAATGGTAAACTCCATGTCTCATCAGCCTGACAACTCAGAGTAGATACTCCCCTTAATAAAAATCCATCCATGCAGGTGTACTTAATGGTGCTTCCAAAATAGAGATTTGAAACTGATGGTTCACCAAAGTGAACATCTGGAGGCTTGCCACACATAAGAAGTTTGCAAACTGGGAATGAGTCATTCCATTGTTGGGATGACAAACATTTCAATGTTGGTGGACCATGTAAACCATATCCTTCCTTACAAGTAAACTGCACAGTTCCTGTATCACTGGTTGTACTTTTCACAACTAGCTGATTTTCCAAGAGTGGTGGGTCTGGGCATGTTGCTGGAACACATGCTGGGATTTTCTTTATGCTCCAGTTTCCATTTTTCTGACATGTCCAAGTAGCATCCCCTGAGAGCTTATAGCCCTCATCACAGGAAAAAACAACTTTGGAGCCTGCATCAAACTGATCCCCTTTGAAATATCCATGTGGAATAGGTGGGGGCTTTTCACAACTCAGGAGAACACAGGAAGGTGGAGACTCACTGTACCACTGGCGGTTGGCCTGACATATACGGACAGAACTGCCCTTCAGCTTAAAGCCAGGTTTGCATTCATATGTTGCTTCACTTCTATAGTCTGTTCCAGTTTTTGCCTGAAGATATAAAATTGCAATATTATTAACTGTGATAAAAAACAACAACAATTGAATTATTATAAAACAATGATTGGATATGGCATATTCTGATTGGCTGACAGCATTCTTAAAGGGTTATCTTAAAAGCTGAAAACCATCACGAACAATAAAACAATTTAACTACAGAAACATTCATTTTTAAAAATATATGAAAACATTTTTGATCACTAATAGAATTAAGGCACTCCAGTGCTTAGGTTACCTTTGTTAATCTAACGGGGACATTTTACTAAGCCTCTTGTCTCATAATCCCCTAGGGTTAGATTAATAGATAGCAACCTCACCCCTGGTTATGCCTTAATATTTAAGAATGTTTGCAGAACTGTTGCTGCTTAGACTGAAACTATGTATTTATAATAAACACAATAACTGCTAGATTAAAAAAAGAGACATAGCACACTGTGTTCAACTCCTGACATCCATGCTGTTGCAGCATTCAATATTTTGTGAAATAGATGTAGCTCTCATTAAAAGGGAAGCATTCATGCACACAGGACATCATAGTTCGACAGCCCAATGGAGGCTCTTTTAAATTAGGCATTGGGCTGATCTGCAGCTGACAGCAGTCATGTGACATACATGACAAAGTCTGTTCAATATTGACACTGCATTGCCACCATTTTAAGAAACCTTGACCTGTCATATAAGGACAAGCTGTGCTTGACTATATATAATTAAACAATACTTGTTCCTCTGCAACATTATAATTGGAGATGATGTTAAGTTTTTTTTAATCAGCAAATTGCTCGTGAAGTGCCAAACCTTACACTATGCATAGCTTTATGAAGTTTAGCACTGTACCAATTTTCCACTTCATTAATGCAATTTTCTTTTAAAAAACATATTAAGGATCCTTCTCCCAGTCTCATAACAACCTATCCCACCCTCCTACATTGTGCCCAGGCACAAAATAATACTGATAACCCCATCCCCAGACCATTTAGAATCATAATATGCCATTTATTGTATCTTCATGAGTGAGTAGGCAGACCATAATTCATGAGTAGTGAAGCCACAAGTGAGTTATGAAGGTCCTGCCACCTTACAAATGGAGATAAATATCATATTCTAAGTTAGACCATTGCATGCCTCATTTATGTAACACATTTTTAAACATCAGCCTTTCAAACTAGTTCTTTTTTGGAGCCAAAACTGTTTTGTTTGACTTCACTGCTCTGGTAAGAATACTTCATAGCTCCACTTTAATGTTGTCAAGTATTGTTTCAATTGCTCTCATAATGGTTAAGTACAGCACTGCCACATAGCCAACCGATTAGCATTTGTTTCTGACATATTTATTATAAAAATAAAATTTTTATCTTCATACTTACTATGTTCATCAATAAAATAACACCATTTATCAGGCAAAATGTCTTTTCACTGGTGTGGTATAAGTAAGGAATAACAAACACCAAGGTGTATGGTTCAACTGCAATATACTGTATGTACACTTCCAGTGCTTTGTGAAGCACAAGGCAGAGTCAAATGCTTTCAACCAATGAATATGTCCATATATCTAGCACAACAGGACATCCTGAAGTATTCTGATAAAATAGTAACAAAAAACATTTTTAATGAAAAATATGGTTTTATGTGATGTGGGCGAAGTTTCCAGGGTGAGTCCCCAAAGGGGGAATGCTGAAGGGAGAATGCACAGAGAGTGACAGGAAGAAGGGCTCCTACCGTGATGGCAGACCAGGGATAGAAAGGGCACTGGTTGTACAGTGCAGGGCTGTGCTGGCTGCTCTGTCCACCGTTCCCCACCCCCGACCCATTCACCCATCCACGTCTGCTCTGGCGGGCCTGTGCCCTGCTCCCATTACCTGCTTCCACTGTGTTGCACACTGCCCTGGACCACTGGTTGCCCTGTAGGTGCCAGCCCCCCTGTGCCATACACTGTCTCACTGTTGGGACGCCATCGCCCTGTTGTGCTGTGCTGTGCTGCCTATGGGCCTCGCCTGCACAGCTCTTGCCTGCCTGTCTCCAGCCATGGAAACCTCGTTCATTGTGGGTCTGTGACATTTCTTGCTCTCCAACTGTTGGCAGCCTTACAGGGTGGTCACTTTTTTGGCAGCAACTCTTCCACTGTCGCCCACCTCCATTCACCCTGGAATACCTGCTCTAATCACAGCACACCAAAAATATGCCATGAGTGATTTCCTGTCTGTTGTGCTCTAATATTCTGTAACAGATCACTACTGCAGTCCAGATACTACGAAACCACAAAACTGTAAGTCTAGAGGAATAAAGCAGTGCAGTCACGTGATACAGTTAGCCAAGCAGATCAGTAGGATTTCTTCACCTATTTTATAATTGTCAGTACACATCAATATGCTTGTAACAGTAACATTATTAAGTGTGCAATGATGTATATAACAAAATAATTTTACTTACAGCCAAGATGTTGGCTTTTGTCTTTTGCCTTGCGTGAACCTTAGCCAGGTCCTCATACGCATACCTTTGTTTGTTCATGATAATAGCACAGTTTGTTCTCCTGGTAGCAGCCTCTTGCTACTAATATTATATTGCCTTTTTTTTTTAATAAAATTAAGTATCATGACAAGTACCTTTCTGGTGCAGCTCCTGTTTAAAGGTTTGCTTGTTAAATGCCTTACGTTTCCTGAAAATTCAGCTGCAAGTTGATAAAACACAAATTTGATATTTACATCAAAAGGGAATGAAAATTTAAATCGATATAAATTGTTTATAAAAACATGTAGTAATGAAATTTTGACACAGGTTAAATCTTATAAATACCTGGGGGTTTATATGGACCAAAATTTGAAATTTGATGTTCATATTAAGGAATTGATATCTAAAACAAATAATAAACTGGGTGCCTTCCGGAGGTCTAGGTACTGTATGAATCTGAAAATGAGAAGGGATGTTATAAATCAATTAATTATACCATGTATTGATTATGGTAGCCATATATATGTCATGGCAAATAATCTGAATTAAAATTGGTAAGAGTGTTACATAACAATTGGGCAAGATTTATATTAAACTGTGATAGATACATGCATCATTTAATATGTATTTTCTATTACAATGGCCCTCATTAGAGCAGAAAAGGGACCTAAAATGGATTAAATGATTTCATGGGGTGGTTCATAAACAATCTCCTGGGCATTTAGCAGAAAATCTGTTAAATGTTACTCATGGACATCAGCATAAACTTAAAAGAACTGAGGGGAAGTATTTTGTTCCACCTAAATTAATGAATAAATATGAAAAAATGACTTTTGGCTATAAAGTGGTTCACTTATGGGCTTCTATTGATGTAGGAAAGCGGAAAATACAAAAATGTAAGCATTTTAAGGATGTGATTGGATATGATTTGAAAATGAAGTGTATATGTAATGGTTAGAGTATTTGTCTTTAACTACTGTTAAGTATTAGGATATCAATTTGTATTTTGTTGATGTTTAAGACAGACATAGACATATTTTAAATTATGTGTTATTGTCCATTGTTGTTGTATTTAAATATGGAATGGAAACTTGATACAGGTCCATCTTGAAAATGGGATTCTTTTTCCCAATGATGTGTTAAACTAACTACCTGTCTAAAAATGAACTTTTCTTCTTCTACAATACTCTATGCGCTTTTTACCCTGTGATCCAAACACGCAGTGCCACACAACCTCTCTATAGCTTGTGAAGTTATTAAGTTTAACTCTTATATAACTATTATTTTTCCACAACTACTGTTTTTTCATAGTTTTACATCAATGTCAATTCTATTACATTCCTGTATCTAAATAGATAATCTCTTACCCTGTGGTGCTTCTATATTTATATTCCAAAAGTGTCTATTAAATCATGATTATTGGTGTTCTCATTCTTTGTATTCAGTAACTTATAATGTTTAACACACAATTCTGTTGTTTTCAGAACCAGAATTAGCTATTTTGCTGTTAGACTTATGCCTCTCTTGATGTGTTTTTTCATGCAACTCATTTTACTTAGTTACTTTTAACTACAATTCCTTCACCATGCTTTTGAGTAAGCTCTTTACCTGTATCTCAGAAGATAGCACCTGCTTGAGAGTGATCCATCCCCTCTTGAACCTGTGTGCAATCCCACATTAGATGTGACGTGTGATGTCAGAAGAGCACTACTGTGGAGGTGAGTATGTGTGTCCTTGTCAGTTGCTAAGCAACTGAATACAGTAATCCCTGAACACAAGGTTAGCTGGGGCTGCCATGCAGGCTCAAACAGCACAGAATTGTCACTGACTAGACTGCAATTGCTCTGTATTTCATTAAATGTTATTCATGAAACTAAAATTGTTAACAGGGCCACATTTAGTTTTTGGCAGAAGCTCTTAGACAGTGTCATCTGAATGGGTGATACTATTAGATTTCATAATTTTTAATATCTACATGCTCTGATTTACCGGCAATTTGGTAATACACTTTCTTCATGTTATACTAACATACTATTTGCCAGCAGATTAGGCCGTATGGTCTATCGAGTCTGCTCGAACCTCAGATCCCTAGTTGGGTGCCGAGGCCCTCCCCCCCTTGTGTTCCAGAAACCCCTATCATCCATCCCCACCCCCCTGGAACAGGCCATCATCTGACACATCCACTTTCTGTGTCTGTCCCACCCTCTCTTGAAGCCCTCCACAGTGGATCTCTGAACCAGCTTGCCAGGCAGTGCATTCCAAGGGTCCAACACCCTCTCAGTGAAACACCTCCTCCTCTTTTCCCCCCTCATCCTTCCACCTTCCAACTTCAAACCATGCCCTCTGGTGATACCTCCCTGCTTTAGTCTAAAGATCCCCCTCCATGTTTACCCTATTTATTCCCTTGAGGTACTTGAAGACCTCAGTCATGTCCCCCCTGTCTCTCTTCTCCTCTCCTTCAATGAAAACAGGCAGAGCTCCTCAAGTCTGTCCTCATACGTCAAATCCCCTAGTCCTCGTATCATCTTAGTTGCCCTCCTCTGTACCCTCTCCAGGAGCTGTATGTCCCTCTTCAAGTGTGGTCTCCAGTACTGTACACAGTACTCAAGGTGTGGTCTAACCAGTCCATTGTACAGTGGCAGAATCACTTCCTTGCTCCTAGAGGTGATCCCCCTTATGATGCATCCCAACATCTTGTTTGCCTTGATAGCCACTCTCTTGCACTGCTCAGAGTTATTCATACATGCATTCACCATGACCCCTAGGTCTTTTTCCCCTATTGAGGCCTCCAGCACCTCCCCTCCCCTCCCAGGGTATACCTGTGTTTAGGGTTTCCCCGCCAAAGATGTAACACCTTGCACTTGGTGATATTGAAATTTAATTTCCATGTGTGAGCCCAGCTTTCCGGGGTGTCCAGGTCCCCTTGCAGGGCCAACCTCCCCTCTTCTCCCTCAACTACTGCTTTCATCTTGGAGTCATCAGCGAAAGAGACTCATTTCACACCCTATACCCTCCCTGATGTCCGATATGTATGCATTAAACAGGATCGGACCCAGGACCGAGCCCTGCGGTACCCCACTACCAACCTCTCTAGGGTTCGAGAGCTCCTCACAGACCACTACTCTCTGGGTGCGTCCAGCTAGCCAGTTTTCAATCCATCTGACCATCAAAGGGCCTACTCCCAACCCCATCAGTTTCTCCACCAGACCATTGTGGGGGACAGAGTCAAACGCCTTGCTGAAGTACAAGAATAATACATCCACAGGCTTTCCCCCTGTCCAGTTCTGATGTTACCCATTCGTAGAACTCCACAAGATTGGTTTGACATGATCTACCTGGCACAAACCTATGTTGCCAACTATCCAGACCTCCCACCTCCTCCAAGTACACCCCCAATCGTTCCTTTAGTATACTCTCCATTAATTTTCCCACCACTGAGGTCAAACTGATGGGTCTATAGTTACCTGGTACTTCCCTCGACCCCCCCTTTATGGATTGGCACCACATGTGCCTCTCGCCAATCCCTAGGTACCCTCCCTGTCTCAAGTGACCTGTTGAAGAGCTCTTCCAGGGGGTGCAGCCAGTATGTCCGCCAATTCCCATAGTACTCTCGGATGAATACCATCTGGCCCAGGAGATTTGTCTTTCT
Source organism: Neoceratodus forsteri (assembly GCA_016271365.2). Lineage (NCBI taxonomy): Eukaryota > Metazoa > Chordata > Ceratodontiformes > Ceratodontidae > Neoceratodus > Neoceratodus forsteri. The sequence continues at coordinate 1,113,782,304 of CM057453.1, read as the reverse complement.
TTAGGGCCTTGAGGGCTAACCACACCCTTTTGGTGGAGATAGCATCATCCGTCCCCTCCACCTTACTGGCCTTTTTATCCTTATCCTGATGTGACAACTGTGGGGTACCTCTCCCTCCCTCTTGCTCCATTTCTGTTGCTCCCCTGATCCCACTCACTGCTGCTTCTATCCCCATCATGCCTTGCTTTGTAGATATCCCATCCCCCTCCCTAGTGAACACAGAGGCAAAGTACTCGTTAAATACCTCTGCCTGGTCCCTCGCCTCTTTCACCCACCCTCCTTCTGATTTCAATCTGCTGAGATGGCTCTTAGTTTTTCTCCACTCCCCAATGTACCAGAAGAACCCCTTTTCCCCTCCATGTATCCCCTGTGCCAGCCGCTGCTCTTTACTGGACTTTACCCCCCTCACCATCCGGTGACTTTTCTAGATGCAATATGGTACATTTCCTTATCCCTATCCCCTCTTGTTGTTTCATATTTTTTGTAGGCCGCCTTCTTTTCTCTGACTGCTACCTGAACCTCACTGGACCACCAGCATGGTTTATGTGACCTTGCTCCCTTATGTTTCACCTTAGCGCAGGTCCTGACTGCCTCATGAAGTCCCCGTTTTATGACCTCCCATCTCCTTTCCACATTTGTCACTGATGTAATCCCCTTCAAGTGATCCTTGAGAATATTTCCCATGCCCACAAAGTCTGCCCCCCTGAAGTCCACTGCCAGTGTCCTAGATCTTCCCCCCCCATGCTTATTTGAAACCAGACAGTATTGTGGTCGCTCCCAGTCAGGGGATCCTCTACAACCAGGTCCTTTACCAGATCCCCATCTGCCAGAACCATGTCCAGGACATGCCCCTCCCTTGTGGGCTCCATCACATGCTGTGTTAAGAACACATCCTGGAAGCCGTCCAGCAGCCTCTGCTCCTTGGCCACCTTAGAGGACATGGTTCCCCAGTTTGTACCTGACATATTAAGGTCCCCCATCAACACCACTCCTTCCCCTTTTGGTCCACACTGGGCAATGATGTTGTCCAGCAAACCATCCTCCAGAACATCATCCATCCCGGGGGTGCTATATACTACACCCAGCTTGACCTTATCTCTTGCTGGGGATCGTAAGGTGACCCATAAGGCCTCCACGTTTCCCTCTGCCTCTTCTACCCTAGCAATTTCTATGTCATCTCTAATGAACATAGCCACTCCACCCCCTCTGCCCTCCTTTCTATCCTTCCTAAGCATAGTGTACCCCCACACGTTTAGGTCCCAGTCATGGTTTTTGTTGGCCCACATCAATGATACACTTTCTTCATGTTATGCACTTGTGATGGGATGAGAGAAACGAAGTTCACTCATCTGAGGATCCAGATACTAAATTTAGAACTGTTGATAAATAAGTGAACATACTTTATACTTCACAGCAACAGTTTGAGGGTGTGTGTGTGTGTGTGTGGGGTGGGGTGAATGAACCAAATTCCTATTGATAGTACAGTATATAAAAAAATCACCATTCACATGACAATATCTTTACATGAATCCTTGACATTTTTAAAATAGGAAAACCATATTGTGCAGTACAGAAATTTCCCATTTCATTTTTGGCAGTTGAAAATGTTTATAGTGTTTATAGTGTTTTTATAATCTTGAAGAAGATGCTGCCTACATATCCCCTCACTACATCACCTACAGGATGGCCAGTTAGTATCAATATTCATGCCTATGTTATGCTCTAATGTTTTGAGGATAAACAGCCACCTCATGTTGTCCCTGCCCCTCATTTTTGTATAACTTCCTCCCTTCAATGTGCAACAGCCTCCTGACTTAACCCTTGGCTGTTCCAGGGCCCTCGGGTCTCATCTGGACACACCTCCCTAAGGAACTGGCCTGGGTTCGCTAGCTGACATGCTACATTGAAGTAGAATGGCATGGTGCCTCTAGCTGAGGTAGTGATATGGGGTATCTGTTAGATAAATGCCAGGTTACCACCCCAAGGGAAATATAATACCTGCCCCACAGTCCCTTCCTGACATAACAATAGTACATTCCCAGCAATGGCCAGAAATACCAACTTGTAACATAAACTAACTTCAGATTTATTACAACAAATGGGTAAATGGGGAGAAAACAGCAGAATAGTAGTAACTTTGGTTCAACAAATGTATCCCTACACAGTCCCAGCACCACCCGTGGGAGCACCAGGTCCTCAAGGCTCCCCCCCCCCCAACAGCTGTACTGGCGTTAACAGTCTCTTGTGGTGGGTACCTCTCCGGACTGCTGGTGGCCAACCAGTGGACACAGGGTCGGTGTGCCATAGATATTGTGATGCAGTAAAAATAACAGTTTAATTCTGATCTGCAACTTGGTGGGGCCCCAATAGAATTCAGAACACTCAGCTAAACTTTTGGTTTCCAGTTTTCTGTCTGAGCTTATCCTGCAGATTTCAAAGTCATGCCCAGGGCTTTACCCCCTTTACACTAACTATCTTGCTAGCTAAATGCAGAAAGACTCCTCAGAGCTGCAGCCCAGAGGTACTTACAGTCGGAAGGTTTCGGGGGGGGGGGGTTGTCGGGAAATACCGGTAAATGGTACCATTCTGGTATCGGCAAACAGTCCTGTGACACCACACACAAGCTGGCTAGGGGTAGGCAGCAGCTGAACATTCACCTGGCAGGCCTTACATTGGCTTCACCCCTGGGTTCTTTCATAGGCTTCACCTGTTAAGCATCTCGTCATCATCACCCTTCTGGCCTTTTGTCGTCTTTACCTGTTCTGGCCTCTCATTGGTCTAGGGTGTCCTGGCATGCTGAAATTACCCTGGATGTTCAACTAAACACATAGCTTTTCCTGGTAATGAAACACAGCTGGGCTCCTAGACAGTTCCGAGCCCCAGCACAAATAACTTTTCTTCCAAACTACCACACAGTACAACAGGCTTAGAATGTTCCATACAGCAAACTACAGAGCAGCATTGCAGGTTCAATTCCCACACAGGGAAACAAATCAGCAGTCCACTTTATTCCCTGCTACCAAATAGATCTTGAGGGCAATCTGCCTAGATCTGTCTTCAGTGGCTCAGAGGGGCCTGAGGGCACCCAGACTTGCCTTGGGGCTGGAGCAGCCCTTTCCCAATCTCTCCCTCTTAAATCTCTCTGGGGATCTCCTCTTTTCACAGGCTGCAGGCTCTTTTATAGCATCCTTCCAGCTCCCACCCTATTGGCCAGTTCATTCCCGGGCTCATACTGGTGCCCTTTCATCCATTCCCTGCAGCCTGGAAACTAATGGGGACTGCCATTTTTGTTTTTTATATTTGCCAACAGTATAGTGCAGCTTATATTATTTAATTATTGCCCACTTCAGGGGCTGACTACCCAAATTCCACTCCCAGAAGCATCTGTTATGTGATTCCGGGCTCCGCTGCCTGCTCTGGAGCTGAAAATGTCTGTTTTAAATAGCCCGACTGGCAAATATATTTTTAGGAGCTGTGACTCCTTTAAGACTTGGCCACGCATGCGCTGACACCTGCATCTTTGTTTACATTCTCGGTCCATCACTGAGGCTGCCTCCAGACTGAGTAAGTGCCCTCCAATGCAACCAGAGGTGCGAACACACAGCGTATCTTGGTCCCCTATCTCAACATTGGCTGAGGAACCAACACATTGGGTGTAGGTCACCACAAAGATACAAGAGGAGCCATGGCCTGAATCCTTCACGGGGCCACTGAAACAAGCCCTCCAGTCCTGAGCCTGTAGTCCAGGCTACCGGAGGCAGAATCAGACATCTGGACAATGGGGCAACAACACTTTAAGGTAAGCCCTGGATAAAGGGGGGCTTACACACTACCCTTGCCAAATGATTGATGTTCTTGACAAGCCGTTACCCATTTAGTCTATTGGCCACAGGCCTGAATTCAACAAAACATTATATACATTTATATCCAATGCTTGATGCCTAACTATCCAGATATACACAATGAAAATTTGACCTACACGATGAAGGCCTGCTAGACATTTGGTACCTATCAATTGCATTGGTTAGCAGGTATGACATTTACACTTTCCCACCAACCATTTTGCAACACACTGGATGATATATCACAGGAATAATGCTTTTGTGAACCACATGGAGGGTGGTGTCAGAAGAGGCACTGAGGGTGTCATAGGTGAGCTTAATGAAGGGCTTGGGTTCATGGCCGTACATTCTAGGCAATACTGCATCTTCTCTAAGAACAGGAAGGGAACATCCCTATTCCAGCTCTATGTCCAGCACAACGGCATTGTCAGGAATATCAGCAGTTGTATCAGTCTCTGGAATTTGTTCATTCCCACTTTCAGACCATGGCATTGTCCATCATAAGTGCTGCTGCTTGCTCAATGGGCCTTTCATCAGGGACAAAAGGTGCAGCTTCAGGATTCAGTTGGTGTAGTTCAATATTTACACTGTTCTCTTGAAGTAATTCAGTATCTACAAAGTCCTCAATGGGGAGGTACTTGTGGATGGCACTGAATTATTTCAGACCAGTTGCAGGTTAGGAGCATATTGGGTCAGTCTGGGCACTAGTGGACAATAAGGGACATCATCATCAGTATTATCAGACTGATGAGGCACAGGTTCTGAAGAAGGTGTTGCAGTCGAGGTACTAGAATGAGAGTGTGCCTTATCTATTTTCTACTGGGCAGTTTGACTTCTGGTCTTTGGTCTCCTCACCACTGGGCATTTATGTTCTGGTGCAGGATCTGGCACAATTTCTCCAATACGTAACTGATTGTTCCTATGTACAGTCTTCCCTGGGCCTTGACCATGTTCTGGGAGGATCTTATAGACTGGCAGATCTGGCATTTGTTCCTCCACTGTATATGCTTCTGGTTCTCAATAGTCCTGTATCTTATGCTTGCCTTACAGGCCCAAGTTCCTTCTAAGGATATGATCTCCCACCTGTAGTACCTGGTGCCTGACTCTTTGGTCATATCTTCTTTTGTTCGCTTGATTATATTTTGCTGCGACTTCCGAGGCAAGTTGATAAGCTTCTTGTAACTGTTGCAACAATCTCCTGGTGTATTCTAAGTAGGTCTTTTCAGATACCCCATCAGCTGAAACTCCAAAACATAAGTCCACAGGCAAGTGTGCTTCTCATCCAAACATCGAATAGAAAGATGACCTCTTGGTGGCATCATTTTTAGTATAGTTATATGTATGCACCAAATAGCTCACTTTCTAGCTCCAATCTGACTTTTGTGCAGTGTCTAAAGTGCCTAAAATGTCCAGTAAAGTTCTGTTGAAATGTTCAGGTTGAGAGTCCCCATGTGGGTGGTATGGTGTGGTATGGGATTTTTTTGATACCATATGCTGCAAGAAACTCTTTGACTAGTCTTCTTTCAAAGTCTCTGGGCTCAATTCTCAAAGCCCTGGAAATGGTGTAAGGTGCCAGTGCCAAACAGAAATGGTGCAGGTGGCACCTTGTGGCAGAAAATGCCTTCAGAGCTATTCTTAAAGGCAGCCTGTGTCAACCACAGGCTGCCTGCACCAAGCAGGGCTTGCGCCACCCCCGCACCCAAAAATGGGCTACTACCTGGTGCTAGGGGACATGTGGCAGATGCAAGCTGCCACATCTCAGAAAACAGTATTCACAGAATTCTCCCAGTGGAAGAATTTCTAAGTACCCTTAGACCAGTTTGAGCTGGTCTATGGGTACTTAGCAATCTGCTGTGGGAGGTGGTCCCACCACCCCAATCCCTGATGCAATCCTGCTTCATTAATTATAGTGTTGTCCCATCTCTGTTTGTACAGAGACCCCCCTCTGCAATCCCTGCTGCGACCCCTCTGTAGTATCTATGATGAAGACCCCATCCCCATTTGCATTGGGACCCCCCTCCCTGAACCCCGATGTGACCCCACTTTACTATTTTTGTTACTGATCCCTTTTCTGGTGGTTTAGTGGCTCCCAACCCCCCACCTCAGCATGTACTGCCCACCACTCCATCCCCATTCTGAAAATGAAGAGCTGGCACCAGCACAACCCTCCTCTCATCTCCACAGCTGGTGCCAATGCAACTGTCTGAGCGGTAATGTGAATTATATGCAAAAGTGCGTACACTTTACATTACCGCTCGGTGACAGTTGAGTCAGCGCTGGCTGCAGTGGTGAAAGGAGGGTTGTGTCAGCACCAACTCATCATTTTTGGGACTGGGGGTTGGGGTGGTGGGCAGTACCTGCTGGGGTGGGGGAGTGGGGAGGCCACTAAACCATCAGGGAAGGGGTCAGTATCATAAATAGTAATGCGAGATCACATTGGGGTTCAGGGAGGGGGCATGGGTATTTTGAGGTTATCTCCCTACCAGCACCATCTGGGTTTGGGGTGGGGGGCACTGAATCTCTAGGAATGCAGGCCATATGACTTTATTTCCATGTTGTCAGGTGTGGGGATGGGAGGTTCACTTGCCCCAGCCACAGAAAGCCTGTGCCAAACCCCTCTCATGTGCCTTGTGTTTGTCACATGGGAGAGGTTTACCATGGGTGTGTGGGCTTGCGCCGATCAAAGCCCAGTTTGAGAATCGGGCCCACTCCCTTGATCAGAATGGATCCTTTGGAGGATTCCATAGTGATTGATAAATTGCTATAACACTTTTACCACAGTACTTTCTGATCTTTAGTAGCGTACAACTGAGCTTAATGTGTGTAGTGGTCAGTTATCACCAGAATGTTAGACATGTTTTTGCTGTTAGGCTCTAATGAAAGTCTATGCATACCAGCTCTAATGGCCCACTTGTTTTGAGTTTCAAAAGGGGGGGGGCAGCCCTCTTTGCCAGAGTCTTTCACCTTATGCATCTGATACAGGTTTTACAGTGCTTCTCAGTGTCTTACTTCATTTGGAGCTAATAGAATCGGGCTCTTGCTAGTTCCAAGGTGTGTTCAAACCCCAAGTGACCCATATCATCATGCAAGGAGGCGATAACTGCTTTCTGGTACTTCCAGGGCAGCACCAGTTGTTTTCAGCTGGACTCAGGATAGTCACTATTATGGCTATTGTGCATCAAAACTCCATCTTTGAAATGACAACTTGTTCCACTCCCTCAATAACAAAGGCACATCAAAGTGCATTATAGGTACTTGGTCAGAATCAAGTCCTTTCTCCAGTGCTTGGATTACTCCTCTTAACACATGGTCTTCCCTATGAGCTTGTTGCAATTCAGGCTTGCTTGGCTGGGACAGCAACAATAGGTCTAACCCAATGAAATTTAGGTAGGCAGCAGTAATGGCATCTGGAGAGGCTCCTAACATATATAGGGCTCTATCAGGGTTCTCTAGGGTGACTTGATCAGTGGTGTCAAACTTGGAACACATGGCCTTCATGGTTACACTTGTAAGCTGCATATTTGAAGCAGGCTGCTCAGGATTACGGCATCTGGTCAGAGCATCAGTATCAATATTGCTCTTGACACTTGGGTACTCCAAAATACCATTGTATGTTGATAGTGTAGACAACCACTGATGTCCAGTTGCATTTAACTTGGTGGTAGTGTTCACATATGTAAGAGGATTACTGTCTGTTCTGACAGTGAAATGGACACCATACAGGTAGTTGTGAAACTGCTCTGTTTTAGCCCACATGAGGGTCAATAATTTGAGTTTATGTATAGTACAATGTTTCTCCAAAGAGGACAGACTGTGGCTCCCAATCCATTCAAACTGGCATCATTATGCATGATATACAGCGTAGTGTGGTCTACAAAGGCCAACACAGGTGCTTCACTCAGGCACTTAATGATCTCCCTAAAAGCAGTCTCACATTGCTCAGTCCATCGGTGACCAAGTCTCATTCACTTTCAAGTACTCTTTTTGAAGACTGTTCCCCCAAGAAAGGGCTTTCTTTTTGTTAGTGAGTGGGTACCCCTAGGTGAGATCATTCAGAGAGTGCACAATCATGGAGTAATCCTTTGCAAAATGTCTGTAGTAGCCAAAGAAAACAAGGAATGGCTGCAGAGCTTTGTGATTATGAGGCCTGGAGGGTAGTAAGGGCCTCCACTTTGGCTGGCTCTGTCTGAACACTATTTGCAGAAACAATGTGATTGACATACTGCACTAAGGGCTGGCAAAACTGGCACTTATAAATGGACATTTTCAAGCTGAACTCCTCCAACCGGTCCAACACTTTCATGAGTCAGGCCTTGTGTTCCTCCAAGAGTCTTCTGAATATGATCAAGTCATCCAGATACACAAGTACTTCCAGTAGGTTCATATCACTCACTGCTTTCTCCATAAATCTCTGAAAAGTAGCAGGAGCTCCAGATATTCCCTTGGGCATTCTCTCAAACTGGTAGAACCCTAGAGGGCAGATGAAGGCTGTCTTTTCTTTATCTTCCTCTGTCATGGGAATCTGGTAATAACCACTGCATAGATACAGTACTTATAACCATTGGTTCCCTGACAAGCTAACCAATACATCCTCTACCCAAGGAACAGTATATTGGTCAAGCACTGTCTTCTTGTTCAAAGTCCGGTAATCAGAGCACATCTGGATGGCACAAGTCTTCTTTCAGGCCACCCCTATGGGTGACACATAAGGACTCCTTGACTTCTTTATAATCCCCACTGGCAATAGTTCCTGGACATGGCCCTGGACATCCTCAATGTCCCCAGATGCCAGCCTCTGGAACCTATCTCAAAAAGGGAGGTCCTCTTTCAGTCAAATATGGTGCTCTTCTCCATAGATGTATCCCATGTCCCACTCGTGCAAAGAGAATACCTTTTGCCACTTAGACAGCTTCTGACTCCAGTGGTAGTGGTCTGGTATGGGTGAGTCTTCAAAGTCATATAAGGTAGGATCTATCTCTGTATCAGTGGTTAAAGAAGAGTCCACCCTGTCACACCGTCAACATGGAAGCTATGTGCCAGCACTCGGCCCTTCCTTATGGTGATGGGTTTCTTAGTTTCATTCTTGACCCTTACAGTCACTCACCTGGCCCACAGAGTATCAGCAGGTGGCATCACTCCTGTCTGAACCATCAGTCCCTCTGGTAAACTATGTTCAGGGGGAGCATCAATGATGAGTGCTGACCCATCCGGCTGCTGCATGAACACTGCAATAACAACTACCTGGCACTCTGAATTGGGTGGCAAGACCAACTCTTTTCTATCAACTCTGCAAATCACTCCAATGGGTTCATCTATCAGCACAACTGCTGGGGCATCAAGTTTCAAACTCATGCACTTCACAGCGGCTCACAAGGATGGACGCTGTAGGTTTTAAGTTCCTCCCATCTTTTGGCACATTCAGGCCAGCCTGCTGAACATGTTTGCATTGGTTCTGATCAGTGCAGGGTGTCACTCATGCTTCTTGGCAGTGGGAAGATCAGCAATAATACATCAGTTTTGTGCAGGCCTTCCTGGCCCGTTCTGAGGAACTCAGATTGCATGACACAATAACCATCACAGGGATAGTTGGCATCATTCAGCCCCCACACGGAGAGTCCTTTCAAGAGTTGGAGCGGCATCTCAAATAATGATTGTAGAAAGCGCAGTGGTTAATGGTAACTTGTGACCCTCTGTCAAGCAGAGCAGTACAGGGGTGTCCTTCTATAAAAATCTGAACATCTGCTTGAGGACGTAACAACCCTGCCTCTGATGACAAGTTGCTCCCAGGAGGGCTCTTTGGTTCAGTCCATTTTACAGAGCATGATACTTTCAGAAACCCAGTTTGCTCCTTCACTGCACTTCGTTGTCACTTCCCAGCAAGGTTTGGTGCCTTCTCCACATTTCATCTACTAGTTGCAGATTCTCCAGATGACAACACATGCAGGCTAAGTGTCCATCTTTTCCACATTGATAACAAAACATCTCTTCTCTTGGCAAGGTACAGAGCAGAGGTAGGGCCCTGGATACAGGGCCGGGACTCACTGGGCATACATTTTCAGACCGCAGCATATTAAGCTGTGGTTGAATTACATGGATCACTTGCAGGGCTTTCATGCACTTTTAAATTTCCTTGAGCTCAGCACCCAGGTTGGGAGCAGTACTCGACTCTGTATGACTCTCCACTTGAAGTTGCAGAGCAACTTCTATAGCAGGTGCCTGGAGAAAGTCGACAATGCCTTCCTGGGCTTTCTCCTCCCTTACCTCATCCAGCAGCTAACAGAAGGTTGGAATGTCAGTTCTGCACTCTTTCAATCGGAGGGATATCAAAATCAAGCAGGAATGCACAGCACTTCTCAAAATCTGGTCCAGTCTCATCTGGGTGATCTGAACGGGGGTGAACAATCCAGCTTCAGCAATCGTCCATATCACTGTCTCCACTTGAGCATATAATGTGACAGCCTCTCTCCTTCTCATTGTAATGTGGCCCACAATTGAAAAATGAGGTCCTCTTTCCTTTCCACAGCTGCAAATGCACTTTTTAGTATAGCGAAATGATCACTCATAGTACAGTTAGGCTGGCTGGCATGTAAAGAATGAATGACATCCAGGGCCATACCACACAAACGTTCCACAGTTCTTTTACATTTGTCATCATCCAAGCACTTCCACCCTTGCACCATCTGGGTAACTTGGCTCATCCAACTCTCATAGTCATCCTCTCCAGCAGGAGTGGGAAGGGCTCCTGAAAAGGTACTTAACCTCTTGTACTGCTCATAGGGTGCAAACAAACAAATAAGGGATCTGGTCACAAGGCAGTCCTATCTGAGCAGGATCTTCCTCTTTAAATAGGGCCTACACATCTTTAACAGTCTTCCCTTCAGCTGCCAACACCAGTTTAATTTTTTCAGCCGAGCTGGTGTCATGTGCAGGAGGTGCAGGGGGTCAGACTACGTGCTACTCCCCTTGACAAACAGGTTCCATACACCTTCCGACACTTTGGGCTTGATGCTGGCAGGTAATTTGCTCCCATCTATCTCCAAGTCACTTTCTGTTAAAGCAGTGGTGCTTTGATTGGCACAATCATACCTCATACCATGCACTTTCAATTTTTCCAACCCTTGTACAGCATCTTGGGTCTCCAGAATGTCAGTCCTTTCAGTAATTGTTTTTTTCAGGTCCAGGCACTCCCTTCTTCAACAGTCTTCTAACTCTTGTTGTGCCATGACAACTTTCACAGTTGGTGGGGGGGGGGGGCACTAAATAACTTTTTCCAGATTCAGGGTGTGGGGAACACACTTGAAGGGCAATTAATCCCAGCAGTGCCTCCAGTTGTTACAGCCTGCTAACTTATCCCTTGGTTAGTCTGGGGCCCTCGGATATCCCCTGGACATACCTCCCAAGGTGGCCAGCTTGGGTTCGCTAGTTGACATGCTACACTGGAGTAGAATGGTGTACTGCCTTCACCTGGGATAGTGGTATGGGGTGGCAGTTGGATAAATGCCAGGTTACCATCCCCCAGGAAAATACATTACCTGCCCCACAGTACCTTCCCCACACAACAATAGTACATTCCCAATAATGACCAGGAATACCAACTTGTAACATAAACTAACTTCAGATTTATTATAAAGAAAGGGTAAAAGGGGAGAAAACAATGGAAGAGCAGTGACTTTGGTTCAACAAATGTATCCCCATATGGTCCCAGTACCCCCCGCAGGTGCACCCGAGTTCCCCCCAATGGCCGCACTGATGTTAACAGTCTGTTGCAGTGGGTACCTCACTGGGCTGCTGGTGGCCAACTAGTGGATACAGTGATGGTGCACTGTGGACATTGTGATGAAGTAAAAATAACAGTTTAAACTTGAACTGCAACTTGGTGGGGCCCCAATAGAATTCAAAACACTCAACTGAACTTTTGCTTTCCAGTTTCTGCCTGGGCTTATCCTGCATATTTCAAAGTCCCGCCCAGGACCTCAGCCCCTTTACATTAACTGTCTTTCAAACTAAATGCAGAAAGACTCCTTAGCGCTGCATCCCAGAGGAATTTACAGTCTTTGTTGTTGTTTTGTTGTTTTTTTTGTTGAATTTTGTTGACCCGGTAAGCCCACTGGGCCTAGAAGTCCTTTTTTCAAGGGCGACCAGGGTGGAGGTGGGATACAGATGGTAAGCAACTGAAACTGAACCAGATTAAGCTGTTGGTGGTATTTTTAGTGAATGAGGGAAATTTGGCCAGGACAGTCTGAAGATTTCGGGGGGGGTGTTGGGAAATACAGGTAAACAGTAGTATTCCAGTATCAGCAAACAGTCCTGTGGTACCACACACAAGCTGGCTAGGGATAGGTAGGTAGGCAGCAGCTAAACATTCACCTGACAGACCTTGCACTGGGCCTTTCTTAGGCTTCACCTGTCAGGCCTCTTGTCATCTTTGCCCTTCTGGCCTTTTGTCGTCTTCACCTCTTCTGGCCTCCTGTCAGTCCAGGGTGTCTTACATAGAAACATAGACACATAGACTTTGACGGCAGATAAGGACCGCTAGGCCCATCTAGTCAGCCCATTTTCCTACCTACAGGATAGGCTGCAGATTCTAGTTAACCAACAGCCTATTTCTTCCAACCCCCCACAAAAATTGCCTTATGTCTGTCCCATGCATTCTTGAATTCTAACACAGTTTTAGATGTCTTGGCAGGCCGAAATCACCCTGGATATTTAACTGAACACACAGCTTTTCCTGGCATTGAAACACAATTGGGCTCCTAGACAGTTTTGAGCCCCAGCACAAATAACTTTTCTTCCAAACTACCATGCAGTCCAACAGGCTCAAAATGTTTTATACAACAAACTACAGAGCAGCATTACAGGTTCAGTTTCCACACAGGGAAACTAATCAGCAGTCCACTTGATCCTCTGCTACCAAATGACTCTTGTATGCAATCTGCCTAGATCTGTTTTCAGTGGCTCAGAGGGACCTGAGTGCACCCAGACTTGGCTTGGAGCTGGAACAGCCCTTTCCCAATCTCTCCCTCTCGGATCTCTCTGGGGATCTCCCATTTTGGCAGGTTGCTGGATCCTCTTATAGCATCCGCCCAGCTCCCACCCTACTGGCCAGTTTGTTCCCGGGCTCACATATTGGTGCCCTTTCACCCATTCCCAATGGCCCCTGTAGCAGGGAAACTAATGGAGGCCACCATGATTGTTTATATTTGACTGCATTATAATGCAGCTTATATTATTTAATTCTATCCCACTTCAGGGGCTGACTCCCCAAATTCCACACCCAGGAGCATCCATTATGTGATTTGCTGGCTCCACTGCCTGCCTGGAACTAGGAACATCCATTTTAAATACCCCCCACTGCAAAATAAATTTTTAGCTGTGGCTCCTTTAAGACTTAGCCACACATGAGCTGATGTCCGCATGCTGGTCATCTTTGTTTACATTTTCGGTACAATTCTGAGGCTGCCCCGGACCAAGTAAGTGCCCCACCCAATGTACCCAAAGGTGTAAACACACAGTGAACCTTAGCCCCCTACCCCAACATTGGCCGAGGAACAAACACATTGACCAGCAACCACTGTGAAGATACAGGAGGAGCCACGGTCCAAATCCCTCTTGGGGCAAATGAAACAAGCCCTCAAGTCCTAAGTCCATGGGACCAGAGGCAGAATCAGACATTTGGACAACAAGCAACTACACCTTAAAGTAAACCCCAGATAATTGGGGGCTTACAAATCATTTGTGTATCAGTTCAAACCCCTGAAATGTCAAGGAGTACTACAGTCAAAATTTGCAAAAACATATGTTGTGTAGATCATTTTGATTTGTGTGTTCAGTTCCAGTGTGTCCTCCCTGTCTTCTATTAGGAGTCTTTTCTAAAATTGCCTACTAGTTTTATGGCCTCTGGGGATCTCATGTTAGAATGATTTATTTCTCTTCTTTGTCCTACAGTGCCTCCTGTCTCATGTGACAGTTATGCATCTGGGACCACTGTGTCAGTGAGGGAATGTACTGAAGCAGCAATTTGAGGACAGAAGCCTGATGTTCTGGCCTCAACTAACTCTAATTCAATATTTTTGTTTTCTATATGTTTTCCTAGGTCTAGCCAGCAGAAGTTAATATTTTTCATTTAAAGCTTTTAATTTAATTAAACTACACTCATCCATAAAAAAGCACACAAATTACCCTAGGTTATCAATGTTATAATTAATAAAGACTCTAGCTGTTTTCTTACAGAATACCCATTTAATTAGACCTCAGTTTCTAAGCTGTAAATGCAGCCTTCAGTGTCTACAGGCTAAAGAAAGTGACTTAAAATCACAGCTATACTGCTTCAAAATTGACTGTAAACCAGCATTTGTTGAATCCATGGTCCGGGACACATCAGTCACATAGTACAGGAGGTATAATAGGAATAAGAAGAGCAATAAACCATGGTATTATGGAGAGCCTCATAGGTCGTAACACTAGTAGGAGGGGCCATATAACTAGTAGGCAAATTGAGTAAAAGACTCCTAATAGTAAACAAAGGGAAGGACCACCAGGACTAAACACACAAATAAAAACACTCTGCACAACATATGTTTTTGGAAATTTTGACAGTAGTACTTCTTTAAGAGGAAGACCCATATTTGAAATGTTGAGTAACAGGGGACCTCTCATCTTTTTTTTGGTACAATTAATTGGCCAGAAAAGACACACTAAGCCAAGGCTTGTTTCCAGGTGCATTCTGAGAGCACAATGAAATTAAGTGACTTGCTCATGGTCACACAGTATGCTAGTGGTGGCTGTGGGATTCAAACCCACTTCTCCAGGTTTGTAGCTCAGTGCTTTTAACCACTACACTATATCTTGCTGTCTAATGTCTCCCTTATGCTGCTGTATCCAAACTTTGACTGCTATGCTCATTCTACGTACATATAATAGATCACAGTGGCATTACATTATGTAAGTAACCCCCTTGCTATTATAGTTTATGTGTTCCTGTATAATAAAATACTTGTCCTGTTTGTTGATGTTGAAATAATTTTGTTTTTGCTTTGTGTGACTAAATACAGAATACCATTAGTCTGGTGCCATCCCTGGCTGTAGGGGTCCAAGGAGTACTTGTTCACCAGTATTTTGGGGTCTTTCAAACTTGGGAATGTACACGTTTGTCTTTAATGTTATGTCATTATTGAGTGATAACATAGCAGTTTTCCAAAATATAATAATCTAACAAGAGAAGTTAAGAATTTGAATCAAGATGATACAATTAACATTAAGTGGGAGAACAAAGGGGAGATGCATTGTCTTTCCAGATAAGCATTAATACAGAGACAAAGAACCTCTGTGCGTAAACACTGAGGCAAGGGTTACCCCAAAGGGCATTTGGCTGGGAAGCCAAGTTTCAAGAAAATACAAAATCACACATGCCCCCACAATACAAAGCATCATGGGCTGCATATGCAAATCACCACATATAGCACCCTTTGCAAACTGTGTGAGGGGCCTTTCGGCACCATGCAATTCTGCTTAAAGTTGGACCAGCATAACATTCTGTGGTGATTTGCATATGCAGCCCATGATGCTTTGTATTGTGGGGGCATGTATTAATACAGAGAGATGTGTAACATGCTTCTAAATGACAGAATGAACAATAGAATATTCAACAAGGACCAGACACAAGAGATATCAAAACTTATTAGAGAGTCTTTAGAAGAATATGCAGACTTAGGGTGGCTATAGGATTGGGGGGGTGGACATCCTGAGGAAGGATTTCCCCAGGGTGCCGACTTTCTATTGTATTTCAAAGATTCATAATAACCCAACAGAGCCACCAGGAAGGCCAGTTATATGGGGAATGGGATTGGTTTTTGAAACAACAGCATTATGTATTAATTATTATCTCCAGCCTCAGATAGAGCAGATGACTACTTATGTCAAATACACTGCTGATATGATTTTAAAGTTGAAGAACATTGAAACAAATGTGAACTTACTATGGTTAGTCATGTGTGATATATCTGATTTATGTACATCAATATGCACACTGAAGGGGTGAAATGTATGAGGAAAATACTGGACACATGGGCAGACACTACCACACCTACCACTAGGGTATTACACAAACTTGCTACTTTAATTTTAAACAAAAACTATTTTGAGTTTAGGAAATGTTCTATGGGCAGTACCATGGCACCAGCATACACAAATTAATACATTTATCAGTTCAAACTCGCTCATATTATGAGTGATAATCAAAACCAATACACACAATAGATCAGAGCATGGCTCCAATATATTGATGACATTTGTTTCCATTTGGAATGAAACACGTTAAGAACTTGAAGAATTTGGGGTTTATCTGGATTCTAGAAACCCACATTTTAAATTTACCATGGTATACAGCAGGGTGGAAGTAGCATATTTGGACATGAAAATCTAAAATTAGAAATGCAAAGTTGATTACTTCACATTACTGTAAGAGTGTGGACCATAGCATATTGTAATTCTCCATGGAGCTAGTTTCCACAAGCAAAAGCTAATACAGAGTATTTCCTATTGTCGATTTACAAGACTCAACCAGAATTGTACAGAACAGAGTGATTTTATAAAAAAGAAAGCTAATATGATGCAATGGTTTAGGAATAGAGGTTGCAGTCCAAAGATGCTCAGAAAGGTAGATTTTCAAATTCCAAGTAAAGCCAAGGAGGACATTCAGACTCAGAGCCAACCAACTGGAGGGCCAGAGTAGCTAATATTAGCCACCAAATTTAACCACAAGATTAAACAGATCAAGACAACTATCAATAAGCATTTGAGCATATTACAAGAAGGTGAGCTTAGTGTTCAGGCCTTTAAAACAGACCTATTGATGCAGCCAAGAGGGTAAATAACATTAAAGACAAACTTGTACATTCCCAATTTGAATAACACCCACATACTGGTTGACAGCTACTTCTTGGACCCTTACAGCCAAGGATGACACCACGCAGACAGTATTTGGTATGTTGCTGCACAAGCTGAAAAACATTATTTCAGCATCCACATACAAGACAGGTATTCTGTACAAAGGAACGCCTAGGCTGCAATAGTCAGGAGATTATTTACATAATCCAATGGCCCTGCAACCTATTATATGTAGGCAAAATGAACAGAACAGAAACGTCTGTGTACAGGAGCATAAAGGAGACATTAGACAGTAAGATGAAACTCCCCCCATTGCTTAACATTTTAAATTGCTGGACACTAGGGGCCTGATTCTCAAAGAACTCATAGATCATTGCAAATTTCCAGCTAACTAGGGCTGCAGCACACTCCCGGTGCATCAGGGACCATGCACCCAATTCTGTAAAATCTGGGGTCCCAGTGCCAAAAACCCAGGATCTGCCACAAAGGCAGGCTAGTGCCAAATGCTGGGCACATCTTCAGGACCTGCCACAGAAATCTGCCCCCCCCGCCAGGCGCACAATGGAATTCAATGCCAGGAGGGGTCCTGTGCCAGAACTGGCACAGGGGATGCCATAGTGAGAGTTAGGGAGTGGCTGGGTATGCCAGAGAATGACTGGCATCTGGCAGGGGTGCCCTTTTAGGCACCAGTTACATAATGGTTTATGCCCACCAGGTGCCCAATCACCCCACCGGCACACTGACTTGCTCCCCAACACCCCTATAGTACTCCCCTGTCCCTTCTTCCCCCAGACCCCACATTCTGAGTGCCCTACCAGCTCTCATCTTGAATGGCAGTGCCACAAGGGATGTAGACCACCTCCTAGCTGGTCTAACATGACCCCCTTACTATGGCCATGGCGTACCTGTCAGAATCCCAGTGAAAGGGATGTTGCAGCCCCACCATGGCACAAGCCCCCCTTGCTATCTGGCGTACCCCGATGCTGGTTTCAAGAGTGACACAGTGCCCCTTTGCCACAGTGGTGTCCCAGTGTGGTGCAGCCCACATTCCAGAACAAGGATCACCACAATGTATGACGCAAGATGCATAGCGCGTCACTGATGTCTGTAGCAAGCACCTTGCATCAGTTATAATACTTTTAGAATCAGACTCCCAGGAGTTTTCCCTTAGGTATTGGTGGCTAGACCTGATACACAAACTACTGAAGGGAGGAAATTACACAAAAATGATTTACAGGGCAGAGATGAGGTGGCTGTTTAACCTCTAAACTTAATAGTGTAACACAGGCATGAGTAGTGACACTAACTGGCCATCCTGTTGGTGATGTGGTGAGGGGATATGTAGGCAGACTCTGTTCTGAGATTATAAGAATGTTATATAGACATCACAAATGTAATGAGAAATTTCTGTTATGCACAGTATATGGTTTTCCTATTTTAAAAACAGCAAAGATGGATTCACGTAAAGATGCTCTCATGTGAATAATGATTTGTTTAATGCTACCAAGAAGAAACTGGTTAATTCACCACATAATGCCCCCCCCCCATGCTGCCACTGTGAAGCATGAAACAGGCTCACCAGTTTTTGTCAGCATTTATGATTTAGTATGTGGATCCTCATATGAGTGGGGTTCTTTTCTCTCATCCAAGCACAAGTGCAAACATGCAGATAGTGTGTTAACAAGATATTGGTAAATCAGGGAATGTAGATATCAAAAAATATGAAATCTTGTAGTATTACACATTCAGATAATGCTGTCTAAAAGCTTCTGGAAAACTGATAATGATAATGATACTGTTACAATTTTAGTTTCACAAATAAGACAAGTGATGAAATGCAGAGTGGTTGCAGTCTAGCCAGTGACACTTCCATGCCATTGGAGTCTGCATGGCAGCCCCCGCTGGCCTTGTGTTCAGGGATCTGTCTAGTCAGTTGCTTAGTAAATGACGTGGGCATGCATCTCCACCTCTATGGTAGTGCTCCCGTGACATCACATGTCATGTCAAGCATGGGGTTGCATGCAGACTCAGGAGTAGATGGACCTCAGTCAGCATCCTCTCTCTCAAGCAGTCGCCACCCTTTGATATGCAGGTATTGAGCATAATCAAAAACTTGAGCAAGGAATTTTATTTAATAATAAATAAGTAAAATGAGTAAAACTGTATGTGGGTTCACTATACTTACAGGCCCGGGAAATGCTGATAGTAGGCTGAATGCCATAATTGAAATTAAGCACATAGGGCAAATCAAGAGTTGCCTGAAAAAATATGCCATGAGAGATATAAGTCTAACAGCAACATAGCTAATTCTGGTTCTGAAAACAGAATTGTATGTTAAATATTATTAACATAATAAGCTACTGAATACAAAGAATGGACACTTTTGGAACATAAAACTAGGAGCTCTGTTGGATAAGAGATTACCTGTTTGGATACAGGAATCTAATTAACATTAGTGGTGTAAAACCATGAAAAACAGAAGTTTTTGAAAAATAGTTATAAAAAATTGAACTTAACAACTTTTCAAGCTATAGAGAGGGTGCATGGTACTGTGTGTCTGGCTCATAGGGTGAAAAGTAGATAAAGTATATGCAGTTTATATTATTGACACAGATGGTTCTACAGTATTTTAGTAATGCAATCTAATTAAACAACAGTATATTTGATGTATAAAACTACTAACAATTATATTTGATCACTTTGCAAATAAATTTTATGGAAATATTAAGCATTTAACAAGCACACATTTAAATGGTGGCTGCATCAGGAAGGTACTTGTCATGGAAAGGTACTGTACTTGTCATGGTACTTCATTTTATAAAAAAAGGCATATAGTGCAAATGAACCTTTAAAAACAGAACTAAATGTATACTTTCCTGTTAATTTACCAGAATATTGAAATAAAATCCCCTAGAAAAAGCTTGATATAAAAGGAAGAAACATAAGAGTACTTGTAAGAAGAAATAAAAATACAGAAATTGAATTTTTAGTGGCTTAATTTATGGAAAAGCTAGACTAGCCCACATCTTTTGTATGATATTTAACCATTATTGACCTTCAGTGGGCTGAACAAGAAGTGAGACAGATCATAATTTCCCACAGACACAGAGGATCAATAAAAGTATAAGGAATTGCAGACGGAGCATGACAGGGAACTGTATCAATTAAAGCAGAAAGAAGTGGGGAAGGCAGGCAGAAAAGCAAAGGCCCAAACAGAGGAAAAGATAGCCAACTCAGTTAAGAAGGGGGTTAAAACCTTTTATTGATACATTAGAGGGCATAGAAAGGTTAAGGGAGGGATAGTGATGATTAATAAAGGAGAGGGGAGGTGGGCAGAGGGAGACAGTGAAAAGGAAGAGATACGGAATGAATACTTTTGCTCAGTATTCACAAAAAAAGAAGATGAGGCGTTACCTAAACTAAACAGTAGAAGCACTCTGGATAGTGGGGTTGACACCAGTCCATTTACAGAAGAAAGAGTAATGAAAGAACTCCTAAAACTCAAGGTGGACAAAGCAATGGGGCCTGACGGGATTCACCTTAGAATCCTAAAAGAGCTAAGAGAGGACCTAGTGACACCACTAACCACACTTTTTAACAAATCATGGGAAGATGGGGTGGTACCTGAGGACTGGAGGAGGGCAGATGTGATTCCCCTTCACAAAAGTGGGAGCAAGGCAGAAGCAGGAAACTACAGACCTGTTAGTTTGACCTCAGTGGTGGGGAAAATGATGGAATCACTTCTGAAAGAAAGAAAGAATTGTTGAGTACCTAGAGGCCAGCGGGGCACAGGACCCAAAGCAGCATGGAGTCACAGCAGGAAGGTCATGTCAGATGAATCTAATCGATTTCTTTGACTGGGTGACCAAAGTAATTGACCAGGGAGGGGCTGTGGATATGGCCTACCTAGACTTTAGCAAGGCATTTGACACAGTCCCGCATAAAAGATTAATAATCAAGTTAGCCAGCCTGGGAGTGGGTCCCAGGGTGGTAGCCTGGGTAGCAAACTGGCTGCACAACAGGACACAGAAGGTAATAGTGAATGGAACACATTCTGAAGAAAGGGGGGGTTACTAGTGGAGTACCTAAGGGCTCAGTACTGGGTCCAGTCCTATTTAATGCCTTTATAGGTGACATTGCAGAGGGTCTGGAAAGAAAAGGTATGCCTCTTTGCAGATGACACAAAGGTCTGTAACAGAGTTGATGCACAAAGGGGGGAGAAACGATGAGAAGGGACTTGGCAAGGTTGGAGGAATGGTCAGACATATGGCAACTTAGATTCAATGCAAAGAAGTGCAAAGTAATGCACCTGGGAAATAAAAATCCAGGAGAAGAGTACACAATAGCAGGGGAGATACTAACGACAACAATAATGGAAAGGGATCTGGGTGTAGTCATATCAGATGACCTAAAGGTAGGTAAGCAAAGTGAGAAGTCAGTAAGGAGAGCCAGGGGGATACTGGGATGCATAGGGAGGGGCTTCACAAGTAGAAAAAGGTAAGTGGTCATCCCTCTGTACAGACAGTTGGTGAGATGCCATATGGAGTACTGCGTGCAGTTTTGGAGACCTCTTCTATGCAAGGACATAGACAGGATGGAAGCAGTCCAGAGGAGGGCAACTAAAATGGTGCAGGGTCTACATCAGAAACCATATGAAGAGAGACTGAGAGAGCTTAATATGTATACCCTTGATGAAAGGAGGGATGGGGGGACATGATAGAAACTTTTAAGTACCTCAAGGGAATCAACAAAGTCCAGGAGGGTAGCATCTTTCAGAAAAAGAGATGTGTAAGAACAAGGGGCACAATTTAAAGTTAGAGGGATGGCTCAGGGGTAATGAGGAAATTTTTTCACAGAGAGAGTGGTAGACGCATGGAACCGCCTTTCTGGAGAGGTTGTGGGGTCTAAAACAGTGGGGGAATTCAAACATGCATGGAACAGACATAAGGCAATTATAGTGGGGGGTTGCAGGAAGTAGGCTGTTGGTTAACTAGAATCTGCAGCTTATCCAATAGGTAGGGAAATGGGCAGACTGGGTGAGCCAAGTGGTCCTTATTTGCCTTCAAAGTCTATGTTTCTATGTTAATATTTGGTGATCTTCTTTTAAACTATATTGATATTATTTAAATATTTCAATAAAGAAATATTTTATCATTATAGCCTATATATGTTGGCCCCTTGTCTAAGCTTTATTTAAAAACATGATCATTTCTAGTCTTCACAGTTCCAAAGTAATTTTTTTCTAAAAATAATTTCTTCAAAAAGTGTTAACATTTAAATAATTGGGGGAAGCAACTTAATTGTTTTAATGAAGGCTTGGAATTATGTCAGTACAGATAATGTACAGCAATACTGTTTTCATGTATCAATATAGAGCAAATAATACTGATACTATTGAAAAGCATAGCAAAACAGTTTACAAAGCATACAAGGGATGCAGCATAGGACTGATTAAGCTATGCCTAGTATTATACAAGAGGTCTGTGACCTCATGACATCATGGGCCAGCTATTAAAAACTTTGCCTCGGGGCTAAATTAGCACTGCCCGGCTAGCAAACTTAGCTTGGAGCAGAAAGCAAGCTATGCTGAAAAGGAAATAACCCGGTGCTAATCCTGCTGAATATAGCAGTCTAAGAAAGCTGGGCAAACTGGTCTGGGAGAGCAGGGCAAAAATAGCCTGGGAATAAAACAGCCCTGAATACAGCGACAGGGAAGTGCAAACTGCAACTGCTGCTCATTAGACGCTGAAGCAAGCCAGTGTTGCAGGTGGAGAACATTGTGTGTGATTGCACAGAGATGTCTCACATCTACTACAAACACACCTCTCAACTGCCTGCCTCATAAATCAGGGACAAGGCTTAAAAAAGTCAGGGACAAAGGTTTAAGATCAGGGACACATCTTACAAATTGGTGATATCTGTAGAATAAGTGGTTTAGTGTAGCATGCATTTTCTAAGGAAGAACACATCTGTAACATTAATGTTTGACATTAATTTATGCTTACAACCCCCACTGTTTGGTCATGGAAACACAATGTTTAGGAGGGACAGAGTAAACCTTTGAGGTAACATCAGGGACATCCCTGAAAATCAGGGACAGTTGAGAGGTATGACTGCAAACAACAATGTAAGCTACACACTGCAGAACTGTGCTATGCTGAAGTGAGGTTTGCCCGGGGCTAACCTGATTGCACAGTGCTAACACATTAGCCCGGTGCAAACTGGTTAGCCTGGGGCAAATGGGAGCTATATTCAAAGCTCCCATGCAAATGAGCCTACTTAGGTAATCCATGGGCAAACAGGCACATTTGCATCTCATTATATGCTGCTTAGCATACATTACCATGTAATTTGCCAGGTGCTACTTCATGGTGCACACAGCTCCACCAGTTGGTCAGAATGGCAGTACAGACTGGACGCTGCAGGCCAAGGCATGCCCACAGAGTCCCCTGTTGGTCAGAATGGAATCACAGGCAGAAAGCAGCAGGAACTGTGTGCTGGCAGGTACTAGCAGTGCATACAACATACTTATGCAGCACTGCAAGCAGTACATAACGATATATATATATATATATATATGTGTGTGTGTATGTAGATCTGTAGCGATCTATAAATATAGATAGATACAGAGACACATCTATCTATATATATATATATATATATATATATATATTCACACACACACACACACACACACTACTTGTGGCCACACGTGCCCTGGATGATGCCCCCACCCCACACCAACAGAGCCGGCCCACAGCAGGTGTGGGTGGAACACAGTGGGGGCACACAAGTATGCATAGGGCAGGCATAAGGCAAACCTGCTGGGGGTGGGGGGATGTCAGCTGTAGGGTCACTGGGCTGTGTAGCGCAGCCATCCAATATATAGGGACCTGGGCAGCAAGGCTGGGCCAGGCAGCCCGTCTCAGCCGTCATGGTCCCTGTTCCCACTTGTGTTGGTTCCACTCCCTGGTAGTCCAGTGGTCCCCCCAACTCTCCAAACATGAATCCCAACCCCCAGTCCATGTAAAACACCTATTTGTCCCTGGTAGTCTAGTGGTCCCCCCACCTGAATCCTGACCCCCAGTACATGTACATCACGGATATTGCCCTGGTGTTGTAGTGGTCCCCCAACCCCCCAAGCATGATCCCTGACCCACTAGCCATGGTATTTAGAGAATTTCCCTGGTGTTCTAGTGGCCCCACCACCACCCAAGCATGATCTCCAAAGCCTCGGTATGTAGATAATTTCCCTGGTGTTCTAGTGGTCCCCCCACTCCCCCCAAGCACGATCCCAGAAGCCGCGATATTTAGAGAATTTCCCTGGTGTTCTAGTGGTCCCCCATCCACCAAGCATGATCCCTGAAGCTGCGGTAGTTAGAGAATTTTCCTGCTGTTCTAGTGGTTCCCCCACCACCAAGCACGATCCCTGATGCCCAGTAGCCCTGAAAAGAGAGCAATACCTGGTGGTCTAGTGGTCCCCCCACCCGGAAGTGTGCCACCCATCCTCCCGTACACAGCCTAGGTACAGCGCCAGCAACCGGCTCAGCCCTCCTCTCACCACCACGGCTGGCCGCCGACTGCAGTATGCATGAGCACTACTAAAAGAGTTAATGTGTCCTGCTGACCAATAGCAGAGGTTTATAGTAATAGCAGATGTTGGCTGCAAGCAATAGAAAGTGGAAGTTATGGGTAGCTGTTTAAATCATTAGAAAAAAAATGTTGTTACTGTCTGAAAGCATTAATTGAGAGGTTTGTAGTGTTTGCGGAAAGCTGTGTCTTTTCCAGTGTTTTCCTTTAAGGAAGTTGAGTTTCAAGTTTTAGAAAAAGAGCCATCTGAGTACACAGACCCTGAAACGAAATGCCAAGCTTCTATACTGAAGGACCTAGCTGTGAGGATATTTGCTTTGTCATCCATCTAAAGTAAAAAGATCATAATATTCTCATGTTAGGTGCCTGACAAGCAAAAATAGCCCTGGAATGTATAACTTTTATCAACTCTGCCACTCCATAAATCAATCTATGTTGATGTACAGTGTTTCATTTTCAGTTTTAATTTTATTTAAAAGGTCTGTTAAGACCATGAACAAAATGACCATTTTCATGACTGACCAGGATTGAAGATGAAAGAAACTGCACTTACAATAGAAAACATCACACTATAAAATCACGTAACATCACAGTTTCAAAAATAAGAACATGACTTTGATTCATACAATGTAGACAGGAGTCTAAAGTTACAGATAAATGATTTATTTTCACCACTGAAGCATTCTAAATGAAAATAAATCATTATTTCAATGTAAGATAAGTTATCAACATTTATTTCAACTTTTAGTGGATCACAGAGGAGTTCTTAGCCAATGGGAAAGCAGTATGAACAAAGCCTGATGACATCAAAATGGCCTGTGCTGAATTCAAAACAGAGCAGTGAAAGCAAAAGGAAAAAGTTATGCCTTCATTAAAAGAACTAAAATGAAAGCTCTGTAATTTAAAATGCATTGTGCATATTGCGCAATGACCTCCCTCAGAATATGACATTTACCGTGACTTGTGAGGGAGCAGGACTTTCATGACTCACTAGTGGCTCTGAATTTCATGAGTTATGCTCCTGTCCCCACATTCATGAAGGTTAAGGGTATATTCTGAATCAGGCAGTTGTGTGTCCCATATACTTATAATTTTGCCTGACATTTTCAAAAAAGCTTGTTTTTAATCTTTCAAATTTTTTTTTTTTTTGATGAAGGGCACGCATTCAGGTGAAATGGATGTTTCTATTTATTTTCATAATCATATTCCAACTGCAAAGTACTACGATCACATTCCCCTCACCCTCCAAAAAAAACCATAGAATTCACTTCTAGTTAGTGAGTACATACTATATCTTACTTGTTGTGAAATATATAAATTTGGATGCTTACTGTAACTGTAAAATATCCTTAAATTTTTAAGGTTTTCAGGAAACATAGAGACATCAACAGATAAGAAAAAATTACTTACCATAGTAATCTTCTTTCTTCTCAGTGATGCTCAGACATTCAAAACTTTGTGCAGTCATCCTGATGGGTTGGACTGCCTGGAGAGATGGAACATATGCAAATGATGGAATTCTTTGCACGTGAGCATCTTTCAAATACTGCCTCTACCAACTGTAGTGTTCTAAACCCTTCAGATTTGTAAGAAGCCTGGAAGTCGGGCAACATGGGAAAAATATGACATCTAATTAATAAGCATTTTTTAGGATTAGCTTAATAAAACTTATGACAAAAAACCTCCAAGGGAGGAACTATATCTATATATAATAATGATGTTCACCATACAGTGAGAAAAACTATTAAGAGAGACAGAAAACTCTGTTAAAATCTATCAAGCATATCATAAAACGTATCCAGAAGGAATGGCTATGTGGCACTAGCATGCTGAATGTAGAGGCTGAAGTTCTGGAAGGGGAGGATGGGAGGGAGTTATGAATGTCTGAGCATCACTGGGAAGAAAGAAGATTACTATGGTAAGTAATTTTTTCTTCTAACCCCAGTAATGCTCAGACCATTCATAACTTTGTGCAGACTACCAAGCAGTACCCCCAGGTGGTGGCCACAGAACTTATTTTGGAAACAGATTTTGCAGGACTGCTGTGCCAAATTTGGCATCACTTCTGGACCAAATATCTAAATTATAATGCTTTGTAAAGGTGTGTACTGATTTCCAAGTAGCTGCTTTACAAATGTTCAACAATGGCACCTCCCTAACAGCTGCAATAGTGGCAGCTGTTTCTCTTGTTGAATGAGCCCTCAGCCCAGCTGGGGACTCTCTACCTGCTTTAGTGTAGCAGAATTGAATACACTGGACAATCCACCGAGAAATGGATCTTTTTGAGGCTGGTTTGCCCATTCCAACATCCCCATATGTAAGCAAAAGTTGTTTCCTGTCTTACCTATAGCCTTTAGTAGCTGTCATGTAGTAACTGATAGCTCTTTTCACATCCAGGCTGTGAAGCCTCCTTTCACCAGAGCTGGCGTGATCTGTGAAAAAGACAGGCAAAGTTATTTATTGGTTCAGATGAAAGTCTGAAACCACTTTGGGAAGGAATTGTCTGTTTGTTCTCAGGACTACTTTGTCCCTGTGGAAGGACATGTAGTCCTGGTCAACACAGAGAGCCTGAAGCTCACTAATTCTTCTTGCTGAAGTAATTGCTACCAGGAAAACTGTTTTCCAGGTAACATACTTTAAATGGGCTGTAGCCATGGGCTCAAAAGGAGCCCGCATCAACCTTGTTATACATACATTAAGATTCCAAGTGGGCACTGGTGCCCTGTGAGGGGGGTGCAAATGCATTAGGCCTTTGAAAAATCTTTTGAAAATGGGATCTGATGCTACAGATACCTTTGTCCTAGCAGACAGGTATGCCGATACTGCTGCAAGATGAACCCTTAAGGAACTGAGTTGCAGACCTTGTGAATGCAAATGAGTTAGATAATCCAACACCACTGAGACCTCTGCATCATTTGGGGTGAAGTTTCTAGTAGAGCACCAGAAAAGAGAATCTTTTCCACTTAGCAGAATACGTTTTCTTAGTTGAAGGCTTCCTGTAACCTTTCAAAATGTTTAATACAGCTTCAGAAAGGTTCGAGCCTGCATACTCTAACTCCTCAAGAGCCATGCTTTGAGGTGGAGACTTGAGATTTGGGAATAGCAATGTTCCCTGATTGGAGGTTAGAAGATTGTGCCTGAGAGGCAAACTTATTGGCCTGCTCACTGCCATGGAGAGCAGAAGAGAGTACCATGGCTGCCTGGGCCAATCTGGAGCTATCAATATCAGAGAAGCTGAGAGGGATCTGAGTTTCAGCAGTACCCTGAAAACTAGAAGGAAAGGGTTGAATGCATATAGAAACTTGCCCGACCAATCCAGCACCAAGGCATCCAGAGGGATTGTGCCCTGTGCTGGTGGCCTGCAACAGTACTGAGGCAACTGGTGGTTCTGGTGGGATGCTAACAAGTCTATTTCTGGAATGCCCCACCTGCTGAAAATTACCTGTACCACCTGCCTGTTCAGTGTCCATTCGTGATGGGACTGATTGATCCGACTCAGTGTGTCTGCCAAGATATTGTCCTTTCCTGGCAGATGGATGGCTTGCAGGGACACCTTTAGAGAATATGCCAGAGCCCAAATTCTCATGGCTTCTGTGCATAGGGGATCTGATCTGGTGCCACCTGCTTGTTTATATAATACATAGTAGTGGTATTGTCCGTTCTGACTTGTACCACTTGCCCATTACCAGTGTAGAGAAAACTTTCAGTGCTAGCTGCACTGCTCTGAGTTCCAGCAAATTTATATGCTGGAGGGACTCTACCCTTGACCAGGTACCCTGAGTTGTGTGCTCCCCTAGATGGGCACCCCAGTCCAGAAGGGATGCATCTGTTGTAAGGACCAGTGAAGGGTCCTCCTTCTGGAAGGGGACTCCCTGCCTTAGGTTGGATTCTTTTTTTCACCACAAGAGGGCTAGTAAGAGAGGCCTTGTCACTGGAATAAGTTTTGAAAAGGGGTCTTTTCTTTGACTCCAATGAGTCCTGAGGTGAAACTGGATGTGTCTCATGTGAAACCTGGAACCCTGCACTCTGCCTGTGGTTGCAGCCATATGACCCAAGAGCTGCAGGAATTGCCTGGCTGTTTTTTGACCATGCAATTTGAAGGAGTTTGCTATGGCCTGAAGACTTTGCACCCTGTCTAGTGGTAAAAAGGCCCTGGCCTGTAGGGTGCTGATCTCTGCCCCTATGAACTGTAAAGTCTGTGTAGGGGTGAAGACAGATTTTTTCTGGTTTACTATGAAACCCAGAGATTCCAAAAGATCCTGTGTGAGTCTTAGAGAGGTTGTGACCTGCTCTGGTGATTTGCCCACTATCAGCCAGTCGTCCAGGTATGGGAAGACAGTCACTCCCTGTCTTCAAAGAAAAGCCACCACAACTGCTTGGTATTTTGTAAACACCCTTGGTGCCGAGGAAAGGCCAAAGGGTAGGGTTGCAAACTGATAATGACCTGATGGGAGTCTGAATCTGAGATATTTTCTGTAAGATTCCTTTATGGGGATGTGGAAATAAGTGTCCTGTAAGTCCAGAGATGCCAGCCAGTCCCCTTTTTGGATTATAGGCAGAATCCGAGCCAAAGTGACCATTTTGAACTTTGGCTTTTTCAGGTACTTGTTTAAAGCTCTGAGATCCAAAATTGGCCGCCAATCCCCATTTTTCTTTGTTGTTAGGAAGTATCTGGAGTAAAAACCTCTTTCTCTCAGGGTTGCAGGGACTAATTCCACTGCTTTGAGCTGAAGCAGCTTCTGAACCTCTGCCTCTAGCAATGAGATTTGTGCTAGGGGTGGGGAGGTGGAAACCCTGGGGTTTTTTGGAGGAAGAAATTTGAACTGCAGAGACAGACCTTTGCCCACTACCTCCAATACCCACTTGTCTGTGGTGATGGTTGACCAGAGGGGAAGGAAATGGGACAGTCTGCCTCCAACAGGTAGGGAGGAGGCGGCTTGCATCTCAGGGGTTCTGCTTAGGCTGGGGCTGAGGTTGTGGCTGAGCCCCTTGCCTAGAGCCCCTTCTACCCCTACCCCTTGAGTAGCCCTGTGGGGGGTACTGCTGGTATTGGGGCATGGCTACTGGCTGGAAGAAGGGTCTTGATAGAAAGGAACAACCCCTATCCCCCCTTCCACAGGGCCTAGTGGATGAAGAAGCTCTGTCTCTAACACAGTTACTTCTATAACTTGCCTTATATTCATCCACTTTTTTTCATATAGGCCACTGTGGACTCCCTAAACAGCACATTTCCTTCTAATGGGAAATCCAGGGCCTTTGACTGGGTATCCTGAGTGAGGTTTGTAGCCCTAAGCCAAGCAAACCTCCTCTGAGCCACTGTATTAGCCATCCATCTGGCTGCAGTGTCATTTAGATCAGCAGCCATTTGGAACTGGTACTTGGCCGCCTCTAGCCCAAACCTGGCAGTTTCTGCCAGGTCATCTGACAAGGGTGGAGTGACCTTCATGGACATTGCTAGTACCAACTGCCACAGGGATTTCTGATACTGGGCAGCATAAGCTTGAAAAGTGGCCTGTCTCATGGCCAATGAGGCTGACAAATAGCCCTTTTTGGCCATACTGTCCAATTTTCTGGAGTCCTTGTCCAGAGGGTGTGAGGACAGAGGGACCTTAGCCTTATCACAGGCAGCTTGCTGTATTACCCCTTGATGATCAGGGTGGGAGAAAAGGAATTCAGCTCCCTCCCTGTTCAGCTGACATTTTTTATCTATTCACTTGTCAATAGGAGGAATAGAGTTTGGGGTCTGAAGGAGCTTCATAGCATCCTTCTTAAAGAATTTATATACTGGGAGGAGAAGGGCTTTTGTGGGTGTTAAACCCATCATATTGAGGTACTCAATCTCCTCCTCCTCATCCTCTACTTGTTTTGTTGTATTGATGTCCAGAGCATCTGCCATTTTCCTTACAAAAGAAAAATGGCAGGAAAAATCCTCAGACACTCTGGGAGGAGAGCCAAATTCCTGCTCAGGGGAAACCTCTGGGGGGATAGGTTCTTCCTCCTCATAAGGCTCATCATCCCCTTTGAAATATTGTTGCTCCGGAGCAAGGAACAACACAGTAGCAAAAACCTGGGGGCCCAGGAAAGGGGCAGGAGGCTGAGGGATGATGCTTTGCAGAGCCTGGATAATTTTAAATGCCTGGGCTATGTCTTGAGCCGAAGGCATTACAGGCTGCTGCGCAGAAGTCCCTGGTTTAGCAGGAGAGGGTTCTGCATGTTTGAGCTTCTTTAATTTCTTTAAGGGAACCGGAGAGTCAGCCGGTTCTTTCCCTCTTTTTGCCCCTTTTTCGCCCGTATCAGGGGCAGGGGTAGAAGCACTTGTTAATTCAACTACAACAGACTAGGCTGTCAGCTGGTCAGAGCCTGAGGGACCCCTACGAAACTTTTTATTAAGCCTTTCAAGGCGCTTTTCAACAGTTTCTTCTGGGAATGTTTTACATATCTCACATTCCTGGTCCAAATGTTCAAAACCCAGACAAGCTACACATAAGGTGTGCTTGTCTGCCTTGGCAAACACATCTCCACACTTCAAACAGTTTTTAAAACCAGGCTCCCCAGTTCTCTTTTTAGGTTTCTCAGTCATGGTGAAATATAAAATAAAAAACCTCAACTGCTAATTACCAAACGCTAATGCGGTTATTTAAACAGCTTAAAAGGCTTTTTTTTTTTGCAGTCGGTTCCGGAACCAATAGGGAACCGATGGAACCTAGAGAGGAGATGAAATATGAACCGGTTCAGCAGTTCTGTAACCGATCAAAAACGGTTACAAATAAAAACTTTTAGGACCAAAATTAAATGAAAATGAACAGGTTCTTTAGTTAGAGAACCGAAACAAAGTTATAACTAACTCGGATCCCTCACGGTTATACTGAACCACGAGGAACCGAGAAAACAACAATTTAAACAATAATAACTAATGTAAACTAACAATTAATAGAGGCAGTAAAAGAAACTAAAATATTTATGGTTTTAAACTTTTTTCTTTCTTCTTCACGCGAAAGAGGGCGACAGAGACCCCGAGCGACCAGACTTTCAGGCGGAGAGAGAAAAATCTGAAGGGTTTAGAACACTACAGTTGGTAGAGGCAGTATTTGAAAGATGCTCACATGCAAAGAATTCCATCATTTGCATGTGTTCCATCTCTCCGGGCAGTCCAACCCATCAGGATGACTGCACAAAGTTATGAATGGTCTGAGCATTACTGGGGTTAGAAACATACATTATTCTGAATTTCAAACAACATAACAATGAAGGGAAATCAGTACTTGTTTCATGTCTCAGTTGTCTACATTTTAACTGTTCTTTCACAGTTCTTTCACTAAGAAGAATATCTTAAAGGCAAATATACTTGAGTGCAGTAAACTCAGAGAAGGTACAGTACTTACAGTAACCACCAGTCAGATCTGTTCCTTCTTTGGTCTTCATAATTAATTCTTTTAATCTTCCTCTGGTCTGAAACTGAAGTTTCAAAACCAGAATGCCATTGAACCTCCACAACAGGCTGGACAGCATTATGGACATTTAGAAATGAACTACAATTTAGACCTCCAGTACAAGACTGCAAACAGGACTCAGGAACTGGACTGCAACTGAACCTCCAGATCTGGCATACAGCTGGACTTGCAGAGAAGAACTCCAGCATCACCCACTGTAAGGAACATAGAGACAGAGAGCTGTCCCTGATGACACTTTGATGCAAAATCAGTAGGAGATTTGTGGTCTGACTGGAGGCTTTTGACCCTGGAAAGAGGTCTGAGCACATTATTTAGTAAACATTTTTGAATTGAATTTCTGTCTGGGGCCACATTCATAACACTTTGCCCGGACACAAATCCAGTTTGCCCAGGACAAACTGGGTTTTGCCTGAAGTAAATATTTACAAAGCTCAGTTTGCCACTGCAAAAGGAGTTTGTGCCTAAGGAAAGTTGGGAGGAGGGCCGCATTGCAAGTGAGGGGAAGGGGACCTGCATATCCCCGCAGTCCAAGTCACAAAGTTTTGGCCCCTCGCAAGGGCCATTTGCAAAGGCCATTGCATGGAGAAATTACTACTGACAAGAATCTGGCAGTAATCCATGCAACCCTAGTGGTTGGCAGAGGTACTGTGCCCCCCCCTCCCCCTTCCCTGGTCTCCGATCACTCATCCGATATGTGGAAATACATTTTCCATAGTGTAGTGTCCCTCCCCAGTCCCCGATCACCCACCCAATATTAAAGAAAGTGTTACCATAGCGTAGTGTTCCTCCCCCATCCTGATTGCCCATCCAATATGTATAAAGAATATTTTCCATAGTGTTGTGTTCTTCCCCCACCCTTATCACCCACCTGATACATATACAAAATATTTGCCATTGAGTAGTGTCATTCCCCCCCCGAACACCCACCCAATATTTATAAAATATATTTTCCATAGTGTAGTGTCCCTTCCTCCACCCTGATCACCCACCCAATATTCAATAATATTTTCATAGTGCAGGGGTTCCTTCCGTCTCCCCGGTCACTGATCACCATCCCCAAAGTGAAGAAAACCCCAGTCCATGGTAGTCTAATGTCCCTCCCCATCCCTGGTCACTGATTGCCATCCCCATATCACAAACATATATTTCCTGATGATCTAGTGCCCCCCATCTCAGAAAATCACCCACCACCCCACGAGCAGCACAGCCTTTCTCTCACCTCCATGGCTGCCTGGCAACTGAGCTATGAATGAGCTCTCTTTGAGATCAGTTGCATTACACTTTCACTTATACCTTATATCTTAAAGAGCCCCTGATGATATTCCCAGCAGTCTGTTATTTTGCCTCTTTACCCTGTGTTATGCTAGTTAGGAATGTTTTTTTTTTGTATAAATGACTATCAGCTTTAGACACTACTGCTCCGTTATTATTCCATTGACTTTCCCACAATTCTGAAAGAGCCATCCATCCAATAGGCTGGTGACCTCATAGGTAGTACAGCATCTCAAAGCACAATCACCCTAGTGGTAAGCAGTCAGCACTCAAGAACTCAGCTTGGCACACAAATTTATTTTCTGCTGTAACATTACAATCACATTCCCAGTACTAACAGCTACAGCAGGGAGTTATTTGAGGTTGTCAAAAAATATGCAGCATTTAAAATGCAAAAGCGTAGGTAACGCATTCAATACTGTGGTTTTACATAAATGGAGCATTTGAAGCATTTGAACAACCCGCCCACCGTCATGCAGACCTGAGCCAAAACATCTCCCTGCTGTTGCTGTTAGTACTGGGAATGTGATTATAACCATAAAACAAAAAAAAAACATTTGTGTGCTAAGCTGAGTTCTTGAGTGCTGACTGCTTACCACTAGGGTGATTGTGCTTTGGGACACTGTACTACCTATGATGTCACCAGCCTATCGGACGGACGGCTGTTTCAGAACAGTGGGAATGTCAATGTAATAATAAAAGAGCAGTCGTGTCTAATGCTGATAGTCAATTATACAAAAAAAAAAAATTCCTAACTAGCATAACACGCGGTAAAGAGGCAAAATAACAGACTGCTGGAAATATTGTCAGGGGCTCTTTAATGTGCAATTATCCTTTTTTAAACTGAAATCCCTAATAGTTACTGTTGAATTCAATCAATGTTCTAATTTTTTTACTTTATGTCTTTTTTTCTGAGTGTCATCTCTGACTCAGTTTGCTGGTCTAAGTGTTATATCATTAGCAGTCATCTGAGGCATGGTGCTGTGTTGATGACTTTTTGGTATGTACTCAAATTTAAGACACTGACAGTCTGATCAGTCAGTTGCCTTCCTGCTGTAGACATGATACATGTTTTCCTGGCATATAAATACAAATAATAATAAAAATAATATATCTTAATGTTTTATTGTATCATATCAGATTATCTTTCCATATATCATATTTTATCAGATTCAGTCATATATCAAATTATATTATCTTCCCTTGTGTCATACTAGATTATATTCTTATATATCATATATGCTACCCTGCCCAGTCCCATCCACATCCCTAGCCACATCATTGCACAATTTCTGAAAAAAGAAATCATCTCACAGTCACCTTCCAGTTCCCGCAGAAATCCTCCTTGCCCTCACCCACCAGCACCACCGCCACCTGTCTATTATCTGCTAGAAGGAACATTTCATCTCTTGTAACCCTTCTCCGTATCCATTTTATCCTCAACAAATCTCATCAATTTATCAGAGCCTACCCTCTTCAAGTTTGAAGTTTTCCGTTTTGCTTTAACTAACACCATTGTTATTTCAAATGCTACCATATTGTAGTCACTGGACCTCAAATGGTCACCCACTCCATAAGAGAAATGTGACTATACCCATTGCTCATGAAGAGACCCACTGGACGGGATTTTCAGTGACCAGAAAGATGCATGGCCCCATTTCAGTCACAGTTGCTGAATCTGCACCCAAACGTTAGACCACCTAATTGAACTGTTTGGAGCAATTTCTTTGATTTATGGCAAAACAAGCTGTTTGCATCAAAAGAGTGACACACATGTCATGTTTTGGACACAAGTTGCTGCAAATCGTGACAACTGTCACAAAGTTCACACCATTCTGTATACAAGCTGTGGTCATTTTGGCCCATTTCTAAGGATTCTGGCTCAGCTCAAAATTGCAATTTGCACCAGTATCTTCCCTTTTGAAAATCCCACTGAATATATTTACCTCTCTATTTCCCTATTTAGAAACATAGAAACATAGAATTTGACAGCTGATAAGGACCGCTTGGCCCACCTAGCCTGCCCATTTCCCTAACTAATGGATAAGCTGCAGATCCTACTTAACCAACAGTCTACTTCCTCCTACCCCCCACTAGAATTGCCTTATGTTTGTCCCATCCATTCTTGAATTCCCCCACTGTTTTTGACTCTATGACCTCCTCAGAAAGGCTGTTCCATGCATCTACAACCCTCTCTGTGAAGAAATACTTCCTCACATTACCTCTGAGCCGTCCCTCCTCTGTCTTCAGATTGTGCCCCCTTGTTCTTGCACATCTCTTTTTCTAAAAGATGCTACCCTCTTGGACTTTGTTGATTCCCTTGAGGTATTTGAAAGTTTCTATTCATGTCCCCCCTCTCCTTCCTTTCCTCGAGGTTATACATCTTAAGCTCCTTTAGTCTTTCTTCATATGTCTTCTGGTGCAGACCTGCACCATTTTGGTTGCCATCCTCTGGACAGCCTCCACCCTGTCTATGTCTTTGCGGAGATGGGGTCTCCAGAACTGTACACAGTATTCCAGATGTGGTCTTACCAACTGTCTGTACAGAGGGCCAACAACTTTCTGTTTTCTACTGGTGATGCCTCTCCCTATGCATCCCAGTATCCCCCCAGCCCTCCTTACTGCCTTCTCACATTGCTGGCCCACCTTTAGGTCACCTGATATGACTACCCCCAGGTCCCTTTCCATTTTTGTTGTTGTCAGTATCTCACCCACCATTGTGTACTCTTGCCCTGGGTTTTTGTTTCCCAGGTGCATTACTTTGCACTTATTTGCATTGAATCTAAGCTGCCATACATTTGACCACTCCTCCAACCTTGCCAAGTCCTTTTTCATCCTTTCCACCCCACCATGGGTATTAACCCTGTTGCAGATCTTTGTGTCATCTGCAAAGAGACATACCTTCCCCTCCAGTCCCTCTGCAATGTCACTTATTTTTTTTTTTTTAATTCAAAGTTTATTAGTTTTCATATACACATATAGGAGCAGCTCCAAACTCAACTGATAGAAATACATATATATAATCTCCAAGAACTTCTATAGAGACTGCTCCCCCCCATATTCTACCCCCCTCCCACCCTACCTCCTCAGCACAGCTCATATTATCTAAAGTATATACCAGCCTGACTTGCATAATTACTTAAAAGGTAGTCTAGGCACCGAGCAGCGTATAAAGAGGTTCCCAGATTTGTTTGTATCTACTCAACTTATTATTTAAACTAGCCACCATTTTCTCCATTCTGAGATTGGCCAAAATCTCTTTAAGACACTCCGAGAAAGAGATATCTACATTGTTCTTCCAGTGCCGAAGAATAATCTTTTTAACTGATAATGAGATTAAGGCCATATAATACCTTCTTGATGATACAGGAATGGAAGTGTAATCCCCCAACAGACACACCTCCGGCATGAAAAGGTCAGAAAGACCCAAAAGGGGATCCATCCTCTGCTGGACGTCACCCCAGTGGGTAGAGACTTTCGGACATGACCAAAATATGTGGTAAAGCGTACCTTCCTCCTGTCCACATCTGGAACAGGAGGAAGAATCGGTAAGACCATACCTGTGCAGCTTTTGGGGAGTATAATATATATTATGCAAAATATGGAATTGTGCCAATCGTAA
This sequence comes from Neoceratodus forsteri, assembly GCA_016271365.2. NCBI lineage: Eukaryota > Metazoa > Chordata > Ceratodontiformes > Ceratodontidae > Neoceratodus > Neoceratodus forsteri. Next base: position 1,113,745,642 of record CM057453.1, on the reverse strand, counting down.
TCTATCCTGTGTAATATATTTGTGAGAGTTTACCCAGAGTGCGGCCCAATCTATCTCTAATCCAGGGAAGTACATTGCCCAGTATGTCTTCAGTATAAATACCTCCGGATATTTTCAATTATATAAGCTTTTGCAAATATTGGATACCGAATGACGACAGCCCATCAATGAAAGCAGCGTGTCCTGGAACACTTTCCTGTCTCCAAGAGGTGGGACCGGACCGAACTCTTTTATTAACAAGTGCTTCAACTGGAAGACCTTAAAAATGGATTTAGTGGATATGTGAAATCTGCTCAGTATAGTAGTAATTGAGAGCCATGAGCCATCTTGAGCCACCAGCTGGGCAAGCTTGACATTACCCAGTTGTGGGAGCCAATTAAAGCTGATTGGCTTATTACCAATTTTTAGATTGGGGTTACCCCCAACAGGTTGGTCCAAATCAGTCGTCTGATTGTATTCCATACTTGAGCATATCTGGGCATGCACTTTAACCGAAATCGCCAATGGAGTAGATTTCAACTGGGGGGGAAGGGCACTCAGTCTTATATGGAGCAGAGATATTGGTACCAAGCCACATTGCTTGATAGCAGATAGTTCTATTCAGAGCCATATAGGGAGTCCGTCCTCTGTGTCAGGTTCTCCCGCATTCTCCAACCATCTCAAATACTTCACCATATGGCTTGCCCTATAGTAAAATATCAAGGATGGGAGGCGAAGACCCCCTTTATCCTTGGGAGCTGCCAGCTTGTAATATGCAATCCTGGGTTGTCTTTTGGCCCAAATAAATTTTGTTATCAATGCACTGACTTTGCGGAACCATGAGGTAGGAATCCACGTATTGAGCAAATACAGTCGTTAAAAGATCCTGGGAAAAAAATTCATCTTGATAAGATTTACTCGCCCCCAGAGTGAAATAAATAACTTGGACCATCTATTTAAGTCTGCCTCTAAGGTTTTGACTAACTCGTCCATATTCAGTTTTAAAAGCCGGGCCGGTTCCCTTATCTGTTGAATACCTAAATATCTTAGGGAGTTCGGTGTCCAGGACATGCCACATTGAATGATAGATGATTTATCCACTCTGTAATTAAGCGGGAACACCAGGGATTTGTCAACATTCAATTTATAATTGGAGAGCTTAGCAAATTCCTGCACCACCTCCAGTAAAGCAGGTATTGAGTTGTCTGGATCAGTCAACTGTAATAGCAGATCGTCCACATATGCTGATATTTTGACCTCATGTCCCTGAACAGTCACACCTTGGATCCGTGGAGAGAACTTCAACCGGCGGATAAGGGGTTCTAAATATAAATTGAAAAGCAAGGGTGAGAGGGGACAGCCCTGCCTGGTGCCTGAATAAAGTAGAAACTTTTCGGAAATCGCACCGTTGACCATTATTCTAGCTGAAGGGGCGCTATAGAGGGTTTTGATCCAATTCTGAAAAAGTTCCGGGATCTTGTGAGCATTAAGGGCCCTGAATAGGAAATTCCAATTCACTCTGTCGAACGCTTTCTCTGCATCCAACGAGACTAGGACCGCCGGGTAAGAAGCATCTCTGGTTGCGGAGAGAACATGCGACAGAGTTCTAAGATGGTCCAACGAGGAACGGCCTTTCATGAACCCTACTTGCTCTGGCCTGACCAAATCAGGTATCACTAGTAGCAAACGATCCGCCAATATCTTGGCTAATATTTTAATATCTTGATTCATCAGAGATATGGGGCGATAGCTTGCTGGCAATTCCGGGTTCTTCCCAGGCTTCAAGATTAGAACTATTAGAGCCTCCCACAAGGTTGGATCCATTTGGGCTCCAGATAATATATACTGAAATAGGGGCATTAATAGAGGGAGCAACTGGTTTAGGAATTTCTTATAAAAATTTGCAGAGAACCCATCAGGGCCAGGCGATCTGTCAGAGGGTAGTGCCTTGACAACTCTAGCAATTTCCTCCGCCGTTATTGGAGAGATCAATCGATCCTGCTGGGGCTCCAACAGAGGAGATAGACCAGAGGTCTCCAGGTAACTATCCATACTGGCATTGGGTACTGAATTTTTTTTTAGCACTATACAAGCTAGTATAGTACTTCTGGAACTCAGAGACTATCTCCTCTGTCGTTGTCATTAGCACAATATTTGTTGGAGAGCGAATTGCCAAAATGTGCCTATTCACCTCTATTTGCTTAATCCTCAATGCCAGCAGCCTCCCTGCTTTTTCACCCATATCTGAGTATGCTGCTTTAGCCTTAAGGATCGCAAATTCAGCTTTATCTCTTAACAATTCAAGGTAGTCTTCCTTTAATTTAACCAATTCCCGTTTTTCTAACTCAGAAAAAGATAGACCTGCTCTTGTTTCTTTATACTGAATTTCCCTTAATAACACAACTAATTTCTTATCTTTTTCTTTTTTCCTGTAGGTAGCTATGCTGATTAAAGTCCCTCTCATAAACACTCTGAAAGCTCCCCAGAGCATATCTGGCCTAACAGCAGTGCCGGAGTAGGTTTCTGCAAATTGACGTATATACTCACTAATTGTTTTGACCACACTATCCTCTTTTATCATTTGGTTATTAATCTTCCACCTAGGAGATTTCTTAGGGAAAGAAGATGGCGCTAAATGACATATAACCAACGCATGATCTGAGGGAGGGCCTGGCTGTATGGAGGCTTCAACCACTCAGGAAGGAGACTTTGAGAAAGAAATATATAATCAATACGTGAGGCCGTATTGTGTACTGGGGATAAGAAAGTGAATTTCCTTTCTAAGGGGTGTAACACTCTCCAAACATCACACAGGGCATATAGCTCCAAGAGTTCTGATAGAGCCCTTTGAGCTGGAGAGTGAACTCTACTCATAGGAGAAGAGCGGTCCATCGAGGAATCCATAGCAACATTCATGTCTCCTCCAATGACCATCGGCAGTGCTAAATATGGATATAGTATTTCAATTAGTTTCACAAAAAAGTCGGGGGAATCTAAATTTGGCCCATACAGAGTTCCCAGGAGAATTTCAGTAGCATACAAATGACAGTGAATGAACAGGAATCGACCCTATGGATCCCTGAGCACTTGCTTCAATACAAAAGGGACCTTCTTATTAATCAGTATCAGAATCCCAGCACTATTAGTGGCCCCCTCGGCAGAGAAAACGTGTCCGATCTGTAGGCGCCTCATGCAATTGGCTTCCGAGTCTAATAGGTGTGACTCCTATATAACAGCGATATCTATAGATAACAGCGCCAGATGCTTAAGGATTTTGTATTGTGTAACACGCTGCTTTAAACCCTTAACATTCCAAGTTGCAATCTTTATGGTATTAGCTATCTTTGCTGATTTTTTTTAACAACACCATATTTCAAATAATTTCTTTGGTAGCATACATTCACAATAATCCCCATTGAGCTGCGCTGAGGTCCCCCATGAACCCCCCTACCCTTTCCTCCCTTCCCTTTCCTGAAAACAACATAAACAGGCACAGACACCCCTCCCCACACCCTCCTTCCCTCCCATTAATAACCATAACCCACTCCCTCGCACCCCTATCCCCCAAGGGAATGTGTCACATAATAAATAGACTAGGCATCTGCACCCATATTCCTTAAACCCTCCTGTCATTGTTACGTGACGCAGTGAGTCCTGCTGCGGTCCACAGCCCTTTCCCTCCCGCCATCCCAAGACTTACTAGAATCGCTACATCTCAGGAAGCATTGCATTCCAACAAATATGCCCAGATAACAGTCCCCACAAATAAACACATAACCCTTAAGAAACCTCAAATGAGGACCCCTAATGTGGCCTCCACCACATGGTGTTCCTTCTTGATAATTGTTGCCCTCGGGGGGATTAAACCCTCAACATCGCTGCTGAACCATACCCAGCTTAAAGCGGGCTCAATAATGGGAACGATTCTCGGTCTGGGCCAAAGTGCTGAGCTTGCTTCAGACGATATTCAGTTTTCTTAAGACACCCCCCCCCCCGAGGAGTTCGGTCATAACCAGTCATGAAGAGATCTAATAAATCCAACGAGACAAAAGAAAAATGAACCACACAGTCCGTGTTAAAGTAAATGGAACGTGCTTGCAAAATTAAAATTAGATCTTTGATGCAATGTCACTTATAAAGACAGTAAAAAGGACCGGCCCCAGTACTGAACCCTGCGGTACCCACTAGTAACCCTCCTTTCTTCACCGTGGACTCAATTTACTATTACCCGCTGTGTCCTGTTGTCCAGCAAGTGTTTTATCCAGGCTACTGCACTGGGACCCACTCACAGGCTGGCTAATTTGTTTATTAATCTTTTCTGTGGGACTGTGTCAAATGCCCTGCTAAAGTCTAGGTAGGCCATGTCCACAGCCCCTCCCTGGTCTACTACTTTGGTCATCCAGTCAAAGAAATCAATTAGATTTGTTTGACATGACCTTCCTGCTGTGAATCCATGTTGCCTTGGGTCCTGTGCCCCACTGGCCTCTAGGTACTCAACAATTCTTTCCTTCAGAAGTGATTCCATCATTTTTCCTACCACTGAGGTCAAACTGACAGGTCTGTAGTTTCCTGCCTCTGTCTTGCTCCCACTTTTGTGATGGGGAATCACATCCGCCCTTCTCCAGTCCTCAGGTACCACATCATCCTCCCATGATTTATTAAAAAGGGTAGTCAGTGGTGTTACTAGTTCTTCCCTTAGTTCTTTCAGAATTCTGGGGTGAATCCCATCAGGCCCCATTGCTTTATCCACCTTCAGTTTTAAGAGTTCTTTCAGAACCCTTTCTTCTGTGAAAGGACTAATATCCACCCCCCTATCCAAAGTGCTTCTGTTGACTGGATTAGGTCTCTCCCCCTGCTTTTCCATTGTGAATACTGAGCAGAAATATTCATTCAGTATCCCTGCTTTTTCACTGTCGCCCTCTGCCCAGCCACCTTCCTCTTTATTCAGCCTCAGTATCCCTGCCTTCGTCTTTCTTTGCTCCCTAATGTACCTGTAAAAGGTTTTATCCCCCTTCTTAACTGAGTTGGCTATCTTTTCCTCAGTTTGGGCCTTTGCTATTCTGACTGCCTTCCCTGCTACCTTCTGCTTTAACTGATACTGTTCTCTGTCCTGCTCCTTCTGTGTTTCCTTATACTTCCTGAATGCTATCTCTTTCTCCCTTACCTTCCCCGCTACTTCTTTTGAGAACCATAGTGTTTTTTTCTTTCATTTTGATTTGTTTATTTGCTTCACACAAAGGCTTGTTACCTCTGTGATGGCAGTTTTGATGTTTCCCCATTGTTGCTCCACCCCACCTTCTTGCCTGTTTGCTAGTGCTTTTCTGAGGCACTCTCCCATTTTGACAAAATCAGTGCTCCTGAAGTCCAGTATCTTCACTTTTGTGTGGCTTGACTCTACAGCTAAGTTTATCATGAACCACACTGTTTGGTGGTCGCTTGTTCCAAGATGGTTACCCACTTCAAGATCAGAGATCCTCTCCCCTTCCCCATTTGAGAGTACGGGGTCTAAAATTGCTCCCTCCCAAGTGGGTTCCAAAATTAGCTGTCTGAGGCATGCTCCCTGTAGGACATCGAGAATGGTCCTGCTCTTGGATGTGGCTGCGGCAAAGGTGCTCCAGTTAACATCTGGCATATTCAGGTTCCCCATCAGCAATATCTCACCTTTCTCTGCCATCCCAAGGATGCCTTCTATCATTTCCTTGTCCATTTCCTTCCCCTGAGATGGGGGTCTGAATACAACTCCTGTGTGGATTGTGGAGCCATTTTCCAGTCTCCAGGGTGACCCACAGTGATTCCTCTCCTCTCTGTATACCCTTTAGTTCTGTTGCTTTGATCCCTTCCCTCACATAGAGAGCTACTCCTCCTCCTCTTCTTCCTTCCCTGTCCCTCCTGTAGATTGTGTACCCTGGTATGTTGACATCCCAGTCATGGTTCTCTGTGTACCATGTTTCAATGACTGCTTCAATATCCAGGCATCCCTCTTCCATCAAGGCCACCATTTTGGGGAGCTTTTTACCTAGACTATGGGCATTGGTACTCATAACCCTTCATTTTTTTCTGGCTTTATTTCTTTTTGCCCCATCCCTGTCCTTACTGCCTTTGTCTTTTTCTCCATTTACCCCTGTCCTTATCCCTATCGACTGCTCTATCTTGGTGTTTACCTCACTAACTACCCTGACTTTGGGGGTAAGGATTTCCCTTCTCCTTTTCAGTGCCTCCCTCTTGGCTAGTTTAAATGCTTGCCAATGAAGCATTTAAACCTATCACCTAGGATCCTGGTTCCCCTCCAGGATAGATGCAGACCATCGCACTTGTATAGGCCTGCATCCCCTCCAGGTGGAGCCCCAGTCCCCAATGAAGCCAAATCCCTGAGCTCTGCACCAGTCTTTCAACCAGTCATTGAATCCCATGGTGCAGAGTACCCTAGCCTCTTCCATGCCATAGACAGGTAGCACTTCTGAGAAAGTTATCATGTGTGCTACTTGTCTAAGGCCCCTCCCCAACTCCACAAACTCCTGTTGCAGTGCTCTGATCCCATTCTCAGCCAGGTCATTCGTCCCTAGGTGGATAATGACATCCAGCTCACTCCCCTTGTAGCTGCTCCCACTGTCCTGAGGATTCGTTTCCTGTCCCTCCAAGCCATGGTGCCGGGCAGGCACCTTACCTCTCTTTCCCTTCCCTTCCTCAGTTCTACCCCCTAACAATTGAGTCCCCCACCAGGAGTTGTTTCCTTCCCCCTGTGGGGTCCTGTGCCACCCTCCTGTGGGTCTCCATTGTGGAGGTTCCCAGCATCCTCCTTGGTCTCCACTGTGGGTGCCTCCATAGAGGAACCATGCTCCGCCAGAGTGGCAAATGGATTGTGGAGAGGTACAACTGGAGGGATGCGTCTCTGTTCCACCACCCTCACCCTCCCTGAGCCCACTGTGGTCCAACCACTCCTCTTTCTTTGCAACCTCTGAGGTAGTGACAGTGGGCTGGGTGGTCCCTGGGTGGGGGAGCAGATTTTCCCAATCATTGCCAGGTCAGCATGGAGAGGAGCAACCTCCTCCCTCAGACCAGAGAGGTGCCTCCAAATAGGGCAGCAACGCAGTTTCCAGAATGTCTCCCGGAAGACTGCCACTCCACAGCCAGTACATTGCACCACTCCCCACATGTCTGTGTCCCTTCCTGTTACAGATGCTTTTCTTTTGTTGTTTTTTGTTCTTGTTTTAGTGTGTGTAGCTTGTAAGTGTCTCTACCCCCTATTCAGTGTGCTGTGCCTTTAGGATATGAACAGGTGTATATGTTGTTAGCAGTTTTGGAAGTGATGTCAGAACCTGCTATAAAGGAAGTTATGTGCTTTGCGGGTGGGTGTGTGGAAGGGTGGGAGGCGTTCAGAAACAATCAACTACAACTCTGACCCTCCACCCCAGGAGTGCCTCCTTCCTTTCAGACACCTATTTTACAGAGGTTAAGTACCAGGTCTAGTCACAAATGACTGCAAGTATCTCCCAGCCACAGTTCCTCCCTGACAAATTAAAGTTAAAACTAAGACAAGTCAACCCCAAAAACAGAATCAATACTAGTTACTTACACAGGTCCAAAAAGTAATAATTCAATTCAGTGTAGTCTAGAAAATAACCTCCTTGATTTAAGGAATCTCTGGCTGCTTTCTCTCTCTGTGTGTCTCAGCATATTGTTGAAGAAAGCAGTCGCCAAATTGCATTTAATCATTCCTGTCTTATCTTTCCTTTGGCAGAACCACTATACCAATTTATGTCAAGTACATTAAATTATTTTATAATTTCTTCAGTTCAATTTATAATAAACTGTCACAAAAATGAGTTCATTTTCACAGTTTGTTATAGCTAGAAATGCATTGGCAGCTCACATTGTAGTGTTTTTCAACATGAACGCTGCTCAAGAGCAACTTTTATAAAATATTTTTGCAACTGAACCAGACTGCATCTGCCTGTCCAACGCAATACAATGTAAAACTGAGATGCAACTCTCAGGCAAGAGTTTTTGTGAGGGTTTGTCCTAGATCCAGCAACACTTATGCAACCACTTAAGAAACACTAATGCAACTCACAGCTGTGACAGTTAAAAGGGACGTTGTCAAGTGTCAACCCATTTTGCACCCTGTTATGTTTAGTTGAAACCTCACATTTTGTGATTGCTTACTTTCATTAAAAATTACTGATGCTGCTGGTTGTTTTATCTGCTTCCTTTTTAGGGCTGCAGTGGGCAGAGCCCTGCAGACCTCTTACTCTCAAAAAAGCAGTCGGAGCATTCATTCTGACCAAACATGTTTGAGTTGCAACACAGTCGCCTCCACCTCTGTGAAGCTTTCCGCTCACTGTGTCCATGGTCAGTTGCACTGCACTATTTTGTAGTCTGTTGGTGGTCACAGCAGAACACAGCACACTCTGTCATATCCAAAATGGCCATCAAACTGTATTGTGAAAGCCCAACTACTAGCGTATGCATAGTACAGTGTGGTGGCCATCTTGTTCACAGTGGACTGTGCTGTGCTCTGTCATGATTGCCAATTTCCTTTTTTTTAATTATACATATCCGCCCATCCAACCCTCCCTCTCAGCACCCAACCCATCCCCCCAGAAACATAACAATGACACTGGGGGTGCCCAGTCCCCCAGTGTCACGATTGTGTTCCACTGTAACCTTTTTTCTAAATATGTTTTTTCGTTCCCCCACCCCACCCATCCTCCCTCTCAGCACCCACCAGCACCCCAGAAACATAACAGTGACACTGAGGGTGCCCAATCCCACAGAGTCATGATCAGGAATCCTCCAACATGATTTTTTTTTCACCTGTAAAAAGAAAACCATCCATCAATGCTTTTGTGGTCATTTCTGTTCCCCCAACTCTCCCACTCAGCACCCACCACCCTAGAACATTGAAACATAGACTTTGATGGCAGATAAGGACCGCTTGGCCAACCTAGTCTGCCATTTCCCTACCTACAGGATAAGCTGCAGATCCTAGTTAATGAACAGCCTATTTCTTCCTACTCCCCACAAAATTGCTTTATGTCTGTCCCATGCATTCTTGAATTCTCTCACAATTTTAGACACCACAACCTTCTCAGGAAGGCTGTTCCACACGTCAAGCACCCTCTCTGTGAAAAATACTTCCTCATATTGCCCTGAAACACCCCATCTTCAAATTCTGTCCCCTTGTTCTTGCACATCTCTTTTTCTGAAAGATGCTACCCTCTTGGACATTGTTGATTCCACTGAGGTACTTAAAAGTTTCTATCATGTCCTCCCTCCTTTCCTCAAGGGTATACATATTAAGCTCCTTTAGTCTCTCCTCATATGGCTTCTCTTGCAGACCCTGCACTATTTAGTTGCCCTCCTCTGGACTGCCTCTATCCTGTCTATGTCCTTGTGGAGATGGGTTCTCTAGAACTGGATGCAGTACTCCAGATGGGGTCTCACCAACTGTCTGTACAAAGGGATTTTCTGCTGGTGATGCCTCTCCCTATACATCCCAGTATCCCCCAGCCCTCCCTACTGCCTTCTCACGTTGCTTGCTAACCTTAAGGTCATCTGATATGATTACCCCAGGTCCCTTTCCATTTTTGTTGTTGTTACTACCTCTCCTCCATTGTGTGATCTTCCCCTGGGTTTTTGCTTCCCAGGTGCATTATTTTGCACTTCTTGCCATTGAATCTAAGCTGCCATACTTTTGACCATTCCTCCAACCTTGCCAAGTCCCTTCTCATCCTTTCCATGCCTCCTTGTGTATCAACCCTGTTGCAAATCTTTGTGTTATCTGTAAAGAGGCATACTTTTCCTTCCAGTCCCTCTGCAATGTCACTTATAAAGACATTAAAAAGGACTGGACCCAGTACTGAACCCTGCGGTACCCCACTAGTAACCACTTTTTCTTCAGAGTGTACTCAATTTACAATTACCTTCTGTGTCCTGTTGTCCAGCCAATATTTTACCCAGGCTGCCACCCTGGGACCCACTCCAAGGCTGGTTAATTTGACTATTAATCTTTTGTGTGGAAGTGTGTAAAATGCCTTGCTAAAGTCTAGGTAGGCCATGTCCACAGCCCCTCCCTGGTCTACTACTTTGGTCACCCAGTCAAAGAAATCAATTAGATTCATCTGACTTGACCTTCCCACTGTGAACCCATGCTGCCTTGGGTCCTGTGCCCCACTGGCCTCTAGGTACTCAACAATTCTTTCCTTCAGAAGTGATTCCATCACTTTCCCTACCACAGAGGTCAAACTGACAGGTCTGTAGTTTCCTGCCTCTGTCTTGGTCCCACTTTTGTGAAAGGGAATCACATCCACCTTCCTACAGTCCTCAGGTACCACACCATCCTCCCATGATTTGTTAAAAAGGGTAGTCAGTGGTTTCACTAGTTGTCCCCTTAATTCTTTTAGAATTATGGGGTGAATTCCATCAGGCCCCATTGATTTGTCCACCTTCAGTATTAGGAGTTCTTTCAGAACCCTTTCTTCTGTGAAAGGACTTGGATTGACCCTCCCCCTCCTCCTCTTTTGTGAATACTGAGCAGAAGTATTCATTCAGTATCCCTGCTTTTTTACTGTCCCTCTCTGCCCACACACCGTCCATTCTATTCAGCCTCACTATCCCTCCCTTTGTCTTTCTACGCTTCCTGATGTACTTATAAAAGGTTTTATTCCCCTTCTTAACTGAGTTGGCTATCTTTTCCTCAGTTTGGGCCTTTGCTATTCTGACTTCCCTCCCTACTTCCTTCTGCCTTAACTGGCACAGCTCTCTGTCCTGCTCCTTCTGTGTTTCCTTATACTTCCTGAATGCTGCCTTTTTCTCACTGACCTTCCCAGCCACCTCTTTTGAGAACCATAGTGTCTTTTTATTTCATTTTGATTTGTTTATTTGCTTCACACAAAGGTTTGTTGCCTCTGTGATTTCAGTTTTGATGTTTCCCCATTGTTGCTCCACCCCTCCTTCTAGCCTGTTTGCTAGTACTTTTCTAAGGCACTCTCCCATTTTGCCAAAGTCAGCCATCCTGAAGTCCAGTATGAAAAAAATTGCTCACCTTAGTAATTGTGTTTTTTCTAATGGAGTCTTGCTGCATTCTGACATATGCAGTGATCCCCAACCTTTAAACTGCCCCGGAGAACAAAGAGTTAACTTTCTATGCAGAGCATAGAATGCTGCGCTCGAGCTCGGTTGGAGTCTCTGTCTGGAGTGTTTCAAACTCAAACTGTCAGATTCTTACAAGCCCACTAACTAAAAATTCTATGTGGAAATTGTAAAATTCCTACTAGCCAACTGGCAGTAAAAAGTTTTGGATTCCCAAAGGAAGACTCAAGTCAGGAAACCCAAAAACCAAAAACCAATCTAATACGAATAACAGTAATAAATCAACACCCAAACAAAAAGGAGGAGGGTGTAAACAAGGAGCACCCCTGGGGTGCAACATTGCACCTGCCCACCCACTTCCCAAAAACAGGTTCTGAGAGGGGAAGCAGGGAGGGAGGTCAGAATACAGCAAGACTCCATTAGAAGAAACACAATTACTAAAGTGAGTAATTTTTATTCAAACAACATGAAGTCTTGCTGTATTCTAACATATGCAGACTACCAAGCAGTACCTCCATGGAGGAGGGACAGAACCTACTTTGGGAATAGGCTCTGAAGTACTGCTGTGCCAAACCGAGCATCACTCCTAGCCTGGATAAAGGTATGGACTGTTTTCCAGGTGGCTGCCTGACAGATTTCTAAGAGCTGAATATCCCTGGCAGCAGCCAGGGAAGCAGCTGTACCTCTTGTGGAGTGAGCCCTCAGGCCTGAGGGAGGAATCTTTCCCAGTTTTTCATAGCAGAATTGTATACAAGATACAATCCACCTGGCAATAGTTCTTTTAGTGGCAGGTTTGCCCTTTCCCACTTCTCCATAAGTGAGGAACTGGAGGGAGTCAAACCTGTGACCCTTGGTATGCTCTATGTAGTAGCTGAGGGCCCTTTTAACATCTAAACTGTGTAACCTCCTCTCTCCTGAGGAAGAATGATCAGTGAAGAAAACAGGGAGAGACATAGACAGGTTCAGGTGAAAATCTGAAACCACTTTGGGCAAGAACCTCCATTGGTTCTAAGGACCACTTTATCTCTATGAAAGGAGATAAAATCAGGTTCAACTGACAGGGCTTGCAATTCACTGATACGTCTGGCAGAGGTAATAGCTACCAAAAACACAGTTTTCCAAATCAAGTACTTAAGTTCTGCTGAGGACAAGGGTTCAAAGGGAGATTGCATAAGTTGAGCAATGCAAACGTTCAAATCCCAGGCAGGGGCAGGTTCTCTAAAGGGAGGATTGGTATGGAGCAATCCCTTAAAAAATTTACAGAATACAGGGTGAGAAGCTAATGAAGAAGGCTTTCCCACAGATAGAAAAGCTGAAACAGCTGACAAGTGTACCTTGAGAGTAGCTGGTCTGAGGCCTAGGCCATTAAGATGGACCATATAATCCAGGACAGTAGGCAACTCAGCAGTATCAGGAGAGATATGCTTCTTGGAACACCAAATGCTGAACCTCTTCCATTTGGAGTTGTAAGTCTTTCTGGTGGAAGGCTTTCGAGAAGCTTTCAGAATATCCAGAACCCCCTGAGACAGCTGCAAATCTACAAACTCTAACTCTTCAAGAGCCATGCCCTGAGATTGAGAGACTGAAGATTGGGGTACCAAATCCTCCCCTGAGAGGAGGTTAACAGGTTGTAATTCCTGGGAAGAGACAGGGGGAGGTGAACAGCTAGGGACAGCAACAGAGGGTACCAAGGCTGTCTGGCCCAATCTGGAGCAATCAGAATGATTTTGCAAGGTTATGACTTTATCTTGACTAAAACTTCAAACAGAAGTGGGAAGGGAGGGAAGGCATACAGAAACTTCCCTTCCCAGTTCAGAATCAGAACATCCAGGGGGACTGAGCCCAAGACTGGGGGTCTGCAACAAAAGAGATGAAGTTGGTGATTGTCTGGGGCTGCAAAAAGATTTATTTCTGGAGTGGCCCACCTTGAAAAAATCACCTTCAATACCAGAGGGTCCAGGGACCATTCGTGATGGCCCTGTGAGATCCTGCTCAGTGCATCTGCTAGCACATTGTCCTTCCCTGGAAGGTGAACAGCTATCAGAGAGGTTTGCAGGGAATAAGCCAGGGATCACAACTTCATAGCTTCTGTGCACAAGGCCGTAGACCGAATGCCTCCCTGCTTGTTGATATACCACATGGTGGTGGTGCTGTCTGTTCTGACCTGAACCACCTTGTTCTGCACTGACTGAGAGAAAGCTTTCAGAGCCAGAAAAACTGCCCTGAGTTCTAGGAGATTGATATGGAGAAGGGATTCCTAAGGGGACCACAGACTCTGGGCAGTGAGGGCCCCCAGATGGGCACCCCAGCCCAGAAGGGAAGCATCCGTGGTAAGGACCACTGAATGAGACCGAGTGGCAAATGGGACCCCTTGCCTTAGATTGTCCTGATCATGCCGCCATTGAAGGGCTTGGATCAGGGTCCTAGTCACTGGAATCAGTTTGGTGAGGGAATTCTTCTTCTGGCACCAAAAAGTCCTCAGATGGAACTGAATGTCCCTCATCTGGAATCTTGCCCCTTGGACCACTGCTGTAGAGGCTGCCATGTGGCCCAAGAGTTGGAGAAAAAAACTTGCTGGTCGAGACACTTGAAGGCTGAAGGAAGAAGCCAGTTCTGTAAGAATTATTGCCCTTTCCAGGAGAAGAAAGGCTCTTGCTTTGACAGTATCCAGCTCTGCTCCTATAAAGGTGAGAAGCTGTACTGGCTTGAGAACTGACTTGGGAAGGTTGAGAAGAAATCCTAGAGACATGAGCACCTGCTGAGTTACCTGCAGGTCTGACCTGACTTGGTCTGGGGACTGCCCCACTATGAGCCAGTCATCCAGGTATGGAAAAATGGAAATCTTTTTTCTTCTTAGAAAAGCAACCACTACTGCCAGGCACTTTGTGAAAACCCGTGGGGCTGATGTTAGGCCAAAGGGCATTGCTTTGAACTGAGAGTGGCCTGAGGGCAACTCAAACCTGAGGTACTTTCTGTGGGAGCACCTGATGGGAATGTGAAAATAGGCATATTTGAGGTCCAGGGAGGCTAGCCAGTCTCCTGGCCTTAGAGAGGGAAGAATTATTCCCAGAGTTACCATCTTGAACTTTGGTCTTAAAATATGTTCTTTCAGATATCTTAGGTCTAGGATGGGTCACAACTCCCCTGTCTTTTTTGGGGTAAGGAAGTACCTGGAGTACAGACCTTTGCCCCAGAGTAGGGTAGGAACTCTCTCTATGGCACTTAGGGCCAGAAGAGATGAAACCTCTGCCTCTAGGGCAAGGGTTTCTGGGAGACCTGCAGGTGGGAAGGATCTGGTTCTCATCTTTGGAAATTTTTTGTAGCTGAGAACCAGTCCCTGGCTTACTACTTCCAGGACCCATTTGTCTGAGGTAATAGACATCCAGTCCTGGACAAAGTAAGCCAGCCTGCCTCCTACTGGAATAGAGAGTCGACCCGGGCAGACCCATCAGAGTGTCTGCTTGGCAGGGGCCTTAGGCTGAGGAGTGGATGCAGCCCTGCTCATCCCTCTTCTGGCTCTCCCTCTGAAGAACCCTCTCTGAGAAAAGGAAGAAGAGGCCTGTGCTTGGTAAAAAGGCCAATGAAAAGGCCTGCCCCTGCCCCTAGACTGCTGCCTTTGAGGAGTTGCTTGCCTTTCTTTGGCCTGAGCACTCCTATAAGTGGTCCTGTACTCATCCATTTTCTTCATGTAATTCTCCATCTGCTCCCCAAACAAAGAATTACCTACTACAGGGAAATCCATGGGTATCCTGTGAGAGGCTAGTACACCTGAGCCAAGCCATTCTCTGAAGAGCCACAGATGTAGCCATGACTCTTGATGTCACATCATTGGAGTCAACAGCAGCGTGAAACTGTACTTTTGATGCCTTAGTCCCATCTGCAGCCACCTCCTCCAGCTCCTTGGCCAGCTGGGGGGATGCCTGTTTAGCCAGTGCCAGTACAGTGTCCCACCTGGACTTCTGGTACCTGGCTGTATAGGCCATATAATTAGCCTGCCTGAATTCCAAGGAAGATGCCATGTACTGTTTCTTTGCCATGGCATCAATCTTCCTGGAATCCTTGTCTGGGGGGTGTGAAGCCAAGGGAATATTTGCCTTGTCACAGGCAGCAGCCTGCACTACCCCAACATGGCTGCATTGCTGGTATAAGAGCTCCGTGTCTGAGCCTGAAAGTGTATACCTCTTGTCCATTCTTCTATCCACAGGAGGTATAGTGTTAGGAGACTTTAGAATTTTTTGTGTCTGCTTCCCAAAGGATTTGTGGAGAGGAACAGACAGTCTCCTGGACTCTGGGATGTCCATCATTTCTACATAATCAGGCTCCTCTTGATCCTCCAATGCCTCCTCCATAGGAAGCTGGAGGGTTTCAGCCACCTTTCTGTAGAACATAAAGTGAGAAGGGGACTCAGAAAGCCTAGGAGGGGAAACACCTGAAGGTCTGTCTGGGGAGATGTCCGGTTCCACAGGCACATCCAGACCCTCACTTTCACCATCATCATCCTCAAATTCCCCTTCCTCTTCAAATTCCGGTTCATAAAAATCTTCAAGGGTATAATCTTGAACTGGGGGAACCAACTGAAACGAACCCCTGCCAGAAGGTGCCGGATTGGTAGGAACTGGGCGGAGCGATTCCACAATCCGAATCGCTCTGGCTATCTCTTCGGCAGTCGGAACATGAACCTGTGGATCCAAACCGGACAACTTTTCTTTGCGTTTTCTTTTTGTCGGAACCAATCCCTCGGAATCGTCTCTCCTTTCGCCCGAAGAAATATCGCCCTGATCAGAGGGCACTCCTTCTGGTTCAGTCGGAACCGAACCGGGCTGGCCATCCGGGTCAGTGGACTTCTCAGCCTCCTTCTCTCTCAGTCTACCTAATCTCTTCTCAAGGGTAGATTTGGGAAAATTTTTACATATTTGACAGTCTGAATCGAGGTGGTCAAACCCCAGACAATAAACACAGGTGGCGTGGGGATCAGCCTTAGCAAAGACCTCCCCACACTCACTGCAGAGTTGAAACCCAATGAGCCCGTTTTTTTTCTTGGGTTTCTCAGACATGGCCAACCTAACCAACTTACCCTTTTTATGGCAACCGCCAGGCAAGACTCCCTTATCGGATCCTAACCGTGTCACGGGTATTGGAAAAAATTGTAGTAAAACACGTTTTTTTTAGAACTGATAAGAACTGGTAACCACACACTAAGTAAAACACAAAACACAAGATTTCACTATCAAATGGTCAGTTCAGCCGAACCGGCCGCACTTTTACAAGTTCCACACAGAAAAACAGAACAATTCCTATTTAGTACTCACAGCACCACAGACAGAGACTGAACTGACTATGTGGATAACTTTTTCGGTTTAAAAACCAACGAAAACTGAAACTTTAACCGACTTTCAAACCGAGCTGAAGGAGAAATCTCTGGAGCGACTGTTCAGTGAGGCAGAGAAAAGAATCTGATGGTTTGAGTTTGAAACACTCCACACAGAGACTCCAACCGAGCTCGAGCTCAGCATTCTATGCTCTGCATAGAAAGTTAACTCTTTGTTCTCTGGGGCAGTTTAAAGGTTGGGATCACTGCATATGTCAAAATACAGCAAGACTTCATGTTGTTTGAACCTCACTTTTGTATGGTTTGACTCTATAGCTGAGTTTATCATGAACCACACTGTTTGGTGGTCACTTGTTCCCAGATGGCTACCCACTTCTTGATCTGAGATCCTCCCAATGTCCCCATTTGAGAGTATGGGGTCTAAGATTGCTCCCTCATGAGTGGGTTCCAAAACTAGCTGTCTGAGGCATGCCACCTCTAGGGCATCGAGAATGGCTCCGCTCTTGGATGTGGCTGCAGCAAAGGTGCTTCAGTTAACATCTGGCATATTCTGGTCTCCCATCAATAGTATCTCCCCTTTCTCTGCCATCCTAAGGATGCCTTCTATCATATCCTTGTCCATTCCCTCCCCCTGACATGGGGGTCTGTATACAACCCCTGTGTGGATTGTGGTGCCATTTCCAGTCTCTAAGGTGACCCACAGTGCCTCCTCTCCTCCCTGTTTACTCTTTTGTTCAGTTGCTTTTATCCCTTCCTTACATAGAGAGCTACCCTCCCCTCTTCTCCCTTCCTGTCTCTCCTGTAGGTTGTGTACCATGGTATGTTAACATCCGGTCATGGTTCTCTGTGTGCCATGTTTCTGTGACTGCTACAATATCCAGGCATCCCTCTTCCATCAAGGCCACCAGTTCTGGGAGCTTGTTGTCCAGACTATGGGCGTTGGTACTCATTACCCTCCATTTCCAGATGGCCTTACCCCTTTTTTCCCCATCCCTGTCCTTATTGCCTTTGTCACTTTCTCCATTTACCCCTGCCCTTTTCCATATCGACATCTCTATCTTGGTGTTTACCTCACTTTCTACCCTGATTTTTTTTGGGGGGGTTAAGGATTTCCCTGCTCCTTACCAGTGCCTCCCCCCTTGGCTAGTTTAAATGCTTGCCAATGAAGCATTTAAACCTATCACCTAGGATCCTGGTTCCCCTCCTGGACAGATGCAGACCATCACACCAGTATAGGCCTGCATCACTCCAGGTGGACCCCCAGTCCCCAGTGAAGCCAATTCCCTGAGCTCTGCACTAGTTTTTCAAACACTGATTGGGTCCCATGATGTGGAACACTGTAGCCTCACCTATGCCATAGACAGGCAGCACCTCTGAGAAGGTTACCGTGAGTGCTACTTGTCTAAGGCCCCTCCCCAACTCCACAAACTCTTCCTGCACTGCTCTGATCCATTTCTTAGCCAGGTCATTTGTCCCTAGGTGGACAATGACATCCAGCTCCCTCCCCTGTGCAGCTGCTCCAGCGATCCTGAGGATTCACTCCCTGTCCCTCCAAGCCATGGCACCAGGCAGGCACCTTACCTCCCTCTCCCCTTCCTCCACCAGTTCTACCTTTCTAACAATTGAGTCCCCCATCAGGAGTTGTTTCCTTCCCCTGTGGGGTCCCATGCCACCCTCCTGTGGGTCTCCATTGTGGAGGTTCCCAGCATCCTCCTTGGTCTCCACTGAGGATGCCTCCATAGAGGAACCACACTTTTCCAGAACAGCTTATGAATTGTAGAGAGGTACAACTGGAGGGATGTGCCTCTGTTCCACCACCCTCACCCTCCCTGAGCCCACTGTGGTCCAACCACTCCTCTTTCTTGGCAACCTCTGAGGCAACAGCAGTGGCTCTGGTGGTCTCTGGATGGGAGAGGAGGTCCCTCAAATCCTGGCCAACTCAGCCTGGAGTTGAGCAACCACCTCCCTCAGCCCAGTAAGGTGCCTGCAGATGGGACAACACCACATCCTCCAGAATGTCTCCCAGAAGACTGCTGCTTCATAGCCACTGCACTGCACTGTACCACTCCCATCATGTCTTATTTCTGGCCCCTATACTGTTGTATGGAATACTTACTCTTTCCTCTGTTTATTTATTTATTTTTTCTCCCTATTTACTTACTGCCTCTGTGCCCTTTAAGCTCCTGATCTTCCTGTTCTGAGACAAGAAGATCCTGTATTTCTCAGCAGTCTCCTTACTTGCTCAGAGGCAGTTCTCCAGCAGCTGGGGGGGGGGGGTGGAGAGCTACTCTTTTCCTTCTAGGATGGTGAGTCTTTTGTGGCTCTGTGATCACACACTTCCTGCTCCCAAACAGGAAGTTCCTGTTGTCAGTCAAATCCTGTGCCTATAAAAGTAGAACTGGCTTAGGGTGGGGGGGGTGGAGGGGAGGAAAGGAGGGCAATAGAGTCCCAGTAGAGTAGTCCAGTCACTATAGCAGCTCCTTCCTCCTGGTGTTCTCTGGCAGAAGCTATCTAGGGCAGTGTTTAAATCTAGCTTTAACCTGGCTTCCTTCTAGCTAGGACACTACCCTTACTTGACAGATCTTTCTACACTTAGTTAAACTGCACAGATAACAATCCCCTTCAACCACCTGAGACAAACACCTAGATAACTGCACAGATAACAAATCACTTCAGCCAACTCAGACAAACACACACATTTTTTGGTTTTTTTTTTTACCCTAAATTGAAGGTCCCAGTAGTAGAGTTCTGCTTCTTTAGTCCCAGTAGAGAAGTCCAGTCACTGCAGCAGCTCCTTCCTCCTGGTGTTCTCTGGCAGAAGCTATCTAGGGCAGTGTTTAAATCTGGCTTTAACCTGGCTTCCTTCTAGCAAAGCCACTCTCCCTACTTAACAGATCCTTCTACACTTAGTTAAATTACACAGATAACAATCCCCTTCAACCACCTGAGACAAACACCTAGATAACTGCACAGAAAACAAATCACTTCAGCCAACTCAGACAAACACACTATTTTTTTTTACCCTAAATTGAAGGTCCCAGTAGTAGAGTTCTACTTCTTTAGTCCCAGTAGAGAAGTCCAGTCACTACAGCAGCTCCTTCCTCCTGGTGCTCTCTGCACCCCCTAAGCCCTTACCTACCCATCGGAAGTCCAAAGCTGTAATCCTCTCTGGACTGCAGACACATCTTCACTCTTCGATGCCAGACCGCGAACTGTAGAAACACATATGTGGTTTAATTTATTTCAATGGGGTTTTGAACTTAGTGGTATAACTTGGGCATTTTTGCATATTTTTGGCCCACATTTTCAACATACCTTTTTTGGGACCCAGCCTCATGAACAATTGCACTAACATTAGGCAAATCTGTCCTGAAAGGTGATTTCACGGTCCCTGCAGGAAATCATCTTTTGGGAAGGAGTTGAAAATTTTCTCTGCCCTTGTTCATTAGGCAGGGTCATAAGAATGTTATGTTGAAAATTTGGTGTAAAAATATTTCAAAAAAAGAAACAATAAAATTATAAGCCTGTACTGAATTTTGCAAATGCTGGCTCATAACTTTGATAATTTTCAATATTTTTACCCAGATTTACAACATAGCCATATCTTTACAGTACCTCATGAATATGATAGCTGTAATTTTCCAAATCCTGGCCAAAATGTTTTTTTACATTGCGAAAAGTGATTTTTGCGGCCCTTGCACGAAATCACCTTTTGGGCTGGAGTTGAAATTTTTATCTGCCCATGTTCATGAGGTGGGGTAAGAAGAAGGCTATGTTCAAAATTTGATGTAATAATATGAAAAAAAACAATAAAGTTATGAGCCTACATTCAATTTTGCTAATGCAGGCTCATAAATTTGGTACTTTTCAATGTTCTTACCTCAAATTTACAGCATAGCCATTTCTTTATAGCACCTCATGAATGTGACAGCAGTCATTTTTCAACTCCTGCCCAAAATGTGTTTTTACATCCTGAAAGTTTATTTCATAGTCCCTGCACAAAATCACCTTTAAGCCATGAGTTGAACGTTTTCTCTGCCATTCTTCACAAGGCAGGATCATAAGACAGGCTATGTTGAAAAGTTGGTGTAAAAATATTAAACAACAAGTATTCAATATTTTTACCCCAAATTCCTTGGCTGCAGCCCTATTGGTTCTGGCCAGATTTTTTTTAGTATAACTGAAATGCATGGCAATGGTGAACTTATACCCAACCTTGTTTTGCTTAAAATTCTTGATCTACTCTTATTGCATACTTCATGAGCATTAGTAACACCTCCAAACAGTGCAGCCACTCAAAATGCAATAGTCTCCTCTCCTTACACTGCATTACCTTGGCTGACCCCCGGCAACCCACTTGCACCACGAACATGGGTCACCGGCATGGCAGGAGGAAAAGCAGGATGCCTCAGCCCTCCAAGCCACTGGGCTGGCCCTGTGTTTCACTTTTTAAAAAGAAAAAAAATAATCAGAATCAAATTACCAGCTACATCAGCAATCTCTGCAGAATGTTACCAATCATAACATATATTTTTTAAACTAGTGACACTTTGATGCTTAAGGGTGTTGACCATGTCCCTTTAAAATGCGTTGTACTGTACCAGACCCTTAGAGACTGTCATTCTGATTTCTTTCATAATTTGTGATCGTGATCTCTTGCATGGTCAGGGGATCTATAGCATACTGTACTCCATGTAATGTTTTATTTCTAGTCACATTTGGTTATTTCTACCCATAAATATTCAGTTTATTTTTCTGCCCTCTTGATCACCTACCCATCCAAAACTCTAATTTCTTTTTAATATGCAGTGCTGCTCCTCCTCCCTTCTCTTTTATAACTAGATATTTTGCAGTTTTACTTCACTGGTGATGTTCTGGTGAAGTTGCAAAATTCACCTTCACGAATTATGTCAAGAAGTTCCCACTTTACCTAACTTAGCCTGTAAAGGAAGTTAGGCAGAATTGGGTGAATATAAGTCAATTCACCTAGAATAAGGACAACTTCACCTTGCAAAAACTTCACGAAGATGGCACTTTGCGAACTTCACCACTTTTGCCAATTAATTCATGGAGTGAATTTTATCCACTTCGCCCATCTCTATTTACAACTCTTCTAAATACTTTACACTCCCCAAAGTTGTCTCCCTGTGGCTGGAGTCATTTTACTGAGACTGTGTCTGTCATACCAGTGATTTAAAACCATTTTATCCTGTCTGCAGTTTTAAGCTCACAGATAGTATTGTTGCATCACCTTGTGGTTTTATAAGCACATTTCCAGTTTTAGTGAGCACCCCTTTTAGTTTGGATTTGCTACCATATTTTTCATCCTGCACTGAACTGCTTCTGTACTTTCTACATTTTCTTAACTTTTCTCATTATTTAAAGGTGATTTCTGATTGGCCCTCTAATGTATTATGCACACTAAAAATATTAGTGTTCAGAAAATGAAAATTACGTACCTACCGTAATTCTTGATCTTCTTGGATGAGTCTCCACCACTCATTCACACTAGTGGGATTAGCGCCGGAGGCACTAGGACCCATCGGGAGCAAACTTTTTGCTGGCGGGTCGGCGGTAGCGAGGCGGCTGTGAGGCATGGCGCGCGAGCAGCGGCTCGGCGGCAATGACCATCTCAGCACGACCTCCAACCGCCTCAGTACCTTTTTACCAAGGAGTGCAGTGCAACTAACGTAAAGAGTAAATCTAATCCTAAAACGGACATAAGATAGCGTCCGTATGTAATCTGCAAGAAGGGTCAGGCAAAGAAGTCCTCACAGCCTAAAGATTTGAGGGAGTGAAGACCAACACAGCGTGAGCTAGGGGGATGGAGGAGGGCATGAATTAGTGGTGGAGACTCGCCCAAGAAGATCAAGAATTACGGTAGGTACATAATTTTCATATCTTCCTGGACATAAGTCTCCACCACTCATTCACACTAGTGGGAGAGTACCAAGCTGATAATCCCCAAAGGCGGCAGGAGAGCCAGAGCTCACGCGTCTAAGATAGAAGCCCATTAAGGATAGTTCTGCTGAATGCGGAATGTCGCCTGGCATGAACATCCAGTGCATAGTGCTTAACGAAGGTATGCACTGAGCTCCAGGTGGCGGCGGCAGATATCTGCAATTGAACATTGCTAATCTCCGCTAAAGATGTCAGCGACTAATTTAGTAGAGTGAGCGGACACTCTACTCTAATTTAACTTGAGCCATGGAGTAGCAATGTCAAGGCATGCCACTAACCATGATGATGAATCTAATAGCGACGGGTTGACCCAGCCGGTGTCGCTGAAAGAAACAAACAGTTGCTGAGTCTTGCAAAAATTCTTGGTTCTATCTAAATAGAACCGCAAGGCTATCTTAACATCCAAGGAATGAAGAGATCGTTCCCCTTCATTTTGGAAATTAGCGAAGTAAGAGGGAAGTACCAGAGGTTGGTTTAGATGGAATTCTGACACAACCTTGGGAAGAAATTTAGGATGAGTATGGAGAACTACCTTGTCTTTATGGAATACAGTATACGGAGGGTCCGTCACCAAGGCATGAATCTCCGAGACCCTGTGGGTTGAGGTATGGCCACCAGGAAGGCAGTCTTCCAGGTAAGAAATTTTAGCTCACAGGTAGCTAGGGCTCAAAAGGCTTCCGAGAGCATGTCCAGCACCAGGTTAATGTCCCAGGTTGCAACTGGATGCTTAACAGGGGTCTGTATGAAGAATTCCTTAAGAAATCTCTTCACTATAGGAAGCTGAGCCAGAGTCAAGGAAGAAACCGCTCATGGAACGCTGAGATGGCACTAAGGTGAACTTTAACTGTGGAGTACTGGAGACCTGAGTTTGATAGGTCCAAAAGATACTCCAGAACCTTGTCAGGAGGACAGGAAAAGGGATTCCAAGAGGACTTTGCACACCAGAGAGAAAAGCGTTTCCATTTGGAAGAGTACGTTTTTCGGGTGGCTGGCTTCCGCACAGCCAGAAGGATGTCCGAGACTCTACGAGAGACGTTGAATTGATTCACTTCTACCTCTTCAGGAGCCACGCATGAAGGTGAAGTGATTTCAGGTTGGGATGGACCAACGAACCCTGAGTCAAAAGGTTGATTTGCAAGGGAAGTGGTCTCGGAGAGGCTGCCAACATACTGTTGAGCAGAGGAAACCATAGTTGCCGAGGCCAAGAGGGAGCAATGAGAATCATTTTGGTCCCCTGAGACTCGAACTTGAGGAGAACTCTCTGGATTAGAGGGAGCAGTGGAAAGGTGTTAAGAAAACATTTTGTCCACCGCAGCCTGACTGCATCCTGACGGAAAATGCCAGGCCCTGGATTTCTGGAGCAGAAGAGAGGCAGTTTTGCATTGAGTGGGGATGCAAAAAGGTCCAGGTCTGGAGCCCCCCACTCTTCGAATAGTGACCGAGCTACGGCTGGATCGAGAGACCACTGTGAGGGTCTGCCTCCATCTCTGCTGAGGTGATCTGCTAGATTGTTTTGTATACCTGGCAGATAAACCGCCTGAATCAGAGACTTGTGCTCCAAGCACCACTCCCACACCCTCATTGCTTCCCTGCAAAGGGTAAGAATGATCACCGCTTGCTTGTTGATGTAATACATCACAGCTTTGTTGTCCGCTTGAAGGAGAATGTTCTTGTGACAAAGGATATCCTTCAGAGCTTGGATCACTGTGAGGACCGCCTCATCTCCAGGACATTTATGTGAGAAGAGTTTCAACTGAGTCCATACACCTTGAGTGTGGAGGGAGCTACAGTGAGCTCCCCATCCCATTAGCGATGTGTCTGTGGTGATGGAGATCTGATGATCCGGGGAGCAAGGGGAACCTTCCAGGAGATTGCTCTCTTGAGTCCACCAGGAGAGAGACTCTCAAGGCTCCGCCACCTTGATGGGATAAGACTGGGGTGAGAGGTCGGAGACCACTGAGTGGAGAGCATCCATTGGGTGGTTCTCGCGTGCAACTGGGCCAGGGGTACAGTGAACACAGAGGACGCCATGAGACCCAACATGCGTTGCATCGAGAGAGCTGTAACTGATCGGTTCTCCCCGATGTAACGGGCCATCTGAAGGATGTCGAGTCTTCTGTCCTCTGGAAGGAAAGCCTTCGCGGAAGAGGTGTCTAGAAGCGTCCCTATGAAAAGGAGCCTCTGGGAGGGCTGCAGTTGTGATTTTTTCAAATTCAGCAGAATTCCCATGGACGTAAGAAGACGAGAAGGCGTTTGCACGGCTTCCAAGGTCCCTTGGCTGGAAGGGCTTGCTAGAAGCCAATCGTCCAGGTAGGGAAACACTCGGAGTCCGATCTTCCTGAGATGCACTGCGAGAACTGCACAACACTTTGTAAAGACTCACGCCGCCGAGGATAGCCCAAAAGGCAGGACTCTGAACTGATAATGCTGACCCAGAGCTACAAACCTGAGGAACTTGCGGTGGGTCAGGTGGATGGGGATATGCTGGTAAGCGTCCTGCATATCCAGGGAGGCCAGCCAGTCGTGCTGATGCAGCAAGGGTAACAGGGTACCCAGGGAAATCATTTTTAATTTCTCCCTGGGGAGAAATTTGTTTAACTTTCTGAGGTCTAGAATGGGGCGCATTCCCCCAGATTTCTTTGGAACCAGGAAGTAATGGGAGTAACCCAGTTTCAGAGATGCAGAGGCACCAGTTCTATTGCCCTGTTATAGAAGGCCCTGGATCTCGGCGGTGAGGAGGTCTGACTGAGAGGCCGACAACCTGGGTTGTCGTCTGGGAGGACAATTCAGGGGGTTTCCAAAAATTGAGAGAATAACCTCGAATTATCCCAAGACCCATTTGTCCAAAGTTATGGACTTCACTGGTTGTAGAAGTACATCAGACGACCTCCCACCGGAGGAGAAAGTTCCACCTCGGGCAATGTGGATGGAACTTGGGCCAGCAATTCATAAGGTGGCGCTGGGGGCTTTAGGCCCCTGCGCTTTCTGCTGCGCTTTCTTTTGAGGTTGGGCAGGTTGGCTTTTATGGAAGCTTCCCCTGCCTCTGCCTCGAAAGGACTGACGACTATGAAACTGACGTCTGTTCACATGCCCCCGAGAGGAAGCAGGCAGAGGTCTGGCCAACTTAATGGCCGACCTAGTCTTCTGAGTGGCCTCTAAGGCTTGTTCCACCTGAGGGCCGAAAAGAAAGGAGCCATCAAAGGGCAGCGCCATTACCTGCTGCTGAGCATCATTCGTGAAGCCAGAAGTACGCAGCCAGGAATGGCGCCGAGTACAAATACCTGTGGCTGCTGAGGAGAAGCAGTGTCAAAAGCGCCCATAGCGGCTTTGACCTGTTGGTTATTGACCCAATACTTCTAGTAACGGTCAGAAGAAGCTCTGACTTGGAGTCCAATCCGAAGAGCGCCAACCATTCTTTTCAAAGAGTGCCACAGGATATACTCATACTGAGAAAATAGCCTTGATAACTGGCAATACGATACTTAGAGTGGAGGCAAGACTCTTCTTACCTAATGTATCAATCTTACGAGACTTTTGTTAATAGGTCGAGCTGTAGTAGTTTGAGGAAGAACGATCTTATCATTCTCTGCCAGGACTACAATAGGATCCGCAAAGGCTTGGGATGCCAAATGGGGCGATCCTTGGGAGCTGAATACTTTTGTCAATGGATTTAGCCACTGAGGGAATAAGAGCAGGATTATTCCATACCATTTGAGACAGCGCCTCAAGGAAGGCTGGATCGGAGGAGTCAAACCGAGGGATCTCCGAAGCATGAAGGTACTGAGTCTTAATATCTTCCCAGGATCGATGTCTGTAGTCTGGAGAGAAAGAATGGATCTCAGGTTCTTCAACAGAGACTTAAAGGACAGGTCCTCGACCACAGGCTCTGTAGAAAAGAAAGATCCTGTTTCCTCCACGTCATCACCCAACCGAAGGTCTGGGTCAGGCTCAACATCATCTCCTGATGGTCCAGGGTGGACTGTTTGGACAGGAAAGGAGTGAAAATTAGGAGAGTAGGAAATAGCAGAGAAACAAGGAGAGTCCCCGAGGGCCCCCGGCGCCGAGAAGGTAAAACGGGTTAAAAACGGCACCGCAGAGGGGCACAGCACTGAAGAGGCACGCGGTGCTGCCAGACCACGCGGTGCCGCCGATGGCCCCGCCGAACCAAGCGGCGGCACCGTGAGACCACGCGGCACTGTGGATGGTGCCACAAGGCCCAGTGGCACTGAAAACGGCGCCGACAAGCCAACAGACCCCGCGGAAGGCGCCAGAAACGCCCCAGGAACCTGGAAAGCTAGAGAAGGAAAAAAACCAGGAGATAAGGGCATCGGTGTGGCCCCCTGCGCCGCAGCCATGTGAGGGGGAACACTAAGCGTGGAGTCACCGGCACCGAAGAAGGCACCGCGTGACTAGGAAGATCCAACCGCCCTACCCGATCACTGGAGGAGCCCGGGGGTTCCGTGGCAACCGAGCCAGGCAGGAGAACCAACCTCCAAGCCCATCGCTCCATAAGAGCGGCCCACTGATGAAACTGCTCATCTGGAGCCCTACCTATAGGCGGGAGGGGCTCCGATGCCGAGGACGACGGTCAACAGCAGTTGGCGACTCCGAAGAAGGAGAACGGCAACTAGCTACGATAACCGACTGTCGACGCGCAGACATACCAGAGGGCGACCTCGAGTAATGCCGAATGGTGCTGATAATGCGACCGTTTATTTTTATGCCGACGGGGGGGGACCGCCCATCCCCCCGGGCATCGGACTGATCGTTGTCGGAACCCCGCTGAGGAGAAGGAGGCTGACCGGACCCAGCCCAGCTGACTGAACAGCTTTCATACGAAGTCTCCCTACCGTCACCTGACCTGCTCATGGTCGACTCCGTCCAGTAGGCGGAGACTTCTTCAAGTAAGTTAAATTTAAAATTAAGCGATACTACTACAAGATAATGTTACAAAAAAATAAACTATGAAAACTATGCGCTAGTTTGAAGTTTGGCTCCCGACAGGCGAGCGACGTCGTCACTGAAGCGCACTCGACGGCGGGAAAAAAGGAACTGAGGTGGTTGGAGGGTCATCGCCGAGATGGTCATTGCCGCTCGAGCCGCTGCTCGCGGCGTCATGCCTCGCGACGCCATCTCTCGCGCCGACCCTCCAGCAAAAAGTTTGCTCCCGATGGGTCCTAGTGCCTCCGGCGCTAATCCCACTAGTGTGAATGAGTGGTGGAGACTTATGTCCAGGAAGATCATAAACAATTGACTGCCTAAAGAGGATATCCTGGTTATGATATCATGGTTATGATCAGTTTAAAGAGAAACATTTATGAAGTCTCCATCCTGGTTTGAAAGTAATTGAATGACTCTTTAAATGAGGTTTTGTGCTTACCTGTAGCGATCAGCAGTCTAGAGATATCCCTATGTCTGCCCAGTTCTGATGGCTACCATTTTTATGTTTGGCTGCACATGTGCAAAGAAAAGTTTTGTTACATTAAAGAGAATTTCAAATGTGTGTCACTGCTGAGCCCATTGCAGTTCATATTGGAAGTGTCTCGGCAGTTCAGATCATTGACCGTACACTGTGGTTGTGATGCCACTTACTGCTTGCTGGGCGGAAACTTCATGTACTTCAAAGGAATGGACTGCTCCAAACAGAGAGAGCTTCCATCATTTGATTTGCATGAAGCCAGTCAGCATGCAGCTGATCTGCTTTCAACATCAGGAGCCTAAGTGACCACACCATCCATCCATCCATCCATCCATCTTTCTTTCTTTCTTTCTTCCTTTCTTTCTTTCTTTCTTTCTTAGCTTGGTGCCACTCCCCACTACCACTTTCTTCTCCCCATCACCTCCAGATTACTCACCTGCCCGCTCTTCTATCTTTATAAATATTTTTACAATAAAGGCAGATAGGGAGCCCTCCCCTGATACTACTTCTCTTGAACTCCCTCTCCTCCAGGTCAACCACCGCCGTTCTCCAATGAGCCCTGGGGTGCCCAACCCAGTGTCAGAATGTCCCTGAAATAAAGAAAAGCATCCCTCTATGTTTTTTTTAACCAGTAAAACAGAAAACTGTCCCTGGCCACTCTGCCCCCCCACACACCACAGCTACCCCACCCCAACCTCCCAATCAGCAGTCACCACCCCATGCACCCCAACCCCCACACACCCTCACTCACCTGAACAGGTCCCAGGGTGAAGATCCACTCTCCAGTCAAAGACATGTCTTGCTGCTGGAACCACCAACTGCAATATGAGAAACTAAGATACTGTAAGTGCGTCTGAATGTATTTCAATAAGGTTTTGAACTTTGATGAATAACTGTCATTTTTGCATATCTGGCTTGAACATTTCAACATAGCCTTTTTAGGACCCCACCTCATGACCAATGGTGGTGGAAGTATGCAAATCAGGACCAAAAGGTGATTTTGCTGTCACAGTGCGAAATCGCCTTTCCAGCAGGATTTCAAAATGGTCACTGCTCTTGTTCATGTGGTTGGGTCATAAGAAGGCTGTGTAGAAAATGTAGGATCAAAATAAGTAAAAACAGTAAAGTTATGTGCATACATTTAAATAACTTTGGTAATTTTCAATATTTTGACCCCAAATTTTTACATAGCCATTTTTTCACACCACCTCATGAACATAATAGCTGACATTTTTCAAATACTGGCCAAAATGTGTTTTCATACCTGTGGCACAGAATGATATTTCGGAGGTGTAGAATGATGTTTTAGTGGGGATTTGAAAAGTTTCACCTACTGGGTTCATAAGGTAGGGTAACAAGAACACTATGCAGACAATTTGCTGTACAAGTAAATTAAAATACCCAGATTATGACTGAACGTTACACTATTTCAACGTTCACTTATAACTTTGCTAATTTTCACTATTTTGACCCTAAACTTTCAACATAGCCATTTTTCCACATCACCTCATAAACCTGACATGTCGGTTTTTAAATAGTGGATGTGTTTTCCCACCTCTGGTGCCAAATGACATTTTGCCCAATATACTATAAATGGTACATGTCATGATTATAAGGCAAATCCTAAAACCCATATCTTCAAAAGTTGGGGTCAAAATTAAAAAAGAAAATCTTTAACAACCTTTGTGTGTAGTGCCTATCAGTACCAAACACCTGCACAGCAGATACCTGCAAACAGACCGTCAGCACTGCAAATGCTTGTTTGAATCTTGTGATGTCACGGAGTATGAAGCGATGCTTAACAATACTGTGGTTACACACAGATTCATCTTCCATTACATCATATTATTTCAAAAATGGTGTTAGTATTGTTTTAAAAATGACAGAATAAGACATCAATATCTCTGGATGGCTGTCAGATACAGACAAGTCCAATATATAATTTAAAAGACTATGAATGATCTTTTGAACTATGTGGAACAATGTTCATTAATTTCCTGTTTAAGTATTATAAGACAATATTAAGGTTGTGTAGCTGCAGTACAACAAATTCAATTTTTTCTTCCCAAATTGAATGAAACGGAGCTCAAAGTTTTAAAGTGTAAAGAGAAAATTCCACTCACTTCGTGGAGAGAAAACATTATATTTTCAAAGGTGAATTATATTATCGCAGGTTCACAGAGACATCACTGCTCAAAACCAGATTATGGTTAACAACTACCAATGCCAAATGCTCTGGGCAAATC
The DNA here is from genome assembly GCA_016271365.2 of Neoceratodus forsteri. NCBI lineage: Eukaryota > Metazoa > Chordata > Ceratodontiformes > Ceratodontidae > Neoceratodus > Neoceratodus forsteri. Next base: position 1,113,715,617 of record CM057453.1, on the reverse strand, counting down.
TAGAAGCAATGGATCAGTTAAAACCATTCAGTGCATCACAGAAACACAGAAAAATAGAATTTATTGGCAGAAAAGGACTGGTAGGACCATTCAGTTGACCCTATTTTTCCTTGTCAATTCAGACAGCTTGGACCCTGTCTGGTCACCAGGGTCTCTCCCACCTCCCTTTCCACTATTTTTATGCCTGTGTGCCTATCCCAAGCATGTTTGAAACTCCCTACTGTTTTTCCCCCACCACCACCTCTTCTGGTAGGCTGTTCCAGGCATTCACCCCCTTCTGTGAAGAAGTATTTCCTCACATCCTTCTTAAACTGCCCCCCAGCTTCATAGCATGCTCCAGTGTTCTGATGCTTCTCTTCCTCTGAAAGAGACTCCCCACCTACATCAAGTTAACCCTGTGAGGTAGTTACAGGTCTCAATCATATCCCCTTGTGCCCTCCTTTCTTCCAGGGACTACATGTTGAGATCCCACAGCCTCTCCTTGCATGGCTTTATGTGCAACCCCCACACTATTCTGGTAGCTCTCCTGTGGACCACTTCCACCCTGTAAATGTCTTTGCAGAGATGTAGCTTCTGGAACTGGACACAGTCCTCTAGATGGGGTCTCACTAGTGAGTGATACAGTGGTAACACCACTTCCCTTCTCCTGCTAGAAATCCCCCTGCCTATGTACCACAGCATCCCACTAGCCTGGTCTACTGCCTTGTCACACTGTCCTGCCACATAGAGATCATTAGACATGATTACCCCCAGGTCCCTTTCTTGCTTGGTGACTGTCAGTACCTCCCCCATCTTATACACAGCTCCAGGGTTTCTCCACCCCAATTGTATGACTTTGCACTTTTTGGCATTGAAACCCAAATGCCACATCTTTGACCACTCCTCTAGTTTCCACAGATCCCTGTGCATTCTCTCCATCTCTTCCTGAGTGCCCACTGTGTTGCAGACTTTTGTGTCATCTGAAAGAAGACACACATTCCCCTCCAGTTCCTCAGCAATGTTACCTAGAAAGACATGGATGAGGCCCAGTCCCAGTACTGATCCCTATGGCACCCTGTCCTCCAACAGTCTGCTATTTACTACAACTCTCTGCCTCATAGTCTACTACCAGTTTAATACCTAGAAGTGCTGTCAGGGATTTTCAAATTCTGTTGAAATGGAATTTTGCTGAATTTTCAAATTCCTCTTTAAATCTGACCAAATTTCACTGGAAATGGAATGGTGGAATTCCACAGCAGAAAAATGCAGAATGATTTCCCACAACATTTCTGTGTAATTGTATTCCACTTATCTCAATATTTTCCATGGAAATGGTTGTGGAATCATTTTCCACAGAAAATTGCTGTTCAGTTCATGGCAGGTAGAATTCCACAGAAGAACCAGTGAAATTCCAGCAAAAATTCCACTGGCGGAATGATCATTCTGCACTAATTCCACTTGCAGAATTCCACATTCTGTAAAACACTAATACCCATCTTACCACTTTTTTCCCTTTTTCCGTATTCTGTTTATCTCCTGGTTTCTCCCCTGGTGGCCCCCTTCTGACTGACCCTCCTCCAGCTCCATCACCTGACTCCTCTGGGACTTACCTTAACCATTGTCCTTTGTCACAGGACTTGTGGTTGTGCCCAGCCTCTGGTGTGGGGTCTGTGGGGGCTAGTCATTTATCCTGCTGCCTGGGGTGGTTTTTCCTCCATTTTTCTCCCTGGATCCATGGATATGCAATGGTTGTGATGTCTGAGCTCTGCTTCCATGGAGACAGCCCTGGCATCCTGTACATGGGTTCTCTTCCCTGCGTAGTGAGATACATGTGCTGCCATCCAGCATCGCTGGGTGGCAGGCAAACGGCACGCCACTCTAACCCCCCCTCCCCAAGGAAGGAGAGCTGTCTTGGAACACTCGATCCTTCCTCAGCTCCCCCAGCCCCTGAGCAACCCAGTTCCATTCCCAATCCCAGATTGCCGGTGTGGCAGGAGGTAAAGCACCCAGTGCCTTAGCCCTACTTGCCACTGGGCCAGTGCTGACCACTTTTTACCCACCTCCCAGGCTGCTTAATTTCTTAACTAGCCTTCTGTGTGGCACAGTTTGTTGCTGGCCTTACCAATGTCCAGACTGGCCACATTCACTGGTCTCCCCTCACCCAGCTTCCTAGTTACCCAAAGAAATGTATGAGATTTGTTTTGCATGACCTCTTGCCTGTGAAAACGTACTGCCAGTGGTCCTGAAGCCCGCATGCCTCTGGGTACTCCATCAGCCTCTCTTTCAGCAGGGTCTCCATTAATTTCCCCACCTCTAATGTGAGACTGATTGGTCTGTAGTTGCTAACCTCTTCACTGCTGCCACTTTTGTGCAGAGGGACAACACTAGCCCTCATCCAGTCCTCTGGAACTACTTCCATCTCCAATGACGTGCTGAATAGTTTTGTCAGAGGGATGGCTGGCAGTGTGCTCAGTTCTATTAGAATCCTTGGGCAAATCCTGTATAGTCACATCATCTTGTTTTCTTTTAGGGCCTCTAATTCCACTGGACCCTCTCCTCTGAAAATGGACTTGTGTCCACCCCCCCCGGTGCCTGCTGATACATGTTGGACCATACCTCTTCCCCTCTACTTTGAAAACCAAGCAGAAGTAGTCATTTTAAAAATGTAAATTTTTTCCTTATATTCTGCACAGTCCCCTCTGCCCTCCTGCTTCACACTATCATGCTACATACTTTCCTCATTTTATTCACATACTTTAAGAAATTCTTATCACCTTTCTTTTTTCCAACTCTTTTTGTACACTGTGCTGCGGCCAGGGATATTCCCTGACTCTGTTCTCTGCTTACCTCCACCAGCATTGTTCCTCAGCTGCTCGAGATGGAGGCCCATAGTTCACCCCCTATGGCAGGGCTCCAGGGAGAGACTGAGATCTACCTATTTTGTCCACCCTGAGACTTATAAGGTTTCATTCTGTGAGGAGTGGAGCTGTCACACTGTGCTGCAGTACAGGGATTTCCCTTTTGTAAGTTCCCCCTGAGATGTGGACATGCAGTGATATCAGTGTGTGGGCATGTGTACTCCCATACATGCCCCACAAATGTCTTCCACTGCCTCCCCTTGTGTGTGAGTGTTCCCTAGCTTGGTGTACATCTAGCCTCTGCTGGGTGTCATTCAGATGCTGGGTGTCTCCAACCCTTCCCCAGAAGTGTAGAGATGTCCAAGGGACACTCATCTGACCTCCCCCCAGGCCAACCCTCTGATGCTCAGACTCACTTCTGAAGCTGGGTCAACAGCGTCACAAGCAGAAACTCAACCTGTGTGCCAGAGTACCCACCACTTATCCCCTTTCTTGACCTCCATGTTGATCCTATCCTCTGTTTGTGCCTTAGCTACCTTCACTCTCCTTTATTCCTCCCTTTGCTTTTCCAAATATACTTTCTTGTCTGCCTCTGTCTAGTTTTCCTTGTACTTCCTTACTTCCTAAATGCTGTTTTTTTCACCTTGACTGTCTTAGCCACCACCTTGGAGAACCATAGTGGCCTCTTCTTCCTCTTTCCCTTGCCTACTTCCTTCAAACAGCATGCTGTTGCCTTAGCTATTCCCCCCTTGTTCTTTTTCCCTTGGGTCTCCACTCACATTGGCATAATGGAAGACCCAAAAACATAAAGGCATTCTCATACATTCAATATGTATTTACTGACAAAAGAGTCAGAGTAATAAAGGTGTGACATGACATGCCAAAACATCGGTGCATGCATGCATGTGTGGCACATATTCATGTTGTATGGCTTTGCCAGCTACACCATGCTAAATGAGCCCAAATGTGATTTATTGACTGTTTTCTTCAGGATATAGAATCTCAGAGTCATCACCACCAGAAGCCTTCATATGTCTTGTCACTCTGCCCTTTGAAGTGGGACCCTCTTTCTGTCATTAAAAAATACCTACTGTAGGAAAGAGACAGTCTCAATACATTTTGGGGGGTCTTTTTTTGTGTGCTTATGCACTAGTCAATATATGAATCATTGTCTCACACAGTCCCTTATGTTATTACATTATTTAATTAATACATTACATACCTTTACCCATCCATTTTCAATTTCTGGTGGTTCTCCACATGATACAGCATGACAAGTTGGCAGGACACCACTCCATTCTCCAGTGGCTTCACATGTTCTTTTCTTTTCTCCTTTTATATAAAATCCTTTATTGCAGCTGTAAGCCACCATTGCACCAAAGCTATAGTTAGTGCCACTCACGTAGCCATCTTTAATCTTTGGTGGTTCTCCACAACGAACTGGGATACACTGAATACTGAATGGCGAGCGGTCCCACTGACCACCTGGAAGGCACTCAATTGTAGCAGAAGTGTTTAGAATAAAGCCTTCCAAACACTTAAAGCTAACTACTGAGCTAGTAGCATACTTATCCTTTTTAATGGATTCTAAGATGGCATATGGAACTTCTGGTGGCCTTTCACAGAAATCGGCTATGCACTGTGGTATTGTCTTGCCATCAGGAGGGACCCAGACCCCTTCAGCATTACAGTGCAGCTCAGAGTTATTCCCTATGCTGTAGCCATCAGTACAGAAATAGATTGCTATATCTCCAAAAAGTCGATGGCGAGCTTCTGCTGATGCATGATCAACGGAAGGGGGTTCATCACAAGAACGAGGAACACACTGTGAAGAGCTGCCACTCCAGTCACCACTGATCAAACATTCTCTACTTTCTGGACCAATAAGAGTGAAGCTAGAAATTGAATGGAAAGATATAAAAATGAACATCAAGTGTTAAACATTGCACCTTAAAAAAATCATATAAAAGGAACTCTCAGATGTTAGCCACCCCTCATAAACATTACTGTGGTATTACGTTCAAACTCTAGAGTATTAGAGTTGGCATGGATATAACTATTGATTCATTGTCAGTACAACCTAAAAAGGCTTTGGGATTTACTTTGCTGGGGGAAGTGTTGTCATTGTTTTTTTAAGTATGTGTACAGAAACATAAATGTATCACTACATGGCAAAGTTATAGAAAGGAAAGAAATAGAGATGAGAGAGTGAGAGAGACAGAGAGACAGAGTGACAGACAGAGACAGATGGAACCATTGGTTCAAATAGGTACTGCATAATTGGTTCAGATTCCATTCAAGAAAAAATACATTTGAGAACTCCTTTTTAAGTTCTTAAAGGTTCTAATTATGCTTAAAAAACTATCTTTGATCTGAATTTACTGCCCCAGTAGGTCTTTATTCTAGAGCAGGGCAAAGTTACAAAAATTTATTTTGCAAAGTCCACAAAATTTGCCATATGGCATTTGTAGGCAATATAGCCAAAATTCACCCATGAAATGGCCACTTTATGGAAAGAAATGGACACTTCATGGTAAAACTTCATGAATTTCAGCAAGGTCGAAAGCTGCTAAGGTCAATTGAAACTTCATGAGGTTTTGCAAAGGCAAATTTCAGCAACTTCATGATACCTTTACTGATGAAGGTTAAATTCACTGCATCTCTACTTTATTCCAAGGACTGGCTACGTGGAGGGGTGAGTGTGAAGAAACAGACTTGCAAGGAAAGATCAGGCATGAAGGAAGAGTCTTGTAAACCAGCGGCTAGATTTTCCAAGCCTCTGAAATTCCTACAGCTGCAGGAAAAATCTGACGCAAGTGGATCCCCACTTGCAGAGCCACAGTTTCTCCCACAGTCATGGAGTCTCACAGCTCTTGTGGCTCAGGGAGAACCTGTGATTTTTGAGGGTGTAGAATTGTATCTTTTCTATGAAGGTTCAGAGGTTTTGACAATGAATATTACTATATGGCTCTGAGTGGATTCAGCGACATGCATAACTTCTGAATTTTGGAAAACTTTGCCGCTGATGTTGAGTGCTGCATTTTTCATTTTCTGTGCTTATTGAAACTCTAAGGAGGCTTTCTGCAGTATTGTCTTAAATTATAGGACTATTTCCAACATAAGTTTATTCAAGTTAATTTATGACTTCTTGTTTTTATGTTGTTTAATATCACTCAGTACTGTTTATAGAATGTATTCTATAATAAATACATCTCATACAGCTCAGTTCATTTGCATTACATGCTGCTGGATTTTATTTTTGTATTTGTGAGCATTTACAGGTGTATAGGTTTACATATGGATAAATTCCAAATAAATAATATGTTTTATTTCATCAAGTTTTTATGATTTTACAAATTCATTTTTAACCTGAAGCAGTTGTATTGGTAATTGATACATTTAGCATACATTCTGTTAAGTTAAACTGTTTTGTTTAAAGGCAAGAATTCCTCACTGGCCAGATCTGTTTCTTGGTTAATTTTTATTTGCCCTTATTAACACACATTTATTGGAATCACACTTGGCATTATATTGGCTTGAATATTGCTCATTAAAGTGTTAAGTGCTACAGTATCTCCATTTGCATTTTTGTTATTGCTTTTTAGCAGAACTATTAAACAGCCAGGCTCAGTGATATTAATTGAGACTATGTTGTATGATATTAAACAGTTGCATCTGCAGCTTATTAAAAAACTAGTTTTCTGTGGTCCCACTTAATTAAGACATTAGGATAAATATCATCTAGCCTCAAGCTCTGTCAGCTCTCTTTACTTCAGTTGGTCCTCTGTGGCAGAAGCAACAGCTGCTTATCCTCTTTGGCTTTTTATTTGGCTCTTGACACTTTTGGAACAAGGTAGTTTAATTTTTTTATATATATTTCTCCTTATATTCTTTTTACTTATTCTTACCTTTTCTTTGGAGCTTTTAAATAATAATGGGTGCAATGCACAAAGGTGTGTGTGGCTACGCAGTGCGTAACATGGGTGCGTAGCCACCCTGCACCCACTGCACCCCCCGTGTGGGATGCACAAATGGGGCACACGGATCCAATGCCCCCAATCCCCCACATCCATGGACTGCACCATGTTGGGGTGGTCCGGGGACATGCCAGCACTACACGATATACACTAAACCACATTTTGCTGGCTGCATGCATGCAGAGGGTGGGGCAGAGTATGTCAGGGTGGATCTTCCCATAACCCTCTGTGTGCTTCCACAGATGCCTACTACCAGTTGTGAAGGGACTGAGAAACATCCTGCAGTGCTGCCTCATCCCATGAAGCAGACTGGGAGGGCTGGAGCAGCTACACTGTGGCACTGGCCACAGGTACAGGGTCCAGGGTGTCAGTACCATGGGGTGGGGGGTCCACTTATGGACTTGTGGGCCATGGCTGCACCATGCTGCGGGTGGGGGGGATTGGTCTCCTAGGCCAGACTGTCCCTGGAGTGTGGTCACACAGGGTCCAGGCACCAACAGGGGCTATGCATGACCTGAACCAGCACATACAGGGACAAGGTATTAACTCCTGGACCCTGGACGGGCATCTGATTGGATGCCGCCTGGGTCCGCATCTCTGCCCCTGGCCACCCTGCAGAGTCCTGCGTGCAGGGGGGGAGGAGCTGCGGATAGGTGGCCAGCATTGGTGAATGCCAATATGGGAACACCTGTCCATGGGGTGCAGGACCATGAGTAGGGTATGTGACTTTTCTGTGTACCCCCACCCACTTTGTGCATAGCACCCAATATTGTTAGTGCTATTTTGACTGCTCTTATGCAAGACCTTTTTTTTTTTCTTTTGAAAGTTTTTGGCTCAAACTTTAGATCAAATTGGTCTGCCAGTTTATGTCACTGCTTCCAATTCTAAAATGAACATTAAGGTGTGCTATGTAGAGCTGTGATTGTTTGGGGAGAACAGAGCTGAATAGAGCTGACTAAGCTGGTCCTGTGTTGAACCTTTTGAAACTGAAAAGCTGCACTTGCTTTTATTGGTACTGGACAGTAAGTACATAAGTATAAAAGCAGTCTTTTAGTTTAGTTTAGTTTTTTGGGGTAACTGGGTAAGGCTCACTAGGCACAAGTGCCTGTTTTCAGGGGTGACCTGGGAGCACTGGAAGGTTAAGTGACTTGCTCAGAGTCACACAATATGTAAGTGGAGGTTGTGGGAATCAAACTCAGGTCTGCTGGATGTACCAAACTCATTCACAGCTTGTTACTCTAACCTCTAGGCTATACTTTTGATATTTAGGTTGTTCTTTTAGGTTCTGTATATTTATTGTATATCGTATATTTATTGAACATTTATGCACTTAAAATTATAATGTTCACATATATAAAAACTATAGAAATCATTCAGAGGTGTTTTGCTGTATGCAGGAAATTAGAATTAGAAATGGCTTCAATTTCTTTTGCTTTATACTTTGTCTTATTACCAAGGATTGACCCCCCATTTTTTTTCATCTTTATTTTAGATTGAGAAGTATGGCTCAGACCTGGTTAAGGGATAATGGATTTCCTGGGGGTCTGACTCCCACTCCAGCTGCCTTCTCAACTCCTATTGTTAATTCACAGGAGTCATTTTTTTAAATTAATAAACTTTATTGATTTTATAAGCCACTTCCAAGCAGTCTACATATGTGACAGGAGCAATAACATTACAAACGGAGAAAAGCATACAAAACTTAATGCCCTGTTTGTACAGATAGTTGGTGCAGTTTCAAACTTTATATCTTTTACAAACCTTATATGCACCAGGTAAGTTTTACCAACAAACAAAAACTAAAACAACCCTCTCCCTCCCAATCCACCCTCTACCTCCCCCTCCTCCCTACACCATCAGTAAAAACAAGCAACTCAAACTTTATGAAATTGGGGTATACCATGAAGAAGTCAGCAACATGGATAATACTATCTATTGTAGTTAGGGCTGAAACATATTTCACCAAAGTATCAAATACTATTAGAATATTTTGTTAAATTAAATGGTCAATAAAGTGTATAAGGGTGGACATATTTCTTGATATTTCTTATTACGCTTTGAAATATTAGCCAAGAGGTGTTTTGCTTGCAGGGCAAAAAGAATTTCTTGGTGCCATTCTGTATAGGGTGGGACTTGTTGGTGCAACTAGTGATGTAATATAACTTTCTTGGCACAGAGTGAAATTAGAGTCATTTGTTTATGTTGATTTCCCATTAGGCTATCACCAGAATCACCAAGTATACTGTACATATCTCTTGCCTGAAAGCATCATTTAACCCTAGAAGTAGATCAATTTTTGATTGTATAGTATTCCAAAATGGAGAAACTTTGTCACATTCCCATAAAATATGAAATAGTGTGCCTGGATGTTTCTCACATCTTGTACACAGGTTAGAAAGAAACTTTCCCATTTTGCAAATTTTTACAGGGGTATCACAGGAGTCATGTAATATATTTAAAAATGTGGGTGGCATTAGGTCCCAAACAAACCTCCCTGGCTCCACTCCAGTGGAAGGAATATCTATATTCTCTTCTGATTTAGGACTCTCTATGGATCCCCTTGATTATAGCTCTTCAGCATTGGTAGAAAATTCAGACTCAAACTTAATTACTTTTTCTCCTCAAGAATCTTCACCAGATGATTCACGGTCTTACCTTTCTATGAGACAGGTAGTTTTTTTCCCCAAACCCTAGGATCTAGGGTGAATGGGAAATTAGCTACTTCAAAATGATCTTCATATCCAGATAATTTAAGTTCGGTAATAAAAGATCTTAGTAAAACTATTGAGGGACTTAAGAAATTGGTGCCAGTCAATTTGCTTGATGTAAGATAATCTGGACCAGGGGACAGAAACAATCTGTCACTAACTCCAGAGCTAGCACCATCTAGGTCAATCCTTACTTCACCTCAGAATTTAGTGGAATATGATAAGAAGCATTTCACAAATGAGATTTTGTATCATCATTTTCTTTGTCTAAGCAAATTTTGGAAATGATAAAAAATCCATATTATGCTAATGTAGTAATATTAGAGAATATGTGGGCTTTGAAGGAGGAAATAGCGAACCTCAGAACAGATGTATTTCATAATCAACAATCAGCCTGAGGCTGAACTAGAGTTTTTGATTGAAATGTACTGCATTAATAAATTAGATGCCCAAACACCTGAAAAATTTACAGAATGGATTTGTTATCTGTTACATATCCCTTCTACATCTGATGGCATTTTTATTACTTGTCCACCTAATGTACATTTTCCTGATTGTGTTTTGATTTACTGTAGATCCTCTAGTACAGTATCTTGTATTTGGTTTCAAGAAACACTGCTTAAATTAAATGGTATTAATATTTTACCCTGTCAGAAAGTTCCAGTTAAATCTGAGAATCGGGCATCTATGCAACAGGGACCTTGAGGAGGATATTAGAAGGGCAATAAGAGTCTCTGAGGTCATGTCTAAATTCATAAGGGCTCAATCACTAACTGGGGAAAATAAAACTCTTTCACTTTTTTGGTTGGGAAGTCTATAAAAATAAGCCAGCTGGTCGGATTAAACATGATATTGCTTACTTTTTGTCCCATACCCTTAGAATAGACTTAAAACAATACGGAATTGAATGGATCACAGCACACAGTGGGATAACAGTCCACAAACTGATATTACTTTTAGGAACCCTATATTGGCAGCATCAGTGTTAGATGCCTCCCCCGGCATTAGACAGACTTGGGTCCTTCTAACTGATATAAATACTGTGGGGTTTAATAAACAAGTTATATCCAGAAATAGCTTGCAGAAGAGTTCACCAGAGAAGACTACAAATAGCCATACATTAGTAACCAAGGATCATTCAGAAGTAGTGATCATCAATCATTTTTTGGTACTTCAAAATCTTACCTCTCAGTGACAAGACTCTAGTTCAAGGGCTCTATGATGCCAGTTCGACAACACTTTTGTCGACCGGCATCTCATTGACAGGAATTATGTTGACCACAAGTTGTGGTTCACATAATTCCCATTTGTCTCCTGGTCCACTGCTTTCATTGGGGGGCATTGCCATCTGAACCGCCCATGTGGGGGGCTTTGTCCCACCCCCCCATCTTTAGGATTATCAAATCCAGTCTGAGTTGATTCAGGGTGGGGGTGCAGATTCAAGAGACAGTGTGCCCCTGTGTCAGGCACACCAACACAGCAACCTATCGGCACCCTGTAGATTTTGTTGATGGGTTGGTAGGTCGCTGTGTTGGTGTCACTGCTGGGGGGGCATACCAGTTTAAGTACTGCTCAAATGTCTGGTAAATTATTGGGAATGCTAACTATTTTATTCTGGAACATAAAGGGCTTTGCTTATAAACTTGGCTGTTAATGGAATTAAACAGTTTCTTATGACCTTTGATTTTTTTGTGTCTACAGAAAACATAGTGACAGGATGTCATACCTCCACTGATCCCTGGATACACAACCTTTGGTATTTTAGCCATAAAAAGACATGAAATATGATAGAAATCAGTCTGGCATAGCCACATACAGTATCCTAATACTTCCCTAAATTACAGGATTACTGTTCTGAATTGTCAAACATCATTAATACTTCCTCTGAAATTGGAGAATAGTAATAATGAAATAATTCTTCTTAATGTTTATTCCCCCCTATAAGTAGTTCCCTTTATTCACCTACTATATGGCCACAATTTTCTGAATCATTAGATGATTTAATAACTAAATGTGAAACTTACACTTTCCTTGTTATTGGTGACTTTAATGCCAGAATCCATGTCAATAATCAGATGGATAACCCTTATAGTGAGTTTTTTTCAGGCCCTGAACATGATTAACCCTAAAGTAAAGTAATGTTAGAAACTACAAAGATAAGAAACTTAATCATCAGGGTAAGATATTGTATGAAATAATGTCAAACTTCAGTTTCTGTTTGGTAAATTTCATTTAAACATTTGATAACCGTGAAAAGCACACTGAGCCGAGGCTCAATTCCAGGTGGTCATTTGCTTGGTGATGCAGAGGGTGAATATACAATTATGGAACATACTGTATGTGATCTTCTATTATTGATCTAGCCTGGGTTTATCAAGATGCCTGGAAATTTTTGTTTGACTTTTAGGTCTTGAATCATCCTGATTCTGCTCATTCACCATTACTTACAGTATAACTCTTCAAACACCAAGAATGGGTGGTAACTTTATTCAGTTTGCTGGTAATGCAGGTAATCTGGAAATAATTAATTCTAAAAGAATTAGATGCCAAAATGAAGCTATCATTCTGTTTACAGAACTGTTTTATTTTGATGCCTTAATATCATTACACAACAAAATAGTTTCAGCTTTAGATAATAACCAAATTATCAGTAAAAGTCTGGAAATCAGTAATTACATTAAACCTTTACTTAGAACCAATAAGATAAGGGTTCAGTAAGACCTGCTGGATAGCTAAAAATAAATTAAATAGACACGTTAGATACCGTAAAAAAACATAAATCCAGGAAAAATCTTAGTTCTCTTAATAAAGCAAGGGGGGAATATAAGAAATTATTGGACCTTGAGAAGGAAAAATACCAGAAAAGTATGTGGAACAAATTTAGATGAACTGTTATAGCCAAGGATACAGAGCCTTCTGGCTTCAGTTAGCCATGGCTATAACCAATGATCAAGAGAAGTGAAAGCATATATTACACCACAGTTATGGGAGGAGTACTTTCAATCTCTTTACTTCTTCTGCACAGAAAATATTGGACATTTTAATGTCAATGAACTGAGGTTTGAATCTCTTTTAAATTTCTCACCAAGGCTTTTCAGAATATATTGGGAGGAAATTAGGCAAGCTTTGTCCTTAATTACATGCAGTAACACTCCAGGTCCAGACCAAATTATATCTCACATTTATAAAATGTTTCTGGATTGGTGGCTTCCTATCATTTAGTAGTATTTAATAGATTTGTCCAAGTAGAACATTTTCAGATAGTTGGAAGGGAAGTATCATCTTTCCTTTATATAAAAATTGTCAAGCTTCTGATCCTAGTATGTATAGACCCATTAGTCCCATTGATACATCTCAGAAGGTTTTTTGTAAAATAATATTGCAGAGTGTACGGTCCTGGATCCATGAAAATCAGCTATTAAATGAGACACATATGTGGTGTTAGGATATCCAACTCTAACTCTCCACCCTCAACACTCACATGCAGCAAAAGGACAAGATCACACAAGCAACCACAGACAGCCATCACCAGGTAAGACATGTAATATACAACTCTTTCCAGATGACAGAAATACAGTAGCACTGATGTGCTACCTTCATGGATTTGTATCTGTGGTATGCACACCACAAGACATACACATTCTGGCTGCAGATAGACATCTATGATACTCAAATCATAGCACTTCTTCTATATACTGAAGTGCAGGCTCCTGTAGCCAGAGGTACAAATCTGAAATATCCAAATTTCAAAAGTTATTTTGTCTTCAGAAGTGCTGGCCCCCCACTAGGGCCAGCACATCTGTAGCCACAGTTACTCATGCACACTGCAAAATATACCTACAGTTCTGGCTACAGAAGCACAGACTCCTGAGGAGCCACAGTTCTGCAGCCACAGGTGTAAGACATACACACCAAGCTCTGGCTGCAGAAGCACAGCCCTATGGAATCCATGATAGCCAAATTGCATCAATACTTCTGTCTGCAGAAGTGCAGGCCCCTGTAGGGTTTGTATCTCTGCAGCTGTAGGTGTAATACAGTAAATCCCACCAGGATGATGCGCAGCACTGCCAAATTCTGTAGTAGAGTTACTGCAGCAAACAATGCAGTTTCAATGAGAGTAAATTCCTTTTGTCATGCAGTAAGCCTGTTACACTGAGCTTCATCCTGGCAGGCTTCACTGTGCATACACACTGAATTCTGGCTGTAGAATGGCATCCCCCTATGCAGTCTACACTTCTGCAGCTGCATATATAAATCCATGATACCCAAATTGCAATAGTACTGCTGCCTGCAGAAATGCAGGCCCCTGTGGGGCCAGCACTTATGTAGCCACAGGTACTGATGAACACTGTAACATGTTTACACACTTGTGGCATAAGTCCACAGTGTTGGCTCTGGTCTCCCTGCAAAAAAAGTAAACTGTCCATCCTTGATCTCTTTTTTTTAAGTTTTACAGTGAAGAAAAGAAACTGAACCTTTGCTAGTCTCTATCCCCCTACACCCCAAACCTACCTCCTACTCATCACCCACCACTCCACACCTCCCACACACCCTCATTTAGCTAAAGATGGCCCCACATTGTAGATTCACTCCCTAATTAGAAAGACATCCTCCTTCTGAAACTGTGATTGCAATATGAGAAAATCAGGTAAGTCTGGTTAATGTTTCTTCAAAGCATTTTTAACTTTTTTGCATAAATTTGTCATTTTTAAATATGCTTCCACCAAAAATTCAGCATCACCATTTTGGTACCCCACCTCATGAACAAGGTAGGTGAAAGTTTTCAAATCTAACCTGAAAGGTAATTGAGCAGTCACTCAATGAAATCATCTTTTCAACAGGATTTGAAAATGCTTACCTACTGGGTTCATGATATGGGGTCAAAAACTGGGGTCTCGACATTAAGATAACAACACAGTTATGAAGGTACATTGACATTTTTCCATGTTTACTCATAACTTTGGTAATTTTCAATATTTCTTATGACAATTTTTCTCATCACCTCATGTAAGTGACATGTAATTTTGCAAATTCTGGCAGAAATATGTTTTCACACTTGTGGCACAAAATTACATTTTGGGCAGGACACTATAAATGCCACATGTGCTGTTGATAAGGAGGAGTGATAAAATGACTTTGAAGACAATTTAGGGTTAAGTTAAAAAGAAATATGAATATGATATTGGCCTAGCAGGTAATGCTTTGTGATCCCAACTAGAGTTTGGAGGCAAGCTCAGTAAGCCAACTGGATGGGCTGAGGCTGGTGGGACAGCAACGCCATGCAGTATCACAACCCAGCCAGGGAAGGGATGTTGCAGGGATGGTCACACAGGCCCAAGTACCATATGGTGAAGAGAAATAGGAAAATTACGTACCTACCGTAATTCTTGATCTTCTTGGACGAGTCTCCACCACTCATTCACACTAGTGGGATTGGCGCCGGAGGCACTAAGACCCATCGAGAACAAACTTTGCTGGAGGGTCAGCGAGCGCCGTGAGACCATGGCCAGCAGTGCTGGCTCAGCAGTAATGACCATCTCGGCGACGACCCTCAACCGCCTCAGTACCTTTTTACCAAGGAGGTGCAGCGCAACTAACGAAAGGGTAAACCTAACATTAAAAAACGGACATAAGATAGTCCGTATGACCCGTAAGAAGGGTCAGCAAAAGAAGTCCT
The DNA here is from genome assembly GCA_016271365.2 of Neoceratodus forsteri. Lineage (NCBI taxonomy): Eukaryota > Metazoa > Chordata > Ceratodontiformes > Ceratodontidae > Neoceratodus > Neoceratodus forsteri. The sequence goes on along the minus strand of CM057453.1, from coordinate 1,113,700,418 downwards.
CACGGCCTAAAGATTTGAGGGAGTGAAGACCAATACAGCGTGAGCTCGGGGATGGAGGGGAATGAATGAGTGGTGGAGACTCACCAAGAAGATCAAGAATTATGGTAGGTAACGAATTTTCCTATCTTCCTGGACATAAGTCCCACCACTCATTCACACTAGTGGGAGAGTACCAAGCTGATAATCCCCTAAAGGCGTGCAGGAGAGCCAGAGCTCACGCTGCCTAAGATAGAAGCCCATTAAGGATAGTTCTGCCATGCGGAATGGCCTGGCATGAACATCCAGTGCATAGTGCTTAACGAAAGTATGCACTGAGCTCCAGGTAGCGGCGCTTGTATATATCTTGCAATTGGAACATTGCAATTCCGCTAGGGATGCTGCGACGCCCTAGTAGAGTGAGCGACACTCTACCTTCTAATTTAACTTGAGCCATGGAATAGCAATGATGAAGGCATGCCACTAACCATGAAGAGATACATCTAATAGCGACAGGTTGACCCAGCCGGTGTCGCTGAAAGAAACGAACAGTTGCTGAGTCTTGCGAACATCCTTGGTTCTATCTAAATAGAACCGAAGGCTCTCTTAACATCCAAGGAATGAAGAGCGTTCCCCTTCATTTTGGAAATTAGCAAGTAAGCGGGAAGTACCAGAGGTTGATTCAGATGGAATTCTGACACAACCTTGGGAAGAAATTTAGGATGAGTAACGGAGAACTACCTTGTCCTTATGGAATACAGTATACTGGAGGGTCCGTAACCAGGCATGTATCTCAGAGACCCTCGTGGCTGAGGTAATGGCCACCAGGAAGGCAGTCTTCCAGGTAAGAAATTTTAGCTCACAGGTAGCTAGGGTTGAAAGGCTTTGAGTGAGCATGTCCAGCACCAGGTTAATGTCCCAGGCTGCAACTGGACGCTTAACAGGGGTCTGGTATGGAGAATCCATAGAAATCTCTTCACCATAGGTAACTGAGCCAGAGTTAAGGAAGAAACCGGCTCATGGAACGCTGAGATGGCACTAAGGTGAACTTTAACTGTGGAGTACTGAAGACCTAAGATTGATAGGTCCAAAAGATACTCCAGAACCTTGCCAGGAGGACAGGAAAAGGGATTCCAAGAGGATTTTGCACACCAGAGAGAAAAACGTTTCCATTTGGAAGCGTACGTTTTTCGGATGGCTGGCTTCCGAGCAGCCAGAAGGATGTCTGAGACTCTACGAGAGACGTTGAACCGATTCACTTCTATCTCTTCAGGAGCCAAGCATGAAGGTGAAGTGATTTCAGATTGGGATGGACCAACGAACCCTGAGTCAAAAGACTGATTTGCAAAGGAAGTGGTCTCGGAGAGGCTGCCAACATACTGTTGAGTAAAGGAAACCATAGTTGCCGAGGCCAGGAAGGAGCAATGAGAATCATCTTGGTCCCTGAGACTCGAACTTGAGGAGTACTCTCTGGATTAGAGGAAGTGGTGGAAAGGCGTAAAGAAAGCGTTTTGTCCACCGCAGCCTGAACGCATCCTGACAGAAAATGCCAGGCCCTGGATTTCTGGAGCAGAAGAGAGGCAGTTTTGCGTTGAGTGGGGATGCAAAAAGGTCCAGGTCTGGAGTCCCCCACTCTTTGAACAGGGACCGAGCTACGGCTGGATCGAGAGACCACTCGTGAGGGTCTGCCTCCGTTCTGCTGAGGTGATCTGCTAGGTCGTTTTGTATACCTGGCAGATAAACCGCTTGAATCAGAGACTTGTGCTCCAAGCACCACTCCCACACCCTCATTGCTTCCCTGCAAAGGGATAAGAATGAGCACCGCCTTGCTTGTTGATGTAATACATCACTGCTTTGTTGTCCGTTTGAAGGAGAATGTTCTTGTGACAAAGGACATCCTTCAGAGCTCGGATTGCATAGAGGACCGCTCTCATCTCCAGGACATTTATGTGGAGATGAGTTTCGAACTGAGTCCATACACCTTGAGTGTGGAGGGAGAGACAGTGAGCTCCCCATCCCATTAGCGATGCATCTGTGGTGATGGAGATCTGATGATCCGGGGAGCAAAGGGAATCCTTCCAGGAGATTGCTCTCTTGAGACCACCAGGTGAGAGACCTTCAAGGGGCTCCGTCACCTTGATGGGATAAGACTGGGGTGAGAGGTCGGGACCACTGAGTGGAGAGCATCCATTGGGTGGTTCTCATGTGCAGTCGGGCCAGAGGGACAGTGAAGACCGAGGGCATCATGAGACCCAACATCGCGCTGCATCGAGAGAGCTGTAACCGATTGGTTCTCCTGATGTAACGGCCATACTGAAGGATGTCGAGTCTTCTGTCCTCTGGAAGGAAAGCCTCGCTGAAGAGGTGTCTAGAAGCGTCCCTATGAAAAGGAGCCTCTGGGAGGGTTGCAGTTGAGATTTTTTCAAATTGAGCAGAACTCCCATGGACGTGAGAAGACGAGAAGTCGTTTGCACAGCTTCCAAAGTCCCTTGGCCGGAAGGGCTTGCTAGAAGCCAATCGTCCAGGTAGGGAAACACTCGGAGTCCGACTTTCCTGAGATGCGCCACAAGAACTGCACAACACTTTGTAAAAACTCGCGGCGCCGAGGATAGCCCAAAGGGCAGGACTCTGAACTGATAATGCTGACCCAAAGCTACAAACCTGAGGAATTTATGTGGGTCGGTGGACGGGATATGCTGGTAAGCATCCTGCATATCCAGAGAGGCCAGCCAGTCGTGCTGATGCAGCAAGGGTAACAGGGTACCTAGGAAATCATCTTGAATTTCTCCTGGGGAGGAATTTGTTTAACTTTCTGAGGTCTAGAATGGGGCATCCCCATATTTCTTTGAACCAGAAAGTAATGGAGAAGAACCCTGTGTTTCGTAGATGCGGGGCACCAGTTCTATTGCCCTGTTGTTCAGAAGGCCCTGGATCTCCGCGGTGAGGAGATCTGACTGAGAGGCCGACAACCTGGGTTGTCGTATGGGAGGACAATTCGGGGTTTCAAGAAATTGAGAGAATAACTCTGCGAATTATCCAAGGACCCATTTGTCTGAGGTTATGGACTTCCACTGGTTGTAGAAGTACATCAGACGCACCTCCCACTGGAGGAGAAAGTTCCACCTCGGGCAGAGTGGATGGAACTTGGGCCAACGACTCATAAGGTAGCGCTTGGGAGCTTTAGGTCCCGCGCTTGCTGCATCTTCTTTGAGGTTGGGCAGGTGGCTTTTACGGAAGCTTCCCTGCCTCTGCCTCGAAAGGACTGACGACTATGAAACAGACGTCTGTTCACATGCCCCCGGAGGGGCAGGGGAGGTCTGGCCAACTTAATGGCCGATCTAGTCTTCTGAGTGGCCTCTAAGGCTTGCTCCACCTGAGGGCCAAAAGAAAGGAGCCATCAAAGGCAGCGCCATCACCTGCTGCTGAGCATCATTCGTGGAAGCCAGAAGTACGCAGCCAGGAATGGCGCCGGTACAAAATCCGCGGCTGCTGAGCGAGAAGCAGTGTCGAAAGCGTCCATGGCGGCTTTGACCTGTTGGTTATTGGACTCAATACCTCTAATAACGGTCAGAAGAAGCTCTGACTTGGAATCCAATCTGGAAGAGCTTCAACCATTCTTTTCATAGAGTGCCACAGGATATACTCATACTAAGAAAAATAGCCTTGATAACTGGCAGTCGCATACTTAGAGTGGAGGCAGCAAGACTCTCTTACCTAATGTATCAATCTTGAGACTCTTTGTTAATAGGTCGAGCTGTAGTAGTTTGAGGAAGAACGACCTTGTCATTCTCTGCCAGGACTACAATAGGTTCCGCAAAGGCTTGGGATGCCAAAATGGGACGATCCATGGGAGCTGAATACTTCTTATCAATGGATTTAGCCACTGAGGGAATAAGAGCAGGGTTATTCCATACCATTTGAGACAACGTCTCGAAGGAAGGCTGAATCGGAGGAGTCAAATCCGTAGGGATCTCCGAAGCATGAAGATACTGGAGTCTTAATATCTTCCCAGGATCGATGTCTGTAGTCTGGAGAGAAAGTGGATCCCAGGTTCTTCAACAGAGACTTAAAGGACAGGTCCTCGACCACAGGCTCTGTAGCAAAGAAAGATCCTGTTTCCTCCACTTCATCACCCAACCGAAGGTCTGGGTCAGGCTCAACATCATCTCCTGATGGTCCAGAAAGGACTGTTTGGACAGGAAAGGAGGAAAATTGGAGAGGAGGAAATGGCAGAAAACAAGGAGAGTCCCAGGTTGCCGGCCCGAGACGGCAAAACGGGCTGAAGACGGCAACAGGAGGCGACGGGCGTCAAGAGGCACGCCGCCCGGGGTCACCCTGGCGGCGCCATGGATCATTAACGCTGCGGTGGCGCTGCCGACGGGCGCCAAGGCCGACACCGGGCGGACGCATGCCACGAACGGCGCCGCAGACGATACCGCTAACGGCGCCGCCCAGATCCAATCAGCATCACCGGGGCGCGCCTACGAGATCACGCGCGCCTACCAACGGCACCGAGACCACGCGGCACCGCCAACGGCGCCGAGACCACGCGCACCACCAACGGCGCCAGAAGCTCCAGCGCGCCGAAAACGGCGCCGACACGCCACAGACTTGCAGAAGGCGCCGAAAAGCCCCTGGAACCTGGAAAGCAAGAGAAGGAAAAACAGGAGATAAGGGCATCGGTGAGGCCCCGCGCCGCAGCCATGTGAGGGGGAAACACCTAAGCACGGAGTCGCTAGCATCAAGAAGGCGCCGCGCGACTAGGAAGGTCCAACCGCTCTACCTGATCGCCGCCGGAGGGTTCCCGAGGGCCCGGGGTAACCGAGCCAGGCAGAAGAACCAACCTCTGAGCCCATCGCCCATAAGAGCGCCCACTGATGAAACTGCTCATCTGGAGCCCCTACCTATAGGCGGAGGCCTCGATGTCGAGGACGACGATTATCGAAGTTGGCGACTCAAGAAGGAGACCGCAACAGCAACGATAACCCACCGCCGACGCCAAGAGACATACAGAGGGCTAATTTCGAGTGATGCCTTCTTTTGACCTGTGGGTCAAGAAGAGCCGAGGCGAACGGGCGCCGAGAATGCGACTGCCATTTTATGCCGGGCGGGGACCGCCCATCCCCCGGCATCGGACTGACCGTAGTCGGAACCCCGCTGAGGAGAAGGAGGCTGACCGACCCAGCCCGCTGACTGAACAGCTTTCATCTAAGTCTCCCTACCGGCCACCTGACCTGCTCATGGTCGACTCCGTCCAGTAGGCCGAGACTTCTTCAAGTAGTTAAATTTAAATATTAGAAAATTTTACGAAAATAGAATAAAACTAAGCGATACTACTATCGTGATAATGTTACAAAAACAAACTGAAAACTATGCGCTAGTTTGAAGTTTGACTGACTCGACAGGCGAGCGACGTCGCCACTGAAGCGCACTGACGGCGGGAAAAAGGAACTAAGGCGGTTGGAGGGTGCGTCGCCGAGATGGTCATTACAGCTAGCCGCTGCTCATGTGCGCCTGTGTCTCGGCGGCGCTCTGCTCTCGACCCTCCAGCAAAAAGTTTGCTCCCGATGGGTCTTAGTGCCTCCGGCGCCAATCCCACTAGTGTGAATGAGTGTTGGAGACTTATGTCCAGGAAGATCTCCTTTTGGCATAGGATCCTGCACCTCTGCATCTGTGGCTGCCAGAGGGCACTATGCTTTAGCTCACAGCTGGATTCTTTGCCAAGCATGTCTGTATGCATAACCACATGGAAAATTTGCAGCCCACCAGAAAGTCCCACAAATTCTTGACATCTGTTGACACACAGAAGTTCCACAGGTAGACAGAGACTTCCCTTGGCACACAGCCCAGAGGACCCTGAGTGTCTGCATCTATTTACAGTGGTCTTGAAGGGACCTGTGTGAAAATGAGGATACAGTTCAATGCTTTGAAAAAGAAATTACATTCATTACAAAAAAAGTGTGTTAATGCACCACTTAAGGTTCATGTTATCACTACAAAAGTATGGAAATGAGGTGGTAGGGTTTACAACCCCCCCCAGCATTGAAAGGACAGGACAACATAAGAAACCATAGACAGCCATCATCAGGTAGGAAAAACTACATACAACTGTTTTCAGATGACAGAACTATAGTAGCACCAATAAGCTATCTTTGTGGATTTGTATTTGCAGCTGCAGTAGCACAGACACCACAGAGGCTTTCATTTCGATATGCAGCTATGGACATGCAGGCCCTGGAAGTGCAGGCTTCTGCAGCCAAAAGTTGGTGTGTATGTCTGACACCGGTGGCTACAGATGGGCCTGTGCATCTTTAGTCAGAAGTAGTGTTGTAGTGTGGGCATAATGGATTTCCTGAGGCCTGCACTTCTGTACCCAGAGGTCAGTGTGTATGTATGCCTTACACCTGTGGCTGCAGAAGTGCAGGTCCCTCAGGAGACTGCACTTCTGCAGACAGACCTGTGTGTATGACTTGTAGTGTATATGAGTACCTGTGACTACAGAAGCGCTGACCATTTGGATATTACAGATTTGTCTCTGTGGCTGCTAGGGCCTATGCTTCTGCACACAGAAACAGTGTTGTGATTTGAGTATTGTGGATTTCTATCTTCAGCCAGAAGTGAGTGCATATGTCTTGCAGTGTGTGTACCACAGATACAATTCCATGCTTTCGCATTTGTGTCATCTGGAGAGAGTTGTATGTTGTTTGTCTTGCTTGAGGATGAGTCTGTGGTTGCTTGTGTGATCATGTCCTTTTGCTGCTTGGGGAGTGGGGAGTTAGGGTTGGAAATCCTAAAGTTGCATTTTCCTATTTTTGTGGCAGAAAGTTGAACCCTAACTGGCAGATTAATGCATTTTTAACAGTTTCGTTTCTATTCTATTCTATTCTATTCTGTTCTGTTCTGTTCTGTTCTGTTCTGTTCTGTTCTATTCTATTCTATTACATTACATTACATCATATGTAGTTGCACCTGCATATTAAGGTTGAGTAAGTACTTTAATGTTAAACCCTGATTTTTGCACCTTAATACCTCCAGCCCCGTTCAACTGATTTACTTCAAATTTGGCAGGCACAGAGTGGAAAAGTGAACATTTTGAAGCAATTGGTAGTGCTGGGTGAAATGTGGAATTCCGTCACTGAAATTAGTGCAGAATGACCATTCCACCAGTGGAATTGCCACCAGAATTTCACTGGTTCTTCTGTGGAATTCTACCTGCTGCGATCTGTGCAATAATATTCCATGGAACAGTATTTTCTCTGTGGAAAATCAATCTGCAAACATTCTGTGGAAAATATTGAGTTCCATGGAATAAAATTCTGAAGAAATATTCCAGAAACACTCATTCCATATTTTTCTGCTGTGGAATTCTACCATTCTATTTCTAGCAAAATTTGGCAGACTTTTGGTGGAATTTTGAAAATTCCTAAACATTTTGTTTCACCAGAATTTGAAAATTCTGCACAGCACTAGCTATTAGTCAGTGAGGGCAAAGTTATAGAGGTGCAAAAAGAAAAAATTACTCACCTTAGTAATTGCTTTTCTTCTCATGGAGTCTTGCTATATTAGGACCATTGCAGTCATTCCCCACACTTGAACTGCCCCGGAGAGGAAACAGTGAACTCCAGAGTGATCTGGAGTTCCACAGCTCGAGGGCGCTGTTCAAAACTCTATCTGGCTAGTTTCAAATGAAACTGTCAGGTTCTTACTGAGCTAAACTAACATAGCAAGTCTGTGTGGAAAAGCTCTACACTAGCCATTGGCTACCTACCATTAGTAGAATAAGAACAATCATAGAATAATAACAATATTTATTGCTAGGATCACCCTTACAAGCACTAATAGGCCCCTCTCCCAAAAGACTCAAGTCCAGAGGGGACCATCTACTCATAACAAAAACAGAAATACCTAGTTCCTAACCCAATGGAAACAAGGGGGACTAGAGAGACTAAAATGGCATGACACAGTGCTTGCACTAATTTGCCACCCCATACCCAAGTAGGAGTTCTGAGAGGGGGGAGGAGGGTTGTCCTAATATAGCAAGACTCCATGAGAAGAAAAGCAATTACTAAGGTGAGTAATTTTTTCTTCAAACACCATGAAGTCTTGCTATATTAGGACCATTGCAGATTACACAGCAGTACCTCCATGGAGGAGGTCAGAACCTACTTAGGAAATAGGCTCTGAAGTACAGCTGTGCAAAACGAGCATCTCTCCTGGACTGGACGTCCAGGAATAATGCTAGTAAAGGTGTGAACTGTTTCAGGTAGCAGCTTGACAAATTTCCAAATGGGAATATCTCCAGCAGCTGCTAGAGATGCAGCTGTACCCCTGGTGGAGTGAGCCCTCAGTCTTGAGGGTTCCCTACCTAGTTTTTGGTAACAGATTGGATACAAGAGACAATCCACCTTGCAATTGTCCTCTTAGTGGCAGGTCTCCTTTGCCAACCTCTCCATAGGTAAGGAAGAGTTGGAGGGATTCGAACCTGTGACCCTTAGTACGTTCCACATAGTAGCTTAGGGCTCTTTGACGTCCAAGCTGTGTAGTCTCCTTTCACCCGAGGAAGAATGCTCAGTGAAAATACTGGAGAGAAATGGACTGGTTCAGATGAAAATCTGAAACCACTTTGGTAAAACTTTATGTTAGTCCTGAGGACTACCTTATCCCTGTGAAAAGAAATAAAATCCTTTTCCACTGAAAGGGCTTGCAATTCACTTATACGTCTGGCAGAAGTGATAGCCACTAGAAAAACAGTTTTCCATGTTAAATACTTGAGATCTGCAGAAGAAAGGGGCTCAAAGGGAGGTTGCATTAACTGAGCAATGCAAACATTCAGGTCCCAGGCAGGGGCTGGTTCCCGAAAGGGAGGGTTAGTGAAGTAACCCTTAAAAACTTGGAAAACACAGGGTGAGAGAGGAAGAGAAACAGGCTTCCCATGGAAACAAAGGCAGAAACAGCTGCCAGATGAACCTTCAAGGTAGCTGGTCTAAGGCCTAGGGAATTTAGATGGGCCAAATAGTCCAGTAAAGTGGCCAAGTCAGCAGATTCTGGCACAATTTGTTTCTCCGAACACCAGAAGGAAAACCTCTTCCACTTAGAATTGTAAGTGGCCCTAGTGGAAGGCTTCCTAGAAGCCTTTAAAATATCCAGAACCCCTTGAGAAAGGTGCAAATCAGCAAATTCTAATTCCTCAAGAACCAAGCCTTGAGGTGGAGGGATTTGAGGTCCGGTACCACACTCTCCCCTGTGCACAGGTCAGCAAGTCGTGGCCTGGGCAAGGTCAGGGAGGGTGGATTGTCAGGACAGGAGGAGAGGATACCAGGGCTGTCTGGCCCAGTCTGGAGCAATCAGAGCCACTTTGCAGGGCTGAGTTCTGATTTTACCAATACCCTGAAGAGGAGAGAGGAAGGGGAAAGCATATAGGAATTTCCTTTCCAATCCAGCAGAAAGGCGTCCAGGGGACTGAGCCCAGCACTGAGGCCTGCAACAAAATAGGGAAGTTGATGGTTGTCTGGGGCTGCGAAGAGATCTATCTGAGGGGTGCCCCATCTGGCAAAACCGACCCCAATACCTGAGGATTCAGAGACCATTCGTGATGGCCCTGGGAAATCCTGCTGAGAGCATCCGCCAGGACATTGTCCTTCCTGGAAGGTGAATTGCATCAGGAGGTGTTTAGGAGTAAGCCAGAGACCACAACTTCATTGCTTCGTGCACAAGGCTGATGGACCGAGTGCCCCTTGCTTGTTGATGTACCACATTGTTGTGGTGTTGTCTGTCCTGATTTGAACTACTTTGTTCTGGACAACAGTTGAAAAGCCTGAAGAGCTAAAAGAACAGCTCTGAGTTCCAAAAGATTGATGTGGAGCAGAGATTCCTGGGGACCACACCTTTGAGTGGAAAGGTCGCTGAGTGAGCCCCCACCCTAACAGGGAGGCATCCTGTGAGGGTGAGAGTGTGTGAAACGGTATAAAGGAACCCTTGAGTAAGATTGCTTTGATCCTGCCACCACTGAAGGGCCAGGATCAGGGTTTTGGTCACCGGACTAATTTGGTAAGGGGTCCTCCTTTGAGACCAATAGGACCTCAAGTGGAACTGGATGTCCCTCATCTGAAATCTTGCTCCCTGCACGACAGCTGTGGAAGCAGCCATGTGCCCTAGGAGTTGCAAAAGTGCCTTGCTGGTCGAGAGACCCACAGGGTAAAGGAGTATGCCAGGGCAATGAGCCTGTCCACTCTTTCCGAGGGGAGAAATGCCCTGGCTAACTTTGTGTTCAATTCTGCACCTATGAAAGTTAGAACCTGAACAGGTTCCAGAACTGACTTTGGTAAGTTCAGCAGGAATCCTAGGGAAGTGAGAAGCTGCTGGGTGACTTGCAAGTGGGATTTTACCTGATCTGGAGACTGACCCACTATGAGCCAGTCGTCCAGGTAGGGAAACACAGCAATCCCTTGCCTTCTTAAATGAGCCACTACCACAGCTAGACATTTTGTGAATACCCTTGGAGCCGAGGTTAGGCCGAAGGGCATTGCTCTGAACTGGTAGTGGCCAGAGAGCAGTTCGAACCTGAGGTACTTTCGGTGAGAAGGCCTGATCATGACATGAAAATAGGCGTCCCTGAGGTCCAGGGAAGCTAACCAGTCCTCTGGCCTCAGGGAAGGCAAAATCATTGCTAGAGTTAACATTTTGAACTTTGGTTTCAATAGATGTTTGTTCAGGTACCTTAAGTCTAAGATGGCGCCATTCTCCTGTCTTTTGGGGTAAGAAAATATCTTGAGTACAGTCCCTTGCCCTGATGGCAAGGGGGGACCCTTTCCACTGCTTTGCAATCCAGAAGGGAAGAAACCTCTGCTTCCAAAGCAAGGGCTTCTGAAGAGTTTGCAGGTGGAAATTGCCTGGCTCTCATCTTTGGGAACTGTTTGAGCTGAGAACCAGGCCCTGGCTTACTACTTCCAGAACCCACCTGTCCGAGTTAGGGACAGCCAGTTCTGGCTGAAATAAGCCAACCTGCCCCCACTGGTACAGGAGAATCGGCCCTGGGCACCCCATCAGGTGCCTGCTTGGCAGCAGCTTTAGGCTGAGGGGGGCGACTGTCTACCTGTGCCCCGTCTACCTCTGCCTCTGAAAAAACCCTCTGTGAAAAAGCAGAGGAGGCTTGAGATTGGTAAAAGGGCCTGTGGAAAGGCCTACCCCTACCCTTGGGGGTATGCCTTTGTGGAGTGGCATGCCTCTCCTTAGCTTGGGCACTTTTGTAGGTAGTTCTATATTCATCCATCTTTTTCATATAATTTTCCATTTGATCACCAAACAGAGAATTTCCCATTACAGGAAAATCCATAGCCTTTGACTGAGTATCTTGGGACAGATTAGTGCATCTGAGCCATGCCAACCTACGGAAAGCTACAGAAGTGGCCATGACCCTAGAGGAAACATCATTAACATCTACAGCAGTATGAAATTGAACTTTAGAGGCTTCAATGCCATCAGCAGCCACTTGTTCCAACTCACTAGCCAGCTGGCCCTGGGCCTGCTTGGCTAACTGCAATATAGTGTCCCATCTAGATTTCTGATATCTAGCCACATAAGCCATATAATTAGCCTGCCTGAGTCCCAAAGAAGCTGCCATATATTGTTTTTTCACCATGGCATCAATCTTCCTGGAATCCTTATCAGGAGGATGTGAGGCCAGGGGAATATAAGCCTTGTCACAGGCTGCAGCTTGCACCACACCTACATGACTACACTGCTCAGAGAGGAAGTCTGTATCAGGGCCTGATAAGGTATACCTTCTGTCCATTTTTTTATCTACAGGAGGGACAGAATGAGGATTTTGAAAATCTTTGTTGTTTGCTTCCTAAATGACTTATGCAAAGGAATAGACAACCTCCTAGACTCTGGAATATCCATCATTTCAACATAATCAGGCTCCTCTTGCTCATCCACAGCCTCTTCTAAAGGAAGCTGGAGGGTTTCTGCAACCTTTTGTAAAACATAAAAGAAGGGGACTCAGACAGCATGGGGGAGATTCTAAAGGTCTATCTGGAGGAATGTCGGTTCAATGGCACGTCAGACCTTCCCAGTCACAAACATACTGATCAAATTCCTCCTCCCCTCACGTGGTTCATAAAATCCTCAACATCATAATCCTGAACCACTGGGACTGAGCAGGCCACCCTTTTCCCAGATGCAGGGGTTTGACAGATCCCTGAGACAAAGATTGGACAATCTGAATGGCTTTAGCTATCTCTGCAGCAGTTGGAGAGACAATTTTGTACTCCAGACCTGCTGATTTCTTTGTCTTTTTTGCTGGGACTGGTTCCTCTGAACCAGCCTTCCTTTGCCAAGGAAGTCTCGCCTGGTCAGAGGGCACTCCCTCTGGTCCAGTGGGTACTGGACTGGGCTGGCCATCAGGTCAGCGGACTTTTTGGCCTCTCGTTCCTGAGCCGGCCCAATCTCTTTTTCCAGGGTGGCTGCAGGAAATTTTTACACACCTAGCAGTCTGACAGGAGGTGGTCAGCCCTCAGACAATAAACAGTGAGTGTGGGTCAGCCCTGGCAAAGGCTTCCCACAGACATCACAGTGTTGAAACCCAGTGGGCCCGGTGTTTTTCTTTTGGGTTTCTCAGACATAATGCCAGCCTAACCAAAAACTTGCCCTTTAGATGGCAGTGCCAGGTAAGACACCCTTATCGGTTCCTAACCGTGTCACGGTATTTGAAAAACCCCAAATAAAAGTTAGGTTTTTTAGAACCGATAAGAACCGGAACCACTCTAAAAGCCCAACCAAACAGTTTGACACATATATTTTAACAAACCGATCGGTTCAAAACCGAACCGATAATGAATTTCCACACAGACTTAATTTCTGTACTTACGGTTTACCAGATAGAGCTTTTAACGAAATGTGGTAAAATACTTTTACCGGTTCCAATGAAAATACTCAACTTGAACCGAGAAATGAACCGAGCTGAAGGAGCTGATCTCGGAGGCGACTGTTCAGTGAAGCGGAGTAAAGAATCTGACAGTTTCATTTGAAACTAGCCAGATAGAGCTTTGAACAGCGCCCTCGCGCTGTGGAACTCCAGATCACTCTGGAGTTAACTGTTTCCTCTCCGGGGCAGTTCAAGTGTGGGGAATGACTGCAATGGTCCTAATATAGCAAGATTTCATGGTGTTTGAAGCATAAAATTGGCCAAATTTAAGACCTTTTTGGCTCAGAAATAAATATAAAACTAGGTTCACTTCAAACTTAAAACTTATAAGTTTGATAGATACTGACCCAAGGTGTGCGCTTTTGTGTTTTTCATTTCTTATCTTACCCACATTTTTTCATAATTAATAAAAAAACAGGCTGTTTTTCCCACATGCGGTTTAAGATCGGGGCATTTTAATGACAACTGATTTTTTTTTTTTATGACTGCATTTATAAATGCAGTCATTTGACACATATGTGTGAGTTTCTGAATGAGTGGGGCTATAGGCTTTACCAGAGGTGTGATGCGTAATGCTGTTTGTGCCCTTTTTTAAAAATGTGCCTGTTCCCTAGTGGTGGATCGTCACATTAGTGTGTAGCCCAGCCTCACTGAATGGGGCTGCACAGTATGAATGCATCTCTTTCACAGGTCCCCATTATGGCCGAAACCACATTTTTCATATCTGGCCTTTCCTGAAATACTGTAGCACTCCAGGGCTTTTAATGACCCTCCTACCACCACAGGAGAACTGGATACTGGGTTACCCACCCCTGGTGCCAGCTTAGACCCCCCCACCCATTCCTCCATATCCCCTCCTACATAAATACAAGAATAGATAAGTCAACACCAGTGTGCCCAGTCCCTGTTGCTAAGAGAAACTTCTCCCACACCCACATAGGGTGCAACACCATTGCGCCCACCCGATATCACCAAAGAAAAAACTGACATGGGAGTGCACAATTCCCAGTGCTGGTAAGTGTAAATTAAAGTGTCCCTCATTGTCTTTTTTCCTTTCTTTCATCTATAATCAAGAAAACCATCCATTAATATCTGTCGTGGTACCACTGTCCCCTCCCTCCGCTCAACATCCACCACCCCACACCTTCCACACCAGCAGTCACCTAAAAAAATGTCCAGCAATGCCTATGATCTTGACCACTGAAAGATGTTCTGCTGCTATGAAGCCCAGTGGGAACTGACATGAAACAAGTTAAGTGTAGTCAATGTATTTAAATGCATTTTTAACTTTTATTTATAACTTGGTCATTTTTTAATATTTGTATCCCAAGTTTTTAACATGGCCTTTTTGGGACCCACCTTATGAATAAGGTAGGTGAAAGTTTTCAAATCTGTCTAAAAGGTGAATGCAGTTCTTACACAAAATCACCTTTTGAGCAGGATTTGACAAATATCACCAATTAGGTTCATGAAGTTGGGTCATAAGAAGACTGCTGGAAATTTGGATTAAAACATTAAAAAACAAAAAAGTTATGAAGGTACAGAATGTTGACATTGTTCAACGGTGGCTCATAACTTTGTCAAGTTTCAATATTTTGACCTCAAATTTTAAACATAGCCATTTTTTCACTGTACTTCATGGACGTGGCAGGTGCTGTTTTTCAAACACTGGTCAAAATGTGTTTTTGCACTTGTGGTACAAAATGATATTTCAACCAGTGTTTTATAAAAGACACCTGTCACAGTCAAATCCAGTCATAGACCTGATATTTTCATTAGTTAGCATCACGTGGTCATTTATGAATTATCAGAAATCAACATGTTGATTTAAAGTTACAGGGGAAATTAAAGAAAAAACAGTTGATGATTTAAAAGTTATATTTCTGGCAATGGTATTATAACCCAGATTCTGATTTAAGATCATGATTTACCATGGGGATCATACGGTGCCTTATAATTATTGATTCATAATCAACCTCAAAAAAAATTATGTTTTGCTGATTTGCCTTAGAAAGTCAACAGGAACAGTATACAGCTAAGGGGACATCTGACTAACATTACTCAGATGTGAACACTGTAATAAGTAAAAAGTGATATCAAACAGCTGACAGGGCAGCAGGAAAGAAAAAGATAAGTAATATACAGTATAATGCAGCCATGTTGTTATTGTGTGAATTAAATTAATTTAAAAGCATTATTTAGCAGGTCTTATTTAAATAGGATGTCATCTAAAATATTTTATAACAAAAAGGGGAAGGTCAGATTGTTTTTCTTATGATAAGTTCTATTGCCACTTTATTGCCCAAGGCTTACTCTAATATTCCCCTGCAGCCTTGGACTAGATGTTTAGGCATTCAGGTGGTTCACTTTACCCAGCACTGGAAACACAGCGCTGCCTGTAGGTAAAACTCAAACAGTAAACCATGTGCTAGGTAGATGCTCCTATCTCATTAATATGCCATTCCAAAAAAGATAGCTACCTGCTAGCCTCATATGCCTCGTAAGACAGGAACAGGTTCTGCACGGCCTACTAATTGGTAGTTAAGTATCAATATTAGTCAAATGATACAGAGATATGCCTTTGTTAACCACATCATCTTTTACAGGCAGCATTCAGAATCCCTATTAATTATACCTACCTTGTACCGTATATAGTATGTGATTTAACACATATTGCTGGCCACATTGTAACTTTATATTTACATACCCTTCCTTACAGGTATAAGAAATGGTGCCTCCAAACATGAAGTTATTTCCTATGATGGTGCCATCTTTAATTGGTGGTGGAAGTCCACAGGATACCTGCATACATGCTGGGTAGCTGTCATTCCATTTCCCTGTAGCTTCACACATTAATGCAGAGGACCCTTGCAACCTTGCAATAACAAAAATATCAGTTTGGAACTATAATCACATCATTTGGTTGACAGATGCTCTTTTGGTTAAAAAAGGATAGCAAACTAGTATAAACTGGAAGAGATGGATTGATTTTTGCAGAGGTAACCACATGTGCATAACCCTAGTGAAAGGCCAAAATACTTATCATTTCAGTATATAGTACTACTGCAGCACACCTGTGACTTACTATTACACTGTTTTTATTACTCTGTATTATACTACATACTTTCATATAAAACACCTAATTTGCATTCCATATTAAAAAATTCAAACTAAAATTCTGTATTTAGAGCTATCATTAAGGCTACCACGCAACGGCTTTAGGAAAACCACAGTTATTGTAGCATGGAGAGTGTTATGCCAGATTTTATGTGCTATTAGACTTTTGTTCAGTGGTATATCTAGCAATGACCTAATGCTGTAAGCTTATTTTTATTTATTTTTTATTTTACGGTTTTACTAGGGAGGGAATTGGGCCAAATATACCATTTTAAGTCATGCCTGGATAGAAATACAGATGTAACAATTTCACAAAATGCACAAACAACAAGTGGAATAACAGCATGTCTCTGTAACCTTGCACACTGCAGAAGTGCTCTTATCATCCTGTAGTGTCTTCTGGTGATGACAAAGTGGTTTCAATGATTTTTAATTTTAAGTCAAAGTTATAAGGTTCTAAATATAAGTTAGTTCTGATTTGTGCTGTTATAGTGGAATAAAGCAGTCATGAGATGATATTTGACCTGTCACATTTATTGGTTAATTGAATCTATTTGTGTAATGCAGTTTAACCACCATTCATGAGAAAACACACATTATCATGTTTTGGATCACAATGTGTCCTAGGGGAACTATGGCAGCCTTTCGACTGTAATAAGTTATTCAGCATTTTGTTGATACTGTACACATGATCACAACTGTACTAGACTGGTTAACTCATTGTTTGAATGAGCTAAGTTATGCTCTTTTTCACTTTCTTAGATGTCAAGTGCCTTTTTAAGATGGTGGCTGGCAGCCAGGTTCCTGTGAGCCGTGCAGGTATAAAAACATTGCTCATAGATGAATGGTCTTGAGACCATTATATTTCTATGGTATTGTGGTAGCAATACAAATAGGAGTTAGCCTGATCATAGCAAGGTGTCCATTTCATATTGTATAGTATATCAGCTGGGTGGGCAGACTGGGTGGGCCAAGTGGTCCATTTCTGCCAACATGGCATGCATTATGGATCCTGAATTATGCAAGTACCCTCTCATCAGTTCAACCCTTATATGGGATGAGATGCGGGCTTTTAGGGGAGGATGCCTGTCTGAAATTCTTCAGTATCCATATGTTTATAAACCAAAAAAGGCCCTTACACCAGTACTTGGGAAAATGAATGCATGCTTTTGATTGGGGGCAGTATTATTTTCTATGCACCTCCCATTTTAATCTTGTCCTGCACCTAGCTCTGTCAACCATGAAGCCCATTAAACCCACAGACTATGCTATGTCTTTCATTGGCTTTCTGCATTTGGGGGTCAGTGGGGAAAATATATCATAATTATACGCAGTCACATGCTACAAAAAGAGTATGACAACAATGCTCCTGTATCCTACAGTCTTCCCAGGGAACATCCCAAGAATCCACTTTGGCAAATAATGGGATATCTTCTTGAATAGCTGCTAACAAGTCTGACTCTGACCTCAGTACAGCCTTCTTTGCTCTGTTGACATTTTGCATGTACATGGGGGGGGGTAAATGTATATCGGTCAATCAGTAAATATATGTTGGACTTCATGAACAGCAAGCAGAGGACCTCCCCAAACTTCACCCATTCCCTCCAAACATACCTCCGGTGCTCTGTGTGTTGCAATTTAGCCTCTGCAGTTGGACATCATGCACAGCAGGCAGAGGACCTCCCCAAATTTCACTCATTCCCTCCAAACATACCTCCAGTGCTCTGTGTGTTGCAATTAAGCCTCTGCAGTTGGACATCATGCGCAGCAGGCAGAGGACCTCCCCAAACTTCCCCCATTCCCTCAGAACATACCTCTGGTGCTCCGTGTGCTGCGATTAAGCCTCTGCAGTCAGGTTTCATGCACAGCAGTCAAAGGATCTCCTCAAACTTCATCTGTTCTCTCTGAACATACCTCCAGTGCTCTGTGGGCTGCAGTTAAGCCTCAGCAGTTGGACTTTATTCACAACAGGCAGAGGATCTTCCCAAACTTCACCCATTCCCTCTGAACATACCTCCGGTGCTCTGTGGGCTGTGATTAAGCCTCTGCAGTCAGACTTCATGCACAGCAGGCAGAGGACCTCCCCAGACTTCACCCATTACCTCTGAACATACCTCCAGTGCTCTGTGGGCTGCAATTAAGCCTCTGCAGTTGGACTTCATGCACAGCAGGCAAAGGACCTTCTCAAACTTCACCCCTTACTTCCAAACATACCTCCGGTGCTCCATGGGTCACAATTAAGGTACAGCACTCTATTCCTTCTCCTGGTGCCATTTGCAGTAGGGGAGCATCAGCGTACAGAGACAGATTGTTTATTGCAGTCTCTTTATTTTATGCTTAGACCAGCACTATGTGCTTTGTGTTAGGGTAACTTTAACTGCAGCCAGTATACTGTTATTGTGCCCTCTGTAGCTTGAAATGGCTGTTAGAGACTGAGAACTGTGAGGTGCCCTGTGTAGCCATTTTAGAGTGTTCTATGTGATTCTGCCCCCACCCTGAGCTGTGTAGCTCACTTCCCACCCTCAGGCTCCCTGTATCTGTTTGCC
This sequence comes from Neoceratodus forsteri, assembly GCA_016271365.2. Taxonomy (NCBI): domain Eukaryota; kingdom Metazoa; phylum Chordata; order Ceratodontiformes; family Ceratodontidae; genus Neoceratodus; species Neoceratodus forsteri. The sequence goes on along the minus strand of CM057453.1, from coordinate 1,113,681,854 downwards.
TTTTCCTTGGCCTCTGCAATCAGACTTTGTGCACAGCAGGCAGAGGACCTTCCCAAACTTCATCTGTTCACTCTGGTCATACCTCTGGTACTCCATAGGCTGCAATTAAGGTGCAGCACTCAACTTCTTCTCCTGGTACCATTTGCAGCAGAGGAGCAGAGCTGCACTTTGTGCGGTGCTGCTAGGTTTCTCCCACCCTAAGCTAATCTCCCTTTTATAGGACTACAGGTTCAAAAACCAATCAATCAACTTCTACGCCCCTGCTGTACTACTACATGGTATGATCCTATGTTAACCCCTACAGGAGCCTCTCAGTTGGTACATTCCCAGGTCTATCCCATCCATGTAAATTGTTTCAGAATTTCTTTTCTCACACACAAGTTACTCCTTTAATTTGACCCAACTACTTGCCTATTCAGCTCCCTACCTTGCCTCTCTAACACAGGTTTTTCATTTGGTCACCATCCCCAGTAGCCACATAATCAGTTTCCTTCAGCTTAAGCCAAGAGTATCTGTTTGGCCAGACAGCTTTATTTTCTCTATACTGCAGCCTCACTACATGTTCCTCTGCTCCTTCACCTACCCCGATTATGTCACCCTTATTTCCCCTCTGCTTTGCTTTGCTCCCACTCATACCTGCCTTATCACCCCTTACTCTCTCCCCCTCCTCCTTTTGCCTTGGTCCACCTTCTCTCTCGCTCCTATTTCCTCCCCATCTACCCCTTCCCCCTTAACCCCCTATTTACTTGCTACCTCCCCTACCGCATCCCCTTATTTATTCAGGAGTTCCATGGTCCCTTCTGCTTAACACAGAAGCCATCTTCTGCATTTTCTATCCTTGCCTCCCTTCCCCATTGCCCTATATTTCTCATCATCTCAAAGGAAGTAAAAAAACCTCCCTCCTCCCCTACTATTGTTCTTACTGCTCCTTGTGCAATGGGGGAGGGTTTATATTGATTTGAAATGGGTTGAAGGGGGAACAGCCCCATGCAGAAATTACTGCAGACACTGTGTGCGGTCTGGCTGGATGGGTGACCCAGTCCATGCTGCTCACCATTACTGTTGCCCTTTTGGCTGCACTTTCATTACTGAGCACTCTTTGTTTGCGCACCAGCATGGGTGAACCAGGGATGCCACGCCTCATATAGAAAGCTTGATGATACTTCTCCTGAGTGTACTTTAACTCTATGACATCACGAGTGGCAATGCCACAAGTGATGTCATAGGTTAAAGTATACAAAGAAGAAGTATATCAATGATATTTCTGTATGGGGCATGACATATTCGATTCATCCAATACTTGGTTCCTGATTGTGAGATATTTTTTTTTAAATGCATCTTTGTACTTTTATGTTGTCCAATGTGCAGAGCCCTTTTAAGGATGACCAATTGGTTGTTTCCCTGTACTGATGCACATGATGCTCTTGTGTTCATCCATGCATCAGTGTGCAACTTGCTTATTCATGTTATGGAGGGTAAGCCGTCCATCAGCACTGTTTATGTAAGCAGGTGCAGTCTGCCTTTTGCATTGCCTTCGGGCAAGTAATTCCTGAGAAGACTGAAGCAGAGTGGCAGTGATGGAGACAGGATTCCCAGCGTGGAGACAGAGGGAGGTAACCTGCAGGGGAAACATTATTTTGGGGAAACGTATGAATAGTTTGCATTTGTGGCAAGCTGACTGGGGGAGAAAGTTTGGTTTTTATAAGAAGATTTCATGTCATTTTTGAAATGTGGCTAAAAGGAGTTTGAAATTGAAAGCACTCTTCGGTAGTCAGCTGTAAACTGAAACCAGCAGTTCCAATTATTGAGCGGTGGAGCTCGTGCTCGTGAGATGGAACAATCAAGACCTACAGTGCAGATATTTTGTGACCTCTGGACCTAGAGTGAGAATATCAGAGCTAATGTGAGGTCACAAAAATATCCCTGATATATATAATTTCATTTCATACATGTTATTTGTAAAGTCATTTGGTACATTAAAAAGCAAGTAGCGTCAACTGTAGCAGGCAGAAAATGACTTTAAAAGTTAGTTATTACTTTTAATTCTAAGGAACTTTTTCTTTTCTTCCATTTGCTCATTAAATATGTTTTCTACCTAGCCAGCCCAGTGGTGTGGAGGGCTAAGGTATTGATGCCTTATCTCCTGCCACACTGGCAACCTATGTTCTGGAACAAGCATGGGTTGCCATGGGTTGGGAGTGCGAGAGGATCTAGCATCTCAGGGACTTCTGTCCTGGGGAGGGGTGACTAGCCATTTCAGCCCATGACTGCCACCTGATGGAGGCCTGTTGGTAATGCAGGTGTGGGCAACTCAAAGAGTGGGGCTGAGGCAGCATAGGACATGTGCACCTCCACATGCACATCCTGGTGCTGCAGCATGGAGGAGGGACTATGAAAGGAGAAATTCTAGGGGCCTTGGCTTTGTGAAGCCTTGCCCATTCCTCCACTTTCTGCCCTGTCACTCCAATCCTGGGGCTAAACCTGGATGTGTCTACTTGAGGGGGTGGATGGCCTTCCCCCCGACCCTGCCATAGGGGGAAATCCACAGGGGAAATGAGCTGCTGAGCCAGAGAGTGGCAAGCATCACCAAACACAGTGACAAGGATGACAGATGCCCAGATCTGGTAAAGGAGGATAAAATATTTTCAGAAAAAAATGTTTTCTACTTGATAGATTGGTATGGTATAAAAAGCAGGGTTCCAGTGTTCAGAGCACCTAGCATAGCCTGAGGACTAAGTGTAACTTAGTGGTGTGGGGAAAAATCCTCACACTGACAAAATTGCTTTTTACAGCATTTTTTGCACATGGACAGCATTGTTTTGTTTTTGTGAAAGCACACACCAATGCTATACCTGGTTATACCAGGTGTAGCATTTTCTTTTCAACTCTTTGTATGCTCCTACTTAACATCCTTGGACTCTCTCCAGTGTGGTTACCCGATTCTGCTTTCTCCCATCCTGCCTGAAGTCAACAGTAGCCACCTTCAGCGTGCCCCTTTCTGCCACCTGGCCCGCCTGACCCCCCGGCTCTGAGCCCCCCAGGGTGGGACTACTGTCTCCTTACTGGTACTCTATCTGCAATCCAATCGAGTGGCCAGGTTAGTGAAGCACCAGAGGTAGGTGTGGATGACCCAGTGGTGGGCTTGGGTGTGAAACCCCTGAACTCACTTTCGCCTACCGAGGATAGGGCTCTTTTTCCTTGGTTCCTCCACTCTGGCTCGGGTGTGCTATGGTGTCAGCATGCAGATGGGACACTCCTGCCCCCTCCCAAAGATGCCCGCTGCAGCCAGATCCCCATTGGCTGTCCCTATTCTGTTGTGCAGTGCCTCCTGGCCACCGCTGGAAGTCACCACCAGATGGGGAATCCCTGGATCTCACCCCAGGAGAGTAGAGCAGTCCTCCAGATGCTTAATCCTCTCCTCCCCTACCAACCCCCAGTGACCCGAGCTCGCTCCCAAACCTGGGTTGCTGGTGTGGTGTGAGGTGTGGTGTCCAGCACCTCAACCCTCAGCGCCACCGGGCCAGCGAGGTGTAGCATTTTTTTGTACAACTGCAGGAAAACAGTTGTGCAATCTGCCATATTATGCAGAAAAGGTGGCAAAAGGCACCCTTTTGAAAACTGCACACTTACGGAATAGCTTTGGTTATTTAAGGGCACTCTTCCTTGCACAGTTTTTTCTGCCGCACTTTGTAATTTTTCCACTTTTGAAAATCTGACACAGTGCTTTATCTGGAGCCTTATATAACTAGTTATATTCCTCTCCACAGCTCATCAGCATTGTGAGCTCAATAATGGTGACATTACTAGGTACCAGTCTTGGTGCAGGTGATTGGCTCTTCTCGGGTAGCTGTAATATCTCAAACAGTGAGGTCACTGGGCTGATGATGTATGCAGGGGAAAACAACTACCTATGTCAGCCTCCAGGTAGAGTACGGTTTCAAATATCACACTGAGTATTGTCAGGTAGAGAACATAGTAGCAAAAGGGGTGAGAAAAAATACTTCAGGTATAAGAAGTAATAGTTCTATACTTTTTAATGTTTATATTGATTTCACATAGTACACCAGCTGTGTAAGGGTCTTTTTTAAAGTTCTTCTTACTGCCTAGCCAACTTAAATTCATTCATGGTAATATGCATGTACTACCCATGCTACCCTGTATTATGAGGGTAGGTGTAAGTTTGTGTTTGCTTAACACTTGGTTTAATAGCCAGTGTGCTCTAAGAGTGACACTTGCTTCAGTGTTTATACACTGGAGTTCTTGTACTTTTAAATTACTTTCCTCTTTTGGTGTCATCATGACCCAACCCTTTCCATCATGTCACTTGTTGACTCTGTCTTGAACTGAGACAACAGCTGTACAGTAGTACACAGATGTGTCGAAACAAAAATCAAACATGTGTCTGTGGTTTGTGGCTTTCAGCCTTCGCAGATTGTTTTGGAGGTGAGCTGGCACTTCTTGGTCCTGCTTTGTGCCTAGCCAGCTCAGATTCCTTCATGGTGATTTGCCTGGACCATCCATGCTGCCTTGCACTATGGTCTTATGTGTAATTGTGTGCTTCATAACTATTTAGACTGCTTCTAGTTTAATGTGTGTGTGGAACATGTGTTAGGGGCTATATCATTATTCAAAATGAACTACAGATACACGTTTCAGCAGTGGTTGGTGGGGCAATGAAGAAGTGTATCCCCTTTCCCTAAAGTATTATTACACTTATGCAAAAAGACTTAGCTCCATTAAAAAAAAAATGGCATCAAAATATTCACTCTATAAATACCAGTGGACTGAGTCTGCAATGTCTGCCTTACAATGAAATAGTTGCACTGCATGCTTGACAAACAGTAGAGCCACTGCATGCTTGTTAAACAGTACAACCACTGCATGCTTGATAAACAGTAGAACGCTCTAATGCACAATGCATGATGCAAAATGTGATGTTATCATACCTGAATCCATTGTTGCATTCATATGACACAGTTGACAGGTATGTTGTTCCATTAAGTTTCAATTTCCCATTCTCTATATTTTCTGGAACACTGCAAATTACTAACTCACAAAGAGGAGGGCTATGACTCCAGCTGCCATTGGCCAGACAAAAGGTTTCTTCTCCTTTAGTTGGTGTGTATCCCTTATTACATCTACAAAGTAAATGAACACAATTAACATGTAGCACCTGCATCAGGCTGAGCTGCATGGTTCAGTAGTTAGAGCCCAGAACTGTGGACCAGGAGAGGCCCTGGAAAATCAAACCATTTTGTGTCTTTTGTTCTATTGCCAACAGAAATCTTTTGTTTAAAAAGCAGCCGAGATTCAAATAATCCTGATGAAATTTACCAAATGAAAGCCATGGTAGTACTCCAGTTGCCATCTTTCTTTTCTGCCTCCTTTCTGCCTCCCTCCTTCCTAGCTGGTCACAGATGCTGGAGCTGCCCCTAACCTACAAACCATCATCCTGTTAACCCTCTATGTTTCCCCTCACAGCAGTGCTCAATCACTGAGGATTCTGCCCAAAATTCTGAGCCGTGATGCAGCGTGATCCCAACATTGTTACACTGATGCAGTTTATTTTCTCTTTCCTCTTCCCTTGGAGACCAAGCTATGCCTGTTGTGGATTAAGCAATATGAGATGACTACCCTCCACTTAACTTGACTGGGTCAATACAGGAAATTGTAGGCCAGTTGACTTATCAAGTTTCAATTAAATGATTAACATTTTTTTTGCAAATGTGATTTTATAAATATGAAAATAATGCAAGAAGCCTGAAATGTACTGACAAAATGTGCCAGATATTAAAATATGGCTATTTAAATGTGCTCAGGAAAGGATGAAAAGTTGACACTTAGTCCCAAGGAAGCATGTTACATACAGTAAACTCTCAAAGGTCCTTTGTATCGCAGTTTGACTTTGAAAAGCAGCCTGTCAAAGTCATGGCTCTTGTCTGACTCATAAGATATTGACATAAGTGAGCTGGTACATCTGCAAACATTGTAGAATATCTTGAATCCAGTGGCCTTCATGATCCAGGGCAGCATGGATTCACTGGGGGGAGATCATGTCAAACAAAGCTGATAGATTTCTTTGACTGGATGACCAGGGAATTAGATCAGGTTGGAGCAGTGGATATGGGCTACCTGGATTTCAGTAAGGCCTTTGACACCATTCCACATAGGAGACTTGTAAACAAGCTGGGCAGCCTAGGAGTGAGTCCAAATGTGGTAAACTGGGTGTGAAATTGGTTGGGGGACAGGAGACAGAAGGTGGTGGTAAATGGAGTTCACTCAGAGGAAGGAAGTGTGAGCACTGGGGCACCACAGGGATCAGTTCTGGGGCCAGTCCTCTTTAATGTCTTTATTAGCAACATTGCAGAGGGGCTAGAAGGGAAGATATGCATCTTTGCAGATCACACTAAAATCTACAATAGGGTAGACACTCCAGGGGGGTGTGTGTGGAAAAAAATGAGTAGAAATCTAGAAAGCTAGAAGAGTGGTCAAGGGGCTGGCAGCTAAGTTTCAATGCAAAAAATTAGAAAATCATGCACTTGGGGCACAGAAACCCATGGGTGGAGTCCAAAATGGGAGAGTGGTATTAACGACCACCAAACAGGGAAGAGACCTGGGGGTAGTCACATCTGATGGCCTAAAGGTGGCCAGACAGTGTGATAAAGCAGTGGAGAGAGCTTCATAGGGTTCTCAAGGAGGGGTATCACCATCAGGAAGAGATAGATGGTGTTACTGCTGTATAGATCACTGGTGAGACCTCAACTAGAGTACTGTATCTAGTTCTGAAGACCACATCTCTGGAAGGATGTAGACAGGACAGAGGCAGTCCAGAGGAGGACATCTAATATGGTGCAGGCTCTGCATCACAAGCCCTATGAGGAGACACTGAAGGACCTCAATATGTACACCCTGGAGGAAAGGAGGGAGAGGAGGGATGTGACAAAAATTTTCAGATACCTTACAGGTGTAAATAAGATTCAAAAGGGAAGCATTTTTCAGAAAAAAGATGCTCAATAACAAAGGGACATTCTATGAAGCCGGGGCTCAGGGGAGATGTGGAGAAGTAATTCTTCAAAGAAAAGTGGTGAATGTCTGAACAGCCTCCCAGCAGAGGTGGGGGGGGTGCAAAATGGTAACAGGCTTCAAAAATGCATGGGATAGGCATATGGGAACTTTACAGGTAGAGAAAGGGGTAAAGCCAGAGATTAAGTAGGGTCTGCGGTGTTATAGTAGGTAGAGTAAATGGGCGGACTAGGTGGCCCAAGCAGTCCTTATCTGCCATTAAATTCTATGTTTCTATGTTTCTATGAGTGACATTTTAAAATATTGTCATGCCAACTACTTTTAAATATTGAAAATATTGAATTGTTCATTTAATTATATACGTAGAATGGTAATGAAAAAGAGCATATATTGGTGTCTTTCTGAGAGTTGAGCTCCTCTGTTGATCACTTATAAGCCACACTATTCTCACTGCAGTTTGAAATAAGGAGAGGATCAGACACTGTTCAAGTCTCCTGGTCAGTCGCATAAAAAAAAACAACCTCAGCATCCTTTCCAAAAGAAGCCAGTTGCTTAGCAGTGGTGTTTTTATTTGTGTTGGTTAGGGCTGTGTGGAATGCAAAATTCTCTCATCAGAATTGTTGCAGAATAACAATTCCACTTGCGAAATCCTTTGCGGAATTTCTTTTTGAATTCTGCAGAATTTTGAAAAGCATTTCTATGCGAACTGCAGAATACTTTTCCACAGAGCATGTAAACCACAGAATAATTTTCCACTGATTGTGGGAAAAGAATCCGTGGTTTTAGCTTCACCCCAACAAGGGTGCTTCTGCTGCTGCAAGCAGTCCGGTGGGTCCCCTCTGTCCACAGGCTGCCTCTTCACTGTACTGCTCGTAACCACCAGACTGAAGCTTCACCCCTGACAAGGGTGCCTCTGCTGCTGCAAGCAGCCCGATGGGTCCCCTCTGTCCACCAGTTACCTCCTCACTGTACTGCCTGCAGACCACCAGACTGAAGCTTCTCCACTGACAAAGGTGCCTCTGCTACTGCAAGCAGCCCATTGGGTCCCCTCTGTCCACCAGCTGCCTTCTCACTGTACTGCCCTCAGACCAACAGACCGAAGGTATGCTGCTGAAACTTCTGGCGTATCCACGCTGACTGGCCAGATTCATCGGCTCTGCCTGCTGATTGGCTGCTATATTTTTTGAATTATTTGCTGCTCCTATTCCTTTTGGACTTTAAGCTAATTTTATTTACTGATTTTGGTACTGGTTAAGTTTCTTCAAACTGTCCTGTGAATGCTAACTTAAATGTGAATCTAAGCCTGCTTACAGCAATTTTGCACTCGAGGGTTGTTTGCAGTGCACAATCCTTTAGAGTGCAGGTTTTTCAGGTTTTAAAGTATTACAGCTCTCTTTGTTTTAAGGTCCAGTGGTACTGTACCCTGGATCAGAAACTAAGCTTAAAGTGATACACCATTTTGTGAACACTTCTTTGTGTAGACCAGATTTCATTTGTGACACAGTTGTTGCTATGCCCTGCAAATAACCCCATTTTTGTTTCACTTTCTGTCCTTCCTGATTTTTTTCACCCACCCTTCCCCCCTCCAGCCTTTATTAAATACTCTCCTTCCCCCAGTGGCACGGCCCCTAGGCAATCTTCATCCTCCCCTCTCACTAATACTGCAACTCCCCTTAAATATACAGAATGCAGTTATAGGGGCCAACTCTTGTCGGTGCTAATCTTATCTCTTTAAGTTTCATTTACTGTGTTGCATCCCCTGCCTGTGAACTAAGTTCTCATTATAGTACAGTATTTGGGTGGTATTTCTGCTATATGTGTTAGTCTTCTGATCTGTCTAATTCCAAACCTAACCCTTGACAACAACAAACAACATGAGCTGCATTACTCTCCTACTTATTTCTATCACAATTTGGTCAGTGGGCCCAGTTGCCCTTCAGGTCACCTGCCCCTCTTCAGTCTAGCCAGAACACTGCCTCAGAACTGGCCACTGGCAAACAGTACCAAGAACAACCTCCACAGAGGGGGCATACCAGCAGTCCTACTACAATGGGACCACAACAGGGGAGAATGCATCCGACACACACCACGGCTCCGCCAGGCTACCACCTCTCTCACACACACACTCCTCAAAAAGTGGAGAAGCCTCTCCATGATAAAATAAAGAAATGCAAGTCATGAACCTCTATAACCCTCTGCTTCACAGTGAGGAAACTTATCTTAATGTTTCTCTCGTTATCTGGGAATGTGCACTCTAATTCTGGCCCTCTGCTGCCACCCGGATCTATGGGTATCAAGACAAAGGGCCTGACAATAGCTGCAATGAATATCTGCAGCCTAACAGCAAAGTTTACACAATTACAAGCCTGGATGGCCCAACACAAACTGGACATAGCATGCCTAACTGAGGCTTGGCTGACAGTCAGTATAAAAAACAGTGAAATAGCACTAACTGGATACCAGGTATTCAGGAGCGACAGGCATGGCAAGAAGGGTGGGGGCTGTCTTATCTACACAAAAGACTCCCTCCTCAGCTCCATCCTCCTTATCTCCAGGATGGCTACAGACTACAAGCTCCTTGTTGTGAAAACACAAGTCGGACAGCTGGGTAAGACACTGACCATTGCATCAGCCTACCTGCCCCCAAAAAAATCATGGGATGGTGTGCCCAAGGTCCTGGATGCAGTGGCCTCCCTACCCAAGGATAGTGATTTAATTATCACAAGGGATTTCAATACAAAGTAGGAAAGCGACAACTCCATGCCACTCAAGGATACTGTGGCAAGCGCATACCTCACACAACTTGTCACAGAACCAACCAGAAGGAACCACAAGACAGGCAAGAGCTTGCTCATTGACTGAATCCTCACAAACTCCCCATCATGAATATCTGAGGTCAAAGTGCTACCAGATATGCTGAGCGACCACTCCCCTGTCACCCTCAGATGGTCAAATAAGTTTAAAAACAGTCCCCCCCATCAATATACAGAGCAAGATCCTGAAAAGAGGTCAGTTAGGATTGCTTAAAATGCCTTATCCTACCATGACTGGTCACCTATTGACACACTGCCAGACCTGGACTAGGCCCCGAAGTACGTCACAGATGGAGTCAACAATATCTACAACCGATACGCACCGTTAAAAAGGAGAAAAGTGCGGGGGACCACTAATAGTTGGATGACAGGCGAGTTCCTAGCCATGATGAAGGAGAGGGACAACCTCTAGTTAAAAGCCAGAGCCTCGGGTAAAGACCATGACCACCAGCTGTACCGGGCAGCTAGAAACCACTTCACGCATGTAATACAGAGAGCTAAAGCAGATCACCACAAGGAACTGCTCGATAAAAGCTGGGGTGATGGCAAAAGGTTCTGGGGAAATGTAAAGGATCTCTTAGGGCAAGAAGAAAGTAGAAACCCACAGCTGCGCCACATTAACGGCTCTACTACCATGGACTCACACCTCAAGGCAGAGTCCTTCAACTCTGCCTTCACAGATCTAAGCACAATACTCCCTCCTGACTACCTACACCCTGCCAAAGTTCCCTCAGATGACAAAGCGCCCAATACCTCTCACCCTACCTTCTACCTCAAGAAAGTTACTATAAAAGAGGCAACATTCTACATAAAAAAAGTGCTCAGGAAGACCAGGAAGTAGACATGAAGCTGGTGTCTCAAACTCTTGACGTGCTCATCAAGTATATTACAAAACTATTCAACAAATCCCTGACCCTGGCACAACTCCCGGCCACCTGGAAGCAAGCACTGGTCACTCCTGTCCACAAAAGCGGGGACAGGACCAATGTGTCCAATTACAGGCCGATCTCAATCCTCTCCCCCTATCCAAGGTCCTTGAGAAGATTGTAGTGGACCAACTAACAGACTACATCAGCAAATACCAACTTCAATGCCCCAACCAGCATAGGTTCAGGCAGGGGCATAGTACTACAACTACCCTTGTAGAGTTCACCGACTATGCTCACAAAGCTATGGACGAAGGCAAACTAGTAGGGGCAGTGTTCATAGACTTAACAAAAGCCTTCGACATCGTCAGCCACACCCTCTTACTGGCCCATCTACAAGGCCTGGGGGTGGCCACCAATGCAACACTCTGGTTCTGAGACTACCTGTCCCTCAGGTCACAATGGGTAAAAATAGGACAAACAGTGTCTGACCCCAGGGAAGTCACACAGGGGGGTTCCCCAGGGATCCATCTTGGGAACACTGCTCTTCAGCCTGTTCCTAAATAATCTCCCTTAAGCCTGTGATGCCAAGATAATCCTATATGCGGACAATGCTGTCATCCTCAACAGCAACTCTTGAATTGAGCCACTCCAAGCAGCACTTCAGCACTCCTTCAGTAAAATAGAAGACTGGTGGTTCTGCGAGCACAAATTTCTGCTCAGTTACAAAAAAAACAAGACCATGCTCCTATCCAGCCCCCAGCTTAAGAAAAGGTTCCCCACCATAAACATCACCAACAATGTACTCATCCCCTTGGAACAGTTATACTCCTTCAAATACCTTGGGGTCACCCTGGACGACACCTTATCCTACGCTCAACATTTTGACCAGGTGATCAAGACAGTCACCACCAAGCTTTGTGTGCTTTACAGGCACAGAAAACACTTTACCACAGCAGCCATCCGCCTATCAGTCACAAGCTCCATCCTCTCCATCATTGACTATGGCCTGGTTGTCTACAGTGCAGCATCAGACTCTGTGCTCAAGAGGATGCACGTCGTTCTTAACAAGGTCTGCAGGCTCATCCTGAATGGTGATCAAATGACCCACAGCTGTTCCCTCTATGAACAGACACACCTGCTGTCTCCTGGGTGCAGGACTAAATTCCTCACATGCCTCCTAGGCAAAAGAGCATTACTGGTGAAAGCCTCCACCCATTCATAGCTGGCATATTCTCCCTCCCAGGTTCAGAATATATAACCAGAAACAGAAAGTGGGGGCCCTTATGGTGCCATTCTGATGCACAGCTCTTGGCAGAGCTCTAGACAGAGAGTTCCACAGGGCTGGTGTGGCCACTGAAAATGCACGGCCCCCAGAGTGCCACAACCTAGACCTGTGGAACTCTCTGCCTAGACATCTATGGGAACAACAAGGAGGCAAGCCTCAGAGGAATGGAAAGCCTGGGACAGGCAGTGAGGAACAAGGAGGTCTTGTAGGTAGTCTGGCCCCTCTTCGTGCAGGGCTTTATTAGTCAGTAATCCAACCTTGAAGGCAATCCTCCACCTAAATGGCAGCCAGTGCACTTCACAGAGGGCAGGCATATAGCTGTTAACAAGTTCTATTTAACCCTGTTTATACAATGGGGTGAAGTGATATGGTATCAGTTAAATCACCGTATCACCACCCTCTACTGATAACAAGAACATGAAATGTACATAGCAGAAAACAGCACCAGATATATATATGCTGCATACACTTCAGCAGAAAATATCAGTACTCTCTCTATTTCATGGGTCTGAGCAGTCAAACGCCATGGAAGAACGTCAACAGAAAAAAACACAGGTATCACAGAAATATAGCAAAGAAACAAATCATACCAAAGAAAAAGCCCCTGTTGTATAAAATGCATACATGATGGTAAGGGCCTTGATATGTGTAATATCACAACTTGTGGCAAGTCAGCTCCGGGAACAGTCACTCATGGCATCGCTACACGAAGCCACTCATGATATTCCCCGAGCTGACTTGCCAATCATTGTGATATTACATATATCAAGCCCCTTACCACCATGTATCCCCTTAATATAATTAATGAATACCATTCTCTCCATATGGATAAACTATTTCTCCAAGCTAATTCACTGTTAACCAGCCATCTAACACTTTACTTACACAATATAAGTTAGAAATTGGTCCAGCAATAATAATTTTGTAACTTTTACCTGTAAGTCACTTTACTGCCATATGTGAAGTCAGTACCCTCGATGACACCATTCAGAGGAATTGCTGGACTGCCGCAGGACACAGCTTTAAGGTAACAAAAGGGACAATAAATCAGAGACTTCAAATTTACAGTATTAGAGCAAACATTAGATAAACATGTTTTTATTTGCTATCTCTTTTTTTGTTGTTATTTCTTGTTTTGTTAACCAGGAAAGGAGGGCTAGGCATTCCTGCCTATTTTCAACCTTTGCACCGGGTGGGGCACAGATACAAACTGACATATTGAATCAGGTTGTAAAGCTGTTAGTGGTGTTTTACTGAATGGGGGAAATTTGTCAGGATACTGGAGAAATGTTCCTACTCTTTTTTCAGAAGTGTAATGGGATCTTTAACATCCACCTTAACAACCAAAAGAACAGGCAGATGGACTTCAGTTTATCATCTCATATGAAAGATATTGGAGAGCAGCACCCGCTTAATGCTGCACTACAGTGCCAGCATTGGCATTTACGTCATCTTCCTGGTGTGGGGCTAGAACCCACAGCCTTCCAGTCTTCTAGTTTCAGAGCTGAGTGTAAAACCTGCTGATCCACTGACACTGCTATGTCTGAACTGGAAAGTCAAGAGGAAGAAATCAACAGTGCTGTCCTGTGGGACCAAAAGGAAAGGCTAATCATATTTAATCAAGAAAATATTTTATTAACGTATTGATATTTTTAAATTGTCACAAAATTGTCAATAATAAGTCTCTTTATGTTGGGAGAACCCTATTTCTGCCTAATTCAGAAAGTTATCTACAACAACAACATATTTATTTATTTATTTAAATGTTTCACCAGGAAAAGCACACTGAGCAATGACTGCTCGTTTCCAGATGTATCCTGGGGGACAGGGGATGGGAATACGCAGTAAAAAAACAGCAGAAAGTTACAAAAACAGTACAATAATGCTGTAATAGAATACAAACATCAAACAAGCAATACATATCAGAATTGTAATATATATCTGAGTGCTGCTAGTCATCCTCCAGGATGACCCAGACTGGGGAAGGATTTTGCATTCCAACAGTCAGGGCCATCTGAGCACTCCTGTGGTCCAGATTAAAATTTGAGGGTGACAGTTCATTTGCAGTTACTGGCTCTAAGCTTTGGAATACCCTACCTAGGTCAATTCAGGAAAGTATTAAAGACCAGACTATACAAACAAGCATTTTCCAACTATTTAGCATGTTTAGTATCCTACATGAATGACTGACTGTGTGGGCCAGAATCACTTATAGTCTGATATTGAGTTGAATGCATTTTTCATGTTTGTAACCTATTCATGTGTTTTTACTCATAATATATTGTTAAGGGCTGGATATTCAATGGGAGGCACAAGCGCAGCACAAGGGCTGGCACCATTCTTGGGCCTACATCTGACCCAGCGGCTGCTCTATTCAGTCAGATAGCAAACCAGTGTTGTCTGACTGAATATTGATCAGTGTTGATGCAGTGCTAAATGAAACTGAACTGCTGCAACATGGACCTGCGTAGTACCCAGCCCACAGGTAATAGCACTCCCCAGAATGTATAGCACAGGGATCCTGTGGGTTATATTCAGTCACAACATGCAAATGAGCCCACTGGGCATGCAAGGCACTAAGAGGCCATTTGCATGCCAATTATGGGCTAATTTCCATGGTATGCTGTAGTCCCTTGGTGCCTATCACATGCATGCCAGGATGTATTATTACATATCTCTGCTGTCTAGAGGCATCCCCACCCCAAGCACCTGTCTCATATACAGTCCTGTGTCCCTGGTGTCTAGTGGCACCCACACCCCTGAGCACCTGTCCCAAATACAGTTCTGTGTCCCTGGTGTCTAGTGGTATACCCACCCCAAACACCTGTGCCATTTAATGGCTTCTATCCAGGTGTCTAGTGGCACTCCCAACCCCCTGAACACCACCATCCCATGTATAGTTCAATATCCCTGGTGTCTAGTGGCATCCCCACCCCCCCCCTGAACAGCAGCCTTATGTACTCTGTCCTATCACTGGTGTCTAGTGACACTCCCCGCATCCCCAAGCACCCATGTGCAATGATACAGACTGTGCTGGTTTCCAGAGGTTCCTCCCCCAACTCCCCAAATGCCTGCTGATATATGGAGCAGTAAGCACTGGTGGTCCAGTGTCCCACCACCTGCCTCACCTGTGCACAGAACACCACCCATCATACCGCCATTACCAGGGTGTCTGGGGATGTACTGGGACTTCTGATATGCTAACTAGCACAGCCCTCTTCTCACCTCTTCATCTAGCCACTATATGAGCTGACAGTGAGCAGTACAGTATACGGTGGGCAACCAAGGAGGTGAGAGGAGGGCTGTGCTGGTCACCATACTGAATGTCCCAGCACATCCCGAGATACCTAGTAAGGGGGATATGATGGGTGGTGTTCTGTACAAAGGCTGAGTGTGGTCTTCAACCTGTCAATTATTAATATTACGTATGTTGATGGTATTCAGGGGTAGGGGCAGCACTGAACACAAGGGAGGTCCGTACTGTTGTTCACAGGTGCTGGGGGATGGGGTGAGTGGTGCCACTAGACTCTAGGGATAGGACAAAGTACATAGGATGGGTGTTCAGAGGGTGGGCGGCCATTAGATAATTGTGATAGGACAAAATACATGGGATGGCTGTTCAGGGGTTGGGTTTGCCACTAGACACCAGGGATAGTAACAAGTACTGTACATGGATCAGGTGTTCAGGGGTTGGTGGAGTACCACTGGACACCAGGGATATGGAACTATACATGGGACAGATGGTTGGGGTGGGGGTGCCACTAGTCACCTGGGGTAGGAACCATTAAATGGCATGGGGTTTGGGGGTGCCACTAAACACCTAGAACTGCACCTTTACAGATGTGATGGGTGACTGGGGGTGAGCAACTGCAATACAGCTGCCCTGCTATCAGTGTGGGGTTGCAGGCTTAGTGCCCATTTAAGTTGTGGTTTTTGGCACTGGTAAATAGTGCCGCTTTGTGGGTCATTTACCACCATTGTAAACTTTTAAACTTTCTGATGTGTCCGTATGTAGGAGGGAACCCCCTTATTTGCATTGGTGCAGTGTTATTTTAGCACCTAAGTGCTAATGGATTTAAGGTGTGCTACGTGGGCTATTGACTATGGCACCCCCCCGGCGCAGCTACAAACCTAGGTAGCACCAGAGCAAAACATGTTAGCACCAGTACTAATGTCTGAATATGTGGTCCTTGATGTTTTGTATTTTACCTGTGCACAGCACTTTCAGCCTGTAGCTAAATAAATAAGACCTACCTATCTAAGAAAAATAGTGTTAAAACTGTTTAAAGTTGGGGTCTAATAATAATGATGTTTATTACAACCAACACAATTTACTTGAATGAAGTGCCATACAGATTTCTGCAATTGTGTATAATTCTGCTTTATTACAAACAAGACACAAGTTTAAAATTAGTGAACACTAATAAAACCAGTCTAGCAAAACATCAGATCCTACTAGTGCAAGGTACTTTCATGTATGCACTGGAACTTCTATACGTATTTATAGGTCATTAAATATTTTTCTCCAGCCTGTTAGTGCTAGCCACATTTTTTCTGTTCCAATTTGATCTCTTTCCTATCTTTTTTGCCTCTATGGTTCTTGTCAGTTAGCTCATACCTTCTTGCATCTAATGGTTACAAGTCCAGTTTCATTACATTCTGTGCACACAGTATAGTATGGCATGCTTGTTTTAATGACTCTGCCAGCTTTTTTTGTATCTTTTCAAATTTATTGGTTTCACCAACCCCCAACCCTGACTGCCATGTGAGGCTATCATAATCTTATGTGATTGACTCAAAGTTTTATACACCCCAAGAGTTTCTTACTATAACTTCTAATCCTGCTCTCTTAATTACAGTAAAAATATACTTTTTTTTCACCTTGGCAATTATTGAACCCTCCTGGACTTTCCATGTTAGGCCTACTGAAGCTGTTACCCACAGGAGCTTTGCCTGCATCACTTCCTTATTCTTTCTCCTTTTACTGCAAAGTTTTCTTCCACTCGTCTTCGGTCACCGGTAAACATCATGAGTTGAGACTTTTTTGCATTTATTACAATTTGGTTATCACTTGTCCAGGTGGACACTTCATCCAAATTTATTTGCAGTGTGTAGTACTACAGGAATTCTTTGAGTGATTACAGTACTAGGTTGTGTTGTCTAACTATATCACCTGATCAGGTTTAGATTCAAGCTTGTTAGCTACAATTAACAACAGTAAGGAGCAATGTTTCAGGCCTTGAGGTACTTCCCCTACAACCCGCTGCCAGTCTGGCTTAACCACCACTAGTTTGATTCTTTGGGGCCTATTTTCTGAGTATGAGCATACTCATCTGATCAGTGTTGGATGAAGTTCGGTTTGGGCCAGCTTTTTAACAACTAGTTTACAAGAAAACTGATCGATGCCATGTCAGACATCAATCCTGATTCTGTAGAGAAATGTACATCATTTAACAGTTTAATCACTAAATGTAAGCAATAATACCCAGCAGGGTGGGCAGTAGTAGGCTATACTTGACCTCCCAGCAGTGTAATGAGGGCCTTATAGGTGCAGGAAGGTCTGGTATAACCCATACTGCCCACACTGCAGGGTATTATTGTGCTTAGAAAATCGGTTATAGGTAACATTTTAAATAAAATTAAATCTAAGATTACAATAAAATAAAAGGATTAAAAAAAAAAAAACATTTTATTGTAACATAGTCTCTCTACTGGTATACTTGCCAGTAGAGGACATTGCTGTTTTGGGGAACCTGTTTTGCTTTTTGCTTCCTCAAGTCACTTTTCTTTGCTACTGTCTGGAACCCCCCACTGCTGATGTGAACTTCTACCCCCCTCCTCAATGTTTAGGACTTGGAAATCAAATGCACGTGGTGCTGGTTTGCTATGTCACCTAGCTCTAGTGCAGAGGTTTTTCTCAGCTCCTCATCCTTGTTCATCTTTCTTTCCCTCCTTTCCCTCAATCACTTTATTTCCATGTAGGCGTTTATCCTCCTGTCAGAATGGGCTGCTTACATCAGCCCTGTTCCCATTGGCCTCAGCCATCTCCAGCCTGCTTTGTACTGAGGAGCAGTATCCCCCTCCCCCACTGTGGCAGGGCCAGGAGAGAAGGGCTTTCCTTCTCCCAGACACCCACATCCTGATGTGTGCTCTAGATCCAAAGCAACTGAGCAAGCTGCAGCATGACGGACAGGACTTCATGAAACCTGTCCCCTACTTTTTACTCCATTTTCTCCCCAAATCCCATGAACGTGCAATGAGCACATGGCATGAGTGCCACCTCCACAGAGATGCCCCCAGTGCTTTGAATGTAGGGCCTCCCATGTGATGTGATGTGATGCACACATGCAGCCAGCTGGATTCCTCCAGGTGGTGATTAAGCAGTTAGCCACAGGAACCCCCCCTCCCAGAAGGAGTAGAGCTGTCCTATGGATGCTAAATCCTCCCTAGCCTAACAGACCCTCAGCAGCTCATGTTAATTCCCAAATATAAGTCACCAGTGTGGCAAGAGGTAAGGCAGTTACAGTGCCTCAGTCTTCTGCACCACTGGTCTGGTCCCCCCGTCACGTTTGAGTAGCACTGCCCACGTCATCATGGTAAGTAAGTACTGGATGCTGCTGACAGTCCTTCAACAAGATTGTGGAGGTGGTGAGCATGATGTGGGGGTCACAGCCACCCCCACACCAAAAAAAAAGGAAAAAATAGTGAGCCTTACTTGAAAGCTCAGTAGGTAGGAGTCTACCTAATAACCCTCCTCCCCACCAATGTAATATTTAACAGTCTGTATTTCTTATGTGGTTGGCTTAAATAATTTATTTTACAGCCTCAGCATACAGGTCACGTTGTAGTGAGAGGGCCATGGACTGAGAGGTAATCATCTCAAGTAATGGTGAGTGCACAACGTGTTAGTGCTAGAACAGTTTGAAATGGAAAATTGTTACTAAAGTGGTATAGTGTGTGCTAGATGCTTTTTTTCATATAAAATAGCGCCTGTATGAAACCAGTTGATTGCTTTACTTGGCAGTGGGTCTCTCTCACTAAGAGTGGAAAACAAGGGCAGGATTTTTCAATGCTTGTGAATGCCCCAAGCCGCAAGTGTGCTGTATATACGGTGCACAGAGCTTGTGGCATTCACCCGCCAGCAATTGGGATTTTTCTATCCCGTGTGGCAGTTGCTGCGAGCTAGATCAACTTTTTGTGTTCTAGCTTGCGGCCATCCTGAGGATCTTGTTTAGGGATCTTGCACTAGATATGTGGTGCAAGCTGCCATAAATAGTGAAAACTGCACCCCAGATTGTAAAACTGGGTGCAGCTGTGGTGAATGGGTCTGGTGCACCACCAGAACCTAAGTGCCATGATGCAGGGCTCGTCGCAAACCCTGCGCCATGCTTTGAAAATCAGGCCAATGGTGACAATTTTGTCTAAGGAATTCTATTTGGCACAGGGATTTAGTATGTAAAAAAGGCAGGCTATAGTGACACTCAATATTTCCAGGGCTCTGTTTATAGACATCTGTAATCCTTGGCAAGGGGTTTAGACAATCGGAGAATAAGAAACGTTCTACCCATTTTCTAAGTGGTTAATAGAGCTACACAGAATGTGGAACTTCATTAGTAAAATTCTGCAATGCTTCTCGGAATCTTTTGATAAATTCAGTGGAATTCCAAAAGTGTTTTGCATTTTATTTTCCATTTAAACTGTGGATTAGTTTTCTACAGTTTATAATGAAGTGTCGACGTTAACAGCTAAACAGTTTTCCATAGTTCACATTGAACAATCAGTGTTAAATGAAAAATACTTTTCCACAGTTTACGATGGAGAGCCACTGTCAAATGCAAAATAGTTGTCCATAGTTTATACTGAAGGGCCAATGCAAACTGTAGAATATTTTTTCTTAGTTTACATTAATGAGTCAGTGTTAACTGTACCGCAATTTTCCACAGTTTATGTTGAAAAGAAAGTGTTAATTGCAAAGTAATTTTTCATAGTTTACATTAAAGAGTCAGTCTTAACTACAGAATAGTTTAACTTTGCTTAAAGAGTCAGTGTTAACTGCATATTCATTTTCAACAGGTTATAGTAAAGAGTCATTGTTTAACTGCAGGTTTTTTCCTAGTGTACATTAAAGAATCAGTGTTAACTGCAGTATAGTATTTTTTTAGTTTACACTGAATGTTTACAGTTTGCATTGAGAGAGTCATTGTTAATTGCAAAATAGTTTTCCCCAGTTTACACTGAGTTTTTGCAGTTTGCATGGTGATAATCAATGTCAACTGCAGAATAGCTTTCAACTGTTTACTATGAAGAGTCAGTTTTAACTGCATAATATTTTTTCTCAGTTTACAATGAATAGACATTGTTAATCGCAGAACCGTTTTCCAGTTTACACTGAATTTTTGCAGTTTACATTGAGAGATTCAATGTTAACTGTAGAATAGTTTTCAACTGTTTACTCTGAAGAGTCAATTTTAACTACATAATATGTTTTCTTAGTTTACAATGAATAGTCATTGTTAACTGCAGAATAATTTTTCTTAGTTTACAATGAAGAGTCAATGTTAACTGCAGAATAGTTTTTTTAGTTTACAATGAAGAGTCAATGTTAACTGCAGAATAGTTTTTTAGTTTACAATGAAGAGTCAATGTTAACTGCAGAATAGTTTTTTAGTTTACAATGAAGAGTCAATGTTAACTGCATAATATTTTTCCTTAGTTTACAATGAAGAGTCAATGTTAACTGCAGAATAGTTTTCCACAGTTTACACTGAATTTTTGTAGTTTGCATTGAGAGAATCAATGTTAACTGCAGAACAGTTTTCAACTGTTTACTCTGAAGAGTCAATTTTAACTGCATAATATTTTTCCTTAGTTTAAAATGAAGAGTCACATGCTGGCATGGTGGTGTTGAGGGCTGAGGCGCTGGATGCCACACCTCACGCTATGCTGGTGTCCTGGGTTCGGGAGCGAGCTCGGGTCATTGGGGGTCGGCAGGGAAGGGAAGAGATTGAGTGTCTGGAGGACTGCTCTCTCTTCCCGGGGAGGGCTCTAGGTTATGCATCGCACAAGTGCAACCTCTGGTGGAGACCAGGGGAGCTGAGTTTGTGTCGTCATGCATTGCAAGGGGAGGTGCTGTGATAGGCATTGGCACAAGTGCCGCTGACACCATTGCATGACCGAGCATCAGGGGGAACAGAGAAAAACGGGAAAAAAAACCTCCAGAGGATAAGTGAAGGCACTGCTGCCAGCTCCACACTCCCAATGCTGGGCTCCTCACTCTCCCTGGCCCTCCACTGTGACAGGTGTGCTATGCTATAGATAGAGTGCCCTGGGAGGATAGAGCAGCCCTTCCCCATGGGGGCTTAGATCTGGGGGTGCAGCCTGGTCAGAGTGAGGGAGCAGTTGTGGTCGCCACAGTGGGAGGTAGAGAGCTGGGTTAGGCAGTTGCTGGAGAGAGTTCCTCAGGTAAGGGGGAGAAGAAATAATGTGTATAAATAAAAAAATGAAGAGTCAATGTTAACTGCAGAATAGTTTTTCTTAGTTTACAATGAAGAGTCAAGGTTAACTGCAGAGCAGTTTTTCTTAGTTTACAATGAAGAGTCAATGTTAACTGCAGAATAGTTTTTCTTAGTTTACAAAGAAGAGTCAATGTCAGCTGCAGAATAATTTTTTTTTTTAGTTTACTATGAGGCAAAGGATGTGGAGTGGATATTCTGGTGATCGACTGCTCATGTGTGGGTGTGTAGCTACACACTGTTGTGCTGTGGAGTAGCTGAACAGCAGGAGATTGGAAAAGCTTATGTTGTATTTTTAAAAGGTATGCCACTGTTACCTGCATTTTAATTTATTTCAGTCTCTTAATCTGTTTCAGGACTGTCTTGTGCTACCTAATGCTGCTGGTGGCCCATTATGTCTAAGTGGTGGCAGAGCTCCCCAAAAAAAAAGTGTTCAAAGACAGTGAGCCCTGTGGAGGACTGCACAATCAGGAGACTTCATGGCAGATGTATCTCTGCTGCTGATTCGAAGAGTTCTGAGCAACTTCAGGGTCTAAGATCTCCCCTGACAATATTTACAGTAGCGGAGTTAAGTAGAATTGACTTATCCTCCCACTAGCATTAGCATTATTAACTAATAAATTAAACACAGTGTCTGTGATGTAGTACAAAAGACAGCACTGAGGTGCTACACAGTTTTAGTGTTTTAACCCCAGCCTCAAGTGTTAGATTTAAAGTGGATTGCACACCATTTTCTGTGTGTTGAGCCTATTTTTTATACAAATATAAAACAAAGTGATTTTATTTTATTTTATTTTTGAATTTTAATTTTGAATTTGGAGCCACTAGTCTCTCCATTGCTGGGTTATCCCACATGACCCTGGGCTCAAAGCCTAGGCACAGTGTTTTCAGTCTAATTTCCTAGTTTATCAGTCACACCACCAAAGAGTGCACAACTGGTATTGTGGTTTGTGATCCTGAAAACCTGATGCAACTACACTTTTGAGGCTCCATGGAGAGTTTGCAACTTTAGCTCCCATCCCAGTGGAGCTTAAAGGTCCATATTTAGCATGTGGAGACATTGACCTCAGTATTTATTGGAATTGTGGAGCCAGGGGTCTGAAGCTTGGAGTCTGGAGTATGAGACTAGCACAGGGTCAGCACTGGCCATCAAACAGGCTAACAACTAAATCCCATTTTTGAGAAGCAAGTTGTTTAGTAGTTGCTTATTATGTTTGGGCAGATGAGCTGTAATCTGGTCAGTTAGAAACTCCTCCAAGTTTTACAACAGAAGTGGGTAGTACTAATAGATTGTAGTTACTGAACAGCATTTTAGACAGCAGTCAATAAAACGCCTTACTAGGTTTTATTAGATTTTACTGGGATTGCACAGAGCTAAATTGTTTAAGTTTGGTAACTCTCTGTAACTTTTTAACCCTTGCATGGCTGTGGACTGATATATCAGTCCAAAATTGCTATACGTTCTAATTCTTTCAGCAGCCTAAGGGTTAATTTTTTGTTTTATTTTTGGTTTTTAGAACCTTAGTTCAACCTTGTACTTTTCGATCCCATGATTATATGTTCCTACTTTCTCTTATTTCCTTCTCCTTTTAAGCGGCCTTTCCAGTGCCCTATGCCAGGGTGAATTGCATAACCAAACTTTGCATCCATGTATTTATACAGCAGAGGAGACTGAGCCATAGTCACGTATCTCTTCTAAACTTACGAGGCTGTGCTGGGTCAGTCAGGCTACCATTTAGTACAAGTTTGGGATCAGAATTCCTGAACCTGAAGCATATAATAGGCTGCTTTAGTCCGTATCATTGTCTGAATGTGTTGGAGACTGAGGGGACATTTTAATAGCCATCTGTGAAATCCAGGAAATCAGCAGTGGACAAGTGTCACAGTAGTACTGCAGAATGAATGCTGAGCTTTTAAAGAAATCTCAAAGTCAAACAAAAGCCAATTGAACTGCAATGCATACTGAACTGCAAAGCTGCTTGGAATAGTTCGAAATTAACTTGACCGCTACTAATAGTTATTGGTAAACCTTTTAGCTAATTTTACTGTTGTGCTGAAATCCCATAGCCCAGGTTTTGCAATATATGAAAGTACTTGGTCTAAATTTAAACAAATTCCAAAGAGTGTTTTTAGTGGACACTGTGGGTTTTTCTTTCTGTTTAGTTCTGCCTATATTTAAGTGTAATTGATGATGTCTAGTAAGTGTCTAATAATATAATGGTTTACTAATATAAGAGTTAATCCTACAGTACTTTCAGACCTTTGGGTCAGTGTAAACTGTCTGTAAGAAACCAGGGCAAAAGGGGACACAGACTCTCTAACAGAGAACTAAAGATGGTTGCCACTCACGAACAAAGAATACTCTTCATAGTGATATAACTACCCTACCTAAATTGGGACCATTCAAACTGAAGTTACATCAACATTTCACAGCCAACAGTTCTTGTGACTGCTTCATCTGAGACTCCCATCTACTAGCATTCAATCTTCTCCTCACAACTAGATAGCCCTGTATCTCCACTGTTACCTCAATAATTCTGAGGCTACCCCCCTTTTTGTGCTTTGACAAGGCCTCTGGCTACCCTCCTGTCGATCTCCTACTTCCCTACCCTCTCACAAAGCAATGACAAGAGCCTGGCTTCTTTTCCTACTTTTCTTACCCCATGTCCACCTCACCCCCATGCTCCTCCCCCACACCAGATTGACAAGACCTATGGCTGCCACCTCCTACCTTTCTCATTCCCCTGCCCACCTCACCCTCTGCCCCTATCCCATCCACACACACACACACACACACACACACCAGCTTGACAAGGCCTATGGCTGCCACTTCCTACCTTTCTTTCTCCCATCTTTATCCTTCCCCTCTCATCTATACTTTCCTCCTATTAGAACAATAAAACTGAGATAGGTATATATATATATATATATATATATATATATATATATATATATATATATATATATTTGCTCACTTTATTTTACTGTTTTTGGAAACATTGAGCTTTGCCTCCTTTGTATGTTTTGTCTCCCCTCCCCACTGATGTGGAACCTTTGTAAATGAGCTGTCTATGCTCAAAGGTATTGTAATCCAAGAATGAATAAATAAAACAAAGAAAGAAAACTAAATGGCAATATCTCACCCTTATAGGATAAGTTAGAGTTGAATATCATTAGCAAAAATTGACTAAACAAACAAAAATTATTGATCATATTAGCAAGGCCTCAATTGGTTTCATCTCAACCCCTAAATTAACCCTTAGGCTGCTGACAGAATTAGAATGTACAGGAATTTTGGACTGATACATCAGTCCGTGGCACAGCAAGGGCTAAAAGCCTGCAGCTCCATTTCCACTTTCCCAAGTGAGAAAGAAGAGCAATGGCTTCAGCAAGGTAAACATTCTTTAAATCTGGAAGAACTGTCAAATGCAGAGGTACTACAGAAATCTCCATATAGGCAATGCAGTACATCTGCTACCATGAACCCTGTATCCTTACAAGTAATGGCACGTGGAAACTATAGCACTGACTCTCCCCAGATCTTCGCTAATAACCAATCCCCTTTTCTCACTTTTATAAGTGGGGAAAATTCAGTTGCTATGGGAGATCCAAATTATGAAGACTCTAATAGAAGACACAATACCAACTGAAGGGAAGTAATGGATGATTTGCAGTATGCAATACAGGGACTAAAATCATTAGAGGTGACCTACTCAAGAAACACACCTAAAAGTGTAACTCAGCCAGACTGCTATGAGCTGGGTAGTAATCAGAAGGCATATAATAATAATAATGAAAACTTACTCTATGAATCACAATGTTTGAGTAAAGACTTAGTTAACCTTTTGAAGAACCAAGTAACAGCTAATCTAGTTTTGATGGAACAATTAATTTTCATAACAAACGACCTAGACACAGCCTGAGAGGACATAACAACAAATGGTGCAAAAATAGATTCTGTTAACAGGATGCTTGAATCACTGTTCCCCCAGGAGAATCCTCTTCACCCAAGATGAAAAATAATGAAAACATAGTGAAAGGTAATAGAAATGATTTCAGTCTGATTAGGATTCCAGATTCTCCTAACAAGACTATAAAGAAAAGTAAACATTAAAAGGGAAAAACAGATAAAAGAAACATCAATAAATGACAAAGGATTTAGAAACAAGATCAACAACTTCACCATTATTTCATGAACTTAAAACAAGTCCCAGTAAAGTTACAAGTCAGACAGAAACCAGTAACAACACAAATAAAACCAAGCAACAAAAGAACCATCTTCCTGTACTTAATCTAGCTAATCAATTTAAACAATTTGAAAAAGAAGTAAACGTACTAACTTTAGAATGTTGGGTGCAGAAACATAGTTCCCCAGCTCAAATAACAGAACCTGGGATTAATAATGACTCAGCAGAAAGGAGGATAAACCCACTTAAAAGAGGGATTGATGTTTACCAAAATAAAGATACTGTGAAGGAAATATTAAATTATTCTCTGGAACCAGCAAATTTGCAACATTTTAAAAATAAGCAAACCACAAAAGACATCTAGTTTCCTATTCTAAATTTCATGGGACCAGAAAATTGGATAGTGACTAATGAAGTCAATTTAATACAATGTATAGCAGACATGGTTGCCAACACTTTAGAAATCAAACTATTTACAGTAGATATTGAAAATGTGCAAGTTGTAACAATAGACTGGGGTTTAATAATTGATATGCAGTTGGTTTCTCTTAGATTAGCCAATTACATACAGTATATATAAATACTCACATTTTTGAGAAGTGGGGAATTCAAGTTCTATTTCCCAACCTATATCAGTTTAATACCCTTAGTACTAATGTATTGTATTCAGAATTACATCATACTTACGATTACTACAATAACATTTAAAATAATGTTAATAAACTGTTATATTCTCCCAGTAGGCTTCGTCTTTTACAAAGAATCAATTTGAGAAAACTTAAAACTTAGAATTCAGGACATCAATCTGAAATGTCCAGAGTTAGATATTTTTGCCCTCAGAGAAGAATGCAAGAACTGGATCTTATGATGGCCTATTAGAATCATCAACATGAGATTATGTGGAAAGCTCTAACCCTATATACACCAGGGCCACATTGGATAAAAAGGTGAACAAAGCAGGTCGCAAACTAATTAAAATCTTAAAAGAATGTAATATATACCCACTTAATGACAGATTACCTGGTGACAACTTAGGAAATTGTACATTTTTTAAATCCAATGCCCTGTCCCTATTGAATTTTATATTCTGGACAGGCTCAATACTCACATGTCATGCATTCTCAATAATACCTAGAACAGAGAGTGGTAATTTTACAGTATTGTTACAAGGGTTTACAAAGGAAAAAAGGAAGGATCAGATAGTTCCTCTACCTATTACTGAGATTAGAGCAAGAAAAAGGATCATTTTGGATGGCACCATGGATATCTCTGTCTACACTGTAATAGAAACAAGAAACCCGTACAGTACACCAACCTGGAAGCTCCAGTATTGTGGAAACACATATTACTATTGTTTGACACTTAATGGGGACTTTTTTTTTTTACAAAGAAATAAATAAAATGTATTCTTCTAAAAGGGAAGGCTGGTTCAGTGAGGAGTACAGGAGGAAAAGAAGCACTATTAAGACATAAGATCAGAGAAATTAGGAATTCAAGAAACATTTCACTATTGAAGACCTTAAATTATGAAAGGAAAAACTATCATAATTTTTTAAAAGAAAAGAAGCTCGCTTACTATTACACTCAGTGGGACAGAATGATCACACATATTTTTGATAAAGGTATGAAAACATTCTGGGCCTTAGTTGCTAGTGGGTCATGTGACAGTAAGTCAACTCCAGATTCATATCTTACAGAAAAAAGTATGAGTAGATAACTATAAAACTATATTAAACATAACAAAGTAAATTCCATAGTGGTACAGCATGCATAAGTATACACTGCAATAAAAACACTGTAAACAGGTAAGGCCCAGATAGAATCCTCTCAGAAGTACACCAAAGAAGTCTAACCATCAAGTGTGACATCCTTACAGTTTTTTATAGTAAGTGTATATCTATTTTTTATGGACTCCTGGAGAAGAACTGATTTGGTCCCGATTCATAAAGAGTGCAGCACATCTATTCCATCAATGTACCACCCAATAAGCTTACTAGATGTAAATTTTAAAATATTCTTAAAGATCACACTAGATAGACTTAGACAATAAATTACCCAACTAGGCAGCCTTACTGAATTACAGACAGATTTCAGGACCAATTATTCAATGATTGATAACTGTTTCATTTTACTCCATTCAATTGAAAAATATATTCAAATAAAGAAGCAGAGAATTGTTTGTAGCTTACACTGACTTGTCTGCAGCATTCGACACAATTGACAGAACAACCTTGTGGACTATAATGTTATAAAAGGGAATTAATCCAGCTGTAGTCTGTATTATCTCTGATTTATACAACAATACATGGGATAAAATAAGACTGGTAAAAGGGGAAGAGCTCTCTAGTCTCATCCCCATTAACAAAGAGGTGAGACAGGGCTGTGTGCTAGCCCCCAAGCTTTTCTGCACTGATGGCATTTCTACAATTAGAATTTGATTCACCCAAAACAAATAAAATTAACATTTCCACCCTTGCATACACAGACAATATCATTCTAGTCTAATTAATGAAAATGAGATTAAGGCAAATATTAGATTTACTGAACACCCAGGCAAGGTCATTAAAATTAAAAATAAACACAAATAAAACACAACCCATGTCGTTTTGTGTCAGGAATGATACATTTAAATGCAACATTGTTGGGAAAGTAATAAACTCTGCACACAAATATACATATCTAGGACTTACTTTTACACCTTTAGCCACATGGTCACAGAATATGAACAAGATCACAGAAATAATCCACAGGACATCAACAGGTCTAAACACATTTAAAGAGCTAGTATACTGCCTAAAAATAATATTAGATTTTAAAAGCAGCCAACCATTACCTTTTATATGTGAAGTATGTTTTCTTTTCCCTTTGTTTAATTAGAAGATTGTTTACCTGATGTTAGTAGGTGTGATGTGTGGAACAGAACTCTGCCTGGCAGCTGACATGTATTTCTCTACTGCCCCTCACTGCATCATCAGCTTTGTGACCTCACTAACTGTGACATTACCACTTCTTAGGAAAAGCCATTCAGTGACTGCCAGATCAATCACCTGTGATGTCACTGTCAGTGAGATCACAGTGCTGATGATGTATTGGGGGGTGGTAGAGATAGATATGTCAGCTGTCATGCTAAGAGCTGTTCCACACATCCAGCACAATATTATCTCATGGAACTTTATAATGAGCAGAAAGAAAAAGAAAAATACTTCAGAAATAAAAAGTTACACCTGACTACATCGTAAAA
The DNA here is from genome assembly GCA_016271365.2 of Neoceratodus forsteri. Lineage (NCBI taxonomy): Eukaryota > Metazoa > Chordata > Ceratodontiformes > Ceratodontidae > Neoceratodus > Neoceratodus forsteri. The sequence goes on along the minus strand of CM057453.1, from coordinate 1,113,652,924 downwards.
TTGGTATTATTTTCCTGTCTGCCTGTTTTGACTCCACTTGCTTTTTAATGCCATTTATGGAGGTGTTTCAATACAGCCACTTATTATGGCAATAAAAGCAACATATTATTCTTGGATTGTGTATATAGCAGAAATATGGGAAAGTAAAAACACTGAAAAATTGATGATTCCCATACACAAATCATTAAGGAGCACATTAGGCGTAGCTCAATCTTTTCCTGCTGCACACATACATGCAAAACTGGGTCTAGTGAACATAATGGCAAGTACTAACACTAGGAAAGCCTCCTATTGTTGAAACTCAACAGGAGGTCACAGGAGAGACTCCCTTATAACTGTTTTATGGAACAGAAAGAATGGATAAAAAGGAGCTGTGCAACAAATTGCTGGTACTCTAGAGTTTTGCAACTGCTGGAGCAATATGATCTAACTACACTAAATCAATATCTGCAGCAAAATATAATGCTAATTTCCAAAATAAAGAAACTACATTAAGCAAAAAATGTCAAATTCCTGGATCAAACCAGATATTGAAATTATTATAAACTCAAATATCTCTCCATAGTATGCAAGTACTGGAGACATCTATTGCTATAAATACTATCGCAACATCTTAACTGACCCAAATTAAAGGACACTTTTTATAAGGTACAGACTGAAATGTTTTGATATCAATGTGTTATGGGCAAGGTATAATAAACTTCCAGCAATTGCAAAGAAATGTTACTGTAATATAGGTACTAAAGAAGGGTTAGATACAATTGCCCAACTGACAGAATCCTGAAAAACCTTTGCCCAACTTCTTACTCCCAACACACAAAATGCCAATGGACTTGAAATGCCGAATTTCAGAAGCCCAACATTAGCTGGGTTGGGATCTGTTGGACTTTACGGACATCATGATGCAGGAAGAAAAACTCATCACCATCACCCAGTAATTGTCACCAGCTGTTTCCTTGCTCACTCGCTTTCGTCGCCGAGGCAGTTTGCATCATCACTGTGTTTCTATTTTTACTCAGGTATTTCTAATAAGGTGCGCACTATGTTTTTAATTTTACTCACGTGTTTCTAGTAAAGTGTGCAAGGTGTGCAATGTGGAAATATGAAGAACAGCACGTTACCTACAATGTACATTCAAGCAGCATACAAACGGCACATACTCTGGCATTCTTAGTACGGTGCGTTAGGTGTAACGATGAAGAAAAGCACAGTACCTACAATATACATTCAAACGACATACAAACAGCACAAGTAACTCAACTAATTAATTCACAGATAATCTCAAACAGACTGAAAATCAGTCTGATAACAATATGCATAACCTTTACCCTTCAGCCTTTTTTCAACCTGAGGTTTCTTAAAGCAGCAATGCTACAGTAATACAATATTAATGAAGCAGAGCACCGAAAATGATTAAATATACATACTCCTCCAGACCAGCACAAATTGGTACCAGTAGAAAAAGTAGAGACATGATTAAATATTCTCAAAGCAAAGTGCCCAAAATAGCTGCATTATTGTCAGGTACTTGTGATGGGTAATAAAAGTTAATACCTCTAAATGTTTGAGGTTCTATGCTTGTGCAAACAGAGCAAACAGCAGGGCTCAGAGGAGAGTTTGAAGTGGCATGCTTGTATTAATGCCCAACATGCATAGTCCCATAACACATTTGGGATTTTGGCAGTCAGGAATACAATCATCAGGCACATAAAAATCAGAAATTTGAAAGTCGGGTTTGTGAGCTCATTGGGATTTCATTGTTGGTGAAATTCATGATGGGATTATGCATGTCAGGAATTTGTATGGATCCCCCAAAGAAGACTTGTTTTACATCCTATGGGAGTGCATGTGGTATAGAGAGGCAAGACTATTTGGCCTTTCACCATTTGTACAGGATTGGAATAATATTGATAAAGACTTTTTAACACAAGTAGTCTTGTTAACACAAGATGATTGGTCTATCATAAGAGTGGCTACCTTTTTCTTCCAGGTTAACAAAATAAGGAAAAACAAAATCAAACATATAAACATGTACACTGTATACAATAGAGTATAGGTTGTGCATTCACAGCCAGGCTTAAAGGGATAATTGAAACCTGAGAATTTGTTGAAAAGCACATACATTCTAGGCTAGGCTATGCTACCATATATGGATCTGTCAAATACACAGAGCACTTTTTATTAACTTGATGGATTATAAAGACTCACTGTTCCATATTTATATACTTTTAGCTTCATATGTGTTATTCTGTATCATGTATTTGTTTTAACTATTGTAATGGCCTAATGTGTAGAATAATAAAAATTTGTACTACTAGTTTACAATGAAGAGACAATGTTAACTGCAGAATAGTTTTCCTTAGTATGCATTGAAGAGTCAGTGTTAACTAGAGAATAGTTTCCTACAGTTTATGTTGAAGAGCAAGTGTTAACTGCAGAATAGTTTTTCATAGTTTACAATGAAAAGTCAAGGTTAACTGAGGAATAGCATTTCTTATCTTATAATGAAATGTCAATATTAACTGCAAAGTTGTTTTTTGTAACTTACAGTGAAGAGTCAATGTGAACTGCAGAATAGGTTTTTTTAGTTTACAATGATGAGTCGATGTTTAATGAAGAATATTTTTCTTCTGTTTCCATTGAAGAGTCACTGTTAACTATGGAACTGTTTTCCACTGTTTATGTTGAAGAGACACTGTTAACCACAAAATAGTTTCACACAGTTTATGCTGAAGAGTCATGGTTAACTGTATAATAGTTTTTCTTAGCTTACATTGACCAGTCAGTGTTAACTGAAGAATATTTTTCCATTGTTTACTCAGAGAGTCAATGTTAACTAAATAAATGTTTTTTCTTAGTTTACACTGATTAGTCAATGCTAACTGCTGAAGTTTTCCACGGTCTACATTGAACAGTCACTGTTAACTACAGAATAGTTTTCCACAATCTACACTTGAAGAGCCAGTGTTTACAGAATAGTTTTCCACTGTTTTCATTGAAGAGTCTGGGTTAACTGCCAAACAGTTCTCCACAGTTTACATTAAAGCGTCAATGTTATCTGCAGAATAGTTTTCCACTGTTTACGCTGAAGTGTCAATGTTAACTGAAGAATAGTTTTCTACTGTTTGCATTGAAGAGTCCATGTTAACTACAGAATAGTTTCCCATAGTTTATGCTGAAGAGTCCATGTTAATTGCTCCATGTATTTGGAATGATATTCCATTGGATATTAGACAGTTGCAATCTTTTAAAACATTTGCTTATGAATTGAGGATGTTTTTTTTTGTCACAGTCTAATTGTAACTGTTTTATATTAGTATGTGTTCTATTGTTTTTTTGACATGGACTTATTAGTCTGAATTATGGATTGTATGTCTATTGTATTCAACATATATGTTTGTATTGCTGTGTTATCATTTTGATGTGGGTCGCACCTGAGAAAGGAACCTCATTTTCCAGTGTGCTTACCTGTTAAAGCGAATAAACAAACAAATTACAGAATAGTTTCCCACAGTTTATGTTGAAAAGTTAATGATAAAGAGAATAATGGATAGGTGCCGGTGCATTACCGGTGAGTAATACCATCGAGAGGTTCTGGACATGTAGGAACCTCGAAAGTGAAGCTCAAGAGGTTCCCATGTCCAGAACCTCAAGATGGTATCACTCGCCGGTAATGCACTGGATCCTATTCATTATTTTTTTTAATATGTGGATTTTAATTTTTTTATTTCTTTTTTTTTATCTTTTTGTGAGTGGCAGTTGACCATTTCAGTGAAGGAGGCTGTGTCCTGGCTGACTGCTGCATTGTCTTGCCCCAGCCTGCTGCACTGCACCCCGCCTGCCTCTACTCCTTGCCTCACTCTACAACACCTGGCAGGTAGTCCTACCTTTTCTGTTTTGGGGCTGTGGTCCTGTTTCTGCTGTTTGAGAAGAGGTTAAAACAAACAAAAAAGAAATGTTGAGAACAGGCAGTATGGTCTCGCTAAGCGACAAAGTGAGCCGCCATGTTTTTTAAAATGTTCTGCCTGCCCAGACAGGAAAAGCGGCCAATGAGGAGGCACGCTTAGGACTTGGGGGGCAGAAGGTATCTTTTTGGGGTGCTTGCAATGATAGTATTAACATCATCAAACTATACTATTGAAAGTGACTGACAGTACTATTACCACAGAAGGTTTGATGGTATTATCACATTTTTTTGTATGCTTTTGAAACATATTAAATTTAAAATCCATATATTAAAACTGTATAATATGCTTTCTTAGTTTACACTGAAGAGTCAATATTAACTGTATAATAGTTTTTCTTGGTTTACATTAGTCAGTGTTAACTGAAGAATTATTTTCTACTGTTTACATTAAAGAGTCAATGTTAACTACAGAATAGTTTCTCACAGTTTATGTTAAAGAGTTTATGTTAACTACAGAATAGTTTGCCACAGTTTAAATTGAAAAATCAATGTTAACTGCATAATAGGTTTTCTTAGTTTACAATGAAGAGTCAATTTGAACTGTATACTTTCTCTCAGTATATATCAGTCAATGTTAACTGCACAATAGTTTTTCTTAGTATACATTAAAGAGTCAGTGTTGACTAGAGAATAGTTTCCTACAGTTTATGTTGAAGAGTTCATGTTAACTGCAAAATAACTTTTCTAAGTTTACATTTAAGAGTCAATGTCAATTACATAATAGTTTTCCGTTGTTACATTGTTAACTGCAGAGTAAATGTTAAAGGCAGAATTATTTTTGCAGTTTACGCTGAAGGGTCTTGGTAAGCTGGGGAAGTTGATTCTGATGTTTAAATAAAAAAGGTAAGCAGGTTTCTGAATGGTGGAATCTCAGAGAATTAGGTAGAATTTCTGGAATTCTAGCAGAAGCAGAATTTGAAAATTCTGCACAGCACTAGTGGCTAAACAACCTTTTACATTTCCAAATTCACTATCTCCAATTCTGTCTTTTACTGTTTAAATATTCCATGAATAAAGAAGTTGTTCTTCAATCTTACTAGCAGTGGATGTCAATGACATGTTATAAAGTCCTTGGCCTAATTAACATTTTGAGCAGGACAACATATGCCAATTTCCTTCTATCCTGTACAACTCACTCTATCAAACTAATATTTATCATTGTGCAAATCAAAGGGGCAACACAAAATGTACATTCCTTCTGAATCAAGTGTGATAGTTGATCCAGCTCTGCAGCTTTCATTAGCATTATCTGGGGACAACATCTTCTTGACCCTTTTAGGTATCAGTAGGTTTATATCTGGAATAGTCCGTTTCCAAAACATGAAGGTTTCTAGTTATTATATCCTTGCTGAGATGTCACTGAGAGACTAAGTTTTGAAAACAAACAGAAAAGATTCACTCCTGTTTCTAAAGATGTTGCTCGTATTAGACAGTACTGGAACAAGAAAAAAAAGGAAGTATACATGTCAACTAGGTTTAAACCCTTCATTAAAACATGAAAAATATGGAGCAAATTCATTTTACTGAGTGACTAAGTGATTGGTTGCAAATTTTATGTAGGTTTAGTTGCAGTTACAACTAACATCCCCTGGGGATCCTTTTCCCTGCCTTAGGAAGCCCTTGACTTCTTGTTACTATTTCTTAGCATGAAGTCCCATGACATGGTTCACGTTAGTGCTGTAATGTGTTTTTCTTATGGTTTTACCTAATTGGTTCACTTTATTCCTGTATCATTTGAACATAAATGCTTCATAAAAACTATACCTTACCTATCAGATGAAGTCCTCCATGTCTCTTAGACCTTCAAAAATCATTATTTTTCATGTAGGATTCTTAGATTCCTTGTGAGCAAAAGCTCTTTGATCCTGCCATGTTCAGGCCATTCTGTTCTGTGATCTCCTCCTGCTAACATCAAAGACTGAACAGACTTCCAGAAAAAGAACGCTCTTTGTGAGCTGCAAGGAGAGCAAACAAGTAACTTTTTTTACTAAAGCTATGTTTATATGAACACTGAAGAGAATGAACAGGGGAGACAGTGTGATTTAGTACTGAAAACCAGTGTTGACTGTAGATGCCTAAAATAATTAGTTGTTTGGCTAAATTCCTTATTTGTTTTTTAGCCGTGTCCCCTTTTGTTTTCCCCATATTTTCAAATGAATACCTGCCAACATGACACAAAAAGCACCAGTGAACAGTGGGTCATTAAAATGTTGTTTAAAATTACTAAGAAGCCCATGATTTGCAATCTCACTTCTTCCACAGACCCAAAGCATGACTCTAAGCAAGAACTTTAATCTCCCCTCTGCATCAGTATTAACAGCTATAAAAGGAATTGAAGCAGGGTCCCACTGTAAATAAGGTGATGTATTTCATTTAGGCTTTGCTGAAAAAAAGCTTTATCTGTTCCTTGCAGGCTTGTAAGGAAAGGATTAACCCAAACTTCAAACAATTGAATTTCAGTTCAAATTAATTATCGTATAAGATGAACAAATGAATTGACACCGATATTAACAGAAAAATATCAATAGAACCAGTTGTTTATTGCGTTATAGCGTATCAGTAGGCATTGTATAGTGGAGCTACTGTATATTGGGATTTTAGTGTAAAATCTGTTCTTGATACCCTGCTGTCTTCTAAACTAAAGCACAATGCCTCAGAAAATGTAAATGTAAATTCCTTTGTTACTCTCTAAGTGGGACCTTTGTGAAGTTTTATACTGTTAGAATTTATAGTCTAAATATTTCCATTAACACATCTCAGCTTAGAATTCTGATGGATTTAGATCTCAAAGAGTCATCAAAACTACTATTCACAATGCACTGAGTGTGTAAAAAGATAAAGTCATAGAAACATAGCAGGTGATGGCATATAAGGACCTCCTGGCCCACCTAGTCTGCCAGAATTTCCCTGCCTACAGTGCCACTTTGGACCTTACTTGGCCTCCAATTTCCCCCAACCTTGCCTTGCTTCTAAGATCCCCTTATGCCTATCCCATACATTCTTGAATCCTGTTACTGTCTCTGCCCCACCACCTCTGATGGGAAGCTGTTCCAAGCATCCACCACCCTTTCAGTGAAGAAGAACTTCCTTACATTTTCCCTAAGCCTCCCCCAGCTTCATAGAATGCCCATTGTCCTCAAGCATCTATTACAATAGGAAATGCTCCCATCCTGTACTTTGTTTATACCCATGAGATATTTCAATGTTTCCATCATTTCTCCCCTCTCCCTCCTCACTTCTACTGAGTACTTGTTTAATTATTCCAGCCTTTCCTCGTGGGGCTCCCAATGCAGGCCCTGAACCATTTCAGTTGCCCTTCTTTTAATCGCCTCTACCCTGCCTGTGCCTTTCTGGAGGTGGGGCCTCCAGAATTAGACACAGTACTTGAGGTGAGTTCTCACCAATGATTTATACAGTGATGTCATTACTTCTTTCCTCCTGCTGGTGATACCCCAGCTTATGCATCCAAGTGTCCTGTTAGCTTTTCCCAGTGCCTTGTCACATTGCCTAGCTACCTTCAGGTCATCAGATACGATTACCCCAGGTCCCTTTCTTGTTTTGTTACTACCAGCTCTCCCTCTCCTAGTCAGCACTTCACCTCCAGGTTTCTCTTCCCCAGGTGCATGATTTTGCACCTTTTTTGCATTGAAGCTCAGCTGCCAGACTCATGCCCATTACTCCAGCTTCTTTAGACCTACTCTGGTCCCTGCAAATCCTTGTAGAAAAGTATTGCATTTTTACATTTTGTAACAGCTGCCATCAACAGAAGGACTTTGTGTAAGCCTACAAACTTGTGTACTAAAAAATTTTTGTTGATCCACTAAACGATATCAAATTGTTAATTCTCTCCTGTCCTCCCCCTTCTCTTGAGCCCCTTGGGCACTGCTTGTTTAATGGTAAAATATGTTTTAAACCAATAATAAATAAATCCCCTATGTTAGTCATTTGTTATTATCTTATTGTAAAATTACTGAATTATATGTTTGCCATGTATTATTAAATTCTGTGAAGTCAAAACTCATGTAATTCTTGGGTGAGCTACCATTATTAGCAATAATGACCACCATATTTGGAAATAATGTTACTGTAACTCAGCTGGAAATAACTGCAAGCACCTACCATTGAAGAATTAAAGAAACAACAACCATTTAATATAAACAAAGGGGTGCATGTGAACAGCCCAGATAAAATGTTATCTTGTGAATCTGGTGACATGCAAGTTATGTAATCAGTTGCAGTCAATAAAATTATGACTTTGTTATTCACAGGCACCCATACATTATTTCATGTGTTCTATAACACAGCAATATAGGCAGGCAGTATGGCGCAGTGGGTTAAGGCTCTGAGCTGCAAATCTGGAGACCTGGGTTTCAATCCCACAGCCCCCTAGGTGCATACTGTGTGACCCTGAGCAAGTCACTTAACTTCCTTGTGCTCCCAGGTTGCACCTGCAAACAAGCTTTCAGCTTAGTGTGTCTCACCTGGTAAAATAATTGGTTAAAACAAAAAAAAAAAAATATAGGCTCAGAATATCGATGGGTTAAAGCTGAGCTGATTGTTTGGATAGCTAAGTTACATACCACATACCAAACTAGAAAGCAGTGTCTGCACTGCTACCAGTAGAATGCTGCTCTAAGCCATGGACTGCTAGAGATACATATATGCTCATAAGGGTATTTCCCACAAAAGTAATATATATTAGATTATACAAATGGCAAATGTTGCTTCCTGAGCAGCTGAAACCTGATTACATACAGTAGGTTAGGGACAGTGTACCCTATACCTTTCCTCACAGAGAAAGCCAACTATATAAAGACTAATTTTTCAGCAAATCTAAGGCCATTTTATAAATTATATAATACTGTATAAAGTTTGTGAACTATGCTGTGTAAATACATATCACTAGGTGGCTGACAGCCCTCAGCTGCATCTCAGAAAAAAAACACCTCGGAAAGGGTTTATATAGTTTATCCCACACCCTGTCATGTGTTCCTTACCTAAATGCTTATTATGCCATGATATACTGTAAGTCAGTACTGACATTTGGGTGATGATAATATAATGAACCACATTATGTTCTACCACAATAACACAACTAAAAATTTGGAAGCCTAATGATGAGCATACTGTAGCTATGGAGCAAGTTTAATAAAATGTCCTCATAAATGATTTTTAATGTTATTTTACTTTGCCAAAATGATTTAACTCATATAGTAATCATCGTATAGCCACTATATTTTCCCCACTGTCCCAACTGTGTAGTCAGTTCTGCATCAAGACTTACAGCAGCATACCAACTTGCCACAGACTTTTTTTTTAAGTTTTAGGGGTATAGATGAGCTGGTTGCTGTAGATATTAATTGCTTGGCTGATGCACTCCCTTCATTCTGAACAGTGACATGGGAAATGTCTCACTCTGTAGCTATGAAGCTGGGAGTAGAGCTAGGGGGAAATTATAAAATTCAATTTCTTGCTATTTTCATGAAATGTGCCTATTTTTTGTGCATGCTCATGTATTTCACTTATGCAATACTTTTAAAGTGCATAATATAAAAGCCTAAAATGCACAGTTTCATAAAGAACATCTTTTTTATGTGAAAATGGGAACTTTTGCTTATTTTGCACATACAAATTCCAAACTGTGTATTTTAATGTTTTTTAAAAAAAATCTGCAATTCAGACAAAACAGGGACACTTTCAAACATTTTGTGTGCAAAAATCCTAAAATGCACATGATTAAAACCTGTTTTTCTTAGACAATGAACAATATGGACAAAATTGAGTGCTTTTCACATATTTTTCATGTAAACAGTCCAAATTGCAAATAAAAAAATTGAGTAAAAAAAAAATCCGGACATTGGAAAAAAAAAAAACAGAGCAGTTTCATGTGTTGCAAAAAAATTCTAAACCAAGATTTTTTTCCAAACTGGCTTCTATAAAATGCACAATTTGGGCATAATGCACAATGGCTGAATTTGAATTTTTTTTCATGCGAAAGTGGCAATTTTGTGCTATTCAAAGATGCAATTTAAATTTTGCCGAACACAAGTACGGATAATATTAGTTTTATTCCAGCAAAATAATTTTGGCAACAGATGTGACTTTACTGTACAGTCTACATTCCTTATTACATTCTTTACTAATGACAATGGTATTGCAATGTTTTGTAACAGTCTTTCCTAATTGCTCGGTAACAACATTGCAATTAAGATTACCCATTTCGTTGCATTAAATGGGGGCCTAAAGGGTTAAAGCATGAAGCTGTGTTTCTGGAGACCCAGCAAACCATAGTTTGAAACCCACAATCCCAACTTGCATATGGTACAGTTCACATTAAACTTAATGTGCAGCAGCTAACAGTTGGTTAACATTTGAGCTGTTAAGACTCTGCATAGAAAATCTCTTTATCACTGATTGCTGGTTGTCTGCTGGTTTCTGGTGAGTTCTGAATGAGTTGCCTGAATAGTTTCAGTTGGAAACCACATTCTACAGCTTAAGGGAAATAAATAAACCAACTAGTTGGCAATTCATTGCAGCCATGTAAAAGGAATGGGTTGCAAATTGGCTTCACAATAAGATTAGCATGAATTGCACTGCACTGTATGACCCTGAGCAAGTCATTTCCTCTCCTTACACTCCCAGGATGCACATGGGAATGACCTTTGACTCAGTGTGCCTTTCTTTGCCAAACATTCTAAAATAAAAAATGAAAAAGAAATACCATCTTTTTGACATCAGAAAGTCATAATACCATTGTTCTGCTATCAAATATACTCAAAAAAAAAAAATCAGGAAGGAAAGAATCAGAAACTAGGCTTGTCATTCTGTCTCAGGATTCTGGTGACATCACTAACTATGTGAGATTTGCTCTCATGGTTTATGATTTCACCAGAATTCCTCAATGGAATTAAAGCCAGGTTACTGGTTATTTTCTACTATTCTATTCATCATTGACAGTCAGCTTAATAGATACAGTATTCTAATGGAACTGAATTCTGTTGCAATATACTGAATACTTTTTAACTCCATAATTGACTATTTATCATTAATGCTTTGAACACATTTAATTTGTCGATCATTTACATCCAAAATTGTATTTCTTATTAAATCTACAATTTTGAAGTTGATATGCATTATCAGTGACACATATTCAGTTGATAAAAAGTAGTTTATTGCTCTCCTCACAGCTCACATACAGTAAATTAAGTGCTCTGTTCCGGCAGTCTGTCAAACATGTTATGTCAGCAGGGAAAGTTCAAACAACAGATTAGAACAAAGAGTAAATAACACTTAGAAAAAATGGAGAAAGGGAAAATTCTAAATGGACATAAGTGATCCTTTTCACAGGGCTAACAGAAAAGGAGGAGTAAATGTTACATTAAGCTTAGTTTTTAACCTTGGACTGCATGTAGATTTAGAACACATTGGAGTTTATAACATGTCTAGAAGTGCATGGCACAGCAAGAGTTAAATTATTGTAAAACTGACCCAATTTAGAGTGGCCTGGTAACATGTGGTGCTGCCTGTGGGGGGACTGGAGTTCATATGCAAGTCCCAGAACCCCACACTGATACTAGCTGGATGCTAAATAAGTGATAGAGGTGAGATGTGTGCCTCTAGGGAAGGGAAGGTCAAGGTGGTGAGGAAATAGCAAACTCTCTGCTAAACCACCAAGAAGCAGCATTGACATTGGCTATGAAGGCAGATGCTTTCTCATCCTCTTGGCTGAAATTGCACCAATGGCAGCTCTGATCATTGTGATAGGGACAGGAGGGGATCATGAAGACACAAATGAGGAAAGCTCATTTGCAAAATGCGAGATGCCTTTCCATATAACACCTAGGCATGCTATTTCTGTGGACAACTGACATGAATGTGGAAGTTATTTGTTTCACAAGATATCTGTTTTAAAAGAATAACTCTAATAACTGCAATGACTTTAAAAAGAAATATACTCTAAAATTCTGTTTACCAGATGTTCAGATCCATTGTGAGACATTTAGAGACCTCCATTCCCAGCCTCAGAGCTTCTTCCTTACACTAATGTGATCCTCCCACTCCATCAATTTCAGACCCCTTTCCAAGCCTCCTGCTTATCTCCTTCCCCTCACATGTCATTCTCTGACCACTCTTCTTCTTCTTCCTTACATCCAACCCAACTTATCTGATTTCCTCTTCTTCATCCTAACTTTCTATATGACCACTATCATTAACAACTCACTCTACTGTTTGTCAATAATGCAGCTAAGACCAATGTTATGGTTGTAAGAGCAATGTCAAGCACATTCTTAGGGTATAATAATTGCAAACCAAGGGTGACACCCTGAGACTATAAGTGAGGTGGTATTACTATATTATTGATTAGGATATGACTAATAATATTTTACAATGATAAAAAACCTTCCCTGAATTTGCCTGTTTCCAGGGAAGCTGCATATGAGGCACTAATTCACAAAGCAAGAGTGTCTCAGGTGCAGAGGAAGGAGAGCTCTGATTGGTCAAAAGTGTTATGAGTGTATTTGACATGCTCAATCATCTCATTCTGTTTGATCTTCTTCAGCACTATCCTGGAGTCACTACTACTACACTCTTGTCCTGGTTCCACTCCTACAGCTATCCTTATAATCACACATTTTCTGTATCTGATGATAGCTCTTTATTTTCTCTGTGATCTCTCTGTTAGACTTTTTCAAGTAATTGTTCTTAATACGCTCCTAGACTTTCTGTGTCCAGCCCCTTGACCTCATAATTTTGGGATTCTCACAATCGATTATGGTAGTGTGTCTACACCATTGATGCCCAATTTTACATCTTCACTAAATTAACTTGCGACTATACCTCAATACTGAATATTAATTGCTTTTAAAAGTGGCACTGAGTGTCAATCACCTGTGGATCAAACTGCTTGGCTCTCTATCACTTAAAATTGATTTAACAATCTTATCATCAAGACTTCTAGTTAAAGAGCTACTGATGCCTCAAAAAACTGTAAAAACATAATAATTAGGTGCAATTCTGCCTGTATTCCATGTATGTTTTATATATTTCTCATCCTCATTATTTATTACTAAGAACATTTGCATGAATATATTATCATTATCCCTTAGAGTTCCTTTAGAGTCCATCTGACTCTATAGTTTACTCCCTACTTCAGGTCATAGACATCCCAATCTGTTGCTATGGGAGTAACTGTGATACCACAAGCAGTACTCTATGACTTCAGGTAGAGAGAAGGCAGCAAGACTAGACAAACTCTTTAGGAGTAAAGATCCTGTTTTCAGACAAATTACCTTAGTGATAAATAATGGTGAGAAGGAATACATCACTAATGGGAAATACAAGCTGGACTGTGCCTAAATACTAGGTTTTTTAAAGTTCTCCTGAACATGTCAGCAGCTCTTTAAGGTTTCATCATGAATATATTTTATATTTGTATTTATTTAGTTGTGCTAATGCAGGATACATTTGTTTATTAGTACAATAGTGTCACATAATGGTACTGAAATGGTTTACATGTTTGGGGCTGAGGCAGGACAAGTAAATAGGGTTCTGTGTTTTTATGTGATTGTACCAGTATGGGACTGAATCTTATTTTAACATTTTTTAAGAAAATCAAAACCTCAGCTGGGGCTTTAATCACATAATTTATTTCTGTGTTTGAAATAGTCATCTCTCACTTTTATTTTAAAAGGGCATATGTGGAGAACATGGAACACAATTTGTCAGATAGACAAGGGTGATGCACATTGTGAAACTACAGAGGATGCTTTGCCCAACAAATAAGAACCTTTGGTGGTCTTTATAACCCTAAGGGAAATTCATTTTTTTCCATAATGAAGTACTTTGAAGTGTAAGCCTCTAAGGAATCATGCAGAGCATAATGAGACACTGGTATCAGAAAACAATTAAAGGGACACTGTCATCCTGTTTTGCATCATATAATTTCTAGTTAAAAACTCACATTTTATGATTGATTACTTTCTTTAAAATTCATTAATGTTGCTGATTGTTTTGTCTGTCTCCTTGTTTAGCAGAACTGAAATGCATGCTAATGTATATTTATAAACAACTTTATTTTGTTTACAGTCCTGAATCTATTCTTCTGGAATACTTCCAAAACATTAGAAGCACCCCAAACAGTGCAGTTACTCATGTGACAGTATCTACCTAAACTCCCACTGCTTCATGAGTGGCTAGACTGTGTTGGGGTGTTCCCAAGTGCAGGAAAGATTCAGTGGGAGTTGATCAAGGAATGCAAACAAACCTGTTTGTGTGTGGTTACACCATATGGTGGGTAGTCTGTTTGTCTCTTTTTAATAGAAAAAAAAAGAATCAGAATCAAATTACTAGCTACATCAGCAGTCTTTACAGAATGTTAGCAATCATAAAATATGTTTCTTAAACAAGGGACACTTTGAGGCCTAAGGGGGTTGACAGTGTCCCTTTAAACTAAACACAGTAAAAGTGATCCAGACAGGGCAGAGGATGTTTCTAGAAAATAGAAATGTATTTGTAACCACTGTGCATATTTGTGGAAGTTGTGTCCTATAAAATATGCCAATAAATTGTATTAGTGAAAAGGTTCAGCCATATCCCAAAACAGATTGGAAGTGTCCATTTAATACAGTCAATATTTTCCATACCTTGACAGTGGGGTAACACATGGCTCCACTCTCCAGACTCCAAACAGGTGACTTGAGTAACACCAATCAGCTGATAACCCTCTTCACATGTGAATGTCACCTCACCACCGACTGTATAAATGCTGCCATAAGTATGACCATGTTCCAGTTTTCCAGGATTCTTACACTTCACTGGTTCTGAGGACGTCAAAGAAAAAATACAGCAACCTAAAATTCCAGCTTATCATGGCATTTATTTTTTTATTACAACATATTATTAGTTATCTCAGGTGATGTGCATATGGCAATTAAGTGTACCATTTAAGCAATAATGACAGAGAAGCCAGTCACTTCCTAGGGATTAATGACCAGTTGAGGGTATGGGTGGCCTGAGACACAACCAAGGACCATTACCCTCCAACTAGTCATTAATCAAAGGAAATGACCAGCTTTGAGGTTGTAATTGCAATCATAAGTCTATTTGCAAATGCATTTTTTTAGCTTACACTTAGGTTTCAGCTGTGTGGCATGAGCTGTGGGTGCCACATAGTGTCAGTTGACAGCTGGCTCAGTCATTTCAAAGATGTTACTAACTGATCCAGTAGCCAATCAGGAGCCTTGCTAGGTTCATGAATAATTAATTATACATATTATTTTATTTAAACCATTTTATTGTGATTATTAACACCTGCATTATTTGTTTTAGATTGTTAAGAGTACTCAAGCAAGTCTATCAGATACCACTTACTGTAGCTGTCAGATAATTGTAATCAGTCTATTATTCTTAGTGATTGCATATAGTCACATTTTCTTGCTTCCCATTGGCACCATAATAATACCTGCTATTTCGTAAATTTCCTGTTGAGGCAGTGCAGTCAGCTTGTTAGAGCACTGTCTTGGGGACTGGCAGATAAGAGGTTCAAACTCTACCAGAGTCATATACTCACTGGGTGACCTTCAGCAAGCTATTTAACCTCTTTGTGCTTCAGTCCCCCCACCCCACCCCACCTGTGGAAAGCAGATGTTGAATCTAAACAGGGCTATCCTGTTGAAATAAGTTGTATGCACAGTAGGGTTGTATGAGTAAGGAATATTAATTCTCAAATAACCTGATTGATGTGGTACTTACTAATACTGACTGAATACTGAGCAATTTCTCTGATTCAGGGTATTTGGCCAGAGGAACCACAAACAGTTTCATTTTTTTATTCAACAAACTATTGTCTTCCCTAGGTGGCCAGGCCTAGTACCAAAGCTACCCTTCCCCCATCTCAGTCATCTCCCACTCTCCACACCTCTGAATTGCTAGCGGAATATGCAATGGGTATCTTCAGTGCATGTCTGTCTAAGCACTAATGACCAAGAAGCCAGTCATTTCCTAGGGATTAACAATCAGTCGGGAGGATGGGTGGTATGAGGTGCAGCCAAGGGCCATCTCCCTCAAGCCAGTTGTTAATCCAAGGAAATGAATGACTTCAAGGTCATTACTGTGATTATAAGACTAATCACAATAGCACCTTTTTTATTTGCATTAAATTTTTAGCTGTGTGGCGTGAGACGTGCATGCTGCGCAGTGTCAACCTGCAGCTGTATTGGTCATTTCTAAGATGTTAATGACCAATCCACTAACCAATCAGGAACCACATTGGGCTCATAAATAACTAATTAGACATATAATGCTTTTTAATAGATGGAAGAAACTCACTGCTGGGTAAAACAAGAATGCTGTAACATACATTCTACATTTTCCAGTGAGATCAAGAAATGAAAGTGCTGGTAATTACAGATGATCTCTCCATGTTTCAGTATTAGAAGTAACATCAAACTGGTTTCTGTAGCTGGGAGGATTATCCTTCCCTTTCTCTTTTCCCCCATCCTTCCTTCCATCCACCATCCATCCATCCATCCATCCCCCATTCCCCCATCCATCCATCCATCCATCCATCCATCCATCCCCCCTCTCCCTCTCTCTCTCTCTAATTGCCTTTCTTCATTCTTGCAAACTAACCTTTGAGACCAAACTTAGTGCAGGAACTGAACTGAAAACTGGAAAGACAATACTGGATGGTGGCAGAGCAGTTGCCCAGGGAAGACTGATTGATTGTTCAGGCTAGCTGATGATGTCCTATGGCTGGTGGTTAAGTTATTTGTAGTTGCTCATATTATGTAGCTGTCCATTTCCTGGCAGGAGCTTTATCTGCCACTCACCAGCATTTCTGTGGGTCTCAGTCATCTTTTCTCTACCCTCAAGCACCAGCAGCACAGGTTATCTCACTTAGATGGGTAGCAATGTACCCCAGCAGTTACCTGTACTGTTGGATTCATAAAGAATTGGTGCATCACAGTGTCTCCTACCTGCTGCCCCTCCCAGCAATTACTAGCAACAGTATGAGGCTCTTCTAATTCAAATGCTTCAGGATTTCTCTGAAGTCTGTCGCATACTGTTTGTATTCAGGATGCAGTATTAAATGCAGTTCTTCACCACCTTGAAAACATATTGAAATGGGACCACATATAACTATGACCCCCCAGTGGTTGCAATGAACTTCACCCATAGAGCTTGACCAGAAGTGGCAACTAAGGTATAAGGGTTCTGTCCTGGCTCCACACAGCATCCCCACTGATTCAGCAAACACACAGATCAAAGACATTGCTTAACCAAAGCATGGGGCAGCATCAGAAAATTCTTGGCAGCAAGTCCCTCATAAAAGACTTATGAAGTAGAATAAGAGGAACTACTGCCACAGATGAGAAGAAATATCCATTCCCTCACTGCTGATTCACAGTTTTAGCCAGAGCAGAAGATTGTGGGCCTTCTCTTTCAACTCAGTATTGGTTCTGCAAGGCAAACTTTTTGCTCTGCTTTAGAATCCTGTATATCCAACTGCAAAACTACCAACTCATGCACCAATCACCATGAACACTGCTGCTTTAAGGGACATTGTCAGGACTACAGGATCCCCTTGATGTAATTGTCCCTATACCAGTAACATCAGGAGCAGCTTTCCGCTTTGGTAGGTGCAGTGCATTCTCATTAAATCTGTATGACTGGCTGTGGTGCTATGGTGCATCTTCTCCAAGATAACCATGCTGTTGTACTCTAGTACAAGTCCAATTAAGAACTCTGTTAAAAGCCAAGATAGGAGACCTGGTTTGAACTAACCATTTGCAACATCAAAATGTGAACTTCATGTCATGTAACATGCTATGGTTAGGCAAGTGCCACGTACTATACTTCATTAAAAATCACTGCTGACAGGTCATCTAATCTTACTGCTCGTAGTCAAGGCCACTGATTTATGGTGATTAAAATAATGAAATAAAATTTTTAAGACTCAAAATTCTGTGAATTGCACCGGTGATTGCTAATCTAATTTCCAGATTCCACTAGTAATCTACTGTCATTCTTTTAGAATGTGTACAAAAAAATCAAAATAAAAGAAGGCTTAATATACAGGGCATTAATTGAAGTGAAGTGAAAATAGTACAGGAAGTGATTATAAGAAAAAAAAAAACAAATTCTGCAGATCTACTGCTCTGGCCTAAAATGTCAAATTCTGTGAAGTTCTTTGTTTTTACTGGGGTGAAGGCAGTCCAGATTCCAGAACTTTACCAGGTTTTCTGGTAAAAAAACAAAAATCAGTGGCCTTGCTTGTAGTGATTGCTGAATAATTTTTTAATAGGGCTTACACAGTTGGGTGCCCGAGACCAGGTTTTAATGTCCACCCTTCTGAAAGGACTATTGGCTAATACTGTGTTACAGTATAACTCTTTTGGTTCAAGAGACACATGGCTTGACTCTCAAAGGTTGACAGAGGGCTTGCACAAGTTCTGCATCAAACCCTGTGCTGTGCCGGACACATTGGCACACCTCGCGCCGGATTCTAAAAGGTTGCATGCATTTGCGACACTATATTCTTTTTACGGTGGCTTGCACCAAATATTTGGCTCAAACCCTGTAAAAAGGTCGGCAAAGTTAGAACAGAAAAAGCTGGTCTAACTTGGGGAAAGTGGTGCACTGGACTGAGAATTCTGCTTGTGGGCTGGGGAATGCTGCAAGCCCCATGTGCCTTGTGTTTGGCGCACCCAAGGCCTGCAGCACTCTAAATCTTTTGAGAACTGAGTCCATAAACTCAATAGGCTGTTGCATCAGGTGTACTGGTATAGGGTACTGCTTTCTAACAGCTACAAAGCCTACATGACTGCCTTGAAGATACACTGAATTTAAACACTGTCAGCGAAGTTGGTGCAAAGTAAGGAACTTTGAGCAAGCCAGAGTGGGCCGAAGTTTCCCGACGTCAACCCAGCTTCAGGCGGCAAAGTTCTTTTTTTAAGAAATAACTTTTTGTATGTGAAATCCACTCCACCCTTTGTAGTATAGTGCTTCCACCCCTCTCCTACTACCCTGACCCTTTAGAAAGACATAACCCCAACCAACCACTTTCTACCCTCCCACCTTCCTCCTCCCCAACACAAACCTTGAAAAGTCTATAAATATCAATTGCCATTTGTAAGCTTGAAAATGAACCCTGCACTAATCAAGTCACCTCTTCATACCTCCCCCACATTGTCCCAGTCCACAACATATATAAGCATGATAAGCCCACCCTACCATCCTCTGGTAGCAGCATTCAGCCACTCTCCTTCCCCATGCACTATAATGTGAACAAATACCCTGTAAAAGTAGAAGACAACTGGCCTACGCTGGAGCAGGCACATTCACTCTTCAGTGTCTGCCACCATCACTATAGTGAATGACTCAATGATGTGTGTCCTATGCTAACATCTAAGTGGCTGAGAAGCAGCCAACCAGGTGTTGCCATATCAGAATGCCATCAATTCATTCATTATTTTTATTTGATGCAATTCTTTCATTATTATATGGGTGAGCAGTAGTATGACACAGAAGCTTCTACCTCTTGCTCTGTCTCACTCACCTCATCCCCTGCCCAGATCAGTCAGACTGTAGGCCAGCCTTGTTGAAGGGTGGCTAATGCACTATTACATTAGCAGTTCCCTATGGCTGCAACAAGTTCATTTTTCAGTTCTACATGTTGTAATACTGTTCAAGGCAGTCCAAGTATACAGTAGTTTTCCTATCACTGGCTGCCTCTGTGCCTGTCCAGTGCAACTGGGGTAGCAATTCCTGCCATTTGCAACTTGTCAGACAGTGTCCTGCCTAGAAGGACATTTGTTACCCTGGAGAGGAGGGGGGTAGTTGTATTCCAACCCACATTTACTGAGTTCTGACAGCTTTTACTTTGTAATACTGTTGACTGATGGTTTAAAGATACTACCAGGGTCTGTTTTGCAGAATGCCCGGGGGGGGGGGGTAGTGATAAAGTTTGCTGTTCTGTTTGCAACAATTGCTACATTTTTTTCTCTTGATGGCCTTTCCAACACTGGTGTCATCAGTGCATGTATGTAGGTGTAACTACTGCAGAAGTTCTCATGGTCTTCAGGCTCTATATTTTGATTCCCATCCTGGAAGCTGTACACCATTGGGGAACCAATATCTTCAAGCAAGGCAGGGACATTTCTGTATCTCTCTCTTAGAGGTGTTGCCATATGGGTACACATCAGGGGGCATGTGCACCAAATTATACTATACTTACTTTTGCAGGAACATCATGCCTGTTTTTTTAAACATGAAGTTTATTAGAATTGTTCTTAAAATACAAAACATATACATTAACAAAGAGACAAGATGGCCTGGATTCAAATTCCAGCAAATGCACTTATTTCTTTTTGTCTTCTGTTTGTTTGGGCTCTATATACAGTATATGCACATTGCACTCTTGCACATAAAAAATGTAATTATCTGTGCAGCATAAGGCTGTGCATTACAGAAAGTGTAAGGTACTTCTGGAAGTTCTAGGTTTCCAGTTGCCTTGCTGATGCTAATAACCACTACTTAGGCATTACAACTAGGATATACATAAATTAGCATTCATTCAGTTCATTGACTTCAAAGAGGGAGGACACACATGCTCCAACAGCAGATGGCTATCTTTTTTATAGGTTTTTACACTGGAAACTAGGGTTTGGAGGCAATGGGGGAAGGGGGGGTTAATTTGATGAGAGGTGGTTATGGGGGGATTGTTTGATCAATAAGAGGGATGGGTAGATGGTATGTGGGGGTACTTGCATTTCAGGGTAGTGGGAAGTGATAGCATTATAGTGGGGGCATTACCTTTATTTCACTGGGTACTGGTAAAGGAGATAATCTGAGGCCTAGTTGGGGTAGAAGAGGGGAACTTATATTTGAAAACATGTGGTGTGGAGGTCGGGAGGTGGGCTACATGAAACAGAGGGTGGGGTGGTTTCATAGAATTTATTTGCATTGTTTAACAGAACTTTGAAGTAAAACATTCCTATTTTGTGCAAGTGAAGTTCTGTTTCCAGTAAAAAAGTAGCACCTTGCTGTGCAAAGAAGTACACAAAGTGGCTACTTTTCACTTCATATAGTCAGAAAACTTCAGAAATTTTTTATAAAGCCAAGTTTCCTGACTTTCCACATCTTCATTCTCCACCCCTGCCACCTGAGTCGATCATTGCTGTAGGGAAGCCTGGGCAGGCATTAATAAATGTATCTGTTCCAATAGATAGAGGCATCTGTATTCTTTTAAGCTGGATGGTCCACATCCCGGGGCTGTACTGTATCCATGGATGTGTTGTTTGCTTCAGGACTAAAGGATGTGAGAGGGCTAATGGTTGGTTTGCCCCTGATGTATATTATGTATAATATGAAGGACCTCAAGAACCCCTATGAGATTTTTTTTTATTAACGTTATTCACTGCATTTGTAAAAAAGCATTACAATGAATGAATCTTATGGAAATGTATACTCTGTACATTAAAGGTGTAGTGTTATACTAGGGTTGCATCATCATCAGCCTTCTATATACTGTACTGTATGTTACGTGAATGGAGGAAGTAACTATATTCATATATATATATATATATATTAGAGGCAAAAAAATCTGTTTAATGCATCAGTTAGGGTTGTTCCACAGCGACAAAAGTGAGGAAATTCGATGTTAGGATTGAAACCCCCTTTGCACCCCTCCAGCCCACCTCCCCAACCGGAATTGGGGTGCTCGCTGTGGTTGTCAGCCCTAACTCCGGCCTTTATCAGATATATGCATCAGTAAATGAATATTTATTATACAAGAAATTAATTTTCAAGAGCTGCTATATATCTAATTAATAATTGTATCTGGCTGGCTTTTTGGGGGCTAAGTACTGTGGCTTGTCTGTTGCTATTTCTTGTCTTTGTTGTTCATTTCACTCAGTTGACCATCAGTAAGCTGTATTATTGTTTATACTGGGAGACTTTTTTTGTACTCCCCTTTTTTCAGTTTACCAGAGATTTACATGGGCAACTGGGTAGTAGAGGTTCTATTCTAGACACACATGCACACACACACATGCTGCACTGTTACATTTCTTTATTTTCCCCCCGTCTCTATTTCAGTTCCTTATATTTTCTGTTTACCTCTTTTTTACTCATTTTTATTAAACTGTACCTTCCATCTACAATGTCCTGCATTTTACTACTACTCTCATCCTGTAACTTTTGTACTACTCTGCTACTTAAACTTTCCTCTCACTATTACTTTCACCTGTTATCCAAACCAATTTCTCATTTATTTTTCCAGGTCTGGCTAATGTCAGCTAACTATCAATTACAGTAAGCATCTTTGTTACTTATTTCTTACTCTCTAGTTCCCTCCTGTAGGGACCTTCAACCCTTTGTGTTTACACAATATCCTTTTATCTTGCTTTTCATGTCCCCAGTGGATTATGTGTGTCCTATGGATTTCTTGGTTCTATCAGAGCATGTAAGTCCTTTTTTAATTAGTTTCCTCTATGTCACTTATTAAGCACAATTTCAACACCAAAACTTGCAAGCAAACAGTATTATCATTGGCAAATGCTTGTTGATTAATCAGTTTGGGTGAATAAAAGATATAGGTTCACCAATCATACTTTCACGTTCCAGTATTGATGAAGGTGTCAATCAATATCACGAGCATGCTCCTGACTATGATGAAGGATGCAATGTTTTCCTTTCATCTTAAGATGTTCAGTGGATACAAAATGTATTTTAGCAAGCAAGTTATAACTAGTAATGTGTTTGATTTCCTAATAATAACAGATATCTGATAACACTGTAAAACAAGAAAATACTTAAAATAAGAAAACAAGAAAAATGAAACTTAAAATAAGGAATAGTTTGCACTCCCAGAATGCACCTTAATTTGCATAAAATGTACTACTCCAACTTGTATAAATAAGTACAATCATTAAAACTATTACAACTTAAGAATGAAACATATTTTATAGAAGAAAATAACCTGTCTGAGCACAAAAAGACATCTTAAAATGTAAGCTTACCTTTAGCTAAAAGGGTTTTCTTTTGAGGTGAATTAAATAGCAATTTTGAGTTTTTTTAATGTTCAACTTGAATTGACCAAGAAGTTACTATTATGATGAACACTCAAAAGATAATACTAGGGTGGTGATGAATTTGACAGTGGCTGTGGATATGTGTTCATATAAATAGTAAGAATTAACTTGTAAGGTGGTAGTTATCTCTTTTAAATATCTTCAAATAAATCTTACTATCTTGAAACAAGATTTAATGTGTTTCAGAATTCTTAAATGATTTCTTTTAGATGTATGATTATTATTTTTTAGCCATAAAGTATTTTTCTAAGACGTATTGCCTTGTTTTATAAGATACTCAACACATTCTGAAAATAAGAATTGCTTTCTTATTTAAAAAAAATTGATTAAGTTATCTTGCTCCATTGGCAGATGATTTGTTAAAGATAACAATATAATTTTTAAAATTTATTTTCCCATTTTTGACAAAGAAATGTAGTAGCTGTGTTAGTCCTGTTGATGACGTAGAAGGGAAAAACTACAACCAATATGTTGCAGGTGATACCTTTTATAGGACTAACAAAATTGTTATTCAGACTAGCTTTTAAGAGTCATAGTCTATTTATCAGATCAGTGGCCACTTCCCCAGAGTCCTCACAGTCCAGCATGTTGGTTCAAGCCTCCTCCCTCAATCTAGCCAGTTTCTACAGGACAAGACCCTCAGTCCTCCCCCCAGCCCAGCAAGTTCCACCCAGTGTCCTCCCTATAACCCACAACCCTTTTCCCAACCCATCAAGTTGCAACCCAGCCCCCTCCCAAAAATTCTAGCCCTTCCCCAATCCAGTATGTTGCCTTTCCTGCCAGCTCAACTTCAAGTCCTTCCCTACAAGTTTCACTCTTCCCCTCAAAACATCCAGATTTCATAAAAATGCATTAACTAGGCATCTCACTCCAAGCACACACATACTCATTCAGGGGTTGGCCCAGTGGTGCTGAGGGTTGAGGCACTGGATGCCACACCTCATGCCACACCAGTGACCCGGGTTCAGAAGGAGACCCGGGCCGCCGGAGGTTGGTAAGGGAGAGGAAGGATTGAGCATCCAATGACTGCTCTCCTTCCTCTGGGGAGGATTGGGGCACTGCATCACACTGTAGTGGTGACTGGCAGAGGCCAGCTGCACTACAGCAGTGGGCATAAGCATGGGGGAGTGTGGCAGGTGTCAGCATGTATGTGCTTAAACACCATTGCATGTCTGGTTCTCCAGGGAAAAATAGATGGAAAATGGTAGGGTGGTGATCTCAGTGACTGATGACCATGCCTGGCACTCCCCCAGTTCCCAGGAGGATCCTTCCATATAGTGCAGGAGTGATAATGGCCAGCTCTGTGTGGGTGCCAGACCAGGCCCAGGGAGTGTGGGTGTCATCGGCTGGGGATCGTGGAGACCTGCTCTGCTGGCAAGGAGGACAAAAATAGAAATATGATAAAAAAAAAACACATACACAATCAGACACACTGGAAACCCAACAAAGCAGGTACTCAACTCACATACTGAAATTGAAATGGAATATAACTTGTCTTGCATAAAAAGTGTTAAAACTGAGTTGAGGGGAGCAGATCCAGGATCAGTACCCCCAAAATGCATCTTAAACGCTTAGATTTAATGCAAAATGAGTTAATATAATCAGTCTACAGCCACCAACTGTATAACATGGAAATCATCATGGCCCCAACAACTGCTCTAGGCAGACACTGCCTGTTTTTGGAGATTTTAAAGCCATTAGAAAAATCATTATCTCAACCTATAAAAGTTATTATAGCCCAAAGAACAAGCCAATATTGCTCATTGCTGATAAAGTAGTAAGTTACTAACGTCTGGCTAGGCAACACATACATACACAGCAACATAAGAATATCAGTCTGGCTTTAAAGCAACATTCACCCTGCAATAGAAATGGGTGAGTATGAGTCTTAAGTGATTATTTCAGAAGACTAAAGAAACAATGTGTAGGGCACAACTTTCAGAATATCATGAACAAGTCACACGTAATTTAGGTGTATTAAAACATGTGCAGTTAACTGTAACTGTGTGTAATAAAGACAACCTTGATGGTGAGCTGCCAGTCCAAAAATTAAAGTAAACTGATCACGAGAGGCTATGCTGACATATACCAACTAAATGCCAATTCTGGAAATTAAAAAGGGGAGCAGGTTTACAAAACTGTGAAGCAACCATTTTACAGTCATAAAACCTTAACCATCTAAGACTTTATGAGTAGAAGATTCAATCTCATTTCAAACAGTATTGCTGTCTTAATTTTTCACCAGATCTACTTACTGTAAGATACATTTTCCCATGGATGTGGTAAGAGATACAATCTAATGCTGTAGTTTTGGAAAGCTCACTTTTTTGTCCATCTCAGTTCAAGCAACTATGCAGGAATGGCTTCTTCTGCTTACCTGTGCAGTTTTTTCCATCTCCTGTGTAAGGTAGGATGCAGGTACAAATGTAAGATCCATTTGTATTAAGGCAAGAAGCATGTTCATCACAGTCTGATCCTAATGCACATTCATCAACATCTGAAAGAAAAAATAGATTATGTAGAATAAAATCTACTTAACAAATGAAAATGAGTAAAACTGATGTTACTTTTAAGAAGTGCTTGAGCCATTACTTTAATAGCTGATTGATTGATGTATCTTATAACAGCAATGTGTGAGTAAGGAGACTGATGTGGTTGGCTGTGGAGCAGGGTTGATGCCAGAAACATGCATAATTTCTAGCAGCTCTGCAGAAAGTCAAGGCGGCTAATGTGAAAAGATAGGAGTAAATAAGAATGCTAGCACCACAAAGTACTGCATACGGGTAGATCTAGAAATATGGGGGGGGGGCTTTCACATGTTCCCTAGGAAACATCTGGACAAAATTCCACTGACTGAGGTAAACTGACAGTACCTCATGCAAATGGTAAATGATTAAAGAAATGAGATTATAACTCTCGGATCCCCCACTTTCTTAATCCATCACTGCTGTATCTATATCATCACATGGGCATCAACGTTTTAGAGCAAGGGACACATCCTGAAATGTCCCAAAGGAGTGTATGCACAGATTTAAGTTCATATATTTTTATGGTGGGGAGGGGAATGCTGGGCACTCACCTAATAATTAAAGAAAAGACTCGATACATTGAGAATGTGTTCTGGAAGGTGTATATTGGGGTACACTTGAGATGAATTGCCTAGGTACTAGTGATCACCATACACTGCAGTTTAACATAAACACAGGAGCACAGGCAAAAAAAAAAAAACATAAGAATGAGGGTCCTAGACTTCAGAAGAGCAGAGTTTAAAGAAATGGGAAACTGTCTCAGAAACTGCCTTATTGGGGGGGTGGTTGCCAGGGAGGGGTAGATGCACAGTGGAGGAAAATAAGGGAGGGCATAATTAAGACAATCAACATCTGCATGAAGGAAGTGAGTAAAAGCAGAAGGAAGGAAAGAGAGAGACAATTACGATTTTCTGCTGAAGCGACCAAGGTGTTGAAGGAAAAAACGGAGGCATTCAGGAGGTATAGAGGAACACAGAGTGAGGAGAACAGGGTGGTATACCAAGTAAAACCAAGAGAAGCAGGAAAGGCTGTGAGGGGAGCAAAGATGCAGACAGAAGAAAAGCTGGCCAAAGGGGTAGGAAAATGAGATAAGACTTTCTTCATATATGTAAGTGGGAAGAGGAAAGCAAGGGGAAGGATAATGAGGATTAGAAGGATGAAAGGGAGATACTGCGCAAAAAAGGTCCATGAAAAGCTACCATCCTGAATGTGTACTTCTGTTCAGTTTTCACAGTGGAGTGAGGGGAGATGGACCAACAAGGAATAGCAGGAACAGAGAGAGGTGAGAGGTGAACACAAGTTCATTTTCAGAGGAATGAGTCCTTAAGGGACTTGCAGCTCTGAAGGTGGACAAGGGTATTGAATCAGACAGAATACAGCCAATGATACTAAAGGAAATCAGGGAGGAGCTAGGTGTGCCACTGGCAGCCTTATTTAATAGTTCATTGGAAACAGGCGTGGTTGCTGAAGACTACAGAAGAGCTGTCATAGTCCCTGTACATGAGATTGGCAGCAAGAAAGAAGCTAGCAACCATAGGCCAGTTAGTCTTACTATAGTGGTGGAGAAAGTAACAGAAATCCTGCTAAAGGAAAGCTGACAGAGTACCTTGAATCCAATGGGCTGCAAAGACACTAGGCAGCATGGATACATGGGGATGTGGCTGAGGTACAGTATGCCAGATGAATCGGATTGATTACTTTGGTTGGGTGACTGGAAAAATAGATCAGGGGAGGATAGTATGTGTGACCTAGTTGGACTTTAACTAGGCCTCAGACACTGTGCCACACAGGTGACTGATTAGAAGTTGGGCAGTCTAGGGGTAGGATCCAAAGTGCTGAATTAGGTTATAAACTGGTTAATGGATAGGTGACACTGGGTGATGGTTAATAGCACTCACTCTGTTGATTAGAGAGTGACCAGATGGGTGCCACAGGGCTCAGTACTGGTAACAGTCCTCCTCAAAGTCTTCATTAGTGACATTACAAAAGCACTTGAAGGGAAAGTATGCCTTTGTGTGGATGAAACCAAAATCTGCAATAGAGTGGACACTCAGAAGGAGGTGGAGAGAATGTGCAGGGATCTTGGGAAACTCAAGGAGTGACCAAGGGCAAAACAGTCAGGGTTCAATTCCAAAAATTACAAAATGATGCACCTATGGCATAGGAGCCTAGGAAATGAGTATAGGTTGGGGGGAGGCACTGACAGTCACTAAGCAGGAATGGGACCTTGGTGTTATCATAACTGATGACCTCAGAGTGGCAGGGAAGGTTGACAAAACAGTAAGGAGGGCTAGTGTGGGATGCTGGGGTGCATAGGGAGGGGTATCTCTAGCAGGAGAGAGGTTGTGATGCCACTGTATCACTCACTGGTGAGAACCCACCTGGAGTAACGTGTCCAGTTTTGGAGGCTGCACCTCAAAAATGACATAGACAGGGTGAGGCAGTCCACAGGATGGCAACTAAAATGGTGTAGGAATTGCACAACAAGCCCTATGAGGAGAGACTGAGGGATCTCAACATGCACACCCTGGAAGAAAGGAGAGTGAAAGGTGACATAATGGAGACCTACAAGTACCTCACAGTGGTGAACAGGGTGCAGCAGGGTAGTGTCTCCTTCAAATGAGAAAGAGCACCAGGACCAGGGGGCATACAACAAAGCTGGATCAGGGGAGTTTAAGAGGGATGCAAGGAAATACTAGTCATGGAAAGGGTGGTAGATGCATGGAACAGACTACCAGTGGAAGTGGTGGAGGCAAAAACAATAGTGGACTTCAAGAATGCATGGGACAGACATATGGGTATATAAGTAAATAGACAAGAAAGGGGGGCACTGGAGTCCTGTTAGGGTCTGGGGAGACAGCTTAGGCAGGGAACATCTGGGCAGACTGGGTGGTCAAAATGATTCTTTTCTGCAGGCAAATTTTAGTTTTTATATTTCTCTCTTTCTATAAATGTGTACAACATATGAAGCTGGAACCCAAAACACAGATTGCAGTAACTTATGATAGCAAGTATTAAATATGAAGATTGAATACTGTATATGGTTATTGGGGGTAGGCTGTTAGCTATAAGAAATATATCAGAGAGTAAGGAAATGGGGTGTGGCAGTGTCAAAGACTCTCAGGACTAGAATACATCACTGACTACTGATAACTTGGTATCACAATCCTTTTATAATGAACATGACAACTCTAAATATACAGTTAGATATTCATGATGAAAAAAAACAAGAAGAGAAAGGAACTCCTTTTCTGATCATTTTGATTTAATTTCAGATAGGCTTGGATCACCAAAGGGAATTTGAAATTGTGCTGTATATAATTATGACTCTGTTTTACGGCTCCCATCCTTGTCTTTAAGAAGGCCATGTTCTACTGTCTTAACACTCCCTGCAGCCATCCCAGCCTCACTCTGTAGTGGTATAATCTGCTTTACAATAAACACTTTCAGTTTTCAACAAAGAGCTAGTATACTGCCTGAAATTAATGTTTACTTTCAGTAGTAGTAAACTACTATTTCTTATAGCTTTTGTATTTATTTAGATTCCCTTTTATTAAAGGGACACTGTCAACCCCCATAGGCCTCATAGTGCCCCAGTTTAAAAAAAACACATTTTATGATTGCCAACATTCTGTAAAGATTGCTGCTGTAGCAAAACCAAACTACACCAAAACAGGTTTGTTTACATTCCTTGACCAACTCCCACTGCATCTTTCCTGGACTTGGAAACATCCCCAACATAGTCTAGCCACTCATGATGCAGGGGGAGATTAGGAGCATATTGCACTATAAATGACTGCACTGTTTAGAGGTGTTTCTAATGTTCAGGAAGTATTCAGTAAGAATAGTTACAGGATTTGAAACAAAACAAAGTTGTTTATAAATATACATTAACATGCATTT
Organism: Neoceratodus forsteri; assembly: GCA_016271365.2. Lineage (NCBI taxonomy): Eukaryota > Metazoa > Chordata > Ceratodontiformes > Ceratodontidae > Neoceratodus > Neoceratodus forsteri. Next base: position 1,113,623,432 of record CM057453.1, on the reverse strand, counting down.
CAGTTCTGTTAAACAAGCAGACAGACAAAACAAAAAACATCAATGAATTTTGGAGACGGTAAGCAATTATGAAACAGTATGATGCAAAACAGGTTGACAGTGTCCCTTTAAGTAGAACATTTTCTACCTCTCAATATTTAGTGTGATGTGTGGAACAGCACTCTACCCGGAGGTTAACATAAGATAGCTCTAGTAATCCTCATACATCAACAGCCCCGTCACCGTGACTGCACTGTCGGTGACCAGGACAGGACAATAAGTGAGGTCACAATTCTGATGTTTGAGGTTACAATGCTGATGAGGCATGAAGAGGACTAAAGCTAGGTATGTCATTCTTCAGGTAAAGTAAAGCGCTTTGCATTAAACCTAACAATATCAGGCAGAAAACCTTCCAATGAGCAAGTGGAAAATGAAAAATACATCAGAAATAAGAAATAAACAACTGAATACTTTTAAAAATTAATAGCACTTTCTGACTGCTATGTTTGGCCCTACTAGTTTTTTTTAAATACTGTGCAAACTTAAGCTCTGTAAATATGTATACATTATTCGTATAGCACTGTTTGGCATTTATTTATTTAGTTTTTGTTTACCGGGTAGGTGAACTAGCCATAGCAATGACTATTTTCAGGCACGACCCGGGAGGGTACATTACAACAATACAGGGAGACATTTCAATACAAGTACAGAAATAGTTTTCAATGGTTATACAGTTACAGGAAAACATTTCAATACATCTACAAATTATTTGACAATAGTATACAGAGCAATTTGCAGATGCAATACCAGTGTAGAGAAAAAAATAAAGATAAGGGAGGAGCAGCACAAACCAAAAACTACAAAAACTTTGCTATAGGGAAGAAAACATGAGCCAGACAGAACATTTTAGTGCTGATAAGGGAAAGAATAAAGTATTGTAGGAGGAATACTGGAAGTGATACAGGTGAGAGGAAGAAGGGAGGGATAAGTCAAGAAAAGAAGGGATGAGAGTGAAAGTACAAAGGGGTGGGAGCAGATTGGTAGGCGATAAGCGCATTAGCTTAAAAGAGGGTCAGGCCAGTAAAATGCCATGTAGAGAGAGGAGGACAGGAACAAGAATAGCTATGGTGGTTGAAGCAGGTGCACTTGAGGGAAGAGTCAAGATGGTTTCGCAGCCCTTTTCAAAAGATGCATGAGATGGTGATTACGCAGCTAATGGAAGGGAGTACCAGTATTTGGGGCATGGCAGATGAAAGCACTCGCAACTTTTGAGGTTTTGTGCCTGGGGATGAAGACAGCGGCCTGGTCAGCAGACCTTAGCCCATAACAAGGTGTTTTATTTTGGAAGAGTTTTGCAAGGGATTCTGGTATTTGTAGGTGGACCAGGTTGTCAATGATAGAGCCGTACATATGAAGCCTCAGTTCATTTAGAGGAAGCCATCCTAGGTCTGAGTAGAGGAGACAGCGGAGTTTCAGACGGTGGGCAGCGGATGCATAGCGACAAATATTGTTATATGTGACATCCCATTTCTGAAGGATTGATTTTCCATGCAGAGGTATACGTTGCAGCACCATAGGTGAGCGATGGAAGGAGTATGCCACGGGCTATGGCAAGCCTTGCTAAGGGAGTGAGCACATAACTGGTTCGGTAAGCTATTCCAAGTTTAGAGTTGACCAATTTGCAGGTCTGACTGACGTGTAAGTCAAAAGTTAGTGACGGATCAAGGGTGATGCCCAAATATTTAAATGAATTTACCACCCCAACTAGTGAGCCATTTATGGAGGTGACTTTAAAATTTGGATGTGCATGTTTGAGTCTCACATTAGAGCCAAAGAGCATAGCCTGGGTTTTGGACTCATTTAATACCAGTTTGTGAGTAGATAGCCATTCCTGTACTAGCTGAAAGTCAAGCGAGAGTAGATTGTTTATATCCTCAATGCTTTTTGCACTAGCATACAGAACAATATCATCTGCATATAGCAAGGAGGTTGTCCTGTGGAGGTCAGCAGAGATGTTGTTTACGAAGAGAGAGAAGAGTAGGGGCCCAAGTATATGGAGCCTTGAAGTACCCCAATGTTTATCGTAGTCTTGTCAGAGAAGGTAGAATTGTATTTCACGGTTTGAGTCCTGTCTGATAGGTAGTTCCTAAACCACCTTACAACATTGTCTGAGAAGCCTAGTGATCCAAGGATGGCAAGAAGGATGGAGTGATCAATTAGGTAAAATGCTTTGGTCATGTCTATGAAAATTGCCCCAGTGAGTAGGCCACAGTCAATGGCCTCAAGAGTATCTGACGTGAATTTGAGAAGGGCAGTGGTGGTGCTATGACCTTTGCGAAAACCATGCTGGGCAGATGAAAGCAGGTCATATTTCTGAAGGAAATCAATTGTCTGGACAGCTACAAGCTTCTCGAGAATTTTATTTAGGACAGACAGTATGGCAATGGGCCTATAGTTTGAGGGATCTTTTCGATCTCCTTTTTTGAAAACAGAGGTAATCCTAGCTGTTTTCCAAATTTCTGGGATGAAGCTTTGGCACAGGGAGAGTGTGAAACTCTTGGCCAGGGGAGCAGCTATAAGAAAAAATTACTCACCTTAGTAATGTTGTTTCTTCTATTGGAGTCTTGCTATATTATGACATATGCAGTGAGTCCCAACCTTCGAACTGCTCCGGAGGTGAAAGAGTTAACTTTCCATGCCAGGCATGGAATGCTGAGCTCGAGCTTGGTTGAAACTCTGTCTCTTGTCCTTCAAACTCAGACCATCAGATCTTTACGAGCTAAACTCACTGACGTCCTGTGTGGAAGCTGTAAACCTACACTAGTCAACTGGCTACTAAACATAAGAACACATTTTTTGGTCCCAAAACAAAGACTTAAGTCAGGAGACCCAAAAAATGAAAAACACAACACCAAATCACCCCAAAAAAGGAGGGGTGAAAAACAACAAGGTGGGCACCTACTAAGTGCCAACACTGCACTGCCCACCCACATCCCAAAAACAGAGGTTCTGAGAGGGGCAGGCAGGGGAGGTCATAATATAGCAAGACTCCAATAGAAGAAACAACATTACTAAGGTGAGTAATTTTTTCTTCAAACAACATGAAGTCTTGCTATATTATGACATAAGCAGACTACAAAGCAGTACCTCCATGGAGGAGGATAGAACCTACTTGGGAATAGGCTCTGAAGCACAGCTGTGCTGAACCGAGCATCACCCTAGCCTGGATGTCCATGGAGTAATGCTTGGTAAAAGTATGAACTGTTTCCAGGTAGCTGCTTGACATATCTCTAGAATAGGATGTCCTGGCAGCAGCCAGGAAGCAGCTGTACTTGTGGTAGAGTGAGCCTCAGGCCTGAGGGAGGAACCTTACCCAGTTTTTCATAACAAAATTGGATACAAGAGACAATCCACCTGGCAATGGATCTTTAGTGGCAGGTTTCCTTACCAACCTCGCCATAAGTGAGGAACAGTTGGAGGGAGTCAAACCTGTGACCCTTGGTACACTCTATGTAGTAGCTAAGGGCTCTTTTGACATCTAAACTGTGCAGCCTCCTCTCGCCAGAGGAGGAATGGTCAGTGAAGTACACAGGAAGAGACATAGATTGATTAAGGTGGAAATCTGAAACCACCTTAGGCAAGAACTTCCTGTTAGTCCTGAGGACCACCTTATCTCTATGAAAGGAGATAAAATCAGGCTCAACTGACAAAGCTTGTAATTCACGTATGCATCTGGCAGAAGTGATGGCTACCAGAAACACAGTTTTCCAAGTCAAGTACTTAAGCTCTGCTGAAGACAAAGGCTCAAAAGGGGGTTGCATAAGCTGAGCAATGCAAACATTAAGGTCCCAAGCAGGGGCAGGGTCCCTGAATGGAGGGTTGGTGTGAAGCAATCCCTTGAAAAACTTGGAGAATACAGGGTGAGCTGAAAGAGAAGAGGGCTTACCTGCTAAAATAAAAGCAGACACAGCTGCCAGATGCACTTTTAGGGTAGCTGGTCTCAGCCCCAAGGTATTTAAATGGACCATGTAATCCAGGACTGTGGGTAAATCAGCAGATTCTGGGGAAACATGCTTTCCAGAGCACCATATGGAAAATCTCTTCCATTTGGAATTATAAGTAGCCCTGGTAGAAGGTTTTCTAGAAGCCTTCAGGATATCCATTACACCTTGGGAGTCAGCAAACTCTAACTCTTCAAGAGCCAGGCCTTGAGATTGAGAGATTTGATGTTCGGGTACCAAACCTTCCCCTGAGCACAGGTTAACAGGTTGTGATTCCTGGGAAGACAGAGGGGAAGATGGACTGCTAAGGACAGCAGGAGTGGATACCAGGGTTGTCTGGGCCAATCTGGAGCAATCAGGATCATCTTGCAGGGTTGAGATCTGATTTTGACTAGCACTTTGAACAGAAGAGGGAATGGGGGAAAAGCATAGAGAAACTTCCCTTCCCAATTGAGAACTAAGGCATCCAGAGGGACTGAGCCCAACACTGTGGGCCTGCAGCAAAAAAGGGGAAGTTGGTGATTGTCTGGGGCTGCAAAAAGATCTATCTGCGGGGTGCCCCATCTGGCAAATACCACCTCCAAGACAAGGGGGTCCAGTGACCATTCGTGATGGCCCTGGGAAATCCTACTGAGAGCATCTGCCAGGACATTGTCCTTGCTCTGGGAGGTGAACTGCCATAAGGGAGGTGTTCAGGAGTAAGCCAGAGACCACAACTTCATTGCTTCGGTGCACAAGGCCGTAGACCGAGTGCTCCCTTGCTTGTTGATGTACCACATTGTGGTGGTGTTGTCTGTCCTGATCTGTACAACTTTGTTCTGAACAGATTTAGAAAAAGCTTGAAGTGCTAGAAAAACTGCTCTGAGTTCCAACAGATTGATGTGGAGCAGAGATTCCTGAGGGGGACCACAACCCCTGGGTAGTGAGGTCGCCCATGTGAGCTCCCTACCCCAAGAGGGATGCATCTGTGGTAAGGATTAAAGAGTGAGACTGAGTGACAAAAGGAACCCCTTGTCTGAGGTTGCTCTGATCCTGCCACCACTGTAGGGCCTGGATCAGGGTTCGAGTCACTGGGATCAATTTGGTTAGAGGGTCTTTCCTTTGAGACCAAAAGGCTCTCAAATGGAACTGAATGTCCCTCATCTGAAATCTTGCTCCCTGCACTACTGCTGTAGAAGCAGCCATGTGTCCCAGGAGCTGTAGAAAATGCCTTGCTGGTCGAGACACCTGCAGGGTGAATGAGGAGGCCAGAGAGACCAGGGTCCTTGCCCTGTCCAAAGGAGGGAAGGCTCTGGCTTTCTCTGTGTTCAGTTCTGCACCTATGAAGGTGAGGAGCTGGACAGGCTCTACAACTGACTTTGAAAGATTCAGAAGGAAACCTAGAGAGGTGAGCAGTTGCTGAGTTATCTGTAGGTGTAACTTGACTTGGTCTGGGGGACTGGCCTACTATGAGCCAGTTGTCCAGGTAAGGGAAGATGGCAATTTGTTGCCTTCTTAGAGAAGCAACTGCTACTGCCAGGCATTTTGTGAATATCCTTGGAGCAGAGGTGAGGCTAAAGGGCATTGCTCTGAATTGGTAATGGCCTGAGGGCAGCTCGAACCTGAGGTACTTTCGATGGGAGCTTCTGATGAGAATATGGAAGTAGGCATCCTTGAAGTCCAGGGACGCTAGCCAGTCCCCTGGCCTTAGAGAGGGCAGAATAATTCCCAGAGTTACCATTTTGAATTTTGGTTTTAAAAGGTGCTTGTTTAAGTATCTGAGATCCAGGATGGGCCGCCATTCTCCTGTCTTTTTTGGGGTAAGGAAGTACCTGGAGTACAACCCTTTGCCCTGTTGTAGGGGTGGAACCCTTTCCACAGCTCTGAGAACCAGGAGGGAAGAGACCGCTGCCTCTAGGACAAGTGCATCTGGTGGATTTGCAGGTGGAAAGGATCTGGTTCTCATCTTTGGAAACTTTTTGAAGTTGAGAACCAGTCCCTGGCTTACTACTTCCAGGACCCACTTGTCTGATGTCAGAGACTCCCAGTCCTGGACAAAGTAAGCCAGCTTGCCCCCTACAGGTAGTTGAGAATTGGCCCTGGCAACCCCATCAGGGTATCTGCTTGGCAGGGGCTTTGGGCTGAGGGGTGGAAGCAGGCCTGCTTGCACCCCGTCTGCCTGTCCCTCTAAAGAACCCCCTCTGGGCAAAAGCAGAAGAGGAGGCCTGGGCTTGGTAAAAAGGCCTATGAAAAGGCCTGCCCCTGCCCCTGGGAAGCTGCCTTTGAGGAGTGGCCTGCCTTTCCTTGGCCTGTGCACTCCTATAGGTGGTCCTATACTCATCCATTTTCTTCATGTAATTCTCTGTCTGCTCCCCAAACAGGGAATTACCCACAACAGGAAAATCCATGGCCTTAGTCTGGGTATCCTGTGATAGGCTAGTACATCTGAGCCAAGCCATCCTGCGAACTGCCACAGATGTAGCCATGACTCTTGATGACACATCATTTGAGTCCACTGCAGCATGGAATTGCACCTTGGATGCCTCAATACCATCATCAGCCACCTTCTCCAGCTCCTTGGCAAGCTGGCCAGGGACCTGTTTTGCTAGAGCCATAAAAGTATCCCATCTGGATTTCTGATATCTAGCAACATAAGCCATATAATTTGCCTGTCTGAGTCCCAAGGATGCTGCCATGTACTGTTTCTTTGCCATGGCATCAATCTTCCTGGAGTCCTTTCACTGAGGGGGTGTGAGGCCAAGGGGATATTTGCCTTGTCACAGTCTGCAGCCTGCACTACCCCAACATGGCTGCATTGTTGTGAAAGGAACTCTGTATCAGAGCCTGACAATGTGTATCTCTTGTCCATTCTCTTATCCACAGGAGGTATAGTGTGAGGAGTTTTTAGAATTTTAAAAGTCTGTTTCCCAAAAGATTTATGCAAGGGAACAGACAGTCTCCTAGACTCTGGGATATCCATCATTTCCACATAGTCAGGCTCCTCTTGATCATCCACAGCTTCCTCCATAGGGAGCTGGAGGGTTTCAGCCACTTTTTTATAGAAAATAAAATGAGAAGGGGAATCAGAAAGCCTAGGAGGAGACACTCCTGAAGGTCTGTCTGGGGAGATGTCCGGGTCAATGGGCACATCCAAACTTTCAAATCCACATTCACTCTGCTCATACTCCTCTTCCCCCTCCTCCGGTTCATAATATTCCTCTAAATCATAGTCTTGAACCGGTGGAAACGGCCGAACCGGGCGCTTACTTGATGGCACCGGTTCAGTCGGAACCGAGGAAAGTGACTGGACAATTTGAATCGCTTTGGCCATCTCTTCAGTGGTTGGAGAGGAAAGTTTTGGCTCCACACCAGCTGATTTCCTTGTCCTTTTTGTTGGAACCGACCCCTCAGAGTTGGCTCTCCTTTTGCCCGAGGAAGTCTCGCCCTGGTCAGACAGCACTCCCTCTGGTTCGGTTGGAACCGAACTGGGCTGGCCATCCAGGTCAGCTGACTTTTTGGCCTCCCTTTCCCTGAGCCTACCAACTCTCTTTTCCAGGGTAGCTGCAGGAACATTTTTACAAATCTGGCAGTCTGCATTGAGGTGGTCAAGCCCCAGACAATAAACACAGGTGGTGTGGGGGTTAGCCTTGGCAAAGGCTTCCCCACACACACTGCAGTGTTGAAACCCAGTGGGCCCTGTTTTCTTTGGGTTTCTCAGACATGGTGCCAGTTCTAACCAAACTTACCCGTTTATGGCAATCCGCCAGGCAAGACCCTCTTATCGGGTTCCCAACTGTGTCACGTGGTCGTGGAAAACCGTAAGAAATTCGCTTTTAGAACCAATAAGAACCGGTAACCACACTCTAAATGACAGAATAAAATATTTCAAACAACCTGATCGGTTCAAAGCGAACCGATAAACAGTTTACAAGTTCCACACAGAAGAGAAGTAATGTAAACCTATCTAGTACTCACAAATACCACAGACAGAGCTTGAACCGACCGGTTGCGGTTTAAATTCGGTCAAAAAAACGAGAAAATAATACTTTAACTGACAAAATCAACCAAGCAGAAGGAGAAATCTCTGGAGTGACTGTTCAGTGAGGCAGAGTAAAGAATCTGACGGTTTAAGTTTGAAGAACAACAGACAGAGTTTCGACCGAGCTCAAGCTCAGCGTTCCATGCCTGGCATGGAAAGCTAACTCTTTCACCTCTGGAACAGTTCGAAGGTTGGGACTCACTGCATATGTCATAATATAGCAAGACTTCATGTTGTTTGAAAGGGTGAGGCAATCTTAAGGAGCTTTGGTTCTAGATTGTCAGAGCCAGCTGCAGTGCAATCCAGTATACTGTTGAGCAGTCTAAGCACTTCGCATTTTGTGACTGATCTGAAAAAGAAATGAGGACCAATTGTAGTTTGCTGGTTGGATATGTCTGGCTGGACAGGGAAAGAGGAGGTGTAATTAGTTAAGCCTGAGAATTTCTCGTTGAAGAAGTTGGCAATGGTTCTGGGATTATTACAGTGTACCCCATCAAGAGAGATGTCATTAAGGGTAGATGCTGGACTAGACCCAAGGACGGATTTAATATGGGACCATAATTTTTTTGGGTCCCCATAGGAGGTGGTGAGTAGGTCCTTGCAGTAGGAGCTCTTGCCTTTTTTGATGTTCTTTTTGCAGGCATTGTGCAGGGCTCTGTAGGTTATAAGGTCAGAAGTTAGCCCAGAGTTTTTATAGTGGAGCCAGCTTTTATACCTCAGTTTAAGTTTGGCTAGTAAGTCAGATTTCAGCCAATGGGTTTGCCTGTTTCTTACTCAACAGGTTACAAGTTATATTATCCCAACCGGTATATATGTAATGTATTATTCACTTATTTCTCAAATCTTCTGCTGTAATAGTACCCCTGGGACCCTTTTGGAAACTACACTATTAGCCTAAACGAGGACATCCCAGTGTGCAAAAATTTGAAATGAATACTGTAAATAATGCAGTATTTAAATGAAAGGAAGTATATGCAACCTGAGTTTTGAAAACAAAAATAAGGAATCTTTCTTTGCCCAAGATTTGTTGGCAGCTTATGTGAAAATGGAAATGCATCCAAAATGTTAGACCATCTATTAGACCGTCCAATAGCACTAGAACATTTTGTGAAAAAAGGACCTTACTGCAGAAACAAATGAGGCAAATTTCATTTGTGCCACTTTGGTACTGAAAACCCTGACCTTGTTTGCAAATGAAAAATCTTTCGAAAATAGCAAAGGGACTGCACGCACTCAATCATGTAGACACACACAGAGCAAGCATTTCCATTTGCTTTCAACCCTTCTGAAAACTTTCCCTTAGGTCTCTGTAGTAATATCATGAAAGTTTGGAAATCAGCTATTAAATAACTATTTCATGGGCCCTAGTAACAATATGGAGTGTCTATGAATTACCAAGACAAGAAGGTGAGATACTACTCCAACTTCCGTCATCAAGGCAGGACATTTTGGAGTCTCCCAGCAAGTAGTAACCACTGTTGCACTGGTAAGTGACTGTACTGCCAGCATAGAAATCCTCAGCCGAGTAAAAACCATTTTCCAGAGGTGATGGCTCTTCACAGGAAATCCCTTTAAACACCAAAAGAAAAAAAATCAAGATGAAAGAAAATGTCTAAAGAGCAAATATTAGCTTCGGTATGTACTAAAAAAAAATCAATCAGCTATCATTATTTATAGTATTAGAGAATAATGTGTTAACATTGCCATGTCATTGGAGATGTTCACATAATATAATACTGTGATGACAGAAAGGGCTTTGGCCATGATCTTGGAAGGTGTGTAAGATATGCGAGAAAGATGCATAAATGGTCCATAAAGCTATGAGCCACATAGCAACTGCAGGTATCACTGTATCCAGAAAGACAATGGGATTGGTGGACATTTACATAGGGTCATTAAAGTAGTATGGAGTGTAAAGGGGCTGAATTTACAGAAACATAAAAACAGAGAAAAAGACTGACTATAAAGACTCAGAAATCGATCCACTCTGCCTGACTCTGTCTAATTTTGGAACTGTGTCCTTGTCAGTCCTTACTACACCCCCCCCCAGTCTGCACCTTCATACACTATTCTCAAGTACCTATCGCATCCTCTTTTGAACACTTTCACTGTCTCAGCCCAGATGACTGTCTCCAGAAGCTCCTTCTACTCTGTTAACACTTTCTCTATAAAGAAAGACTTCCTGACTTCCTTCTTGAGCTTAACCATGCCAGTTCCAGGGAGTTAGCCCTGGTACCTATTTCACCACTCATTGAGAACCGCTTGCTGCTGCTTGCCTTGTTTATCCCACGGAGGTACTTGAATGTTTCAGTAATAATACCCCTCTTTCTCCTGTCCTTCAACATGTATTGTACATGTTTAGATCTTCCAAGTGCTTCTGATACAAAAGCTCCATGCAGCCATGGGACTTCCTCCATAGACCGTCCTACTTGGAGCAACATGGGACATTTCAGCTGGTTGAATAGTAGGCATTGCAGGGGTGGACACCATGATAGAGCCATTGCCAGGCATAGTGGAACCAGCAGATCTGGCATCTGTGCAGTTTGGAACTGCATTAGTATTGGCATGTATGACACCATATATACAGTACTGTTGTGCACACCCAACACAACAGTTGACCCTACTCTGAGTGCAAACTGTCTAGCACTCCTTAACTTGCACACCTTATCAGTGCATCATTGTGTACATCAGCCTAAATACACATGCATGTTAGCACTGCCCACAGTACGGTACACTACTTACATGCTACATTGCAACCAATCCAATGCCACCACCATCAATAGTTGACAGAAGATACCACAATTGTGCTACAATAGCACTGCTTTGGTAGCCATATGGAATAGTGTCCATTAGTAATTACACATGCAGTGTTGCATGTATATGAAACATGCAGTCATGTCCGGCCAGGTGCCAGTGCACATTGCCTTGACAGCAGCTATGATTAGCACAGAATATCTATCATAAGTTGACTTTGGGTTGGTGCCACCCACTGCAGCAATGACTGCATGTCCATTATGGAACAGGCTAGGGTACAGTATTTACACGCATGGGTACTACTGTCATTTCTCCTGCAGCTCTGTCCCATTGGTAATGACGGTGACCAGGGACCAGGACATAAGGACATGTGCTGCACTACAGTGCCACACAGAGCTGGCAGAATGTTACGTGGTGGTCCAGATATTCATCTTCCAGCACACAGACAATTATGGCTAGCCTGTTCACACTGATTAAGTGACTGTAGTAAAGTATGCCGCCTGGCCCTTTAAGGACAGGCTACAACCTGGGGTAGGGAGGCATATGATGGACACTGGTCTGTGGCCTCACAGTGCCCTCTACTACAGAGATCATAAAAAGAACAGAGCCAAGGCCACTGTGCTGCAACTGGTTCATCCAAGATGACCCTACCTACAGTGGCACCTCCCAGGATCAAGCATAGGATCCCACAGAACTCTGCAGGAAACAGGGAAATTTAATAGCAGTTAATCTCTTTTGTCATGCAGCCAAAATCTGTGATATTTTTATCACCATCTTGGTGGATGCCACAGTATATGAGCAATGGGTAATGGAGTGAGCCGGGTGTGTGCTTGTGGGTGGTGGAACTACTTAGTGAAAAAGAACATAACAATTAACCACATATGTCTATGTAGTTTGTGGTGGTACTGTGCAGTGTAATTGATGGTTAGCTCTGTTTGTTGTTCCAGATCAGTTTGTGCCACATTCAGGCCCTGGTGCTGCATCTGTGAAGAGCCAGGCACCAGGAGAGGAGGAGGATGAGCAGCCCCAGATAAATGAGTAATAATAAAATGGAAGGAACAGGATATACCCAGGGCCAAAGGTACAGAGAACTGGCATCACTGAGGACCTGTGAAGAGGACACTCACTGAATATACAACTGCAGGTACTGGGACAGAACCCATGAGAAGTGGGGCCATGGTGCTGCATGCTTGCACATGACAGGCCACCAGAAACAGACTGTGAAGTGTCCAGGAGCAGTTTACTCATCGGGAAAACAGTCCTGGAACTGTCACTGCACATGTTTGAATATGGCACTGGTGGCTGGTGCCATGACATAAATGGCACCTTGCTAATAAAGGTATGATTATTTTTTATGTTGTCTCGGGCTTGCAGCGCAGACAACGTATTGTGGTTGCTTCAGTGGAGAAACGGGTTTCGGAGGCGCAGTCCTGCTGCAGCCAATGGTGCCACTGCTTTTTCTGGCCAGGATCTGAGGCACCAATGGCATAGCATGCTGTCTATGACAGCAGTTGAGAAACTTGCCAGCACCTTGAAAGAAATTAGCTGCTGCAATCATGGTGCACCATGGAGTGGTCCCTGACTGCAGTCGCCAATTACTGCTTGCCTCATCTGGTGTCCCCATCAAGCAACATGGCAGCGGCTTCCCCATCAGCTTTTCATAGCCCCCACAAAATCCCCCTGTCGGCATGCCCCCTCCTAAGTTAATTTACCGGAGTGGGGCCCAATCCCCGTCAGCATAATGTACCTCCCCCATTTCTTGTGTGCCGAGGGGTTTCCCAATCCCCCTTGGCTCATGCAACCCCCCCAACTCCGTATGGCCAGCGGGGGTGCTGAATATCCAATCGGCTACAGCCCCCACCCAAAACAAAACAATAAGGTGGCACGCTGGCAGCCCACCCCACTGTGCCAAATGTCCCTGAAAAGAAAAAAATCCTGCAATGTTTTTTTTTTTTAACCTGTAAAACAGAAAACAGTCCCTTGTTGAGTCCAGTGTCCCCTCCCCCAACCCGTGCCCACCCTCCTGCCCAAAATGTGTTTTCACACAAGGGGCGCACTATGGTGTGGTCGCTGTGGGAAATCAATGATCAGGACAGATGAAGAAAATCATTGTGACAGTGTTCACGAGCAGAGATCCCAAAATACCTATGTTGAAAATTTGGTGAAATAATTCCACTAAATGACTGTGTTACAAGTGTGTATTACACAGTGTCTATGTATGCTCCTAAATTTGAGCATTTTTAATATTTTCACTCAAGATTTTCAACACTGCCATCTCTTCTCACCTACCTATGAATGATGCAGTTGTCATTTTTCACATCCTGCCTGAATGGTGTTTTTCTACATCTGGTGGAGAATGGCATGGTCACTGTGAGAAATCAACGTTCGGGACAGATTAACAAAATTACAGTGCCACTATTCAAGAGCAGAGGTCCCAAACATTTTCATGAGGTGGGGGTCACAAAAATACCATGTTGCAAATTTGTAGTGCAAATACCAACAATAATGTCCCACCCTGTACAGACTGGCAGGTGTCAGGGGTGTATCTTTGCATTGCCAGCTGTCATGATCATGACATACCACCCCCCACCCTCAAGCCACTGACAGGCATCGAGGTGTGCCTTGGACTCTTCGGCCCCACAGTTCACCCCATTCTTCTATGCTGCACCCATTTCAGCATATGTCCTTATGAAATGGGGTGACTGAAAACCTGAACACCCCAAGGCACACCTCAGCACTTGTCGGTGCCTGCAGGATAGGGTGAGGTAAAATGCCATGAGTGTTATGGCTGAATGGGGTGAGCGTAAGGCCTGAGGACCCCAAAGCACAACATGATATTTGTCACACTGCACAGTAGGGTGAGCTGAAATGCCATGAACATTATGGCCGATGCCCAAAGGCACACCTCAGTGCCTGTCAGTCTCTGTAGGGTGATGAGAGGTTTGATGACTCTTTCATACTTCACTGCCATTCCTATTATGCATCTGTTCAACTCCTGCACAACCGATGCCAATGTCAGCAAGACAACATTCGGCATTGACAAATGCTTGTTTATTGATGCACTGTGTATTAAAGTCCTTATTGCTATGTTGTGGCCCTGTATGTGTGCTGTGTGTCATGACATGCTCTGGAATATATGTGTATGTGTGCCTAGGCAGTGCATGATGGATGTTGTAGCATTATTGTACCTGTGTGCATGATATAGAATAGTGTTATTTGCCAGTGCATAATTTGTTGCTCCTGCCCATTACCAAAGTATGGGGTGGCTGACTGCTTATTGCCACTTGTACATTAGGGCTTTGGCAATGTTAAGGGGATGTGTTATTGTTAATGTATCCTGCAAGGTGGTGTAGTTTTTGAGCCTGAGGTCAGCGTGTGCAAATGCCTTGGTTTGTGTGTCAGAGTTTGCATGCATGAATCATGCATGTGATTGGCCACACCCCTGACAGCACTCTGTACGTATGAGGTGCAGATGTATACACAGAGCATATCTGCACAATGCATACTGTGGGCTATGTATCCGAATCTGGAAAACTTTCATGATCCTGCCACACAAGTGCCTGCCCACTTTTGCTATGCAGTCATGTAGCCCTCCTGAAGCTTTTAAGGATGGGGTCCTTAGGGTCCATTTTGTCCACCCCTCCTGCAGCATGGAGTAACTACATCAAATTTAAATATGGACATACATCCAAGTTCAACATCTGGAATATTATTCCTTTTCATGCTGCATAATGGACAGTGCTATTCTCCCTCCAGAAAATGTCTAATCCAGCTTTGAAAGCCTGACTAGTGCTACAGTATCATTGAATACAGCAATTTTCTGTTTTAGAAGAACTAGTGAGACAGTAGGCAGTGGCAAAGCAGGAGCAGCCCATGTGATACTGAACCCTGATTTAGCACCATCTTCAGCAGAGGACATTTCTTTCACACAACTGGCCAAAGTAATCTTTGAAATGAAGACAGAATTGAAATCAAGGTTAGAAAAATTTGTGGTTCAAAATGCACACATGCAAACTACAATGAACACTATGGGGGCTTCTACTGATGTGCACGAAAAGTGGATTGAAGAATTCAAGAGCCAGCTGGGGACATCAGAGGAGTGACTCACTGCGATTTCTAATGAGCATATCTCAACTAATTAACGGAGGAGCTGGAAACTACACTTGATGACCAGGAAAAGTGGGAACAGCATGCAACAATGTGTATCTTGTGGGCCTACTGGAGGGAGTAGAAGTTAAGGCCCCCCCTCACTTCTTTAGCCAAATGGCTATCAGGTTCCTTGGGCCTCCCAAGAGATGTTTTACTGAAGGTACAAAAGCACACTGCTTCCCGGTCTGGCACCCAGAACCAAATGATCGCCCAAGACATTTCTTGATTAGGTTCCTATCCTATCCTGACCAGGAGCTTGTGCTGAAGGCCACGAGGAAACAGGGCCTTGTAAAAGTTAAAGACTCAGTTACCAATTTCTTCTCAGGCTATAACAGGTGGCTACAGTAATGCAGGCAAGATTTCAATGAGGTTAAGCACAGCCTGCATGTCAAGCACTGGTAGTCTCTGCCACCTATATCTGTGTCTGTTACTGATCCACAAATGTGTGCAGACCCCAAAAGCCTTTACAAAGCTGGTGCTAGCTGAGGTATATATTAACACAGAAATGACAGCAGATGAAGGGAGGCTCTCGTTGCTGAACCAGCCCATCGACTTGAATCATGAGATATTAAAAGCTCCAAGACACAGCAGATAATAAACCAAGAAGAGGGGCACAGAGGCAGCGGGGGCATCGAAGTACATGTGGAGACTCTTTGAAGAGTCAAAGCGGAGTATAAGCTTAACTTTTACTGTTCCATATAATTACTTGGTACTACTGTGGCTTCCTTACCTGCTTTAGCCTGCCACAAAACTTGAAAAGCATACTCCGTGTGCTAGTATGACTGCCTTGATGTGGGGATAAGGGGTGATCAAGGTGGGAAAAGGCATTGCACATATAGTCTGCATGTTCTCTCCTTCACAGGCCCTGCATGCATTGCTCCAGTCTACAGTGATGTTCTCCCCCCTCTCTGAGCCTGAAAAAAGTGAGGCAGGCAGCTTGTCATACCTCCTATGGTTCGTCCCTGATCTACCTAAGAACAGTTTCTGGGTTCACTAATGGAATAAATTTAATTGTCTGGCTACTATTAACTGGTTAACAATGCATAATAATAACTTTATGGTAGCAGCTTGAACTGGACAAAACTCAATTTCTCTAAGAGCAGAGGAGTCCGGAGTCAATCAGTGCCTGTTCAATATTTAGACTCTGATCTCAGTAATTATGATTCTGACTTTCTTAAACCCTTCTGAACATTGTGAGCTTTCAAAATTATTGTTAGACTTAGTCTTACATGTGCTGTGTCTTTTCAAATCCAGGTTTTATTATTAGGCACAGTACATAGCCATTGATGATATCTGCATAACAAATGGAATGCCTGATACTGCTTTTGTCTCAGCAGGCTGACCCGTTTCTTGCCCATAGCCTTGACAATGTCCATTGGACTGCTCCCCTTTTTTTTATACGATTGCTATTTACTGCATGTAACTTTAACTCGTATACCACTGTTATACTGTGTTCTTTTTGTTATCTGTATTGCACCTGTATGTTACCACTGTTGTATCTCACACTGTAACCATGTCAACCCTCCCTGTGACGAGGTGCCTTTGTAAATGAGTCCCTGACTCAAAGGTTGTAAATTCAACTTTCAAAATAAATAAATAAATAAATAAAAACAACATATGGCAGTATAGAGAGGTGGCCGGCTCCATGTTGGTTCCTTCCATTAGGGAAAGGATTGGAGACAGCAGTCTTTTGAGCCAACAAGCCACAAGACTCAAAAGGAGGAGGGGAGGAGGGAGGAGGAAGAAAAGGAGTTTCTAAATATGTTCAGCTGCATGCTAAGGTTGGCAATCTGAGGTGAGGAGGTGGGAAGAGGGGGAAAAAGTGCCCTACTGTGTTAGACTGGAACCACCTCAGTTGGGGTTAAGAACTAGAGGGGGAGGGAGAAAGGGACAAGTTCTTATTCTCAAAAAGATGCCAGCTCAGTTGGGGCCAAAAACTGGGGAGAGGATAGAGCAAGTAAGTTGTGTATGTACCACAAGGGAAGAGGGATGGGCAATGGTGAGTGTTCAGGGGGGAGGGGGAGGGGTAGGGGAAGAGAAATTCAGAGTTGGTTTTGTTATGATAATAAAAGGACAACTGCACATGTGAGGGTTGCAAAGTACAGAAGTGAAATGCTAAATGTAACAGGTTTGATAAAAAAATGGTAACCGTAGAGCAATGGAATTGAAATTTAAAACAAAGAGTAGTGAGAGTAGTGATTTAAATGTTCAAACATGGAATAAGAGTGGCCTGAAGACCATGATAAAAAGGAAAATGTTTTGGACTCCGGCAAAAAAGCGCAAAGTTCATGTACTAATGATGCAGGAAACAAATGGGGTAAAAGGAAGCTTTCCAAACTAGAGAGCATATGGAGGGACATCTGATACATGCCTCCTTCAACTCCAAGGCCAGGGGTTGGCCATCTGTCTCTGAATAGACTTGGGAGCACAAGTCAGAAGGAAACTGGCAGATGTACAAGGACGGTTTGGGGTAGATGAGGTACAATTAGGCACAGACACTTCTACCATAGCCTTAGTGTATGATCCCAACTGTGACCATCCTGACTTCTTCAGCTAGCTATCAAATGCACTAGAGGACTTCCCTTGTTTGCTGATAAGGGGGAGGGGTAACTTCAATACCCTGTGGGACACAGTGATGGACCAATTGGCCCCCCAGACCAGGAACCACCCTAGAAGCTCAGAAGAACTGCACTCACTGGTGAGTGAAAGGGCCATTGTTAATATCTGGAGGTTTCTCCATCCTGCAGACAGGTAATTCTTTTTTCTCTCATACACACCATCTGTATACCACAACAGATCTGTTTTGTTTTCCTCCTCTTTGGTTCTGAAAGTACTAAGAGCATCATATGGGACAATTCTATTCTCTGACCATGCTCCACTGAAGGTTGAGCTGAAGCGGGGGGGAGGGGGGCACAGGCTTAGGGAATGTGGTTAGATCACAGGCTCCTGATCAATCCACTTTGTTACCCAAGTCTCCCAAGCTAATATAAGACTTTCTAAAATGTAACAAACCACGAGACACTTCTAACAGTACCAGATGGGAAGCACTAAAAGCCTTTCTCCAGGTGTGGCAATCTCCTAATTCTCTTACAAAAACACAGTGGAAATCCAGAAAGAAAAAATATGTCTTAAAGGAGATTGCAGGTCTAGAAAAATATCACATGCAGACTGTGTCCCCTTCATTACTTAGAGACTTACAGAGAAAAAAGGGTGAGATAAATCAGTTCGCCTCAGCCAGAATAGAAAGTGACCTGCTGCTGATGCATACACAAGCCAGTTTTGAAGGGGGTAGAGGAGGAGGAAAGTGGCTAGAATGGCAACTCTGAAAGAAAGAAACTGAGATGACTATCAGCACTATACAACATCCTAATGGCACAATCACAGCAAATCAAAAACTGATTAGAGAGGCCTTCAGACAGTTCTATTCTCTTCTTTACACCACTATGATCACTCCAACTACCCCGTCCCAGAAGTTTTTCTGGACCCCTGCCAATACCCCAAATATACGTCCATCAGTGGTGCATAGTGACCAGGCAGGGTTTGTCAGGGACCAGCAGGCCAGATACAACATGAGGTGGACATTAACTATAATGTGGCAAAGATCCTGCAGATGCTATTTGACCTGGTCTTCTGAACTTAGATGTTGAAAAGGCATTTGACTGGGTCGAGTGGCCCTTCATGTTTGCAACCTTGTGATTTGGGTTTGAGCCATGCATACAATCTTGGATAGCAGCACTATTGTATACAGTTCCCCTAAGGGCAGATCCTTACCTAAGGCTGGCTCTCAGCCAGCTGTTCTCTCTCTAGAGGAACTCAAGAGGGTTATCTCCTGCTCCCCCTATTACACATTCTTACAGTAGAACCTCTGGCTATAGCAATAAGGAAACAGAGCAGGGCAGAGGGGTTCTGGGCTCAGGGATCCCACCATGTCATCTCCCTAGTTTCTTGTCCATCCAGAAAAGTCATTAGTTTTCCTAACTCACATATTTGCGATGCATGCCACAATATCAGGACACAAAATAAACTAGGCTAATGTGAATGGATGCTGATGGGGAGGGATGGGAAGGGGGTTGGCCATCTCTTCTGGTGGCAGATATACATTTGACTCCCACCAAACAGATTGAGTGCCTTAGAGTACTGCTGCCAAGGAAACTACTATTTGGTTGCTTAATGACAAACAAATTCTGCAAAGTCTGAAAATGGAGTGTGACAGGTGGAAAACTGCACCCTTTGCATTAATTGGTAGGGTAAACTCAGTCAAAATGTGACTGCTCCTAAACAGCTTAAACAGCTTCCAGGTTCTACCTGTCTAGTTGCCCCTTAAATTCTTCCAGAGCATCAGAGACTACCTCATGAAATTCCTATGGCATGGCAAGCGGGCAGAAATTAAGCAAGAGTTGCTGCAGAAACCATACAAAGTGGAGAGGGATCTACTACCTGGCCATGCAGTTGGAGTATCTCAAGAATATGCAAATAGAGGGGAAAGAGAGGCCTACGTGGGTGGACCTGGAGGAAGGATACTAGATGGTCACACTCTGTTCATTATCCTGACCTCTGACAGTGGGCATCATATAACAGATTGCAAATCCATTCACCAGATCCCTAGTGAGAGCCTGGTTCTCGGTGCATAAACTAGTCCAGCACTGGCAATGGATCTTCCCATTTGATGAGATTCAAAGAGGCCTCTGGGGATTCAGGTTACCTTTTGGGCCAATGATCAGCGTGCTAACCATATGGAAATCTAGGGGCTTGAGCAGCATCTCTGATCTATGGGGGGATGGGAGAGGTCCTGAGGATGTGCCAGTCACTAAGGATACAGTGCAAACATCCCCCAGCAGACCTCTCTGCCTATTTACAAATCACACAACTAGTTTGGAGCCAGACAGGCTCTTTCTCCCACCCAGCTATATTCTCCAATAGAGCATAAAGTACTGAAACTGCAGAAAAGACAAAGACCCCTGAAACTATTTTATGAAATCCTGACTTAGATCCCACAGAGTGAACTAGCAAGGCTCAAACATAAATGGGCTAAGGACACAGCATGGGGTACAGTAATCTAAGTGGAATGGAGTGGCACAGGCAATATAAATCAGCTCTAAAAACAACAGACTGAGACATCTACAATTTAATTGTGTCCATAGAGTCTGTTTTATGTCATATTTAGCACATAAAATAGATAGTTCCAAACTAGATACCTGCCCAAAGTGTAAAGCAGCAGTCAGCACATTCCATCATCTCAGCTGGGAGTGCTAAGCAGTTCTGCAATTCTGGGGAACAGTTGCGCAGCTCCTGAGTAAATGCTCAGATTACAAGTACCCACAGAACATGGGCCCAGTAATTGTAAGATACACACACAATGGGGATGTCCCAGGCAATATAGACATCCACAGTGGCTGCCGGATCTTGCTATAGAGAAGCAAGCTAGGAACTGGCTCTCAGACCAGAACTCAATGATAGCTCAGAGGAACAACTTAATACTAAAGTGCCATAGAAAAGAAATAAAAATCCTGAATGATGCCAATAATTATGAACACATATGAGGCTCTCTGGAGAATGGTACACTCATGGAATGATCTGCCTGTCGTGTCGATGAAACTGTAGAGGTCAGTGAAATATTAAAATGAATGCTGTAATAATGTATGGTTCGGGTTTAAATCTGATGGTTACTAGCTGATAACAAGTGGTTGTAATAGAATTAACACATGCTTGTCAATAAACAAAACTGCATGTAAACTGCTGATAAATGCCCATTTATAAGGACTTGACGTTCAC
Source organism: Neoceratodus forsteri (assembly GCA_016271365.2). Classification (NCBI taxonomy): domain Eukaryota; kingdom Metazoa; phylum Chordata; order Ceratodontiformes; family Ceratodontidae; genus Neoceratodus; species Neoceratodus forsteri. Next base: position 1,113,602,759 of record CM057453.1, on the reverse strand, counting down.
TGATAAGTGCAATGAATGTATTGTTCTAAAAAAATGTGAAAGAAACATACAAAAATGTTAACTGTAATTTCACATACAACTTATATGCATATGAACATAAAACAAGAGGAAAAGTTAAGCTGTACTTTATCTGACGACTACAACCTACATGTAAACCCTAGTGTGGTATACTGTAGCTTAGAAAATTACAATCTAAATGCTAGCATTCTGAATGGCTTGCAGAGTTCCTTTGCTGTGAGGATATTTTTCAATAGAGCCCTGTGAAAAACAAGTTCTATGGGCTCACTCTCAAACTGGCATCACTGTGCCAGTCTCAATTTCAAACTTTAGTAGCTGCCATGTTTTCCTGCTCGCTAAGATAGAGAATCAAGTCAGTCAACCTAGTCAGCACCCCCTCCCCCACAACTGAGCGGCAACGTTAAGGAAACTTATCTATTTTGATAAGCAGCTTTACTTTTTCCCCAGAAACACTACTCTTTATAAAAGAAAATATTCTTATCAAACTGCTGCTCAGTTCCAACAGTCAGTCAGACACTTGAGTGGCACCACTCCACTCCACCCACCCCAACCCGCCCAATAGACATTAAAAAAAATTCTGTGCTGATTTACAATACTGGTAGTACCTGGTACAAAATGCAATTCATGGTTGTATTCCTGCTGCCACTGCAAGGATCCTGCTTGGTTGTTCCTGTCCACCCCAATAGCTACTGGCAGTAACCACAAAGTAACCGTGCATTGCAGCTCCTCGGTAACTTCCTGGCTCATGAACTGTAATAAAGAACAGTTTCTTGAACAAAAAAAACCTGTTGCTTACAACAGTGAAAAATATGGGGGATGGGAACTGCCACACCCACAGCCACAACAAGAATGTTACACAAAGACAGAATCCTAACCAACACTGCCACAGACAGATACTGGCAAACATAAACAACAGTGCCTTCTACTGTCAAATATAGTACAACAGGGAATGCTTTACAAGAAAATAGATTTTTATTCTCTTTTTAACATTTATTACACATACATTTAATCTTTTATTTAATGTTATTAACAATGTTACTAACAAGCCATTTTCTAAGCACAATAAGACCTTCCAGGGTGGGCAGTATTGGGCAATACTACACCTTCCAGGGGCTATAAGGCCCTCCCCCTGCGGTGGTGGGCCTCTTTACACCCCTGGGCAGTCTAATATTCCCCAATATCACATACCCTATCAGGTATTATTGCTTACATATTGTCACCTGCATGTAATCACCGTGAAAGTCTACAAGAAATTTCTGATTGGATGACCTCCAGATGATTGAGTTTAAATCCAGAAAAGAGGGTGTTGTAGCTGGTGAAACCTGATCTACATGGTTTGGTTAAGTCAGGTGGTATACCATTTTTACCATATCTATACAATATCACGTTGAAGGCCATGAATACAGTCAAGAATCCGGTAATCATTGTGGGCTGTCATCTGTCATTGGTACATCAGATGGCATTGGTGGTCCACAGTGTTTTTTTTCCAGTGATGGAGTATTGCCTAGATTAAACCCTATCTAGCACATGAGGATATGGTGCCCCTGAAACATGTCTTTGTTATCTCCAGACTCAATTTCTGTAATTCTCTGTACCTGTAGTAGGGCCATCTGTAGAGTTGGTGCACTGCATGCAGCTGGTGAGAATGCTGCTACCAGATTGATTGTTAGTGTAACAATCTCAGAGCACACCTTCTGGATATAGGAGATATACACACTGTGGTGCTGGACTGGGGCTGCAGGCATGGGGTTACCCTTACCCAAGAGATACAAGACACAGTTGAAGGAGTACCACACTCCATGGCCAAGTGCACCAAATTAGTGGGCCATATACAGTCAGTAGATTTAAAGTGCTTTATGAAACAGTGGCCAAAACAGATAATTACAAGCTATTAGGTGCATGAAATTACCACAGTGCCAGACTGTGCTGACCAAAATCCCCAATGCTTTGCTTTTAAGCTTTATCAGGGGGCCCTGATGATGCTTACATGCAAAGGACTGGGGCTTTTGGTCAGCACTGTCTGGCACTGGGGTAATTTCATGCACTTAATAATTTGTAGCTAGCTATTTTGGCCACTGTTTCATAAAGCTCTAAAAATTTACTGCTTTTGTATGGCCTGCTAATTTGCTGCAGTTGGCTGTGGTGAGTGTGTACTCCTTGTACTATGTCAGAACATATCTCGCCTAAGTTGCACTGCCTATACTAGCCATCAGTTAGGGGACACACCACTTTCAAGATTCCTTTGTTAACTTACAATGCCATGCACAAACTGGGTTTAGGCTACCTAAAAGATCTTTTCAGCTTTATGTTCCAGGCCACCCTCTCCACTCCACCGAGGACAGTTTGTGAGCTGTATCAAGATCCCACATTAAACAGTCTGGGAACAGAGCTTTGGTGGTTCAGCTCCCTGTTATTTGGAACTCTATACCCATTCATCTTAGATGTTCCCCTTCATGAAGGAATTTATGAAGGACTCTAATCTTATTCATGTGAACAAGCCTATAATGACAGTTCATCTGGGAACTGAGACATCTGTGAGCCAGTACTATATCAGTGTTTCTGTTTATTGCCCAATTTCATTAATATTTGAGGGTCATATTGCACTTGGAATATGTATTTATGCTATGTGTTCGTTAATGTTGCTCTATTATTATTATGTTTATGTGATACACTTTACTCTGTGAAGTGCTAAGCCTACAGGACAGGGTGCTATACAAATAACATTGCCTTGCATTACCTTTTAAAGTCTTGGGCTAGCAAAATGCTCCTACTGAGTCTATATGTACAAAAATAGTTTCTTCTTTGTGTATTAAGTACTCTAGCAACAAAGTTAAAGATATAAAAACCTCTTCTCAAAACACTGATGTACAAACCTGCATTATATATTCATCAGTTGGCCTCCTACTTATATGCGTTGGCATTTGCCATTGAATAATGAGAGACAGACCCTTCCCCCAACAAAAGCTAGTGATGCCATCCCAGAAACAACTGCTTTGGTCTAACCCAGGGTTTCTCAAATGGTGAGGCCAGCTTCCCAGGGGAGGCCCCAACCTGTTCCAGGGGAGGCTCAAGCAAGCCTTAAAATGTACTATATTTAAGTGTCAAGTTTTGGATGCTTTGTATGAAAGGCTGCACCAAACTGAAAGTGAATAATGGCATGAAAATTTATGTACAAAATGGTTACCAGGAAAACACGCTCAGCAAACATTTGTTTCCTGGTATGACATGGGGAAAGCTGAATGGAGGAAATACAATTCTTGGAAACTGTGCAAAACAAAATGCTGCATAATACAAATTAATAGGAACAAGATAACAATTGACTCATTTTTCTGGCTGTAGAAAAGCACAAATACAAAGTCTAAGCAGAGAGATACTAGGAGCAAGGCCAGCAGGGAGCAAAATGGTCCCCGAGAAGATGTTTAAGAGCAGGGTAAAACTGACAAAGAAAACAGTCTGACTCATGGAGGTATTGCAATGAGGGGTAAATAGGGCCAAAACTCAAAACTATGGAGCGAGTAGGCTGACCTGGGGAGGGGGGTTATAGGGAGGGAGAATAACAGCGTCAATAAAATTAGAATAAACTCAACTACTCAAATGCACTTCATTGTATTCTTCCTGTAATGTGCAAAGTATGATAGTTGTTCTAACTATGGGGAGGCCCAAAATTATTTCTATGTTAGGGGGAGGCTCAAGATCTTTTCCAAGGCTTGAGGGAGGCTCACTATGACAAAGAGTGAGAACTCCTGGTCTAACCTGACAACACTGGTTTGGATTGATTGTTGGTGCTCCCTACATCTTCTGTATCAATGAGGCATTGAAACCAAAATATCTCACTGTTCAGGTTAGCTTCATTTTCACTGATCACATTTATGCCTAGGCATATTACAGTTCTATTTGTGATGATCCCATTTTGTAGAATCACAACAGAAGTATTGTTATTTCATGAGTTGGGGGGTCTCATGGACTCATGCTGGTGGTGAAACTATGACATTAAGTACCATGTTAAGGCAAAAAAAGATGCAAACATACTGTTATAGTACCATGCTTACACACAAAACAAATGGAAAAGTAATTTTATAGTCTTTGGATCCACAGACTCTTGAAATAATGTAATTCACAATGTCAGGGTGTCGCCAACACATATTTCTGGCCAATAGCACAACACAGTTCTGAGATAGTATTTGTATCCATGATGATATGCAAAGCAAGGGAGATGGACTTTAAAATATTAAAACTCTCAGTCATTTCTCAGGAATAAATCAAAAACAGAAAGGCAAATCAGTACACTGAGGTTTTTGTTTTCTCTAACTGCCATAAGGAAAATATCAAATAAGCTGACACTTGCCATTTAACTGTATTTATTATTTATACACTCATGTTGATGCTGGAAGTTCTTTGGTGGTTTGGTTCACAACTACTGTAATTCCAACCATAAAGCACAAAAAAATGCCCCAAGGCATAGAAAAATATTTCAGGCAATGTGTCAAGTTGTATGACATCTTCATAAACATAATTATGACATGAAGAAAATAAACATTTTGCCAGCCTGCAATAACCAGGAATTTTTTTCAGGATTGTTCTACCCCTTTGGGTGGGAAGGCAGGACAAATGGGAAAGGACTAATAGGGGCGGAACAGGAAGCCCATAGAGGTTAAAAGGAACTAGGTGAAAATAGCATTGGCACAATAGTGCCAACCCAAACTGTGCATCCTTAGCAGCGCAACCCAGAACAGCGTGACAATGTGTGTGCTGCTTGCAGGGGGCTCCATCCCTCACAACCCCCACACTAAATATAACAAACTCTGGTGCAGGCATAGAAGACACAAGGCAATGCCAGGAGAATGCAAGGCACACAGACTGCTATGCGCTGTAAGGGGTTGCACTGTTAAGTACCTGCACTTTTGTGTGGTTTTGACTCTGCGCTGTTATACCAGCAGTATGTTGACCGGACACCAGGATAAAAAAGTGATCAGGGAAAACTTTAAGGGCACATTCTTTAAATCCAGCAGCAAGCACCAAACAGAGTGGGGTTTAATAGTACTGTAAAAACTAACCTGTGTGTTTAAGTCTTTTTTTTGTTCAGCAACCAGAAGACAGAATTGGGAATCAGCAGAAGCATTGGATGGGAAGGCAGCACAAGCAGGAGAGGACCAATACAGGCTGAGCAGGAAGTCTAGGGACATTATAAGGAACATTCCCCTGCATGTCCTGTCATGCTCGTGTGCCAGAGCATAAATGTAATAGAGAAGAAGTGGAACAGGTGACGGGATTGGCATCTAAGGCATTGGCTGGCATCCGCAGGTTAACTTACTACAGACTGTATAGAAAGTACTGGGGGTTGGGTAAGGAGATAACTGCAGGGAAGAAGCAGTCCTTACATGCAGTAAGTACCAGTTGCTGGGAAAAGGGGAAATACCCTATCTGAGGTAGGGGTACATAAATTGTTAAGGAAAGGCACAATGGGCAATGTTAAGTAAAAGGAAGGCAGAGGGGCAAGAGGAGGATACAAAAACAAGAAAGGTGTAAAAGGAAAAAAGGGAAAACAAGAAACACCCTATCTAGTGTAGGGTAACAAAGTAATTACCAGTAGAAGGTGTGGGCAGAAAACAACTAAAGCAACAGGAAGGAAGTAACAGAGGGTAGCCACAGTCGATAACAGTGGTGAGTGAAACATAAAGGCAATTTATTAAAATGTTCATTGTTTCAATCAATCAATCAAATCTTTATTTAACCAGGCGAAACACCGTTGAGGAAACTCATTTTCGAGGTGGACCTGGGCAGCAAAGTACACAATAGCAGTACATAACCACATACTACTTACATTTCTATACATAATCATACATAAACTACCATTTATATAGGATACAGAACAAAATATACATAACACATACATAACAGGATATACAAAAAACAAATACAGATCAAGCATAGATATGCATATAATGATCAAATGGTTACAAAGTCATGGGCTTGCAGAGTAAGGAATGTTCTCTGCAGTGTACATAATATGAGCTTACCACTTCAGTGTTCAGAATAAGATAATGCGTACTACAGGTTACAGAGGGATAGCGTCCTGTATGGGTAACAGACAGGGCTAGTATGAGGCTAAACTTTTTCAGATAGTCAATGCACTATGAGATTGCTCAGCTGGAGCCTAGAGTGAGTACATTTATAATAAATTTGGTACTGCCTTATGGGCAGGGAACATAAAGAACTGGTGGGGGAAATGAAAGGCGAGGTAGGCTTACAAGGCAGTGGACAGAAGGAAACACAAGGAGGTTTGGGGAGGGGTCCAACTGGTGATCCTCTACTGGTATTTGAACCTCAGAGTAATGTTTGATTAGCCTAGGAGCTTTAAGAGAGGCCCAGGTCAGCATTAGTACATTTATGCAAGTTAATCTGTAGGCCTTGTAGGCTGGTTAATTATTTCCTGTGAATTGTTTAACCAGTGCTTGGACTTGATTTATGCATTGGCTGGACAATGGCTTCAGTTGAGACGTTGATTATCTTCTTCTGGATATTTATATGTGATGTATTACCCCCAATGTGGTTACCTGAAGGCATGGATGCACTAATATATGGATTCATTTTCAATTATTGTATACGTTGTCTTGCCATGTCCTCAAATGTATGCTGTATTTTCAAAAATGCAATAAACATAAAATAAAATATATGGGAGGGGTAGAGTGTAATACATGTAGAGCTGCAGTTTTCTGGGAGATTTTCTGGAGACTGGGGTGCTGCCCCATCTACACGTACCTCTCTTGGATGAGAGATAGGATCACTGGTCTCTGGGTTGAGTTAGCTAGAATCTAGAGGACCTCTTCCCCTACCAAGGGTCTGCTAAGTCTACCACCATTGCTGCAGGGGATGTGTAGGAAAAGGAGGGCCAGCTGGACTGTGGTGGTCATCTGAAGAGTGGGGTTGGTGTCTCAGGAACACATTCCTCAGCTACAAATCTAATTTCCCACACTGGCAGATCATGACTGCTGGGAGGAGGCACCCAGAGTAGCAGCTAGACAGGGTATGGAGTCCTCTGTAGGGAGGCCCCAAGGTGGGAGGTAGAGGACCCCAGCAGTAGAGGAAGCAACTTCTGGTGTGGGACTTAATTGTTGGGGTTAGATTTGGGAACAGGAAGGGAGGGAAATGTGGCGGGTAAGGTGCTTACATTGGCACTGCAACTCTGAGGGATGGACAGCAGATCCTAATGATCGCTAGGGTGGTGGGGCAGGAGGGGAGTTGGATGTCATTGTCCACCTGGGAACTAAAGACCTACCTAGGGACAGGGCTGAAATTGTGCAGGGGGATTTCAGGGAACTAGGGAGGGCTCTTAGGCAGGTAGCATGCATGGTGGTTTTCACTGAGGCGCTGCCTATCTATGACCAGAGGAGGCTAAGATTCTCTGTACCAGGAGCTTCAACTCATGGTTGAAGGAATGGTGTAGAGAAAAGGGATTCAGCTACACTGGGGACCAGCCAGGAAGGATATGGACCTATATAGAGATGATGGGTTGCATCCTTCCGGGAGGGGGGCCACAGTACTCAGTAGACAGTTTAAAAGTTACTTTGATGGGCATTTAAACTAGCTGAGGAGGGTGGCAAAAGAAATAAGTATTTGTCAATGCCGAATGTTGTCTCACTGGCATTGGCATTGGTAGTGCAGAAGTTAGGGATGCATAATAAGAATGGCAGTGAGGTACTGAACTGAAGCTAATGCCACCCTCACCCTGCAAAGACTGACAGGCGTTGGGGTGTGCCTTTGGGTCACCAGCTATAATGCTTATGCCATTCTACCTCACCCTACCCTGCAGACGCTGACAAGTGTTGTAGTGTGCTTTGGGGTCATTGAGCCTTATACTTACACCATTCCATAAGGAAATACACTGAGGTGGGCATAGTATAGGAGAATGGGGCGAACTTTAGGGCCGAACACTACAAGGCAGACCTCGATGCCTGTCACTGGCTGCAGGGTGGGGGGGGGTGGAATGGTGTGAGCATTACAGCCAATATTCCCAAATCACGCCCCTGATGCCTGACAATCTCTACAGGGTGGGGAGTTACAGTTGGAAACCCTAACGCTGTAGGCGTTTGTTGGTATTTTCACTCCAAATTTTCAGCATAGGCTTTTTGTGATGCCACCTCATGAAGAGCGGCACTATCAGTTTGTTAGCTGAAAGGTAGTTTTTCACAGTGGCTATGCCATTTGGTGAACAGGGATGAAAACACATTTTGGTCAGGATGTGAAAAATGACAACTGTATTGTTCATGAGGAGGTGTAAAAAAATTGCAGCATTAAACATCTGGAGTGAAAATATGAAAAATTGGTGAAGTCATGAGCATGCATAGAAACTGCGCAACACACGTCCGTAACCCAATTATTTTTGGATGTTTTTTAACTACATTTTCAAAATAGGCATTTTGGGACTTCCCCTCATGAACAGTGGCACTGTGATTTTGTTAATTTGTCCCAAAAGTTGATTTCCCACAGCGACCACGCCATTGTGCACCATAGGTGCGAAAACACATTTTGGGGAGATGTGAAAAATGACAGCTGTGCTGTTCAAAAGGAGGTGTTAAAAAATGCCAGCGTAGAAAATCTAGCATGAAAATACTGAACATTTGCGGAGTTACAAGGGTGCGTGGAAACTGCGCAACACACACTTGTAGCACAGTCATTTAATGGACGTTCGTCACCAAATTTTCAATATAGGCATTTTAGGATGTCTGCTCATGTACGGTGCCACCGTCATTTCTTCAAACTGTCCCAAAAACTGATTTTGCACAGTGACCATGCTATTGTGCACTGGATGTGTGAAAACACATTTCGGTCAGGATATGTAAAATGACAGCTATACTGTTCATAAGGAGGTGTAGGAAAATAGCAATTTTGAAAATCTGCAGTGAAAATAATACAAATTCATGAAGTTATGAGTGTGCGTGGAAACTGCGCAACACACGCCCGTAAAACAGCCATTTTTTTATTTTTGCAACCAAATTTGCAACATAGGCTTTTTGAGAGCCCCCCCCCCATGAACAGTGGCACTGTCATTTCATTAATCAGTCCTAAAAGGTAATTCTGAGCAGTGACTGTAAAATCACCTTTCGGGACTGAATAATGCCATGACAGTGACTGAATTTTTTTGGTCTTTACAGGAGTGCTGTATAGCACTCAGTCGGCAGTTGGCCATGGAGGTGAGAGGTGGGCTATGCCAATCGCCGGCTGGGGACAGGTGGGGGATGCTGGGTGGAATAGCACGGCAGGGTGGGGGGCCACTAGACTACCAGGGAACTGTAGTTCATCATCTATTTTATTATGATTGAGGAGACACTAGACTACCAGGGACATGGACATCTTCATGTATTTAATTATGATCAGGGGGCTGCTAGAGTACCAGGGAAATGAACTTCTTCATGTATTTTATTATGATCGGGGGGGGACACTAGACTACCAGGGCATTGGAGTTCTTCATTTATTTTATTATGATTGAAGGGGGGCACTAGACTACCAGGAAAATGGTGGTGAGTATTATATTCTGTACAATAAAAATCCTATAAATGAAAAAATTGAAGGAACTGCACTAAACCACCACCATGGTTCAACAGAATAAAGCCCCCTAAACAAACCCCACCCTCATTTGACTTCCTACAGCACCCCTGGGCTGAGAAAATTGATTTTATTAATCCAGCCATCTCGTCCCTTGCTCGCGATGCACGATCGTGATCAAAAAATCTCGCAATCAAAGAATTTGCAGGCTCATGATCAAAGAATTTGCAGGGTCACGAACAAAGAATAAAAAATGCTATAAATAAACAAATTGAAGGAATTTAGGTAAACCAACACCATGGTTCGACAGAACGAAGCCTCCTGAGCAAAACCCAACCTAATTTGACTTCCTAGTGCACCCCATGGCTGAGAAAATTGATTTTTTAATCCGGCCATTTCATCTTCCCTTGTGATGCACGATTGCGATCAAAGAGTCTCATGATCAAAGAATTTGCAGGCTCACGATCAAAGAATTTCCAGTGTCATGATCAAAAAATAAAAAAAAGCTCAAATTTTAAAAATACAAGGAATTGTGGTGAACCACCACCATGGTTCGACAGAACGAAGCCCCCTGAAGAAAACCCACCCTCATTTGACTTCCTAGGACACTCCTGGGCTGAGAAAATTGTTTTGTTAATCTGGCCATCTCATCCCTCGCTCACGATGCATAATCGTGATCAAAGAATCTCGCAATCAAAGAATTTGCAGGCTCGCGATCAAAGAAATTGCAAGCTCGTGATCAAAGAATAAATAATGGTGAAAGGTGAGTTTTTAACTGATTTTTTTTTTCAGTTATTTAATCAGGAATAGCACACAAAGCCAATAGCTTGTTTACAGGTGCAACCTGGGAGCAGAGGGAAGTTAAGTGACTTGCTCAGGGTTACACAGTATGCACGTGGGGGCTGTGGGATTCAAACCCAGGTCTCTAGAATTGTAGCTTAGAGCCTTAGACCACTGTGCTATACTGCTTCCTTTTTGAATTGATTTAAACCAAACCAATGCCATGCCTCAATAGAACAAAGCCCCCTGAGCAAAACCCACCCTCATTTGACTTCCTAGTGCACCCCATGGGTGAGAAAATAGATTTTTTAAACCGGTCATTTCATCTTCCCTCGTGATGCACGATTGTGATCAAAGAGTCTCATGAAACTGAGCAAAAAACGACACTTTAACTGACTTTTTTGAACCGAGCAAAGGAGAAATCTCCAGAGCAATTGTTCAGTGAGGCGGAGTAAAGAATCTGACGGTTGGAGTTCAAACAACAGTAGACAGGGGCTTCAACCGAGCTCGCGCTGAACTTTCCATGCTGGCTATGGAAAGTTAACTCTTTGTTCTCCAGGGCAGTTGAAAGGCAGGACCTAACTGCAATAGTCAGAATACAGCAAGACTTCATGTTTTTGAAATTTTTGTTCTTAGGTCACGATGCAAGATCGCAATCAAAGAATCTCGTGATCAAAGAATTTGCAGGCTCGTGATCAAAGATCGTTAGCAAGCCACAATCAAAGATTTTAAAAGCTTGTAATTCTATTTTTTGACCAATTTGGATGTAACCAAAGGCATGGCTTGATAGATCGGAGCCCCCTGAGTAAAACCCATCCAAGTTTTACTTCAGGAGTGACCCCTGAGCCGAGATATTTGGGTTTTTACAATCAGAAAACTAAAAACAAGATGGCGGATCTCACGATCAAAGAATTTTAAAAATTCTGAGGGACAAAGATTCTTGAACCAAGAGGCTTCAAATTCTTTTATCGCCAGGCTGGACCAGATGGCCAGAACCCCATTCTTTGTTCGCAAAACAAACATATAAATTTTCCCATTGACTTATAATGGAAACTTAAAACTGGCATAACTTTTGAATGCCTTAATATTTTTTCACCAAATGAAAAGTGACATGTTCGGCCACCAAAGCTCTTTCAAACAAGCCATCTCACAGAGTGGCATGCCACATGATGGCTGCACAGGATCACATCCAAAAGCCCACAAGCTGCCTCCAAAAATGGATAATTTTGCATTATTCAACATTTTCGTATGCAAAGACCGTAAGTCCAACCAAAATAAAATTTGGCAGATCAAGAGATCTACCATGCCCCACCACACATACCAAATTTCAGGCAAATCCGTTGAACAGATCCAAAGTTATTAATGTGCAAACTTTTGACTTTAACATAGAAGTGACATGTGAACCCTAACTATAGTGGCGCAACCACTCCACTATAATATATATATATATATATATATATATATATATATATATATATAAGACACACACACACACATACACACATGGTTTGCCTTGGGGATCTAAACCCTTTGTGAGAAAAATTTATTTTTCTATTACTAATTTTCTTTATTGGATTTGACATGACCTCATATGACGAAGTAGTATTATACATAAAATGTGAATTATTTATGCCTTGATACTGCTATGCCTTTCTTAGTTTTTGTGAAACAGGCTGACCTTTATCTGCATTTCACATCACTGGCTGGGAAAAATGCCTCTCCTTTAGCTAATGCTATAGCTATTTTTGAAACATAGAGAGAAGAAAGGCTCAGTCCCTTTAAATATAACTTATCCACTTAGCCAGTCTTATTTCATGAGGGTAGAAGATGTTGCTTAGACAATTGTAATTGCATCTGGATTAGGATTTTTTAAAAAAAAATTGAGAACACTATTTAAGGGCAATGGTGTGTTTGAAGGTAGTTCTCAGCTGAAAAGAAAAACAAGGCTCTTTTTAGCTAAAACCCCCTCCAAAAAAAAAAAAATGTAACACAGTTAAGAGAAACTTCAGTACTCTAATCCCTGCCTGTAAAAAGGTATTGTAAATGTATACTCCTCCAATAACAAAAAGTATAAATTGAAACAATTAACAATAAGTGTCTCAACTTTTGAACCTGAAGGGTTTTGCCACTGACCCAAAAATAGATCTCATCTTCTTCGCATAGTTTTTCACCTAGTTAATAGCATAGCAGTTCTATTTATACAGCGCACAGATGCAACCCTTCCTCCTAGACATGCATTTTAAATTACCAAGTAAAAGTAAACTATACATAAATGCGGCAAAATATAGATAAATAGATGCGTCCTGCTTTTTTTTTGTTACAGTGTCAAATCATTTATTTTTCTGAAAGCTGAAAATGAAGCTCTAAATAAAATAATTTCATTAATCTGAAAATTTTGTTTTAGTGGATTGCAATAACATTTCAGAAAACACTGTAATTTGGCTGGTGTCTTGTGAAAGGAAAGGATTTAGAGGTGTGTCAGGAGAGAGAGAGAGAGAGAGAGAGAGAGAGAGAGAGATGCGGCCGAAATTACCAAAATGGCTGGCAAGTTCACATGGGACACAGGTGCCATGTAACAACTTTGTCCATCGGAACAGATTTACTTGAATTCAGTTGTACAGCAGGTGAAAATCTAAAATGTTATATTTGCATTGTGCCATATATAGTAAAAAACAGATTTGCTGTTTATAATACAACATTAGGATGGGGAGAATAATTAATAATAAAAGGTTACAATATTGTTTGAAACTGAATAGTCAGTTGACTTGACTTGCTTGTGTATGAAAGACACATTAACGTTCAATGAGTACAACACTGCAATCTGATGTAACTCAGTTTATGGATCTGTAATAACGTATATCTGACTCCTAATATACACCATAGTTCCAAGTAGCTACCATTGGTAGTGGGTTGGAGGGGAAAGCAAGTTGCATCAAAGTACTCTTCTCCTTATTATGACTATTTCAGATTTCTTTATTTATTCATCTATTTATTTGATGACCGCTGAAATTACACTAGACCAAGGGCACTTTTTTAGGAGTTCGGTATTTATTTAGCAGAAAAAAATGTGCAAATGTCCCAAAAGATTCAATTGAGAATTTATTTTCTCTCAGGAATAATAATTAAACATGGTGCATAGAGAAGTAGCAGCCAACTGATGCAGTCCATGTATTATATGTAATAACATATTGCCTTTCACCTCAAAAATGTTACGTGGTTCCAATATTTTCAACAGCATAGCTATTTTTAAATCTATATAAAACAGCATTTTGTATCCAATTGAGTCATTTATATAGTGCATTAGGTTTGTTTTTTTTTCTGTTTAACTCCTCGTCATGATTAAATTTACTTTTTACAGTATATTTGCATGCTGATACGTACAAACTTTTAATAAGATTGTTCATTTGTTTTTACCATGATTTTCTTCAGATCGTGGTCGGCTTTGAAGAGTGCAGACATGTTCCGGTCCACTGAAGATTATTGCGCTGGACTTCAGAGAGCACGGGGTGTGGGGGGTGTTGGAGGCAGGTGCAGAGTGGGTATGCGTGGGTTGTGGGAGGGGGCAGGGATACTGCGAGGCCGCTTTTACAGGGTAAAAAAAGGAACATTGTTGGATGGTTCTTGTTTTAGGAATTTAGCACACTGGAGTGGGCTCCAAGCATGCCACCTAAGCATTGTGGGGGGCATGCTGTAGCCAATGAGGGATTGGGCACCCCATCGGCACATACCGAAGTGGGGGCAAGAGCCGAGGGGGATTAGGCACCCCCCCTCAGCACACAACAAAAGTGGGGGGGACATTATGCCAACGGGGAGTGGGCTTCCCTGTCGGCAAAATAAACGATGAAGGGGATAAAAGACGATGGGACTGAGCCCCCCCATCGGCAAAAAAAGACTTTTTTTGGGGTGGTGCATGATGCCGAGGGGGATTTGGTACCACTTTGGCACACAGTGGAAATGGGAGGGAGGATATTATGCCAACAGGGAGTGGGCTCCCCCGTCGGCATTGTGACAGCAGGTGGTGGCAGTCACTGCTGCCATGTTGCTTGCACGTTGGGAGGCGTTTTGTGGTCCCGCTGCATGAGAGCTTCACTCTCATTGCAGTGGATATTGTCTTAGATCTGGTGGCCACATTAGAGATTCATGATGTCAGCACCTGCTGATGGCTTATTGGGAAATGAAGGACGCACCTACTGATGCATGCCCTGCATTCGCCCAACAGTGACTGCGCCTCCAAATCTGCTACTACTGCAAGATGTTGGCTGGCGCGAAAGTGACAGCCAACATAAAAAGGGAGGCATAAACTGCCCCCCCCCCCAGACTGAAGCAGTAAGAAAAAAGGAAGGACCGGAGAGAAGGAGAATCTCCAGGGAGCAGGATAAAGTAAAAAGCAATGTGGTAGAAGATAAAGAGAATGGAAACAAGAGCTTCAAAAAGAGAGGGGAATACAAGGAGGGTAAGAAAGGTGGTGCAGGCAGAGTAGAGACAAGGAGTGGAAGACCATGTGCGCAAATGCAACAAGTCTTGGAAATAAATTCTAGACCTACAGGCCATCATGGAAGAGGCAGACCTGATATTGATGCCATTATAGTCATGGTACACAGATAAACATGATGGGGACATAGCTACACCAGGCTATACTCAGTTCAGGAAGGATAAGGTGGAGAGGAAGGGAGGAAGGGTGGTGCTCTATGTAAGGGAGGGTATCAAGGCAATGGAAATGCAGGGAAACCAGGGAGAAAAGGAGAGGTTGGGGTACTGTGGGTTAACCAGGAGTCAGGAGCTGATGCCACTATTCACATTGGCATGATCTACACACCTCCAGCACAAGGGGAGGAAATGGATAAGGCACTGGTAGAAGCCATTGGTACAATGGTAGAAAAAGGGGTGGTGCTGCTGGTTGGGCACTTCAGTCTGCCAGATGTAGACTGAAGACTCCCAGCCACAGCATCAGCTAGAAGTGGGGACATACTAAAATCCCTGCAGGGGGAATTTCTCAGGCAACTAGTCAGGGATACCAACTGTGATGGGGCAGTACTGGACCTGGTGCTCACAAACAGGGACAGTGTTGTAGACCTCAAGGTGGAAGGCCACATGGAGACCAGTGATGACTATACAGTGTGGATCAACATAAGAATGGCAGCAGAAGCAAAACACACAAGGATGATGGTCCTGGACTTTAGGAGGGCAGATTTTAAAACAATGAGTGATATATACCATGAGTATAATGACTGCATATGGGTACTACATCAAAATGGCGACTCATATTGGGCGCTATACTCTTAGGCTACCCTGCTAGGTAGCTGCTGTCTAAGACCCTTCACGGTAGTGGACGGTGACAAGAACGGGGGATAGAGGGAAGGGAGGGACAGGAAGAAGTTTTGAGGTTGGGTGTACCCTGCTGCCACTGAGCTAACCATATGGTGTGGTGGTGTGGGTGGCTGACTGAGGTGCAGCAGGTGCAACATTCAGGACCGGGACCAGGTGTGGAAAACTTTTGCCACTGCCTGTGGCTCTGGCAGTTAATTTTTCGTGCAATACAGGATTTTGCTCCCTCCCCAACATGCACTCTCTGAGTTGATAATCCATATTCAGGGGTGCGTGGGAGAAGCCCTCTATGAGGGGCTAGCCCTCCCCTGGCCTTAAAAAACACTTTTCCATTCCGGATGTCGGGTCACCTGAAAGTCTAAATGGCTGATTTGCTTTTTGGTGATATACACATGCCATAATGGCGATCACTATTCTACAGTCACTATTATGCCATGGAACCATGGGTGAATGCTGCAGAGACAACCAAGCAGGAGCAGGTGGCCTGGGTGGGGTGAAGGAACAGTGGATCAAGTTAGGGGATGGCATAGCAATGGCAGCAAATCTCTGTGCAAAAAAAAGGGAGAAAAAAACAGGAGAAAAAGAGATTGCTAAGGTTCTCAAGGGAAGTCCCTGAAAAGATTAAGGCTAAAAGGGTAGCTTTCAGAAGGCACAAAGAGACATGAAGAGAAGAGGATAGGGAAGTGTACCAGGAGAAGCAGAGGGAATCAGGGAAAGTGGTGAGGAGTGTAAATGTGCATACTGAGGAAAGGACTACACAAGGGGTAAAGGAGACAAAACCAATTTTAGGTACCTCAGGGAGAAGAGAAAGGCTAGGGGAGGGATAGTTCAGTTAAGACAGGTGGGGGGGACTGTACAGAGGAAGATCAGGAAAAAGCAGATATCCTGAACAGATACTTTTGTTAAGTCTTCATGGTGGAAGGGGAAGGGTATGAACCACATATAAGCAACAGGAACACTGAGGGGAGGGAGGTAGATACAAGTTTACTAACAGAGGTGAAAGAATCTTGAAAGGACTTGCTAATCTGAAAGTAGACAAAGCTATGAGGCCAGATGGGGTACACCCAGTGGTGTTGAGGGAGCTCAGAGAGGTACTGGCTTCACCTCTGACAGCCCTGTTCAATAACTGCCTGGAAAATGGAGTGGTCTCAGAGGACTGGAAGAGGGCAGATGTAGTCCCTCTTCATAAAAGTGGTAGCAGGGAGTAGACAGGCAACTATAGGCCAGTCAGTCTGACATCAGTGGTGGGGAAATTAATGGAATCACTGCTAAAGGAATAGATTGTGGAGTATCTTAAATCCAGTGGCTTACAAGACCCAAGGCAGCATGGATTCACAGAGGGAGGTCTTGTCAGATGAACCTGATAGATTTCTTTAAATGGGTGACCAGGGAAATGGATCACGGTAGGGTGGTGGATGTGGCCTATGTAGACTTCAGCCTAGCCTTTGATACTGTACCACACAGAAAACTCATAAAGAAACTGGGCAGCTTAGCAGTGAGTCCCAAGGTGATAAACTGGTTCATTAACTGGTTGACAGATAGGCGGCAGAAGCTGATGGTAAATGGAACTCACTCAGGGGAAGGAATGGAGTCCAGTGGGGTACCTCAGGGCTGAGTACTTTAATGTCTCTATAAGCTACATTGCAGATGAGCTGCAAAAGAAGGTATGTCTTTTGGCAGATGACACAAAAATCCACAATACAGTGGATACTCCAGAGGAGATAGAGAGGATGTGTAGAGGCCTCAGAAAAGTTGAGGAGTGGTCAAGGGTATAGCAGCTCGGTTTCAATGAAAGAAGTGCAAAATCATGCATCTAGAGCTCAAAAACCCAGAGGCAGAGTATAAAATGGGGGAAGACATTCTGACAGTCACCAAACAGGAAAGCTACCTTGGAGTAATCATATCTGATGACCTCAGGATGATTAGGTAGTATGACAAGGCAGTAGGTAGGTTGGCCAGTGTGATGCTGGGGTGCATAGGGAGGGATATCACCAGCAGAAGGAGGGAGATGGTGTTGCCACTAGATCATTGTTGAGATCCTGCCTGGAGTAGTGTCCAGTTCTGGAGACCACATCTCAAGAAGGATATAGGATTAGGCAGTCAACAGGAGGGCAACTAAAATGGTGCAGTGGCTGCATCAGAAGCCCTGTTAGGGGAGACTGAGGGACCTCAATACGTATACCCTGAAACAAAGGTGAGGAGGAGGGACATAATAGAGACCTATAAATACTGCACTGGTTGAACAAACTACAGGAGAGGAGTGCTTTTCAGAGGAAAAGGTGCACAAGAACCAGGGGGACATGCAATGGCTAAAACTGCATATCTCTGATGCCATGTACCAACTGCTGGGCTGCTCCATGTTACCAGGCTACTCCATGTTAAGTCAAGACAGACCAGAGAAGAAGAAGGATTGAGGTGTCGCACTTTACCTCAGTGGACCCGTCTCAGCCACTCCCATCCTCAGCTCTTACCCTGATTCCCCAAGTGAGTGGCTCATCTCTGAGTTGATCCTGGGCTCAGAAAAAAAATATATACCTAGGGTGCTGCTATAACCCACCGGCAGGTGGCACACCAGGACTAAGTAACCACCTGACTGGACTGGGCCAACTCTCCCCTCCCAGGGACACTATTCTACTGGGTGACTTCAACCTTAACTGGTTAAGTGCAATGGAACCCAACTGTGCCAACCTGCTAAAGCAACACAGTCTGGTGCAAACCATCTCTATCCCCACTAGGCACAACACCCGCACACAAAATCACTCTCTGCTAGGCTGGGTGGCCATGAACAGGGAGGACAAGGTACTCCAGGCAGGGACCCTGTCTGACTCTATCAGTGACCACTCCCCTACTTACATAATCTGGTCCACCAAGACCAACCCACCCCCTAATATCTGTCTTTCTGTAATTTTAACTGGCCTGACACCTAAAATCTCATTGGGGACATCCGTGTGGTTAACTGGTCTGCACTCTACTCCCATACATATGTGGCGTCGGCAGTGAGTTTTCTTACGGGCACTCTCCTTCAGATTCAGGATTGTCATTTCCCACTCCCCACTAGGTGAGTGAGATGTGGCTGTACCTGCTGGATCACTAAGGAATTTCTGGCCCTTATGAAAGAAAGGGATAGAAAGTGGGTTGCCTACAAGATGACCTCCTCCCATGGTCTCTGTAATGACTATAGGCATTTGCATAACAAATGCAAGCAAACTGCCCAGTCCTTGAAATGGAACTTTTACCACAGCCTACAAAGAGATAATTTGGTAACCCCCCACGCTTCTGGAGTTCCATTGGTTCCCTGCTTAACCCACAGTCCCACAGCCCTATTATCCATCTAAGCTCCCGCGCTGATCCTCTGACAGATTTGTCAGAGGTCGCCCAGGTCTTTAACAAAACATTTACAGACCTCACTGCTGACCTCAGTAAACTACCTACACAGCAACAACCTAGTCCAGGACCTAGTTCTGGTGGCCAGACCCTTTCCTCTACTCCCTCTGATGCTTCTTCCTCCTTTTTACTTCAGGACCATCTCCAAAAAGGACACTACCAAACTCCTTAAGAGTCTTCCAAATAGAGGCAGCTCAGGTACTGATGGCCTCTACCCCTCTCTGCTTAAGCTCATTTCCCCCACCATCACCAAACCCCTCACCTTCATTTTCAACCTGTCACTGGCCACCTCAACCATGCCTGACTCTTGGAAGATTGCCAAGGTTGTTCTAATCTTTAAAGCTGGGAACCCCCTTTCCTCAGACAATTATAGGCCAATTTCTATCCTTCCCCACCTGAGCAAACTCCTTGAGAAAATTGTTCACCTCCAAATATCTGATCATATAGGGAAATACAACCTGCCATGCAGTCAACAACATGGGCTCCTCAAACACCATAGCACCACATCTGCCTTGGCCCTCTTTACCGACCATGTCTTCATGAACATGGATCAATGGAAAGCTACAGGTGCTGTATTTGTGAACCTGACCAAGGCCTATGACCTTGTCAACTACCCCCTTTTCCATACCAAATTCCACCTGCTTGGCTGCTCCAAAGAGACCTCCTTATGATTCCGGAGCTATCTCTCGGGCCACTCATAAACAGTGTGCATTGGAACTGCCACTTTCCCTGCATTGCCTCTCTCCACAGGGGTCCCCAAGGCTCCATCCTGGGCCCCCCTAATGTTTTCCATCTTTATCAACTCCCTCCCCACCGACAGCCTTAACTGCGCTGCACTACTGTACATGGACGATCTTGTCCTGTTCCACAGTGACAAGTCCCTTACTTACATATCCTCTGTACTTACCCAAAACTATGGTTCTGCCTACAACTGGCTTCAGTCAAATATGCTCCTAGGAAATGAAAAGAAAACTAAATCAATGCTTCTCAGGTCAAAACCATACCTGGTTAGTATCTCGAAATCCAACTCCTCCCTCACTGTCCTCTCACCCAATGGTCCCGCCCTGCAGAATGTGCCTAATTTCAAATATGTGGGTGTTACCCTTGACCCCATCCCTGTCCTACTCAGAACACATCAACGTTATTGTATGTTGGGTAAATCAGAAGCTCGGGGCCTCCTACCAACTAAAACATTACCTGACCCTGAGGCCCGTCTAGCTATTGTCCAAGGCAACCTGCTCCCCATCATTGACTACTGCTTCCCCATATACACCCATGTATCCTTTGCCCTGCATACAAGAATTAACTCAGTCTTGAATAGCGTCTGTTGCTTCACTCTCCTGGGTCCCTACTCAACCCATCCTGTGACCTATACCAGTCACTAGGGTGGCTACCACTCCAAGGTCGTTACAGCTATGCTCTCGTCTGTATCCTTCACAACAATCCCAGAGCGGGTGAAGTCTCCCTGTACTCATCCCTTCTCAAGGTCAGAACAGCACCCATGTGTTCCCATGAGTCATCTGTTTTCCCCCGGAGATCCCTAGAGTCTCCACTGTTATGGGTGGTAACCCCTATCTGTCACAGCCCCCTTACCGTGGAACAGAATACCTGCATCCCTCTGATTGACTGATATGCACCTCACTTTCAAATCACAACTCAAAGCCTGGCTATTCTCCAAAATCAAATGCTCCTACTCACCAAGCTAATCCTCCTTCTTGCTACTCACCCATTCCTGTTCCCTATTTCCCCTCTCTACCCCCCCCCAACTACCTGGGGGTGCATCTACTCACTGCTTACCTCTGTTCATACTCCCTGCTCACCTCTCCTCTTCCCCCTCACTTGTCCCAGTACTTTGAGCTTATTTTATTATTTGTCTACCGTCTGATTTTATCCTCATGTTGTAACTTTCAGTGATCTACCAGATTTGTAACCTGTTCTCTCCTAAATGCATTTGTTCTTTGATACACTGTGTGCTGATGCCTGACCATATTGTACTGTATTGCACAGTATTGCTCTGCACTTCTCTAATTTATTGTACAGTATTCATAATGTATGTTTGATACCTGACCCTATTATTGTATTGTAATTGCACTGTATTTCTCCATATTGTGTAATTGTATTGTATTTTATTACTGTGCCATTTTGTGTGGCCTGGGTCATGCCTGAAAATGGTCCTCTGGATCAGTGCACCTACCCGGTAAACAAATAAATAATTACATATATAAATAAATGAAGCTGGAAGAGGGGAAAAATTAGGAAAAACATGAGGAAGTACTTCTTCACTAAAAGAGCAGTGGATGCCTGAAATAGTCTTCCAGAGGAGGTAGTGGGGGCGAAAAACAGTAGCGGGCTTTAAGAGAGCATGGGCTGGGCACAAGGGAATCTTAGTTGGGAATGGGGGGGGGGGTGCAGACATCAAGTAGGGTCTACTATGATGTACAGACAGTGACAAATGGAAAGACTAGGTAGGCCAAACAGGCCTTATCTGATGTCAAATACTATGTTTCTATGTCTGTATGTTTTTTATTAGATATGAAAAATAGCTAATAGTTCTTGAAGAAGGGTTACATAGGAATATAACATAGAAACATTGATTTTGTTGGCAGAGAAGGACCTTTAAGCCCATATAGTCTGTCCCCTGTCCTTGCCTATTTCATCACCACTGACCCTAGTTGACACTGGTGTCACTCCCTCCCTCTGTTCCTCTACCTAATATGCCCCTGTGCCTATCCCACACATGCTAGATGCTTCCCAGTCTTTGCCTCCACTTACCTCCTCTGGCAAGCTGTTCCAGTCATGCACCATGCTTTCTGTGAAGAAGTATGTCTAAATATCTCACCTAAACCTTCCCCCTCCTAGCGTCCCTTATTTTAGTGCCTTCCTTTTTCCAAAATAGACACTCCACTTGCACCTTGTTCTCTCCTGTGAGGTATTTGTAAGTTTCAATCGTGTCCCCTCTCACTTGCTTCCCTTCATGGAAGTGCATGTTGAGTTCCTGCTGCCTTTCCTTATGTGGCT
This sequence comes from Neoceratodus forsteri, assembly GCA_016271365.2. Lineage (NCBI taxonomy): Eukaryota > Metazoa > Chordata > Ceratodontiformes > Ceratodontidae > Neoceratodus > Neoceratodus forsteri. The sequence goes on along the minus strand of CM057453.1, from coordinate 1,113,580,691 downwards.
TCTCGTGCAACCCCCTCATCATTTTGGTTGCCCTTCTCTGTACCACTCCACCTTTTCAATGCCCTTGCAGAGTTGCTGCCTCCCAGAACTGGACACAGTACTTCAAGAGGGGTCTCATCAATGAGCAATACAATAGCAACACCACCTTCCTCCTCCAGCTAGAAATCCGTCTCCCAATGCACCCCAGCATCCTGTTAGCTTTTCCCATTGCTTTGTCACACTGCCCAGCTACCCTGAGGTCATCAGATGTGATGATCCCTAGGTCTTTCTTATTTGGTGACCGTAAGCTCCACTCTACCCATCTTATACACATCCCCTGGGTTCCACAGCCCTAAGTGCATAATCTTGCACTGTTTGGCATTGAAACTCAGCTTCCACCTCCTAGGTCATTCTTTTATTTTCCTCAGATCCCTTTGCATTCTCTTCACCCCTTCCTGAGTGTCAAGCCTGTTAGAGAGTTTTGTATCATCTGCAAAGAGACATACCATACCTCAAGCTCCTTTGCAATGTCACTTATGAAGACACTGAAGAGGAATGATCCCAGCACTTAACCCAGTGGCACCCCACTAGTCACTCTCCTATAACCTTAATGGCTACTGTTTACCACCACCCTTTGTCTCCAATCCCTTAACCAGTTTGATACCCAGCTTGTTATTACTTTTCCCCTCACTCCGGGCTGCTTAGTTTCTTGACTAGCCGCCTGTGTGGCACAGTGTCAAAAGCCTTATTGAAGTCCTGATAGAACACATACACTGCTCTACCTTGATCCACTTCCCTGGTAACCCAGCAAAAGAAATCCATGAGATGAGTTTGACATAACCCCCCCCCCCCCATGAAACTATGCTGACAGTGATCCTACAGACCTTTTGCCTCCAGGTGCTGCACAAGCCTCTCCTTCAGCAGTGTCTCCATTAACTTCCCCACCACTGATGTGGTTACAATTGATGTATTGAACAGAAATAAAGGTAATTGCATCAGATAACTAGTTTTAATCCAAACAGTTGTCAGCTAAAGTCAATTTTAATATCTGAGCACAAGGTCACATATGTTCAGGGTGTTATATACAACTGAACAGTGAGAAAAATACAGAATAAAGATACATATTTTTTTAAACTGAAGTCTTGTTTAAACAATAAAGGTATTTTAAAGAATCTTAAGTCAGGAAACAGGGTTGAGCATGGAATTCCAGGGCTTTGGGAGGGAGATTCCTGTGAACATGTAGTAGAAGCAGTAGTAGTAGTAGTAGATGTAGTAGTAGTAGTAGTTGAAAGCCTTTATTTTTATACAGGAATAACTGTTTGGATTTGAAAGCCATATTTAATAAGTTGTTCTGTCACAGCAAAGTAAGTTAACAAAAAGTTATATAATATAAGGATGTACAAACATACAGGGCTGGTAAGAAATACGAAAAATAATCGTTATTTAAATAGGAAGACTGTACAAGGTGCATTGAGGGTTTAGCCTTTTACATTATTTTCTGCATTGGGCTAACCATGACCCAGATATTGCGAACACTGGCTACCTGACCTCTTGAGCTGAACTCAGACAACAGCTAAATCACATTGATGGGCCTGAAACAGGACTAAGCACTTGTAAGTAGTTTACTGTTTTCAGCCTTTAAAGATAGTTTGTGAGGCCATTTGACTCCTTTCTATTCTACTTAATATGAAGCCACCCTTAATTCCTTTCTGGTGGTTTATATGTATTACCCATGATGCAAATGTTCAAATCGAAACTTACACTTCCAAAGGAGCCTGCACTTCTAGGCCCCAAAGCAGCCTGCACTTTTGTAGACAGCAATTGGTGTCTATGTCTTACACATGTGGCTGTAAAAGCACTGGCCCCACAGAGACCTGTGTTTTGGCAGACAAAAGTAACATTGCAATTTGGGTATCATGGATTTCTATATACATTACCACAAGTTCAGACGCTATAGGGGCCTGCCCTTCTGCACACAAACGTCTGTGTGTATGTCTTACACTTGCGGTTGCAGAACCACAGCCCCCTGAGGTGCCAGCACTTCTGCAGACAGAAGTAGTACTGTTATTTGAGTATAATGGATTTTGTGGGGCCTGTGTTTCTGAAGCCAGAGCTTGATGTATATCTCTTACATCTGTAGCTACAGAAGTGCATGCCACGGAGAGACCTGTGCTCCTTCATCCAGTAGTTTGTGTGTGCCTTACAGTGTGCATGGGAATCTGTGGCTATGGAATAGCTGGCACATAGGGACCTATACTACTGCAGGCAGAAGAACTCCTGTAATTTGGGTACCATGGATTTGTATCTGTAGCTGAAAGGGCCTTTGGTTCTGCAGACAGAAGTAGTGTTTTAATTTGAGCACTGTGGATTTCTATCTGTAACCAGAAATGAGTGTGTATGTCTTGCAGTGTTCATGCCACAGATAAAAATTCATGAAAGTAGCACTTGAGTGCTACTGCATTTGTGTCATCTGGAAACAGTTGTTTCTATTACCTAATGATAGCTGTCTATCATAGCTTGTGAAGATTTGCCTTTTTGCTGTTTATGGGAGGGGTGGGAGTTAGGGTTGGAAATCCTATTGCTATATTTCCCTACTTTTGTGACATTAATTTGAATCCTAAGTGGTACATGAATCCATTATTTTGCAATGAAGAGACAGAAAGATAGATAGATAGATAGACAGACAGACAGACAGACAGACAGACAAATAGACAACTTTTACGTGGGGGTTACAAAAAGAAACAACTATAATATTTGTTAATGTGACTGAACTGAAAGAGTGATGCGATTTACAGGCTCTGGTTTAAAGTGCCAGTAAGAGGGAGAAGAAAAGGAAAATATGTAAGCAATGACAACAGAGAGTGCATTAAAGCATTTGTTATGCATGGCCAATAGTTTTGTGAAGCACAAGGCCTAAGAATAAGTAGCCTCACAAACTCTGGGAAGTGCATTACAAATGAGTCAATGAACATCTTGAAGTATTTTATTGCATTTATAAAATAGATTGGATGAAAAAAAATGTTTTTTTAGGTATAGATTGGAGATGTGCCCATTCATGAATAGTGTTTTAATGCACAGACTGTTGCCATGTCTTGACAAATAAGGTTTCTGCATTTCTTTTTGCAATTTTATCAAGTTAAAAAAGCGTGTTATACATAATGCCACGCCTTGTTTCATACTTATTATTAATTTATGTTTTCACATTTTTTTCCTTACAGTCTCCTGTCCCCACCCCAACAGTCAGAATCACCACTGCTGTTGCTGTCCTCTAGCCAGGAGGCTGGGTAGGCAGCTGCAATTGCAGATGGCAACAGTGCCACTCACTCAGTGATCAGTTAGTGAGGAGAGTGCACGAACACCAGGTGACTTGTGCCCTGCTTACTGAGAGTTTGCACCACACCTCTGTGATGTGCTCACACCTTGGTGAGATTCTGGGCCTCACTCTTGAAATGGGTTCTCACAGCTGGCTGCATTGTGCACTGCTACAGCACCACTAGAACTGTCCATGGACCTGTTTGTTACTCCCACTGAAACAATCTGCTTACTTTCACAATGTGGAAGAGGGTGACTCCATTGTCCTAGGTTCAGGCATTGTTGCACGTGATCTCCTACAAGTTGGTAGCCTGGATCACAGAAAAGCTCCACTTGGGATCCTGGCTTCACATCAGTATTCGATGACCGCAGCTGTGGTATAGAACCTTCCAGCATGGAGCAATCTGTAATGAGATGTGTACCATGTTTCAAATTTTAAGCCAATGAGTACAGTGCAGTAGTCAAAATTTAACTTCCATCTAATTAGAATGTACAGTAAACACATGTACTGCATAACACATCCAATTATACTGTAGTTACACTATTTATAATTAAAATGCAGGTACAGTATTACCAGTTTATTTGCTACCTGGCAAAATAAAATGTAACGCTACTTTAACAACTCCCAGTGATAACGATATCAATGATAAAACACAAGGGGCCTGATTCTGAGAAGTATGGTGCAACTCGCTGGCGGATGCGAGTTGCGACATGTGCCGCTACACTGGGGACCCTGCAACAGGCAGGGTCCCCGGCACTTACGCCCTGAGACTTGCGGCATCTCCAAAGTTGCACCACAGGAAGGGCACACCTGACCTGGGTGCTGCAAGCCACTGACAAGCCCAATGGCAGGGTGCAGCCCCCCAACCCAGGCCCCAAGACATGCCCACAAGCCCCAGTGAGCCATGGGGGTTTGTGGGCAGAGTGCCACTGGTACTGGGGGGGTGGCATCAGCACATCGTGGTCCCAGGTGCCAGCAGGTGGAACCCCGATATTGCCAAGGGGTGGGGGGTTACTATGAAGTGGGGGGGTCTGTGTGGCATGGCAGTGTGTTGGTCAGGGCCATGCAGGGGGGTATCAGGCCATTGGGCAGGACAGAAGCCCCTTATGCCAGCCAATAGCTGTTCTAACCCTGCAGTGCCGGAGGGCTTCTTGGAATGGCGTTGAGGGGTTACGGCAGTTGCTCTTTCAGAAATGGGCACAGCTGCTGCCATAATCCCCCCTTCTGTCCTGCTGTAGGGGCCTTCAGTAGTGCAAGTCCCCCTGGGCACAGGACGCCTGTGACATGGTGCAGGCCACCTCTCGGAATCCCAGCTGGCAGAACCCATGGCACAATGTGCAACTTAAGCCATATGTGCTGGTGCAGGTTGCACTGTGCCATGGTGGACCCATCTTGGAATCGGGCCAGATACCTTATGAAAGCAGCACATTTGTTCCTTTTCTCAATGAATGCACAGTTACCACAAGGCCCTTATAGTATTACTTTCTTTAGCAGCCACTTGTAATGATGCAGAGCTCATTCTAATGCTAGGACCCCAATATTTAAAAAGGAGCACAAGTGAAATGCTAAGTGAAGATCTGTGCTGTGCTGTGCTGTGCTGTGCTGATGCTAGTACTCAACACAGTGGTTGCTATTCTCAGTTGGATAGTGGACCAGCACTATCTGACTCAATGTCAGCCTGTGCCAACACAGTATTAAGGAAAACTGCACTGCCCCAACATAGACCTGGGCTGTATCCAGCCCACAGGGAATAGTGCTCCCAGACCACATAGTGCCGGACCCATGTGGGCTATATTCAGCCACACCATGCAAATGAGCCCATTGGGCATACAAGGTTTTAAGGGGCCATTTGCATGTCCATTATGAGCTGATCTGCATGGTGAGTAACATCACTTAACACCCATCCTGTGTGCGCCTGACACTTCAACCCTGGTGTCTAGTGGCACCTTCACCCCTAGTCACTCATCCAGTATTAGTGCTACATCTCTCTGGTGTTCAGTGGCACGTCCTACCCCACAATCACCCATCCTGAGTAAGAGTTCCCAAACTCACAGTGTCTAGTGGCACTCTTATTCCCAATCACATATCCCGTGTCCATTACACATATCCCTGGTGTCCACTGGCACCATCCACCCCCTGAGCACCTGTTCTGAGTAATGATTCCCAAATCCTGGTATCTAGTGGCACTGCTCAGGGGTGGAGGTGCCACTGGACACCAGGGATATGTTAAACAGACATGGGATGGGTGATCAGGGGGTGGAGGGTGACCCTGGACAGAGGAAGATGTATAGTAGCACTAACATGGGACAGGTAATCAGGCAGTGGGGTTGCCATTAGATATTGGGGATTTGGGAATACTAACTCTGGTAGAGTACTCGGTTAGAGGTGCCACTGGACACCAGAGATATGGGTAATAGACATGGGATCAGGTGGTGGGGGTGTCACTATGCTCAAGGGAGATGTGTAATGGATATGGGATGGATGTTTGGGTGGTGGGAGGTGCCGCTAGACACCAGAAATGCCTATTCATGCTATGGGATGGGTGTCCAGGTGTGGGGGGGGTTGCTAGACATCAGCGATTGTTTGAAGTACATGGAATGGTGTTCAGGGGTGGGAGGAGCCACTGGACATCAGGACCTGCAACCTTTCTGGCATGATGGGTGATCAGAGGCGGGCTGCTGCAGTACAGCCATCCAGCCATTAGTGGGATGTGATGTGGGTTGATTACCCCATTAAAAGGTGTTTTTCAGTGGCCATTTACTGCCATTGCAAACCTTTGAACATGCTGCTGTGCTTGTATGTAGGAGGGGACCCTCTTATTTTCATGGGTACAGCATTGTGTTAGCACCGGGGTGCTAATAGGTTTAGCATGTGCTACAGGGGCCTCTGAATATGGCACCCCTCAGCACATGTCGTAAACCTGAATAGCAGCCAACGCTAACCTTTAAATACATCTGGCTCCAAATGACTAGAAAGTATCTCTGCTTTTGTACAGACTGTTTCTTGGGCAACAGGAATACAAAGCAAATACTTGCTTAAATGTCTTATTAAAATGCTGTGTGCCCTGCAGTGGGGCAAAAAGAGAGGAGGTGATGCCGCATCCCATCATGCCAGAAGAGACATCATCTCCATCTCAGGATTTTTTTTAAAGCAGCGTACTAACATATAATTTTGTTCAAACCCAGTTTAAACAGATATGTATATTTGTGTATAGGCTTCTTTATTTAAATTTACTAAACACTGAGAACAAAAGTGCTGTGTAGAGGTGCAGATACACATATACAGATTAAAGTATGTTCAGAAGTTATCAAGGGTCCCTAGGATTATTTTAGGCCTTTGAAATGCTTATTATAAAAAATGGTCTGAGAACTAGAACTTTCTGATTGGCTGTAAACATTCTATTAATCTTATGTTAATCTCTGAGTATCATGCATATAGAGCCTAATAACACACTGAACAAAGTTTAACACTATTTAAAAACATTTCATTATAATAGCAATAAGGCACTCCCAGGGGTTAGGTTAGTGGTAAGTTAATCATCCACTAGGGGCATGTGGAACTCGATTAAGCCTTGTGCTACTTTACACCCCTAGAGGGTCATTAACAGACCATTTTTTCCCATAGATGCCATATGGCGTCAGAACCATCATTGTTAGAACTGACCCAAAATGGCCACCGAGAGCAAATGAGTTAATATAACCTGTGGTCATGCCTTATTTCTTAAATATCCTAAAATGCTGATGACTGGGAAAGTGTGGAAGTGATGAATATTATTTCACTGCTCACTGATGGGAGCTCCTGGCTAAGTGGTGAGTAACATAGCATTCCCAACTTGGCCACCTATGTGGACATCTGGCTATGACATCAGTAGACTTACAGGGGCACAGTCAACCCTTTTTGCATCATGTTAATTCTAGTAGAAAACCCACATTTTATGATTTCTTGCCTTTCTAAAATGTGTTGATTTAGCTGGTTGTTTAGTCTGCTTCCTTTCTTAGTAAACGCAATGCATGCTAATTTTATAATTCCCAAACCTTGTTTTGTTTCAAATGCTTGCTCTACTCTTATTGCATACTTTCTGGACTATAGGAACACCCCCAAACAATGCAGCCACTAATGATGCAATAGTCTCCTATCCTCCCACTGCATAATGAGTCACTAGACTGCAGTGCAGGGCAAACTGTTCTGTGGAGATCCGGACCCCCAGATAAATATGGCCTTCACCACAATAAGTCTGGTTCCTGGTCCTTGGAAGTGCCATTTGTGTCATTTTATGTATTGTTGCCATGGGGATGCCATCGGCATGCTCACTCCATGTACAGGCAGCTATCAGCATCCAGTCAGGCAACAGACAGTCATGTAACACACTCAGGGTATATAACTGTGCTGAGTGTGCAATGTGACACAGACAAGAGGATGACGGTTGGAGGAGCACCTCACTCACTCACTGCAGCAGAGAGCTGCCAGAAGAAGTTGCCAAAAAGGAAAAAAACACCAATATAAAAAAAATATACATTTTTTGGAGGAGAGGGAAGAGAAAATAGTAGAGAAAAAGGAGACTTACTGAGGTGAGGGGGGAGAAACTGATTATTGGAGGAGGGTGACGGGGACTGAAGAAAAGAGGAATCCAGGGGGACTGGGGAGATAGTGGTGGCCTGGGTGGCTGTCGGGGGGGGCAAAGGCAGGCAGTGTGGCAGTGTGATTGTGTACATGAGCAAAGGCAGACTGGCAAAATCTTTGACTTGTTGCATTGCAGAAGATCCAGAGAAGAGAGGGAGAGACTACTGAAGAGTGGCCCAAGAGAAATTTTACAGTTATAGAAAATACCAAATGAAAGTTTTTTTTCTCTTTTCTTGGCCTCAGACAGTGTAGCTCTTTGTACGTGAGCAAGGGCAGGCTGGCAAAATCTTTGACTTGTGCCATTCCAGATCCAGAGGAGAGAGGAAGAGACTACTGGGGGCCCAAGAGAAATTTTATAGTTACAGAAAATCCCAAATATTTTTTTTTTCTGGCTTCATTGTGGCTGTGTGTACAGGGCAAGGGCAACAGACTAGCAAAATAAATCTTTGACTTGTGCCGTCCAGAGGGGAGAGAGACAGAGAGACTGCAGGGAGGCCAATGAAAAGTTTAACAGTCCCAGAAATCCCAAATAATTGTTTTTTTTCCTGGCTTCAGTGCGGCTGTGTGTACAGGGCAACGGCAGCAGCCTGGCAAACTAAATCTTTGACTTGTGTCATCCAATCATGAATCATGATTACTTCTTAATGTTCATTCAAGATTTCATGTATTTAAAAAATACTGTTCAGACAAACAACATGCAAGTTGATGCACCTTGGCTGCTGGATTTGGGTGGCCCAGGGGATAATCTGACTTTGCGGCTTGTAGCAGGCTGTTTACGGTACAACACAAGTAAAGTACAAGTACTGTACACACAAGTGTTATCATCATCATCACTCATTCCCCATTATTCCCCCTTATCATCATTAGTTTTAAAGTATATCACGTTACATTACATACTGTATAAGCATTAATCAAATCCCCAGTGTGGGACTGTGCTAGATGTGGCCATGCACCAGATGTGTCTGAATCTCCAGTTCAAATTTTGAGGCACACTTAACAGTTGCTGAATTTGGTCACTTAACAGTAGCTAACTGTACTGTACTGTAGGAGTCAGTGGTAGGCTGCAACAACTGCGGTGCACCAATCTTTCTAAACATTGCCTGGAGAGTGGGAGGATGTTTAGTGTGCAACCACATAGAAAAACTTAGAAAGGAGATTGAGGGTCTGCAGGAGGAACTAAGACAGGCAAGGCAGATTGGGGGTGGGTTTAGCCCAGTACTGGAGGGAGGAAGAAGGGGAGATGAGGGAGGGCAATTTAAGCCAACAGTGGTGAGGAGAGGCTCAGAAGAAGGGAAGCAGAGACACAAAAGGGCCCATGAGGCCAGGAAGAACGATTGCCAGGGAAACCAGGTCAGAGACAAAAGTCAAATGGAAGGAGGCAATAGGGACTTGTGAGGGAGGCAAGAAGTGGCAAAAGTCATGGAGTGGAAAGGAGAGAACAGGTTACATGCAGAGAGAGGGAGCAGGCATTTGTGAAGGATCTTGGAAAATAGTTTTGCACTGTAGAGAGGAAGAAGGTGGAGGAGGGAAGTGATGAAATTAGAGGAGTAATTGATAAATGCCTGACCAAACTTGGAGCGGGGAAGTTCTGCTGGAGAACTGCAACAGGGTAAAAGGGCATAATAATATGCAGGAGGAAGAAGAGGAGCTGGAAATGAGGGAGGAGATGAAAGGAAGCAAGCAGGGAGTAGAGGGGTGGAATCTTAGTGCTGGGGGACTCCAATACTAAGAGGAGTTAGGTGGGGTAGCAAGGTGAGAGGCATAGTCGTGATTTGGGTGGGAGGCCATGCCAGGAATGACGGCGAAAGGGTTGGACAGTCTGTTCTGAAATATGCTAGAAGGGGTAGGGACAAGCCTCATTTAATTATACATCTTGGGACAAACGACCTGGCTGACAAGACAGTGGATATAGTCCAGAGGAGGTTTGAGGAACTAGCACAATTATGTGAGGGGACAGGAAGATCAGTAACTTTTTCTGAGACACCTCCGTGCCAAAGGCAAGCACAACAAGAAAGCTGAGAATAGAGGAATTTAACAGATGGCTAAGAACCTGGTGTTGTGCTAAAGGGTATGGGCCTGTTGGGGTGGGAGGGACCTGGGAGGACAGTAGTCTCTATGCCAAGGACAGACTACACTTGAGTGAGAAGGAAAGAAAGTGTTGAAGCAGAGGATGGAAGAATATATAGAGGAAGTTGGGAGTTTAAAACTAGGAGTGGGGGGGTGGCAGTTGGGAAGAGATATGCAGAGACCACAGGTTGGGAAATCATATGAACTACCCCCCATAACAGTGACAAAGGACAAATGGCAAGTACTGTTGGTGATGCTAGGAAAGGAGGGCAGGATGGGAGGAGGGGAAAGGGTGGAAGGTGGTTGCACCTTAATGCTAGGACCTTGGGAGGAAAACTGCAGAGTTGCAGGTTCTCATGGCAGAGGGAGAGGTGGACATTGCAGCCATCACGGAAACATGGGCCACCCAATATAATGATTGGGACCTGTCTGTACCAGGGTACAGGTTATTGTCAGGACAGGGGTGACTGGGAAGGGAGGGGGTGGCACTATATGAAGGAAGGACTGGAAGTGTAAGGGAGGGGAGGAGGGTAGACAGAGTCACTTTGGTGCAAATCCAGGATTCCAAAAATAGGGACTTAGAATGGGAGTGGTGTACAGGCCACCATCTCAGATGGAGGAGTTAGACAGGGAACTAGCGGGACAGATCAGGAGGACTCGGAGAGAAGGGTAGTATGGTGATTGTGGGGACTCAACATGCCAGGAGTGGACTGGAGCACCCCAACAACCAGGAACAGAAGGGCAGGTACTGCTGGATGCCTTCCAGGACAGCTTCCTGCTGCAAATGGTCAGTGAACCAACCAGGTTAGGGAATACCCTTGACCTTGTGCTGGCAAATGGGGACTTTGTGAGAGAACTTACAGTGGAGGAACCGCTGTCAGGGTAATGACCACCTCAGTATGGCTCACATTGGATATGGGCAGGAAGGAGGAATCTGGCACAAGAGTGCTGGACTTCAGGAGGCTGACTTTGGGAGGATGGGGAAGTGGTAAAAGGGTACCTGGCCAGAATTCAATCTAGTATGGATACTAACCAGAGATGGAGCTCATAAAGTGGGGATAGTGGAGGCAACAAAACCTGCTGCAAGGCCCGAGCAAGAAGGCTAGGGCTAAGAAACCGAGCTGGTTGAGCAAGGAGGTCATGGAAAGGTAAGGAGAAAGAGCTGCCTTTGGAAATACAAGAAAACAGGGAGGGGAGGACAGAGAGGAGTACTTGACAGAATCGAAGGAGGTGACAAGGGCAGTAAGGGGAGCCAAAGCATCTACGGAACTCAGGCTGGCACAAGGCATTAAGAAGGGGAGAAGGACTTCTTTAAGTATCAGGAGAAAAGGAGCTGTAAGGACCACATAGTAAGGATTAGGAAGGAGGGGGTGGGTGGAAGCAGGTCTGATAAGGCAGAAGCACTAAATGATACTTCTGCTCAGTATTTACTAAAGAGAAGAGGGTGACACCCAAGATGGGTGAAATGGCAGGCCTTGAAAGTGGTGACAGATGGAAATCATGGAGGCAGAGTTCGAGAGGGTTTGAAGGCACTGAGGGTGGACAAGGCACCAGGCCCAGATGGCATCCACCCAAAGAGTACTGAAGGAGCTGGCAGAGGTCCTTGCAGGACCTTTGAACCTATTTAATGCCTCACTACATTCAGGAGTGTGTACCTCAGGACTGGAGGATGGCTCATGTGGTGCCCTCCACAAGAGTGGCCCCAAGGATGAACCGGAAACTACAGACCAGTGAGCCTCACATCCATCGTGGGTAAGCTAATGGAGACTATCCTGAAGGAGAGGCTGGTGGCCCTCTTAGAGGCCAAAGGACTACAGGACAGCAGACAGCATGGCTTCATGTGCCGATCCTGCCAAACCAACCTGGTGGGTTCTGCTGGGTAACTAGGCAACTGGACAAGGACATGCAGTGGATGTCTGTATCTGGACTTCAATGAGGCATTCACTCAAGTGCCACATGGAAGGCTGGGAAGGAAGTTAGTAGGCACAGGGGCAGGTGCAATGCTGGTGAGATGGGTAGGAACTGGCTGCAGGAAGGCAACAGAGGGTGGTGGTGGGTGGGAGCTCTCACACCCAAGGGCAGACGAGCAGTATCCACAGGGCTCGGTGTTGGGACCAGTGTTGTTTGGGATATTTCATTGCAGACATATCATGGGACATCAAGAGCAAGATCAGTCTGTTGCTGATGATACCAAGGTTGTCGCGGTGGTGGATGACTTGGGGGATAGCAGGGGTTGCAGGATGATCTGGCAAGCTTGAAACCTGGTCAGACACCTGGCAACTGAGCTAATGCCAAAAGTGCAAGGTGATGCATTTTGGGATGAAGAACCCAAGGAGGACTTACCAGCTAGGGAGGCAGCTAGCCCAGACAGAGGAGGAGAAGGATCTGGGTGTGCTCATCACAGGGTCAATGAACAACTCAGCACAGTGTAGGAAGGAAGCTGCAAAGGCCAACAAAATGCTGGGTTGTATTGCAGAGGTATATTCTCAAGGAGGAGGAGGTGATTCTGCCACTGTATAGGTCATTAGTTAGACCACACCTGAGTACTATGCAGTTCTGGCAGATCCATATCTGAAGAGGGACACTTGAGTTACTGGAGGAGTGCAGCGAGGCGACAAAGATGTGATCAAGGTCTGGGGACTTTATGATATGAGAGGAGGTTGAAGGAGTTTAACATGTACTCACTGGAGGAGAGAGAGACAGTGAGGACATGATTGAACCACTAAATACATGAAAGGAATAAACAGACAGAGTACAGAGGGCTGTTCAAAGTAAGGGAGGGAGGGCCCAGGGCCATGATATGAGACTGGGGAGGAAGGTTCAGGAGGAGATGAGAGACACTTTTTACAGAGGGGTGGTGGCTGGGTGGAATGCGTTCCAGCAGAAGTGGTATGCAGTAGAACAGTGGACTGCTTCAAAGCGAAGATGGGACAGGACAAGGGAGGTTAATGAAGGAAGGGTGGAAGGAGGGCAGCTGCAGAATGAAGTTGCTGCACATTCGAGCAGACCTGATGAGACCTCTAGGTAACCCTCTGCTGGCAAATTTCGTATATTCTGTAAATCTTAGAAGGAAGTGGTGGTAGACTGCTGTGCTGTCACTCAGCAGTGCATAGTCACAAGTCACGATAAATAAATTTGTCCCTGGCCTGTGGTAGGAGTCATCGAAGGACATCCACGTTGAATTAGAGGATCTTTTTTACAGGTTTGGATAC